>JAUMJL010000015.1:882201-1514402 GCA_033558185.1 Dromococcyx pavoninus | reverse complement strand
GGGGCGAGGCTCCGACTCCAAACGCGCCGGGTACTTCCGCCGGGAGACGTCAAGCGGGGCGGGAGGGGTGTGGCACACCTGCGGCCACGCCCCCATGCGTCACACCTGTTAATCATGTCCGTAACACCCGAGGGGCAGGGCTGTGCACACGCCCCTCCCCATTGTAAGGCGGGGCTGTGTGGGCCCTTCCCGTCCACGCCCCCACCGCGCGCCACGGCCACGCCTCCCTCGGCCAATTAGTGCGCCTCGCCCGTCAATCGTGACCACCTCCCCGCAGCAGGGCGGAGCTGCGCATGCACGCGCGCCGCTTCTCCGATTGGCCAGTGGGGCGGGGTGGGGCTGGCGTGAAGATGGCGGCGGCCGGCAGTGGTTGCTCTCGTTCGCCGGAGCGGTGTCAGGACCCGCTGTCGCGGTTCATCTGCCCCGTGTGCCTGGAGGTGTACGAGAGCCCGGTGCGCGTGCCCTGCGGACATGTGTGAGCGGCTTCCGCCAGGCGGGGTCCTGAGGCGGGAGTGGGGTGGGAGTTGGGCCCGCGGGGGCTGTTGTCGCGGGGGAGGCGCCCTTGAGGAAGTGGGGGAAGGCGGGGGGAGAGCCCTTGGGAGGGCCCCGGAAAGGGAAAGGGGAAGGAGAAGGGGGGGGGAGCATGCATTGGGGAAGGGCATCCCTTAGGAACGCCCTGGGGAGGGATTCCTTGAGGAAGGAGAGGGCCCTGGGGAGGGGAGCCCTTGGGAAGGCCGTGGTTGCCCCTTGCCTTCCCGTTTCGCCCTCTTGGGAGCAGCCGTAGCCCAGGGGGCAGGGCTGGATCCCGTTGCGGGACTCTGAGGTCAGGGAGCGCTGCCCAAGCAGAAGCGGGCTCTGCTCTTCGGCAGCCTCTTAGGGGTGGCCTGGAGCCCCCATGAAAGGAGAGAGGGGAAAACAGCCGGGAAAAAAAGACTACTCTTCTTTCACTTTCGATTGCTTTGTCATCTCAAAGGTGGAAGAGTGCTGCCCACAAGCTGATAAACATTGAGCATGACTATCTCTTCCCTTCATGCTCAAATGCTAACAGGTTGCTGTTTCATTAGATGCCTCTTCGTACAACTCTGTTATCACTTAGGGCAAATAACATGAAAGGGCTCTGGTTGTTTATGCTGTGTCTCCCGGAGGGGTGTTCTCACCACCTGCACTGTTCTTCCACCCTAGCTTTTGCACTCCATGCCTGCAGGAATGTCTTAAGCCGAAAAAGCCAGTATGTGGTGTCTGCCGCAGTACCCTGTCACCTGGTAGCAGAGCTCTGGACTTGGAAAAGCAAATTGAAATGACAGAAACCACGTGCAATGGCTGCAATAAAAAAGTATGATAGTATTTGGAAATTAAGTGTGTGAGGTGTGCCTGCTTGGCTGTTCTACTTAGAGGGAATTCAAGTGCTTGCTCTTAAGGTTTCTGCAAAATCAGGTCAAGATGTTTGTTCCATTAAGTGCTAAAGATATTTTATATAGGCAGCACCTGAATGTTGACATTCTTTCTGCAGACTTTATTTTACCTCTTCAGGAAGTGAAATTCAAATGGAAGATACTGATTTTAACATTATAGTAAAATGTTGCTTCTGAAGTTGCTTCTGATAGGAACATTGTAATGAAACAGTGATGTGGGGTTTAGATAGTGCTCTCTTTAGCTCTTAACAGAAATTTATTTGCTTCGTTTCAAACAGTTATGAGTCAGAGTTGTCTTATACAGGTGGTGTATTCCACAGACTTATTGTTTGTTGTGTCTGGCGTGTTAATACCTGAATGGAATCCTTCATGTCATTTCCTTTCTCTTCGTAAAGTTGAGCTTCTTAGTGTTAATTGAATGTATAAGAAAATATCTTAGCAGAGCAAAAACAATGAGAAAAGGATAATTAGACACACTAAGGTGAAAGTAACGGTTCAGTTAATTTTACTTTTTATTTCTGGGTAGTGTCTTCTTTCACGGTGATGGAAAACCATAGCACCTTGAATTACAGATTTCCTTGTTTTAGATTTGAATTTTCATTAACAGGATTGAACAATTTGCAATCAGTCTACACCAAGATCTGTACTAAAAGCCAAATTATTTTTCATACACTGTCTTTTCTCAGTGACCAGGTAAACCGGCTTTATATGAAGCTTTTCTTATACTCTAGTAAAGGTTAAGAAAAGTGGGCTGTCCTGAACAGAGTTAAAATATTAAAAACAGCAAAGTTATAGGTTAACTAATCTATAATCTCAAAGCTTTTCGCCTCGCCTACTGAAGTGTTTGGGTTTTCTTGCTTTAACACTGTCTGCAGAAAGTTGCTTTGTTTTACATGTTTACTGCTTCTGCCTAAAAGTGTACAAGTAACTGAAAATAGTTTAAAGTAACCTTGCTGTACAATTGTTGCCTCACAGATGTATCTCTCAAAGATGCGTAGCCATGCAGCTTCTTGTTCGAAATACCAGAATTATATAATGGAAGGTGTGAAAGCCGTAACTAAAGAACCTCTTCACAACACCAGGTAACTACCTCTTCTCTAGAAATACTTCTCTTCTTTTGTCACAAAAACAGGGCTCTTACTCTTTAACCATTACAAAATCTTAATCTAATTTTTACTATAAGAGTCTTTTTATCTTTAATAAATTTAACTGCATTGTGGGGTTTCGTGCAACCTGTATGACTTCAGAGTAAAAGCAGACTTTACCTCTTTGCTCAGTGTGGATATTGTTTTAATCCTTTCACATTGTGAAAAACAATCCTGCATTTGACTGTGCACAGGCAAGCTGTTCTGCTTTCTGCATAGGCCCTGCACTAGACATCTTAAAGATCAGGGTACTCATTAAAAGTAGCTATTTTTTAAAGAAAAAACTTTATAATTCTGTCTCGACTGTGGTAACTTATAATGAAAGGAAGTTAGACTTGATTGAAGTGCACTCATCTGCATTGTAGCACGTTGGGTGGTATCCTGGGCATCTGGGGGGAAAAACAAACCCAAAAAATGGTAAATGGCATTTATAATGTTTGTAGAGGAGCTCTCATTCTGTGTTAATATGGATGATACCAAGAGTTCCTTAAGCTATTGTTGGGAATTAAAAAGCTGATTCTTAAAACTAACTTGTCTTAGTTGCACAGAGTCAGGCTGTTGATTTAAATTATTTGTATTCTTACCAGCTCTTAAGACAATTTTTGAGTATTGAGTCCTAAAGCTTATACTTTTAGCTTTCTTACAATAATAACCACTTTTTCTCTCCCCAACCAGGAACTTCCCAAATCGCTTTACCTTTCCTTGTCCATATTGCAGCGAGAAAAACTTTGATCAAGAAGGACTAGTTGAACACTGCAAAACATTGCACAGCATGGATGCAAAACAAGTGGTAATAAAAAGTCTTGGTGCAAGAATTGCAATGAAGTCTAGTCTTAAATCCCTTTGAAACAATGAATTAGAGACTTACTCTTGAAGTTAAGTACGTATTTATCATTACTCCTCTTAAAGTAAAATATGGGTATGCTGTTTGTGCATTTAACTTTTACATTATGTTGATGTTGAGTTTCAGTACATTCTCTGGAGGTGACTCATCTCTATTCCTGCTGCTGCTAGGTCATATCCTTCTCTGATATTTGAAAAATTACAGGCATTCAAAGTTAATTAAGCACAGTAACAAACATAAAATTAGTGACATATAATTTCAAAAATATGTCAAGCATTTAATTTTCCTCCCTGCTGTTTTCAGCAAGAAAATATTATAAACTGTTGGGAAAAATGCTTGCAAAAAATAGTGGATTGTTCTAGTAATCTTTATCTGCTGATACTTCCTCTCATATAAAAGTTGCAAACCATGAAACTGAATTTGAAACTTTCATTTTGCTGGAAAGTTTTTCTTGAATTCCAAGTTCTTTAGAAAAAAAGTCCTTTTTTCCCCGTTGGAGGGAAGTGATATTTGCAAAGGAGATCAAGAAAACTTTTCTGTGACTGAAAAATAAAGACTGAAATCTGATAAAGCAAACAGCTGTAGTGAATTCTGATACTCAGAATGTAGGGAGAAGAGTAAGCCTTTCCAGTTCAGATATCTAAGACTTTAATTAAAATTTTCAGGGTTATCTGAGACTTTTTTATTAAATGTCCCAACTAATTGACATCACTTTACATATAGAATGCCAGTTGTCACAAACCTCAAAGTTCAGTCTTCCATGCTGTCCCTGTCCTGCCCATCCTACGTAAGTGTTAAAGCACTTAACCATCAGGGCTAAATTGGCTTTTTTTGGTTTTTCTTGAAGGTTTGCCCAATTTGTGCCGCAATGCCATGGGGAGATCCAAATTACAGGAGTGCTAACTTCATGGAGCACCTTCAAAGACGACATCGTTTTTCGTATGATACTTTTGTGGTATGTGTTTCCTCTCCCTTGGGATACAGCCCAATGGCTCTTAAAACCCAGCTTTTTAATACAGCCACTACTGTGAAATCTCATCCGTGCAGATGTTGTCATGAGAGCAATTGGATTATTGGCAAGTCAAAGGAAGAGACAGCTTTTTGCTGTTCTTATTTGGTGTTTTATTAAGCAGCATGGCTGTTGCAGTGAAAGAATTTCTGTACCTTTTTGTTCATAGGATTATGATGCTGATGAAGATGATATGATGGCACAGGTTTTGATGCGTTCTTTGCGGGATAAATGAACCAACTAGAAGATTAACTGTAAAACCAAGCTTCCATGAGGGGGAAATGCCCAGCGACCCCGCACTTCTCCCTGTATGTCCCAAGATGAACTCAGGCATTGAGAAATACGGAAGTTTTTAATCCCTATCTCAGTTTCAAATCCTGATATTTCTGTACCACTCAGTTTTTGTTAACATGGTTTGTGCCAGTCAACTGTGTCAGCCTGATTTTCTTACTTGCTTCACACACAGCGCTTAATTATAGATCAACATGAGGGAGACAAATCTGTTTTCCTGTACCTATGCCTATTTCTTGGTTTCTTTTGCAGCTGTGTCCATTTGACTGTCTAAAAACAAAAACCTTCCAAATGGAATAGCCTGAACTACTTAATAAGTATCTCTTCCCATTCTTATCTACATATCTTAAATGATAGTATGAGAGATGTATTTGTAGCTCTGTTTTCCTTTAGTGAGACCTCTTGGTGCTAACTGTAAATGTCAGACCAGCTCTCATTTAACGTGACCTATGATGCCTGTGATTTCTTAATGTATCCCAGTTTTTAAATTCTTAAATGCAGCCTCCCAACTATATGGAAAACATATCTTCAGTACAAGTCTTTAAACTTTCTTAGCAAATCTTTGCACCTGTGTAAGCAATTAGTTCAGAATATTTTAGTTTTATGCATGATTATTACTTTCTTCCATACCTTGACCGTAATTTCTAGCCTGGTAAATAATCTTTAATGTTGGTCTTAGTTAAAATGCATCATTCTTTTAACTGTCCTAGCAAATATTAATCATGTTTGCTGGCTTTATGATTGAATTGGTGGGTTTGAAACTGGTTTTCTAGTAATTTTAAGCCTTATGCTGATAGGGAAATTCAGAAGTTCTTTTTCCAATACCTCTGCTTTCTATTTAAACTAAAATTTTTGTATGTATTCTTAGTTTTTCCATCTCTCAAGGCAAGCTGATAGCAAAACTTACGAATAATTCATAGCACTTGCATAGTACTACCTGTCTGCATTATGGATTTTAACAGGAATTTTGAATTCCTGTTCTTCATTTAAATGTTGGTAAAGTAGTTGTACTTAAGATTGTTTTCCTTGGAATGTGACATGTATAGTATACAGGTATAGCTTTCAAAGAAAAAGTGAAATATAACCCAGAAAGCAGGATGACAATTCCAGTACCTGGTAAACAGGTACTATATATTCATGTCCACACTTCTACTCTAGAGATTCCTTTTTAGTTTAATGTTTTCGTTAATAGCACAGTCAAGATGCTGAGATCTAACAACCTGGTAAATCACAGTAATGTTGAGATATCTAGTCTAATTTAAGCATGTTTAATTAGAGCAGTAGACCTGCACCATCACAAAATTAAGTAATTAATTTATTTGACCAGGAAACGTAACACCGTTGCACTCTGCAGATGGCAGCATAGCCTTACCCAGAAAATAATGAAATGTGCCACAGCTGAAACCTCTGGATTAAACTTTGTGTCCAGCCAGACCTCTAACATATTTAAGTTGAACTTGGTTTTAGTGTGTTTTCCCCAGCTTGGTATAGGCTATTACAGACTCACCCTTAAGTATCTGCTTGGTGACTGGAAGCTCAGTCTTGGCCAGGGCAGGATCTCATGGTACTGTGGAAAAAAGTACTGTGTTTGGGGTGGTTTTTGTAATACTTGGTCTGCAAAGAGATTACAATATGTTAGTGGTTGGATGGGGATTTCTGGATTTTGGCTAGAACACCCTTTGGTGATACCCATTGAGCAGACTCTAGATTTCTGCTACTATTCTAAGTGCACTTCCATGCAATTCTGATAAAATGTTTAAGGAGCAGTTAGAAGCTTCCAAACAATTACTTTATCATGTTTTTGACTTTTGAAGATGAGTTGCAAATAAAGGTCATTTAATTTATAAAATCCTATCTTTGTGTCAGCTCTTACCATTTCTTTCTCATAATCCATACAGCATCTCCCTAAAAATGCTTGTTGCCAGCCAGCTATGTAACACTGCAGGGAGCACATTAGGCACTGGGAAATGCAGAGACTTCAACTTCTGGGCCCCATTAAATACTTTGTACTGATCAGCTGCAACTTTATTCATAATCTTTCAAACAGTGGACCACACAGGTTATGAAAAATAGTTCAGGTCGTGTTCAGAGCAAGTTCTGTTAGAGCTGGCAGAATGCTACAGGGGTCGTCATGTACGTGAATACTATGAGCCACAGAAACAAACCTCCCTAGAGTCTCATGTTAAATGGGAAAGTGCGACTGTCTAGCAGGGCTTTTGAAATCTTTACAGCTCCCATAGCTTTAACTCCTCTGGATGTCAAGTTTCTGATGTTTACATAGAATCCTAGAATGGTTTGGGTTGGAAGGAATCTTAAAGATCATTTTGTTCCAACCTCCCTGCTGTGGCAAGGACACCTGGCACTGGATCAAGTTGATCAAAAGCCTCATCCTGCCTGGCCTTAAAACACCTACAGGGATGGGGCTTTGACAGGTTCTCTGGGTAACCTGTGCCAGTGCCTTATCACCTTCACAGGAAAAAAAATTCTGCTTAATATCTAATCTAAATCTCCCCTTTCAGCTTAGAACTGTTAACCCTTGTCCTGTCCCTGCCCTCCCTGATAAAGAGCCCTTCCCCTGTTTTCCTGCAGGCAGTATCTTTGTGTTGTCCTCAATTTAGGCAGCCTCAAATGAGGAGGTGAAGGCTGTTGTGTAGCAGTGACTGGTCAGAAATTGCTGGTGCTGAATGATTGTGACCCAGACCTTGACTATAAAACTTGGGTGGTTTTTTTAATCCATTTGTTAATTGGGAATTATTTCACAAAAAGTACAGACCAAAACTATTGAGTGGAAAATGCATGCTCGTTCTACTTTAGCTGTGATTACATTGGTGTATGAGTAAGAAGCAGTGTGCTGGCACCTGCTGGCTTGATAACAGCAGAACTTGGAGCACTTCTTTCTGTGATGTGGAGAGCATCCATAGAACTGCTGAGATAAACCTAGCCACAGGCTTCCACTCACTGCAGCTGCTGAAGAGCTTTTTGTCTCTATGCTACTGACTTCATCAACTTAACAAATACAAAGGTGTTTACACATGCTCTGGTATATCTTACTGATATTTGCTGGTTGATTTTAAAAAAAAACATTCTGCTGAGAGGCGTGTGTGTTCTGTGTATGGCTTTGATTCATCTCATCTGTGTGCAGAAACTCGTGATGAAAAAAAAGCCTTACAGAACAAGCTAGTTTGGGCTTCTAAATCCAGTCTTACTGCAGAAGAGTAAAGTACTCTGCCAGAGCTACTCTCACCTTTTCAACAGCCAATCTTGTAGCACATCCCAAATGCCCATTGTTGGTGATAATGCAATCGGGCCACCTCTGACCTGTTAAATTCCCTGTGTCTGGCACAAGGAGTCAGCCTTAGGAGGACGATTAGCACAGAGGGAGAGGATCAGAATGGAAGGAGTCAAGCTTGCAGTTGAGCTAGTATTTTAAATGAATCTGTCTCTGGTCAAAGACTGGCCTTAATAGGTCTGATAAATTGTTGTCAGCATTAATTGCCTAACACAAAGGCATCGTTTCATCTGGAATTACAGTAATAAATCCCCCTGGTCTCTTTATACTGGGGTGATACTATAATAAGTCATTAATGGTGTATTCTGGGTCCTCATGTCACCTGATCAACAAAGGCGCAGCAAATTTGCTTCAAGGCCTTTGGCCAGCTATACTGGATGTCACCAGTAAGACCAGCGTAAGAAGGATTAACCTCTCATGCAACACCAAGGCTATGTTAAATCACAGAAAAGCAAATGAGGGATGTGCTCACAGTTCTAAAGCTTTTCTTTGGTTTAAATATACTAAAAATGACAATAGGGCATTTGCCTGTTTTCAGGCAGGTTTCTGTTTTTCTGAAGCAGAGCTTCACGTCACAGTTGCGTTGGTCTGTACTTCATTCATAAGCAACTCATTTTTTATGGGTAAACTACATTATTCTCCAGGTGATACAAATGGGGACTGTTGAAACCATTATGAAAACTTCCTTATCCTTCCCAAAAACTCCAGAAAATATTCAGTGTTTAACCAAAGTAAGTGTCATCGCTCCAGGCTTGGATCTCTCTTGTAGTTCTCACATTTGTTCTGTCTTTACCATGAACTTCGACACTGGCGTTTAAAAAAGTAATACAGTGGAGCCTTCTGGAGCTGTTTTGTACCCCCATGCGATTAGGTTCCCTTCCAGAACCTGAGCACAAAGGGTAATAAACCCACCTAGGTCACTGCGGTGTCTGAAGCGGGGCCAGCGCCGTGGGCGCCGACAGCAGAGGGAGGTCTTGCATTTTGGAGAGCAGCCCTGTGCTCCTCCCCATCCTCCTCCACCGGGCTCAAGGGCCTGAGGTGGGTTTCACGGAGCTTCTCCCGTCTAGCAGTGAGGGTTCATACCTCATTCCTGCCAGAACTTCCTTTCACCCCGTTGCAGTCTCCCTTGGCAGTAGGAGCTTTGCTCTGCAGGAGGATATCTTGATGCTTCGCATAGCCACGGGGCCAAAGGAGGCAAAAAGAAGATATTTGCAGCAACCTTGCTGCTCTGGAGGTGGCTAGCATGTGCCTGTGACCTTCCTGGACCAGTTCATGCGGATCTAGGCCTGGAGCTGTGCCATGGGCTGGTGGCAGGGCTGTGCTGACTACCCTGGGTCTCAGTAGCTGCCAGGGTCCAGTGATCTGGTACAGAGTGGGACAGCTGAGAAACCACGGCCATTTCCATCCTATGAATCATTGCAGAGTTTCCTCTTCCCTCTGATCTCCTGCTCTCTGTCCTGTAGCTGACAGGCACAGGCAAGTCAGGTCACTCTCTCCCTTGATCTTGATTTTTACTCTAGCACATGCGAGTTTTTTCCACGCGCAGTGGTTGGAACAGAACAGATTCTTAACCTATCAGAAAAGAACAGAGGAGCAGGCTTTGTTTCTTGAAAGAAAACCGCCTGGTTGGGTTCCTTGCACAAGTGTCTCCAGTGTAACCACATCCGCGGCAGGTGGAGGAGCGAGGGGGTGGCACCAGCAAGGTGTGGGGGGAGGCACCTGCGGCAGCACCCATACTGCTCCCCCAGCACCAAGGTGTGCTGCACCCTTGGACCCCTGCAACAAATGGGATGAATCTGCCCTTGGCGATTTGCATCCCCCAAAGGCCATCCACGGCCACATTTTCCCCTGAACTTCAGGCTGACCACAGATGAGTCGTGCGGATAAACATCTGCTGAAAGCCATGGGCAATTCTGCAGCAAAAGAGGGATGTATCCAGCTCCAGAGCATGTAGCTGCAGGGGGAGAGTTTGCAAAGGCGTCTCCTCTCCACAGGATTGCGTATGGTTGGCAGGACAAGCTTTCAAAGCTGTTTCTGCCCTGAGGAAAGACCGACGGTGAGCTCAGCCCGCTGCACTGCAGCTCTGCCAGCGGAAAGCTTTGCTCCCCACTTCTGCATTTCACACGGGTTGCAGCTAAACAGTAACGTGTGGCCAGTGGGATCCGATGGTGCAGTGTGTGATGACTGAGTCACAACTGGCCTGGAACCATGGGCCTTTTTACAAGTGGCAGGTCCGGGCGCTGGCTGGGAGTGTGGAGGCATTCCCAGCAGGTCCCATTCCTCCTCCTCCCATAGCCACCCGCCGCCGACAGCTGTCTTGGCGCGGAGCTGAGCGCGTCTCCCACAGCAGGTGGCTGGACCTGTGCCCTCAGCCCTTCCAGCAGGGAAATCCCCTCGTGAGCTGGAGGGATGGGGTGAGCTGGAAGCCCAGGCTGGGCTAAAAACATGCTAGGTCAGAGGAACCACTCCAACTGTGCTCCCTACTCCCCCAGCCTTCCACCAGTAAGGCCTGAGCACCTTCCCATGGGATGTCACTGGGGAGAAGAAACCGTGTGCCTCACTGGGGCTGTTTGACCCATGCTGCAATGTCCATGGGGAAAGAGTCAGGAGAAGGCAGAAGGGAAGAAAAACAGAGAGAATCTTGCTGGGGTAGGCTGTGGTGCCCAGCAGAAGGGAGAACCATGTCCACGCAGGTGCTCCTGAGCCCTGTCTGGAGCCGGGAGTCAGCAAGGGTTGTGCTGGATCCATCCTGCTCCTCCACAAGCCATTGCCTCTTCTCAGAGGATTAATAACCTGTGGCGAAGTGTGCTTCCCTTGCCAGGCTGTGTCCCAGTAGTGCTTCAGAGCAGAGGGACGCAGCGGATGCTTGTCCTAACCCGCAATAGTGTCTCAAGAGGTGGGACAGGGGTAACGACAGCCATGCGTGGGGGTCTGCGGACCACCCTCCCGGCACAGTGCCTTCCTCCTACTGCTGCAGGTCCCTCCGGCTTGGGCACGGAGGCCTTGGGTCAGCTCCTTGTCCTGCTTCCCTCCGGAGCATTGACAGCAAAGGGAACTGTGTTATCTTTAAGGCCCTTTTCAAACCATTCTATGATTCTATGTGGGAGGTGTCCCTGCCCATGGCAGGGGAGTTGGAACTGGATGGGCTTTAAGGTCCCTTCCAACCCAAACCATTCTATGATTCCATGAATCTAGGACTCTATGAAACGCTCTGGAGAGAAGCAAGAAGCGGCTCGTCCATCCCCGCCAGCAGCAGCCGCGGACCCCGCGGGCACTCCCCGGCTCTGCCCCCGCACCTGCTGGGCGCCCGCCCCGCCCGGCCCATTGGCTGCGGCCCCGGGGGCGGCCCCGCCCGGCTCCGCCCCCCGCCCCGCGCACTTATGAGCGGGCGCGGTGGCCCCACGGCGGGTGGTGGTATTGGGTCTGCACGATGCCGCGCTCCTTCCTGGTGAAGAAGCACTTCTCGGCCAGCAAGAAGCCCAACTACAGCGAGCTGGAGAGCCAGGCTGGTGCGTGTGGGGTCCCCTTAGGTGGAGACTTTTTGCAGGGATGCGGGGGTGTTTTTTTCAATTTCGTGCATCTTGGGTGGGATGGGGTGTGAAATCCCCGGTTTTCCCGGGATGTGTAGGTGCTCCGTGGTACCCCACGACGGGTGCAAGCGTCGGGGGTTCCACTATGAGGTGGACACGTGGGGTTGTGGGGAGGGTGGGCGGGGGTCCCCTTCACCCCATTCTTGACAGCAGGGCGCGTAAAGGTGCTGAGCCCCCGTGGGATGGGGGACTCTACTCTTTGCACCAGGGTGGGCTGGGGCTTTGGACTTCCGTGGGGTGAGCTGAGATACCTTTTGTCTCTCTGGGTCCGGGGTGGGCTGTAAGGCTCCCGCGAGGATGGCTTGGGGCTGGGTCGTATTGCCCCGGGAGTGCTGTGGACCCACCCGGGTCCCCTGGATGCAGACCCCGCAGGGATGGGATGGGCACCCAGCTCCTCTGGGTGTCCAGCCCGCCGGGGTGGGTTGGGGTCCCCTTGCCCCCGATCTCGTTGGGAGCATCGGGCCCTCTCTGAGTACTGCTGCCTCCCGCAGTGCTGGCCACCCCGCTGCTGTATGAGACGTGCCCGCTGCCCGTGATCCCCCCGCCTGAGGTGCTCGGCCCCGGTGCCTACTACCCGCCCCTGGTGTGGGATGCGGGGCTGCTCTCCAGCCTCTTCCCGGGCAGCCCGGGCAGCGAGGCGGCGGGTGGTGCAACTCCAGCCCTGGACCTGACAACGCTCTCCAGTGAGGAGGATGAAGGCAAGAGCTCGGGCCCCCCCAGTCCAGCCTCGGCCCCCGCTGCCGCCGAGCGGTTCCGCTGTGCCCAGTGTGCCAAGGCTTATTCCACTTTTGCCGGGCTCTCCAAGCACAAGCAATTGCACTGTGATGCCCAGGCCAGGAAATCCTTCAGCTGCAAGTACTGCGAGAAGGAGTACGTGAGCCTGGGGGCTCTCAAGATGCACATCCGGAGCCACACGCTGCCCTGCGTCTGCAAGATGTGTGGCAAGGCCTTCTCCCGGCCCTGGCTGCTGCAGGGACACATCCGCACACACACCGGTAATGCTGCCTCTTGCCCCTCTCCCTCCCTTATCGCCTCCCGCTTCCCAGCTCTGCGGCCCCCAGCGAATCGGTGGGCTGGGTGTTATCTGGGAAGATAAGGGCTTCCCAAACCCCCTTGGAACACCTCCCTAAAATGTCCTTTGAATATTCTCTTGGCTGGAAGCAAGCGCAGGGTCAAGGCTTGGCTTGTAAATCTATGCCACTGCTGTTCGTGTCGTGCCTGCCCATGCGACAGCCCATCAGCCACGGTGTGATGGTGCACACTTCAGCCCAATTTCATAAATTTGGGCTGCCTAAAGCATCCTTCCCTGCCCTCACCAAGGGCTCCCCACCAGGGCAGCACCCCAGACCCAGCTGCCCATCACCGTGGCCTCCAACCTGCTGTCCAGCAGCACGGGCTTCAGCTCAAAGCACACCCAGCAAGGCTGGGCAGGCACGGGGGGCGCGGGTCCAGTTCCCCCTGCACCTGTTGGTGCGGGTCCGGGTGCCGCAGCTGCACACCCCCCACCACCACCACCGCCCTACAAAACATCTCCCGAGCATCCTTTGTGGTGCTACAGGGACAGTGTAATTGTTACTTGGCACTGATTTCACACCCTCTTAACATACTAAAGATGATGGCTGAAGGAAGCCGGGAAGACTTAATTGTGCTTTCCAAATTAAGCATTACGCATTTGTTTCCTCCAAAAGAGGCTTTCTTGGAGGAATTCACCCTGGCCAGGCTTTTCAATGCGAGCCGGGAGGGAGAAGGGGGAGCGAGGAGGAAATAGCTATACTCACCCTGGCGCTGGCGCCTTTCAGCCGCTGCCTGCTATGATATAATTAACACGTAGCGCTTGGCTTTCCTGCCTCTCCGCCTGGAGCCAAGCGAACCGTTTGCAGGAGACGAATATCGCGTCTTCGTTTGCGTGTGCAACTGCTTTGCTGCTTGCAGATGTTTCCATTATTAATTTTCCGTAGTTCCTAGGAGAGGTTTTTCTGGGCGTAGGAAATTCCCAAGTCCACAACTTCTCTTCTCCGTCAAAGTGAATGCTGTACATACCTCTCCCTTCCAACAATAACAGCAAGCACTTCTTTTCACTGTGCTCTTCACAAACTTTGGCTAATGAATGGCTCCTTCTTTGATATTCTCCATGTGTTGATGCACTGGTTAATTGGGAGCGTTTCTCTTTTGTCCTGTAGGTGAAAAGCCCTTTTCCTGTACACACTGCAACCGGGCCTTTGCTGACCGCTCTAATCTCCGAGCCCACCTGCAGACCCATTCAGATGTAAAGAAGTACCAGTGCAAAACCTGCTCCCGGACTTTCTCCCGTATGTCGCTGCTCCACAAGCACGAGGAGACAGGCTGCTCCGGTTCTCGCTGAGGATTCTGCTCCCTCAGGCCTCTCACCACGCAAATCCCTATATTATAACTAGTTTCTGTAGGAGTTAGCTTCCTCCATCGCAGTGTGCACCGGGCTGGATGCAGCTACTCTGGCCCAAGAGACCCTCACACTCCTTGCTCGGTGTCTCCTGTGCAATGCGAAGGTGTGATCCTTCTCCCATCCCGGCATCTGAGGGTGCAGGACTGGACTCCCATGCAAAGTGAGTGCGTGAAACTCGGGGGTGCAGCCCAGACCCCCACCCGCTGCTGCTGCAGCCTCTCAGCAGGTGCCTCTGCTTGTGGCACCTTGCAGGGCTGGACCTGCACCCTGACCCCACCGCCGGCATCAAATATTGCGACCATGTAGCTTGGGGGTTTTTTGTTTGTTTTTTCTGTAACCACTTGGTAACTTTTAAGAACCAATATTTTTTTAATGAAGGACAGTGTTCCCCCCACCCCGTGTATATACGCCGCCTATAGAAGGTGTAACTATGCAATAATACAGTATCCCAGTAGTTGTGAAGCAGCTGCTTCTCCCCAGCACAATGACAATTTGCAATGCCTGCGAGATTAACAGTGTCCATAAAAGGCATGGGTAGCCATTTCAAACACCAACCCTGTTTACAGAGCAGCTATGCACTCAAGCACCTGTTAATATGACTCTTAACAACTGCTTTTCAAGAGAACTGTGACTAATAGCAGGCACTTGTCAGCCGATACAATGGTGGCCTGTCCCAGGGCTGCCCATCGACAGGTGTGTGCCAAAAGCCCTATTTATGGGTATTGACAGGTGCCTCCTGAATGCATCTTTCTTTGGACATTGTTTTTCATGGAATCATTACAAAGAGGATGTTTACATTTCAAAGGTACACTGGTATTTATATTTTTGTGCCACAATTTTATACTGATGAAACTTTTTATAAAATTATATACAGTTTATTGATATTCAATAAAATGGTTAATTTATAATAGGGTCTTGTGGGTGCTTAGGGTGAATATGTAGCTGTGGGTAGGGAGTGCTGCTGTCCTGTGCTGTGGGACCGAGGTGCTGGGCTCCAGTCTCCTGCTCCCACCCTGTGCTCCTGGCCTCTGGCTGCAGGTGAATGGCAAGTGGCATTTGCAAGTGGAGATCTGCAAAGCAGTTGCCTCTGGGGGGAGGAAAAAGCAGGCTGAGTCAGTTCCTGCCAAAGGGCTGAAGAAGGGGCAGCCCCGCGGTGATGCTGGCAAGGGGGGCAGGGCTGCTAGGGGTGCAGTGGATCTTCTGCTCTCCGTGTGGGAGAGGGCAAGGGCTTGTCTCTCCCAGCCTGCCCAGGTGGGTGCCAGCTTCCTACTGGAGCACCCATAGCCTGGCCATGTTCCTCAGCTCCCTGGTGAGCACATCCGTGCTGCAGCATGGGAGATGGCCATGCTGGGGTGGTGGGACTGTCTCTGGCTCTTGGCAGGCCCATTTGCACCCCTAGGGAAGGTTGAGGTGCCAGGCATCCACATCAGTGAGCTGAGCCTCCAGGAGGGTGACCCAGTGTGAGTGGTGTGGCAGCAGAGGTAACATGCTGTTGTCACCGCTGAACCCTTCAGCAAGCACAGTCAGGGCTGTCTCCTGAGTGTCCACAGCTGGGGACCAAGGGGCGGGTGCTCCAGGCTACCCCAGGTACCTGCCTCTAGAGTTTTCCTAATGAAGCTGTGCCTCATGCACACTTGTTCCCAATACGCAATGTTCCCAACAACCTGCCACGCACTGCAGAATTTCAGCGACACTCTTGCCATCTGCCTCCCCAAGGGCTGAGGTTCTGTCCTTCCCCCCTGCATTTCCTCAGTGCCATATCCAGGACATTGCTTTTAACCAGGGAGTAAAAGCACGGACCCTCCCAACACTCGGCTCTGCACCTCTCCCAGGGGCTGTTACGGTGCAGGAAGACGTGTGTGGCTGTAAAAGAGAGCAGAGCTGCTGCTTGTCCCTTCTTTAATTAAGAGCTTGCCCAGCATAAACCAACTTTCCCAGCCGAGTTGGACTCATTACTTGATTATTAAGCAGGGCAGGAAGTTTTGGGTTTGCTCTTGTGTTTTTTTCTTCCTTTTCCCAACAGGAAGCGGGGGAGGAGCACTAATTACTTTCAGCTTTCCATCCATAAAATCCTGGAGCCGCAAAAGCAGCTAAATAGTTAAAAAAAGACCAATTTTGAGAGCAGACCACCTGCAGGAGCTGGAAAGGAGGGTCGAGGCATGGGTAAGCAGGCAGAAGCCCTTGGAGCCCTGCTTGCCGGTGCAGGCTACCATGCCAGCCCAGGTTGGCATTGGCTTTGTGGCTCTGACATGCAAGAGCCCTCGGTTACTGCTTAGCTTTAAGGCCCTGCATGTGCATCCCACCACACTGCATGGGCTGCACCTTGCCCACACCCTTGAGTGTCATTGTTGTTCCTGATTGGAATGGGGACCCTTTCCTGCATCATTCAGGCTGCTGCTTCATCCCTGTTCTGGCATCCACTGCATACCCCTGCCAGCTCCCTCTCAATGACCTTAGACTTATATTGGTTAGACAGGAGGCGAGAGTTGTGAGAAACCTCCTCCTTAGCAATCTTTCTTGCTCTCAGTTGTGCTCCTGGCTTTGTCCAGAGCCTGGCTGGGATGCAAGGCTTTCAGAGAGAAGGTATAAAACTTGTGGGGGACAGCCTAGGCTCAGACAGGCAAATCCTGCTGGCATTCAAACACAAAGGCGGCCTTAGGATACTGGAAAAAAATGAAATGCTGCCTGTTCTTAATCACAAAAGCACAGTCCACTGGCATTTCAGCTACTGCTGCATCTACTCCCTTTGTGGCCCTGCCCGAGCACCCTGCCCCCCAGAGACCCCTGATTGCTCAGGTGCTGCCCCATAGCTTGAGACAGTGTCTCTGACCTCCCCAAGTTATGCCCAGCTCTGGACTAACCGCTAGACCATCACAGGGCAATGAACATGACCCAGATCCCTTCCTTTCTGACCAGCTGCTTATTTTCCTACTGCAAAAATATTTCTTATGTTCACACTGAAGGCTGTTGGGGTGAGCAGAGGGCTGGGCCCATGACAAGGCCACCTTTCCATCCAGCTCAAACCTGCTGCAGACGAGGGCAATCTCCTCTGTCCTTTCTCTGCCCCCCATAAACCTTTAGGGCTCCATGATGGAGAATTGCATCCAGGAGCTGTGCCTGAAGATGAGTGGCATTTGCTATTTCGTTTTTATAAGAGAACCTTCCAGAGCAGCATCCCTAGCAGCAAGGGCAACTGGCAGCAGTGTTGTGGTCCCCTGCCCTTGGTCCTCTGTACTTGCCCAGACAATGAGTGCTGCATGGTGAAGCCAGAGGGTTCATGGCAAAGCCTCATCAGTTTTTTCCTCTTCTCTGTTTTAATGCCACGGGAACTAAACACACCATAAAGCTGCTGCCCACAGCCTGGCCGTTTCATCCAGGTAGCGCAGGCTGCAGTTTCAGAGGTGGGGGTGGTGAAGAGAGGGCAGCCAGCGATTAACAGGAGGAACCATTTGGTGACCACCTTGTGTGACCATCTGTAACAGATTACGGTGTCAGTGCTCGTAAAAGCTGGGATTCAATCAAGCACCCGGCAGGTAGCTGGGGGCCCCGCTGGCAGGGGCTGTGGTGCCGGGGTGCAGGCTGTGCCGGCTCCAGGCTGCCGCGCTCCCCGGGCGGTGGCACAGCCACGGCGTTGAGTGTTTGAACTCCACCATTTAATTTCCATGGACCTCCACAGGACCCTTAAACAAGCACGTACGTCCCCTTCGCTCCTGGAGTGCTTTCAAAGGCTCTGGGAAAACCACAAAGTGCCTTTTCTTCCCAGAGAGGACTAGTTTTCCTCCCTCTCTGACCCGATGCAGAATTAAGCGTGTTTGGAAACCCACCCTCCTGCCGTGGGACCCCCCATGGGACAAAGAGCTGGGGCAGACCCACATGGAGATACAAGGTTAAAAAGGGCTTTAAGGCTTCCACTCTGCTCTTTGAAATAGTCCTGTCTCTGCAGGCATCTGAAGCATCCCAGAGGGAACTAGAAGGGAAATGGGTGAATTACAGCCACCTTTGCAAAGGCTAAGCTTCATTTGCTTGGTGCTTTGGGGGCTGCCATTCTCCAAACTGCCTTTCTCACCTTTTTCTGTCCCCATCTTTCTTGGGGACAGGCATGAGGCATGTCTTGCCCTGGTGCAGGGAGGGCAAAGAGCAGCTCTGAGGCCACTCTGCACCCAAAGTCCTTGGTATACTCTCCATGGGGTATCCAGGCACTGGAAAGCGGCAAGAGGGATATAAAAGAAGGGCTGGAAAATGTTTAAACACAAGGAACACACCGAGCCCATCTCACGCTCATCTGAGCCGGGGGCTCCCTGCAGACCTCACCTCGAGGCAGAGAGCCCAGTGATGGGTGGGGGGCAACATCCCAAAATGCCTCTCCCCACCTACAGAGCATTGGAAAGAAAAAAATGCCCACTTTCTTCTTGTGTTGCTGTAAAACTGTCTGATAGAGATGTTCTCATCGTGATCTCCTGGATCCCCCACAGCCTCTGGAGGAGAGTTTCCTACATACAAGTGTGCAGCCCCAGGAAAAGGCAGCCAAAGCTCAGCCCCTACAAAGTGTAGCAGCCTAATTCTTCTTTTGGCTCTTACCTTACCTAGAAAAAGCTGAATAAACAAACAGAAACCGGGCAGGATCCAGGGAAAGGCCCGTTATTAAAGTCAGTCGCTGGGCAGCTGTTTCTGATTTGGGGAAGGGAATGACTGGATTTTCACAGCAGAAGCTGGGATGGCTCATGTGGTGAGCAGAGACACCAGCCCATGGGTTTCCCACTTGAGATACCTGGGGCTGTGGGAGGCTTTGGAAGATGTGGGCAAGAAGGGCAGCAGGTGCTGGTGCGGGTTCATTGAGCCCCTTTCAACAGGCAGTCCTGGTGAAAGCCTCTGTCCATTTACAGCTCAACATAAGGAGTAGGGTCTCACAAACAAGCTGCAGGTGTAGCTATTGTTTTTCTTGCTCTGGGCTATTGACACGAGCAATAATCACAAATTAATCTTTAATCGGATGATGAACTGATAGTGTGGGGCTGGGGAGGTGCGAGTCTTCCCATGGAGACAAAGAGCATGAAAAATTCTGAGAGAGGGAGACCTGGGGAAAGGGACATGAGGTTGAAGGATTAGAACAGAGATGATTTCTCTTTGTTGATGCAGGCAGTTTGGGTTGCAGCATTTCCATTGTCTTGCCTCTGGCTGCGCTCACCTTTCAGAAGGCATTGCCTCTCGCTGGTCATGCTGCCTGTGTGCTCGTTCCTGCCTGCCTCCGTGCTGGCAGGGTGAGGGGTGGTGCTGCACCATGCCCCACACAGCATCAGCCACCTGCCAAAACAGTGTGTGCCTCGCTGGCTCAAAAATCAGGCCATAAATCCTCCTGGCAGAGGCTGGCTTTCTCCTGGGACAAGTGAGAACAAACTCCTTGCCCTGAGCGCGCGGGGCAGCTCCGCTCACCCTGTAGGGTTGAAAAACACCTTCCCTCGGCTGTCTCACCCTCCAACTATTTATGTCCCCTGTGTAAATGATGTTGCTGGTGGGAGGATGGGCAATACCCACCTGTGCTCGCCAGACTTTGGGAGGTTGCAGAGGGACAGACAAGCCCAATGTTTTTGTGGGTTTTAATGGTTGTTTCTCCCCACTTGCTCTCAGCCCGTCTTGACGGGGAAAGCTTTGGGGTGGCTGGTGCAGCGCTGTTGGCAGGAATGAGCTCGTGGATCTCTTTCCCTGGGCTGGTGCAGGCAGATGGGTGACGCTGAGCAAGAAGCCAGGAGTGGCCAAGGAGCCCCTCTGCAGAGACACCCTTGCCAGAGCCCCCAGCACTTCATCACCCACTCCGTTAATGGCAGTGGGGTGAAAATGAAAGCCATAAACCTGTTATACTTAATTTCTTCACCTGAGGATGTGCAGTTTGGCACAAGGGGCATCAGCATATGCAGAGCAGAGATCCATGTCCTCACCACAATAAGAAGCGCAGGAGTTACCAATCTGCTCTGGTGGCTTTACAATAGCAATGCTGTGCTGTAACTTATTGGAGATCTGCCTAGAAAATCATCAGAAAGTATTTTAAATCCAGCATAACATACATATTTATGGATCACCTTCTGTTTTACTGGGCTCCCTGAAAGCAATGCAAGGCCTGTTTTACTTTTCTCAATAAAAAAGCTCACATTTCACATGCGAGGAGATTGGCGTCTCCCAAGCTAATTAATCTGGGTTCCCCTCCACCTCCGCATTTTCCACGCAGGGTTATGCTGGCGACACTTTGTCTGTGGCTGCTCCAGGGAGGACGGTGTTGCACATTAAGTTTCCCTCGCCGTTGATGTGCTGGAGGCAGAGCGGGGCAAGACGAGGAAGTGGTGGCAAGTGTCGGCACAGAGTCATGGCCCATTACAAAAGAGCTCCAAGGGCCTGCATTATGTCCTTACTCAATTACCCTGTTGGTAATAGCACTTCATTAGAGAGACAGTTCCTATTCACTGGCCCTAATCCACTTTCTGAAGACAGGGCTGAAGCCATTGATCGCTTTTCCCACTTTCCCAAAATTTGGAGAGTGGCACCAGGGCAGGCAGGAGGGAGTGATCCCACTGCCAAGATGGCCCCCCCCACGCCTCCCAAACCTGAGATGGGGCAGCAGCACCCATGCCCAACAGCTAATGGCAGTGTGGGGGTGCAGAACACCTGCCCTTCTCTCTGACCACAAAAATCAAGCTGTTAACCAGGGAACAAGAGTTTTGGTGTCAAACCATAGGCAACCACAGTTGGGGACGTGACCCCTCCTTGCCTGTCCTGTCCAGACATGATGGGTGATATGGTGCTAGGGATGCTCTCAGGAATTGGTTGCCCAGCCTGTGCCTCACTTTGGTACGCAGTGGGGGCAGAAGAAAAAAGCCGAAAACCACTGCTGGGTTTTTTTTCTTTCCTTTTTTCTTTTTTTTTCTGTTTTCTCTCCCCCCCACCCTCCGTGACATGAAATGCTCGATAGAAACCAAAGCGGAGTAGGAAGTGGCACGAGAGCCACATGCAGGAAATCGATGTGTGTCAGGAAAGGATGTCAGCACCGGTGGTGGGAGCGAGGGGCGAACAGCCAGCGAGGGAGCTGCCTCGGCCCCAGCGGCAACTCGCCAATGAGAGGGGCAGGAAGCGAAATGGAGTCCTTCCTCTTAAATAAAGGTATCTGCTTCCATTCAAAGTGGTGATAGAGAAAAAACAGAGGCATAGGGAGCTCCCAGCTGGCACAGCTGGAGTAGCACCACAGGGCTTGAAAGTGCACATCATGTCCTGCCCACAGCATTGGCTTTGAAGGCAGTGGACTCCTACTCCCCACAGGCACCTGGTCCCCCAAATCTCACCACCACAACAACCAGAGCATCGTCAGCTATGGCTGTGTGCAAGGCTGCTGCATGTCTGGTGTTTAGGACCTCATCCTGCCACAGCCCCCAATAGGACACCAGCCTGTAGGTACCTCGCCCACCCCATGTCCTCCTTCCCTGGGTCACCCTTCATGCCGTGCTGCCACAGGAGAAGCTGGGCTTGGAGTCTTCCCTCCCTCATAAAAAAAAAAACCATTGCTCAGAATTTAGAAAGATGCAGCCTGAGCACAAAAGTTATTTTAGGTCAAAAGAAGTAACTGGGTAGGAAAGTTTACTGCCCTCGTTACAGCAGCTGCTGTCTGTGATCAATATCATCCAGATTTTCCACCCAAAACCTCAACTTATAGCAATAACCTTCTATCATCGCTTCCACCAGGCTGGGAGGCAACAACATGGGGCCCCTGTTTGCTGGAAAAATTAATAGTTATTAGCACTCATGACTCAGGCAAGGACTGGAAGGCCAGTTTTTACATGCAGACTCCATGGCAAACAGCAACTGGTTTCCCTCAAACGATCTCCAGAACGTCCCAGGAGCTCAAACAGTGGATGGCACATGCCTGAGTGACAGGCATAGTGATCCATCCCAACTGCAGGGGAGGAAAGGAAGGCTGGGGCATCACACACCATCACCCACTGGTAAGTCCAAATCTTCCACAATTTAAGTATATACCTTGTTTTCATTCAAACCCTTTTGCCATTTCATAATACTGGCTACACCTCTCTGAAAGGAAATAGCTGTCCCATAAATAAAGAAGGCTGGGAGGGAGTGTGGGGGGAGGCTGTGAGCACAGGCAAAGCAGATGCAGAAAGCTTTTCCCAGCGTGCTTCAACACACAGCCAGGGGATAATGTCAACAAGTGGAAGAGCAGAGAGAGGCCATGGTGCACACACGTGCCAAGGAGCTTCTCGCACATGGCCATGCCTGGGGCACCCCCAGCCCTCCCCTCATCACCCTCTGAGCATCCTGCTTGCAAGCACCCTCCCTAGTGGCAGACCCAGCATGGTGGATTCATGCCGAGAGCAGTTCTCACAGTGAACCCCACACACTGAGGCCTGAGCCCGGGCTCCTGGGCACTGGGAGCTGTTTCCCCACTGCAGTAGGAGCTCTGGATTGGGGAATCTGCAAAACTGCCTCGTGGCACCAAGCAAGAGCAGGCTGGCAGCACAGGGAAGAGCCTGGCAAATGCTGGTGTCGCATCCTGGTTCCAACACCCGACTTCATCCTTACTAGTGGCACATCATCTCCACTCTTTTCCACGCACATTGGGGAATATCACACCACAGCTGCAGCCAGCAGCAGGGAGCAGGCATGCCCAGCAGACTAGACAAGGCACGAGAAGGGGCACCAGGATCAGTACCCTCCCAGGGGACCCTTCCTGGCAGACTCATGGGGAGGCCCGGGACACCTGTGCCCACGTACCTGCAGGTCAGGTCTCTGCACACTGCAGGTTTCTCTCTGCTGGCCTGGACTCAGCACTGAGCCATGAATAACCAGCTCTAGTTGTGTCTTTCCAGCCCAAAGCCTGCAATGGGAATGAATTATCTCTCTTCATTTTCATTTTCCTTCTGTCTCTGCTGCTGGCAAATTAACAGCTTCCCTTGATGCCAAATGGTCTGCAGTTTATCTCCCAAAGCAGAAGTTTCACTCCCAATCTGCACTGGGGAAACTTAAAGTAATTGTAAAAAACTGTTCTGAAAGGATCCAGCAGCAAAGTCGTCAAATAAATAGGGACCATATGCACCACGCCAGTCAGAGGCACCGCATGAAGATGCTCTCATTCATTCACAGGGCTCAGTCCCACCCGGAGCGGGCATCCTGGCTCACCTGCCCTGCACATAGGGCTCTGCTCTGGCATGAAAACTTTCTCCAGGGGTGGCTTGCAATGCCTGAAGCTGACCAGGTTTGCAGAGTGAGTTTTGCACAGACACTTGCTAGGATTGGTTTTGGCCAGGGTTTAGTTGCCTCTTGGTGGAGGATGGAGAAGAGAGCTGCTTCTTAATCCAGGAAAATGCTGCCAGTAGGTAATTAACCCAGCCTCTGGGTGCAGTGCCATGAGGAGGAAAACTAGGAGGAGCAGCTGATACACCCCAAGGCTGTGCTGCCATTCAACAAGACCTGGGCAGGCTGGAAGGTTGGGCAGAGAGGAATCTGATGAAATTCAACAAAGGCAAGTGTAGAGTTCTTCACCTAGGGAGGAACAATTGCCCGCACCACTACAGGTTAGGGGCTGACCAGCTGAAAAGCAGCTCTGTGGCGAGAGACCTGTGGGTCCTGGTGGAGAGGCTGACCATGAGCAAGCAATGTGCCCCTGTGGCCAAGAAGGCCAAGAGCATCCTGGAGCGCATGAAGAAGAGGGTGGCCAGCAGGTTGAGGGAGGTTCTCCTTCCACTCTATTCTGCCCTAGGGAGGCCCCATCTGGAGTCCTGTGTCCAATTCTGAGCTCCCTAGCTTAAGAAAGACAAGATATCCTGGAGAGAGTCCGGTGGAGGGCCACGAAGACAACGAAGGGATTGGAGCATCTCTCTTATGAGGAGAGGCTGAGAGACCTAGGTCTGTTTAGTTTGGAGAACAGAAGACTGAGGGCAGGGTGTCGGAGAATGGGCTAGACTCATTTTGATGATCCCCAGTGACAGAACAAGGGGCAATGGGCACAAACCGGAGCACAGGAAGTTCCACTTGGACATGAGGAAAAACATCTTTCCTGTAAGGGTGACAGAGCCCTGCAACAGGCTGCCCGGGGAGGCTGCGGAATCTCCTTCTCTGGAGATACTCGAACCCCTGGATGCACTCCTGTGCAACTTGCTGTAAGTCAACCTGCTTTAGCATGGGAGGTGGACTAGATGATCACCAGATGTTCCTTCCAACCCCAGTCATTCTGTGATTTCCAGTGTGCAATGGAGGACTCTTCTCAAGGGCCATATTTGCTGTTGGCCTGCATAGGCTCTTGCCAAAATGGTCTCGCTCTAACTAAGGCAGAGACTCGACCTTCCTCAGCTGCACCTGGGTTGGCTGCTTTGCTTCCCATGACCCATTTTCCCCCATTAAATGGGGCACAGACACTGGGAGGTCTGTCAGCCCACAGCCAGGCTCCTGGTGCTGGGCCTGGGGTGCACTGCCGAGCAGGAACTGGCCCCTAACCCACTCCACAAAGGTCTGCCATGGCCCTCTGCAGCTCTGTGAGGGATGGCAGAGCAGATGCAAAGCATCACCTAAAGCAGATGATATTGGGACCTTTGATCCCTTTAGAGCCCAAACTCATTCCTCCCCATCCTGCAGTCACCTTTACCCAGTCCCTGCTTTACATCAAGGAGCCGCAGCACAGATCAAAGCACTCTGAGGTTTCCTTTACGCAGCCCCAAATACTCTCAGAGCCCGATGTACTGCTGTCAGCAGCTGCTTGCTGTGGAGATGGGGTTATCCCCACCCCATCACAGCCACCTCCTTATCACCGCTCTTCCATAGGAAGGTGGGCAGGCGCTTGGCTGAGTCTGAAGACCCCTGGCTTCACTCATCACTGAGTTCCTGCACCAGCTGCCCACCACGGTGCCTGGGTTTGCAGCACTCCTCTGCTCCTTGCTAAAGTGCTGCTGGGTCTCCTCTTGCTTGGCATCACCTGTGGATCGTGGGCGATGGCAATGCTTGGTGCAGCAGTGGTGACTCCACCAATGTAGGAGCTGAGGAGGGCAACGGCTCGTGACAGTTCCTGGGGGGGCATGAAATTCTTGGATGTCTGTTATCACCAAGCATTTTGGAAAATACTGTGATTAGACAGAAAGAAGAAAAATAATAATGGCTAATGCTTCCAAAAGTAATTTGGGGATCCTCAATTTAGAATGCCAAAATTGAGGTCCCTTGAAGAGGCTGTTTTCCAGAGGCTTCTCCAAAATGTCTGGAGGAGTTATCCATCATTTGGCACCAGCGGCATTTGCCATTTCTGCAAGTTGTGGCTGGGAACTGCTAGTTAACATGCCTGCCTGGCGCTGGGGCTGCCTTTCACCCGGCAGTGAGGAGTCGTCTCATAAAACCCTCCTGGGTCAGCCTGTGCCAGTGACACCAGGCTAGCACTACCCTGGGCTTGGGATGTTACCATGAGCGAGGTTTCTGAAAATAGTTCCTGGCACCCCTCCACACTACCAGATTAGGCCAAGCATCTCTGAGACTTTCTTCCAGTTTCCACATGCTCCCAATGGGAAGAAGAGATTCTTCCTCCTCTGCACTGCTTTGGACCCCCTCTGGCCAGGACAGAGCCCTCTGTCCCCGTGCTGCCTCCCAGCCCCACAGCTATCCTGAAGGCCATGCTGAAGGCAGCCTGTGTATATAAAATTAGCACCCTCGCAGGAGGCTGGGAGGGGAAACCTGCCCTGGGCAGCTGCAATGGGAAGCAGATGCTCTGTGATTAAGCCCACATGCACAGGGCAGCTCTGTCCTCTGAGTAGGCCTGCAGTGCCCAGGCTGGGCATGCAGGGCAAACGCTGGAGCAAAGGTTGCTTTGGGCAGGGATGGCTCAGGTTGGGAGCTGGCGGAGAGTCTGGATGCAGCCCAGCTGCTGCTGGCAAGGGCTGCAGAAGGATGGCAGGATGGAGCCATGGAAGCTGCCTCTGTCCCCCCTGCATGTCCATGAGTGATGTTCAAGGTGGAAATGGTCTTAGAATAAGTGCAGCTCCCCAATAGCAATACCCTGTGCTTGTGGGAGGCAAACTGGACTTCTCAGTTCCATCAAGCCAAAAGCACTGCACGAGGCAAAGGCTGGGACCTGAATCCCAATGGCTTATGCTGCCACGGATGAAGCAATGGAGGACAAAGGAGAGCCCATCCTCCTGGAGGAGCTCCCCAGCACAAAAGCCATTTGCAGACCACTTGGAGGAACAAGCATCTGGCTGCAGCCAGCAACTCAGCTCCCCACACCTTCCCCCTCCATGTGGCCCTGGGTCATTAAATTGCTGTATCCATTCCCCGTGGAAGGATACAGTAAAGTTTCAAAGTCCAGGGGCCGGTGACCCCGGACAGGCCACTCCTGCAGAGCTGTGTTGGGAGGTGCAGAGGGAAGACGGGAGTTCACTGTCTGCAGTCATCTCTTGCACTGCCCGGGTAGTTAAAAGCCCAGCACCGAACAAATTGTGTAACCTGAGAGTGATTTTCTAGATAAAATCTAGGCAAAGGTGGAGAGAAGTTTGCAAGGTCAGGTCGCAGGGAGCTCACTGACCCCTCCAAACACCAGCCTGGGACTCCAGCACCAGCAAGGCGAGGAAGGATGCGCATCGGTGTTGCTGACTTCATTTCTTCTCAGTTTCTTCCCTTTCATGGTTTTGTCTCTGAAGGGGGAAAGTCCTCACTTATCTTCTGCCCTTTCCAGCCTCCCCAGTGCGGTTTCTCTGGCCTTGCAATAAAGTTTGGCCATTTCTGTTTCTTCTCAAGACATTTTTCCACCCACCCTCTCTGGCTCTGGTGGGAATTGTCAGCTTTGAGATAAGGAGAAGGATGAATTGTTCGTACAGGATGTTGCATGAAGCCCAAGTGCTATTTGCAGGCAATTTTAATAAGTAATAATAAGGAGAGAGAACTCCAAAGGAAGTAACCTGGTACAGCAGACAAGGCAGATTTATCAAGGCAGGGAGGAAATACTCCCCAGAAATGAATCTGGCATGAGTTCCTGCACACCAGTCCCACGATCCTGTCTGCCACCACAGGCAACTCTTATCTGAAACAGTCCAGTGTTTAAAATAGACTGAAAAATAAATAGTCTTCCAGCATGACTGATCCTCCAGAGTCTGCAGTTCATCCCAGCAGCATTTACAGTTTTCTCTGGAGTGTTTCCGACATGTACTTCAAGGCCTTCCAAGTCTTTTCTCCTCCCCTGCTTGTGACATTAATGAACCTTAAGGGATTCTTAAAGCACGTTTTATGTGGATGTATTTTTAAGCAGGAGAAGGAGAGAGTGTTTCCCAGCCCTCTGTGCCTGGAGTGGATGGAAGGTCGCTTTGCAAGGCACACTCCAAACAGGAATCCATCAAACACCAGGGCTAAGTGTTGCTGCGGCAGCTCTGCAAGCCGTGAAGTTGTTTAATGTTCATTGTTCACAGCTGTGTCACCCTAATAGAGTATTTTATTGTTTTTCCAGTTGTACTTAAACCCATCATTCATTATCCTGTCCAGCCAGCGAGTGCCTCACCTTTAATTGATGACACAAGATAAAACTCCCGGTCAGAGTTTCCAGTGTCTCCACCACAACTGGGACCAGTTCCTTGCCTCTCCAGACCCTGCCAGCATGGTTCAGCCCTAATGCCCCACCAGGGCAAGGGATGCTGCTGCTGGGAGCTCCAGTCCCTCGCAGTGTGGCTCCCTGGGGAGTGGAGGCTGTCGTGGTGGACCCTGCTTGGAGTAGTGTTTGTACCCAAGCTGAGGTGCCTGATTGATGCTAATGAACCAGGAGTCCTGAGGGGAGACCAGACACGCCAAGGCATTAGGGATGCTGCAATAGGGATGCCACTCCCTGGGCTGTGATGAGGACAAGCCTGGGCAGCAGCAAAGTCCACGGGGCCACCCCTGCCCACCTGGAGAGCCTGGTGTCCATGTTCATCACTTGCCCTGATTGAATCAGCCCTGCCTGGACCTCTTATCACCTGCAGCAGGCAGGTGGAGACAAGGTCCAAAGTGCCCAGGTGCTGTGCTTCCCGCTGCACCCAGCTCCAGCATCAGTGTCAGCTCCTGTAGGTACACCCTGAATTGAACCAGTGAAGCCATCTCCCCTTGTTGTCACACACACAGCAGGTTGACCTGTCCCTCTTCTGCCCCAAGCCACGCTGACGCCCACCTGCGCACAGGCCCTGGGGTGATGTTCACAGATGACAACTAATAACAGTGACCAAATTTTTTGCTGGAAAACAGACCTTTCACAAGCGGGGAAGGCTCTCGGCTCTGTATAAGTCTTGACAGACTCTGTACAGTAGTTAAAAGGAACGACATTAAAGAAAAAGAACTTAAACAACCCCAGAGTGAAGGGCCTGTAATTTATTTACTCCCTCCAATGAACACTGGTTGCAAATCACTCTGTATAAAAATAACTCCTTTCTCCAACTTTTGATCTCTGATATTCCTGTATTTCCCTGGGGAAAATGTAAATCTATGAACTTATTACTAATGTTTCCTGTCCCTGACAGTGGAGCCAGTTGATATTTTACTTGAGAAACCAGAGAGAAAAAAAAAAACCAGTATAAACTTAATGACTGCAGACTGTTTCCAATCTTAGTTTCACTTTTCAGATGGAGAGTTTCCATCCTACAACAGGGAGAGGGAGATTTTTAAATAAAACATGATTTAACTTTAGTCAAACTTCCTCCTAGTGTTTATGCTTTTGGCTCAGGGCTTGATCCATTTAAAGCTGGTTCCTTTTGAAGCAGCCCCTGTTCATCACTGTGCACCAACACGATGGCTTTGAAATTATCTGTTCCACTTCTGAATCTGAATTCTCTCTGCCCCGTTGCTCTTCTGCCTTGCCTTGTTTTGGGGAACGGCTCCTGGCTCCTCTTCAGCTGTGTGAGCAGCGGGGCAGCAAGCAGGAGGCAGAGGTGGGTGATGATGATGCGGTGGCATCTTTCACTCTCTGGGCGTCCCCTTGGCTCTGCTGCAGGCACCTGACTTGGCTGTACAAAGCACAGTCATACAAAGCACCTCCAGTGTCACTGCTGTCCTTGATCATGGTCATTTTGTAGCCTCAAAGCCACATCTGGGAGCAGCTGGCTGGGAGGCGTGAGGCACGAGCTGGTGCTCAGGGGTCCAAAAATACTCAGTTTCTGAATTGTCTCATTTTGGCATGTTCCACTCAAAACTAAACACATTTGTAGTTCACAACAGGCTCTGCTTGGAAAGGCAAGTTCTTTAAAAAGCTAACCAACGTTTGGAAGTGATGACAGTGGGAGGTTCTGCTCAGCCTGCTGTGCTCCTGCCCGGGGCTGTGCAGGTACAGCGTGATCTCGGCAAGATTTTTCAGTTTTTCTCCTATTTCAGGATAGACAAAGAAGATCCCCCAGAAAATCTCAGAGCACACAAAGATCCTTTCCTGGCAACACCAGTGCTGGGAAGATGGCTTTACACAGTCAGCCTAACCCTGGCTCCTGTGAAAATGGCCTCTTCGGTGTCTTCCTCCCAGCTCGGGCTCTTCTCCCCATCCTGCAGAGCCCTGCCAGGTCCAGGAGCCCTCCAAATCGTGGGATGGCTGGAGTCAAAGGGACATCAGCCCCTCTCCTGCCTTTCGGTGCTGCCCATCCTTGCCTGCTCAACTCTTGTGGCACCCGCTCCAGGCTGGGTGCTGGGGGTACCTGGAGGCCCAGGGCAGATGGGCAAAGCGGAGGCAGCCAAGCCCCATGGCCGCTGGCCGGAGCGAGCAGCAGACCTGACGCCAGGCGGGGAAGCCGGCTCCCGCAGGAGCAATTCAGACACTGTTTTAACATCAGCCAAAACACAAGGAATAAAAAGAACTTTAATGGGGTCTAAGTTGAGCTCTACACCCTGGAGGATTCCTGGCTGCCTCTGTTGGTCCTGTCAGATAAATAGCCCTGTGACTGCAGTAATGTTTAACATCCCCTCTCATTATCTCACTGGCATCCCGGGGCTCCTGCAGGGATAGTAGCCAGTCCCCCACCACATTTTCCCCCAGTCCACATCCTGCTAGTTGGGCTGCAGAAGCTCTTAAGAGCACTTTTGAAACTTCTGATCCAGGCCTTGGGAGAAGAGGCTGTGAGCTGAGCTCAGCACCAGTCCCACCGTGGGGTGGGAAGCTGAGAGCTTCTTCTGCTGGCAAGAGAAGCCCATGCCCTGATCCTGGAGGCCAGCCCTCTGGCAGTGCTGCCAGCTGACCAGGTGGATGCTGTGACAGCTTCAGTCCCTTCCTTGCCTCGTTTTCTGCATCTTTAGTGCAGCCTTAGAGAATCCGTCTTTTTGTTTCGAACGAGTTTGAAGTTGAAAGCTGAAAAAAAAGCACCTTGTAGATAGGCAGTCAAAGAATTATTATTACATTTATTAAGTCTAATCAGCATCATCAGCCATTCTGGCATCCCAAAATGTCTGTTGGAAGGAAGGCCCTTGTGTTCAATGTCCTATATCCCCCCGTCCCTGCTACGGCAGATGCCATCAGTTTTCCGTTCTCACAGGTTTTGAACCACAACACCCCCTCGTTCAGGGGAGTCTGACAATAATTTTCACCTTCTCGGTAAGTTTCTGATACTTTTCACCTTCTCCTTGAGTACCCAGGTGGTCTCCTGGCACTTGGGGGCAGGATTAGCTCTCAGCACTTGACAGCTAGCAAATGTCCTTATTGTCACCTTAGTGGGGACCAAGGGCTGGCCCTTGAGATGAGGTGCTGTGGGGCCTGCCTGACTCCAGATCTGCCTACAGTCTGTTTGCCTGGCTCATTGCTCTTTTTGGGCATTTAACACTGTCTGGAAGCCTCAGTCGGGGGGGAGAAGAGGAGACAGACAGACCGAAGGGAGCTGCTCTGATGTAAAACAGAGGTGGAGAAATGAGAGCAGAGCCTGCAAATGCCCCAGTGAGCAGCCCAGTGCCCGAGACAGGGTGAGAAGCACTTCTGTGTCATTACTCATGAAGAAGCTCTCAGGGAGACATGTGGAGAGGGCCAGATCCCTGCTGCTAAAGCACTGCTGACTTTGCACAGGCCTATCAACAGGGAGAACAGCCCGAGTGCTCCGCCAGGATCTGGCCTCTTCCCACTGCGGGAAACACAAAGCGAGCTCCAAGTGCGGAGCCAGGAATGCTCCAGGGCCCCAGGGCTGGTGCATGGTTGGACCTGCTGTGAGCATACACTGCAGCATCTTTGGCCAGAAGAACAGAAAAAGAGGCAGATAGGGTGGCCCCACGCCGAAGAGGACAGCCCCACACCAGGATCCACAGCTCTGCTCAGCCCCTGCTTCACGCTGGCCAAGCTTTCCTCTACTGATCTTTACATACAAAGTGATACTCATAGTATGGTTTAAGTTGGATAAGATCCTTGAAGTCGTTGAGTTCAACTCTTAACCTAATACTACCAAGTCAACCATTAATGTAGCCCTGAATGCTACAGACACTATGATTTGCCCATTGCCTGCATATTGCACCCTGGCTTCCCTGACTTCTCATGTTTTTTCTGAGAATTACAGGGACATGCTTTAATCTCTAAGGGAACAGGTGAGAAAGACTTGTATTATCAGGATTTTGTTAGCACAGACATATCCTTTGCAAGGGAGTAAGAAAAGGCAATGTATTAAAATAGGGCAAAGAAATAGAAGGAAAAACCCAGGGGAGGAAATGGCCCATCCCCAGCAGCCTTCAGCACATATTTCCTCTGCTGAGCCGGGAAGGGTCCAGGCGGAGAGTGGGACCATCTCCATGCTGAGTCCTGGAGCTCTGTTTCCCAGCAGGGAGGCCACACCTTGGCACATGACATTGCATGAAGCACGTCAGCTCCCAGGGCTACCAGCACCTCTTTTACCATCTTTGCCTGGATTTGCAGTGGGAATAGCCAGGCAAGGACCTCTTCCATGGACATGGGGCTGTGATACAACCACATATGGGCTCATCCCCCAGTCCTTTGCAGCCTAGAGTTCCCTCTGAGGCTATAAAATGAGCAGGGAATGACATCAGTGTGGGGAAAGGGTGTGATTTCCCCGGGTGGCGCGTGCCAGGAGCCTGGCTAGTGAGGAGGCAGCCGGCACGCCATGCCCTCACAGGGGAACAAGAACAAAAATCTTTCTCAGATTCCTGGCAGGCAGGCACTGTGTGAAGCAGTGCTGGGAAGCAGCACCATGGGAGCGCATGGGTGGGATGGAGCCACACGAGGCATCCTGCCTGCGGCTGGGACTTTCCCAAATTGCCGAGGCTGCTGGTTCCACAGCTGAGGTGTGGCTGTGGGGAGGTGGCTCTGGTGTGCGGCAGCAGCTCTGGGAGGTGCTGGGAGAGGCTGAAGCCAAGCTTGCCAGCAGTGTGGAGGAAAGCCCTGGCATCTGCTCCTGGGATCAAGCTGACCTGGCTGCTCAGCACCAGGCATTTGGAGGCAGCTGAAAATTTGGTTTTGTGTGAGTTTGGATGCCAGGCAGGGGGAGAACTGGAACCGAAACCCAGAAGCTTTGAGGATGCTCAAGGATGAATGCCTGCATGAACTTCATAGCCCAACTCCACCTGATGAGATCTGAACCACCACCACAGGGCTGGGATCAATTTTTAGTTTCCCCCTCTCTGGTTAGTTGATGCGCAGGGTGAGTGACTCCAAGCATCCCTGCCTGCCAAACCTGAGCTGGCTTTTGTCAGGTCCTCAAGACAGTCTGGATGAGTGGATCACTCTTTCAATTAACACTGTTAAATCATCCCAAGCAGTTCTTGGACAAATATAAACCCACTTTTTTTTGTGAAGGTATAGAGACTGCTACCTTAATTAGCAATTAAAATCGTGCTCCAGCAGCAGCCCAGTGCTGTAGCTTTGTGCAAAGCGCATCTTGGGGTAACTTGGGGCAAAGTTGCGTAAGCCCCATGTTAGATGGACATTGTCTACTGCAGCCATTGAAGCACAAAGCAGCAAAGACAAGTGCCAGCCACAGTGCCAGTGGCAGTGGCAGTGACAATGGGGCATCAGAGCGGCTGCAGGTTGCAGCCCATGGAAGCCAGGGGAGTGCAAGGAAGGCCCAACCGCATTCCCCAACCCACACCTCTGCCTGGCCACAAAGGGAGACGATTTATGAATGACTCCGAGCTCAGGCTGGGCGGGAGGGAGGGAATCACTCATGAGTCACTCACAGGATGCCCAAAGCAGGGCTGTGTGGGGATATGTGGCTCATCCTGTGCCAGTACTCGAGCCCCTGCCTTCACCCACTGTCCTTTCTTTCTGGCTCTTTCTAAACACATGAACAGCCCTGGAGCTGCTGTGACTGGGGTTCGGCAGGAGGTGGCTGCACAGCCTGAGCTGGGGGAACTAATGCAAGCCATGGCTTTTTACTGGTTCATTAGTCACCTGGAGGAAAATCATCACTTCATAGGGATCCCTTCATCAACAGGGGAACCCCAAGTCATCTGAGAGATTTGCGTTTGCCCCAAAATAAAATGCTGCCCGTGCAGATGGAGCCAGGAACAGCAGGTGAGTGGAGACCCCTGCTGCACCCCGTGGTCCAGCCGGAGTGCAGACATCACCTGGAGGGAGCACAAACCCTGATGGAGAGGGGCAGGCAGTGGAGCTGCAACGCTGATCTTCACATGAGAGCTGGAAAGATTTCTACATACCAGTGTTTGCAGGAATGTTATTTACTGAGTGAGGGAGAGGTCTGACAGAGGAGAAAGCCTTTCGCCTGACTCTTCCCCATGTATGGATGTGGACCGGCGTTACTCAGCAGGATACTGCATAGACAGAGGCACTGGCGCCGGGGAATGGCTCTGCTCAGAGGAAGCTAGACATGGGATGGGGGGCAAGTCCCCGTGCCCCCAAGCAGCCAGTTGGGCTTTGTAGGGCAGCAAAGCACTATTCATCTCCCTGTTAGTGGTGGCTTGCCCCAAGCTGTGCCAGGGTCACTCCCTGGGGCTCCCGAGTCCACCCGCCCTGGCTCAGCAGGGTTTTGTAGAAGCAGAGTTGCAGGTGGGACATGACCACCAGCACATGGCTGTAGGGACACAGTGGGAGGCTGCCTTCATGGGGAGCAGGACGAGCATCACATCGCACTGAAAAGAAACTCAAACCTGCCTTTTCCCTTAATAAGCCTCCTTACAGCTCAAAGAAAATATTTTTATAAAAGTGGGATTTCACTTCCCATTTGTATTTCCCATTTGGTGAAAGCTGACTGTGAACATGTTCAAAGAGAAACACTGTTTCCCAAACCTGCAGGCTTTTCCCAGCCCTGCCATGGCCCCGGGAAAGCCCATCCGTGTCCCTTCTGCCCTGGAGCTGCCTGCAGGTGGGGGGATGCCCGCTGCCCCCACCCCGGCTCTGACTTGGGATAATTATTGGTCATAGAGGGGGTGGATTTTCCTGAGTCACTGGCACATCTGAAGGCCCTGCTCTTCTCCCCCAGGACTTCAAAGGCTTGGCAAACATAAATAGGTGCAGCCCCAGAGTTAAGTCAATAGAGCCTCCTCTGCTGAGCCAGGGTGAGGGGTGTGTGAGTGGGGACAGTTGGGGGGTGGGGAGGATGTGGGGTGTGTGAGTCCCAGACACCTCAAAAGCTGAAAAGCTGGTGTCTACCATGTACGGACAAGTGATTAAACACAGGCACATGTCTTCCCCCACATCCAAATCCTGTGCTGTTTCCCCATCTTGGATGCTCTCACTCTTCCTCTTGCACCCTTGTCCCGGGGTGGCTGATATTCCTTGAAGCAGCTCCCAGTTGGTACTTGGACCTTGTGGGGAAAGGAGAGGGTGGTAGAGATTATTCCTGAGCAGGAGGCATTTTGAGGGTGGCTGAGCAGATGCGAGTGTGTTTGCCAGCGGTGACTGGCCGGGGAAGTTCGCAGCATGACTCATGTGCTTTCCAAAGTCCTTGAATCGCAGCATTGTACTGAGAAATCAGAAATACGCTGTCACCCTCCTAGCACAGCAACATCTCTCCTTGGTGCCCTTGCCATGATAGCCTTTTTGAAGCCCTGCAGCTCTGAGATGAGCAGTTTAGGGAGAAAAGAAGCAGCTTCTCATGAAGCAAATGTCTCCTCCAAGGGCCAGGCTCAGTGCTGAGCTACTGATATGCTTTGGCAGATCAGAGGCCCCAGAGCTCTCAACCAGCTACTTTAAAATGCGTGTCTTTTCCTTGGCATCCTGGGAAGCAAACAACTTGCACAGGGGGGCATGCATACGTGTGCTCCCTCAGCAAACAAGCCAGGGGGGAAAATAAAAAGAAAACCAAGAGGAGCTTTTTCCCAGCGCCCCTCTGCCAGCACCACACCTCTCCCCGCATGCCGAGTACACAGTTTATTTTCCTTCCCATTAAAGTCTCCCCACCAGCCTGGCTCTGGGAAACTCAATTTATGCTCAGAGCTCTGGGTATATTATTCCTAGCGGGAACAGAGAAGGGCAGTCAGCACGGAGGCGGCTCAGGCAGCCGAACAAGCCGGTCTTTGGTTTCACGCCGGCAGCGCCGTGCGGGGACGGGAAGTCCCCGTGCAGACAGAAAGTCTGCAGCACCGCCGTGGCGGCCGCCTTGTGCCACCATGGTGCCGGCCAGGGCCGGGGACGAGGCGACGGTGATGGGAGGGTTGGAGAGGCTGCAGCGGTGCCAGGGCAGAGAGAAGGAAGGGAGTTGCTCTGGGCCTGGAGACACAGGTCAGTGCATGGCTCTGGCCAGAGCAATGGGCATCTCCTGCATCCTAGGGTAATGGGCCCATTGGGTTCCTCCATGCCACCGGGCAGACATGTCCAACTCCACACCATGGTGCCAACCTCTGCCAACCAGGCACAGCATGCTACAGCTATAAAACTGGGAGGCTCAAAGGGTGCTGGAAGAAGGGAAAGGTTCTTGGTTTTGTTCCCAGGACTTCTCTCCAGTTCCTACCTGCTCAGAGATGCCTGAGGGCTCCGAGCAACACCAACCCACAGTCCAGCCCCAGCAAACACAGGGAGCAGGAAGGATGAGGTTGAACAGGACAGATCGGCGCATGGGGCATTCCCAGGGCTGCACCAGGTGTTTTCCAGCTGTTTTGCTGTAGCCGAACTGGCTGTACCAGTACATGTTGTACTTTCCCCCAGCAGGGCTGGTGCCATGGAGACAAAATCCCTGTGCATGGCTCCATTGCAGCATCCCACCCCACCCCAGCCTCCTCCTTTTACCCACTCTTCTTCTAGGTCCATTTTATGTGACCTCAGACAAGTTAACCCCTGAATGCCTGGCGTGAGCAGGAGGTGAGCAGCCATGACCACAGCTGTTTTTTCTCTTGCTTTCAGGGTTACAATAGCTCCTTGTTCCTCTATACGCCCCAGTCCTGTATCACATCCTACACGACTGCTTTGCAGTGACCTCATCTTTCTTCTTTTTTTCCATGCCTCCTGCTGAAACCAAGGCTACACTGCTGTGTCCCAGCTCCTGCCGCACGCTGTCTCCTGGAGGTACTGGAGGGGATGGGGGGGTCCCTGAGGACCGTACGGCCCCCTTGGCCCCAGCACCCACAAGGTAGTACTGGTGTCCAGGGACCAGCACAACCAGAGCATGCAACCTGTGAAGGTTTGCAGTTGCATCTAAAGGGCCATCTGTGAAATCCATTTGCAGATTTTTCCTGGATTTTTAACCCCTTTATCCCCACCTATCCTAAGTCTGACCCACAATGCTGAGCAGCCTCCTGCTCCTGCCTTTCCTATGAAGCACCCTGTGACCCTGTAGGGTGCAGCCCCATGAGGGACCTCACCTTGGGTATGCGTTCAGTATCAGACACCTCCTCTGTTTCACACACCACAAACATCTTGGAAACCTGTGCACAAATGCTGCTCAGTGGTATGGCACATGAAGCAATCTCTTGCTCAGGTGATGTAGGACAACTTGTCATCTCTTGGCTGGGCAGCATTTTGTTGGCTTGGCCACATTGCCCATTTCCAGGGCACAAATTTTTTTATTCTTGGGACCATTTCTGTACCCTCTTTCCCCCTCAGCTCTTTCATGTGGTGTTCACAGGCACCCCGTTTACATGAAGCAGGAGGAAATCACAAAAGCCCTTCCACCCCCAAGGCCTGGGACCTTCACACATGGCTGGGGCTGCGGTTTGCCAGAAGAAAACATTTGTGGTAGCCAAGGACTGATGAGAAACCAAGAGAGACGTACAGCGTTCATCCAGCTCAGGGAGCCAGGAGAAGACACTGCTCAGCCACGGCTGTGCCTGCAGGGGAGCCGGGCTGGGCTTCTCCTGCCTTATGCCCAAGTCCAGTCAAAGTACAGGGCTGAGTGCCACCCACCCAATTTTGTGTACCTGCAGGTGTCCCCCTTGGTTGCACACATTCCCAAACATGCTGCACTGCCTGCAGCTGATGGTGCCTCCAAGGTGGTGGTTTTAAGCACAGGCACCCTTTAGTATAAGCCCCAGGACTGGACTGGTCACAACCTGGCAGAGGAACAGCTGAAAGTCATCTGCCTTTTAGCTTCCCTCTGGAAGAGTACCTCCCCCCTGCTCTGCCCCTGTCAGGTATCACCTGGGGAGGGAAAGCCTTGGCTGTCCCAAGACCAGACCAGGGCAGGAAGGAGCGCTCTCCAAGTATCTTACTCTGTCTCTATGGCAAAGCACCCCAGAGCATTGGGAGCTGCTGGGAAAGATGCAGCATAAAATCTCCTTGCAACCCTGTGCTGGTAAGTCATGAACTTGGTGAGGTTGCAGGGCCTGGGGCTATCCCTGTGTCTGTAGGAGATGCAAACACAGGGTCTCTCCTGTGCCCAGCCAATTAGGGGACACTCACTGATACCTACATCTTCAAGTCAACTATGAAGATAAACTCAAGTGAGCTCAAAGGAGGAGTCAGGCCCTTTTAAGGCTTCCTTATTTAAAACTACAATCTAGCTACTTTGGATTCTGTGCTTGCAGCTGGGAAGGGTTTCCTGAGACCCCACCTTTTGCTTTTCATGTGGTGCTTGCCTGGCACCTGCTTGTGCAGTGAGAAGCTGGGGGAGATATTTTGCTGCAGGCGTAAGCCTTGGAGCGTGGTGGCACATGCTTGCGTGCATCAGCATGAGCTCACGTCTGCCGGCAGCGACGCAGCCTGAAGAGTCTTAAGTAGGTGTTGAAAATTAGAAGGTTTCTTTCAAGAAGCTCTCAGGGTGGTAGGCACCACATGGCTCAATGGTGATTGATAGCATGCAGCTAGCTCATGGCTGGGCATCGCTGCTTCTGGCCATGAAGACCCTAATGCAGACAACACGGGGAGGATGGAGGTTCTGGAGGACACTGCCAAGCCCTACTCCCCCCATGCATGCTGTGGGCTGGGCATGTGGCCACCAGAATGCTCCTCTGGCCCTCTCCACCTGAACACAGGGCTGATGAGGAGAAGGAGGCCTCTGCACTGAACTAGGGTTGACTGGGACATATGCTTGGTTTCTCATTGCTACGCACCCCGTGGGAGGAGGGCATGATGCTCAGTCCTGCTCCATGTCTTCCAAAGTCCAGCAGCTGCACTAAACCCCCTGGGCATGAGTACTCCTCCATTACCTGTGATGGTGTGTCCACAGGACGCTCAGTAACAACAGCTGCCTTGCTTTCCTTTGCTGTTTTAGTTTGAGCTTCCTAGGTGATGCTTAGAAAGTAAACCCCCGCCTTGTTTCATAGCCACTTCCATGATATGGTGACTGTGTTTGGGGAGTGGGGCTGGGCTGACTCAGTGGCTGGGGCAGGTGCAGGTCTCCCCTGTTCCCACAGCTGGGGCAGCTCCTCCTGCCTTGAAAATCATAGAATGGTTTGAGTGGGAAGGGACCTTAAAGATCATTCAATTCCACCTCCCCTGCCATGGGCAGGGACATCTCCCACCAGACCAGGCTGCTCAAGACACCACCCAACCTGGCCTTGAGCACCTCCAGGGATGGGGCAGCCACAGCTTCCCTGGGCAACCTGTGCCAGTGTCTCACTACCCTCGTTGTGAAGAATTTCTTCCTAAAGTCTAATCTCAGTCTTCCCCTTTCCAATTTAAAGCCATTCCTCCTTGTCCTATCACTACTTTCCCTTGTAAAAAGTCCCTCCCCACCTTTCTTGTAGCCCCCTTCAGGTACTCAAAAGCCACTTTGAGATCTCCCATGGACCTTTCTCTTCTCCAGGCTGAACAAGCCCAACAAACCCAACTCTATAGGTTTGCTTTTGTTTCGGTGCCCATATTTCCTCCCAAGAGGCCCAGGTGAGATTGTTGGCGGGGTCCTTGTCATGGGTGATGAGAGGCTGTGTGTGCATGTGCCACGGCAGAGCACGAGGGCCTTCCCCCAGTGTTATTCTGCAACTGCAGCAAGCGATGGCCATTTATCCTGATAAAATTAATAGCAGGGGAGGGGAAGTAGGGCAGCCACTTCACAGCGCCTGGATCAAGCCAGAACATGTCCTCCAGGACCACATAGCCTTGTGAGTTCCTGTGGCACTGGTGCAGCTGCTCCCTGAGAGTTGCCCCCAAATATTTAATACGTGAAGCATGACTAGTCCCTGCCCAAGAAATGCCACCTCAGTAAATGTCTGCCTGAAAGGATGGCCAGGTTTCCCTAGGGGGATGGTGGGGAGGTGACAGAGATGGTGTGGTTAATGCACTTCCTGGGGAGGTGGCAGGGACCCCTGCTCAATACAGCCGACCACAGACCCTCACCCAGGGCTTGGGTTGCAGCCAGATGGGGCAGAAAGTAAAGGGCAAGAAATGTGCACTGCAGAGCCCTTGTGAGACTTGGTGCATGGTAGGATTAGACCTTCCTCTGAATGTTTTACCCAGCGATTCACACAACCAGCCAGCAGCTCCAGTTGCAGTTCCTACCAAGATGGAGGGGCTGTGAGTTTCATGGCAGCAGGATCCCCTGCTCTCACAGTCTGCTGGGAAGGCAGTGAAGGGCTGGGAGGAGAATGCCAAGGGCGAGTCATTCCCCACACCAAGCCAAGCCTCAGGATTTCTGGGCTGTTGTCCATGAGTCTTCATTCACTGGATCTGTCGGCTTGTAGCATGACAGTGTGGGCTGTTTCCCCAGCCTCGGCGCCTGGCTGCAGCCTGGAGCACTCGACAGCCAAAAGCAATCTCTGTTCCTCACTGCACGCCACCACTAAGCCCCAAAATATGCTGATAACAGCCACTTGTGCAAGACGTCGCTTGCGTTAGCCTGCCCGAAGATTAGGTAACCCTGTCCCGAGACCTTGGAGCAGGTGCTCTGGCAGGGCCCATGGGCAGGACTCCCTGTGGCCCCAGGCACACCAACCCAGGCTGTGATTCTAAGCCCCTTACCAGGAGCACAGTGTGCCCTTAGGGGATCCCTGCCTCTGACTGCGAGCGGTGGGGCTCTGCTTGCTCCCCTACTGCTGGACCTCAGAAGCATTTTGTGTCAGGGAGTCCCCCCCAGTTATCCCTTTATATCAGCTGGGGAATCTGGGAATGGGAATCTGAAGCTGGGGAATCTTAAATGGGAATCTGAAGTGTTATTGAGCATCTGCTTTTGTGTGACTTTGTATGAAGTAAGTGCTGCTATTGGAGCCAGTTGAGAAAGTTTTAAAGAAAAGCTGTTAACTGGAAACTATCAATAAGTTGCAACCAATAATGTGGAAGAGGGTTGATTTTGATTAATTTCTTTAAAATATGCTCTCACTGGTACAGCTCTGTCAAATCTCATTTTTTCCAATCCCAAACAATTTCCCCCTCCCTCACGAAATACAAGCTAATTAAACGCACTTCAAAATCATTCTGTATGTTCAAAGAGGAAATGGCATATTTCAGAAGTGTCTGAAGGGAGATGGAAGAACTGACTGAAGCTGATCTAATTTAAGGCTTTCTGTTGGGAATGAGCCTTGAAATGTCTTTTGTTTTTCCCTTCAAATTTCAAGGTTAGATTTCCAAAATCTCAACTGTTCTGTGTTGTCAGACAGCCTAGGCTCCATGGTGGCTGTTTGCTGTCATCTGTTCTGCTCTGGAGGTGCTGGGCTGTGCAGAGGGGACACAGCAAGAGACCTGTGACATGCAGTGGTAGGGGGAGACACTGAAGCATGGCACTTGGGGCCACATCTGCAGCCCTGAGGTCAGGGCAGTGACTGCCTTGCGACACTGGAGAAGTTGTGAGGCAGGGGGAATAAATACTGGGGTTCCAGAGGGTAGCTGGGACGTTCAGGCAGTGCTGGTGGAGGTGAGCCAGCCCAGTCAAGCAGCATGGGACCAGGCCTCGCAGAGGACTTGCCTGGATTTGCTGTCAGGTATGTGCTGCTGACTCATGTGTTACCAGCAGAGATGCCCCATTGGCGGATGTTGTGAAGGAAAGCCTGGATAAAAGATGATTGTAAGCACAGCCGAGACTTGACGTTGTTTATTAACAGACTCACTTTATTGCGACATCTCGGCCCTTTCCAGGGTGCTCTAGTACAGCAGAAATCTCCATGAAACAGGCTCCAGAGAAGGCAGCAGTACCTGCCCTCCTGCCGACATTGGAAAAGCAGAGCTGCTTGGCAGTGAGGAGATGTGGCTGACTCGGCTGTTCCTGGTGTCACTGCTGGGCCACAGTGCAATAGCAGAACCGATGCTGTGGGGCAAAGCCCTTTTCCAAACTTTCAGTTTTGTGGTGATCTGAAGCAAAGCCTCCTGTACCCTAGTGCAGAGCTTGTCCCTCCCAGCATCCCTTCACGCAGTGACTGTCCCACTAGGAATCTGAGTGTTCCAGTGCTGTCCCTAGACCAGGTGGGTGACACCTGTCTCAGTATACGCTTCAGCAGGTCAAAATAAATCAAATTTGGGGCTCTCCAGGCTTTTCCTGCCCCCCCTTCCTGAACATGTATTTCCGCTAGGTTAGAAGGAAGGCATGGGAACTCAATGCTGTCCTAGGCTGTGCTGAAAGCACAGGTCAAAATGAGCTAATTCCTGTGGGGAAGGGATGGATCTGACCTGTGAGGACCCTGCCATCACTGCTAGTCTAGATAAACATCCCAATAAACATGGGTTGATGCAATTAGCACATGCAGGGGGACACCAGCCTGTCTCCCTCCTGCCTGTGGAGGCGGGAGGGCGGTGGGGTGCAAGGAGGTCCGGGGGCCTTGGGGACCTCCAGATCACCCTCCCTGCCGGCCAGTTAATATCCAAAGTGGCTGTGATAAGAAGCAGTTGCTGGGACTGCAGGTGGGAAGGTGTCAAGTCGTACGCACGGAGCTATAAACAGTGCGTGCCCATAAAGCAGATCAAAGCAGAAAGAGTTTATTTTCAGAAGGTCTGCTTCCTCTGCAGAGCCCGGAGACAAAGAGCTTTTGGGGGAAGGGGGGAAGGAGAGGGAGGAAAAAAGGGGGAGAGTTAGAAAAGGGGAATAGATTTCTGTTGGTTGGATTGCAAACTCCCCACAGAGGTAAGAAGCTGTCTAGTGGGATGTTGAGCAGCTCTTTGCTGGGGTTGGATCTAGCAGATGTTGTGTGTGTGAGCAGTGGGTGCTGAGGGGGTTGGCAATGGCTCACTGAGACCTCCTGCAGCGTACCCAGCCTGGCTGTATCCAGAGGGGGATGCAGGGCCTTGGACCCCCCAGGCCAGAGTAAGCAGGGCTCCTGTAGGCAGCCAAGACAGGGCTGCTTCCTCCATGCCCAAAGCACCTGAGCACGAGCCTGTAACTCACAAGCTCTTAAGTAAACTATTGTGAAACCTTTGTTAGTTTGCAGAGTTCATCCCCACTCTCCAGCCCCCAAATCACAGGACTTGCTACCGGAATGATGCAGGGGGGAAGCAGGAACCCACGGTTCCCACCTGCCCCACGGCTGGGGAGCTCATGGCCACTGCAGGCTGGCCGAGGAGGAGGAGGAAATCCAAGAGGGGGAAGGCAGCCGCAGCAGGTTTGTCAGCAATCAGAGCTCAAGAGGTCAGAGAGCAGATGTCGGGGTTGTAATGAGTGTATGTTAGCTCAGAGACGCTTGTATCCTGTGCTGCCCAGGCTTCCCTCGCCCACTTATTTAGACAGAAAATTCCCACTCCTTTCCCACCGCCCGGCTCTGAAATGAGCCAGTTGAAGCTATTGAAGACCTCAAGCTTGTGCAATTTTAATTCTAGTTGAAGAAAGCTCTCTGAATCTACCCATACACTGCCAGAAACTAGTGCCATAGCTGCAGGCACACTGCAGTGTATTCCTGGGGAGAAGGAGCAGCATCACTGCAGCACATTTTCCCCTCCTTATTTGTATTGATCCTGGTGGGCTTAGAGGGTCAAATTCTGACCAACATTCTCCAAGGAGAGAGCAAGATCTTCTAGATCTGCCCCAACCCCACCAGCGCATACTTTCCAGAGATACCTTAGCTGCGGAGGGCACCAGACCCATGCAGCCCCTCATGTTCTCACACCCCAGACCAGCAGGCAGGGGGACATCCGCAGGGAAACAGTGAATGGCAGGAAATAGGTAACATCTGGCCCCAGATTGCCGGTACCTGCTTCCGCACACACAGCCCATGGCCAACCAGCCCTGGTGTGCTGCCACCGCATCTACCCGCTCACGCCGTGTGGTGAGTGCTGGCTGTGCCAGGGCTGTGGGGATGTGGCTCTCAGTGCTTTTTCTTATGCAGCCATTCAAAGGGGAGGCATGGCTTTTTAGAAACATTGTGCTGGGACTGTAAAGGCTTTTCTCCATTCCAGCAGTGGCAATCCCATGCACACCCCTGGCTCTCCTGGTGTGGGGTGTGCTGGCCCATTCCCTGCGGGGTTTCCATGGGCCTCAGGTCTGAACCACAGCCATTAAATGCCTAGATTTTTCCAGGATCACTTTTCCTGCAGCCCCCAGCAGATTTCTGAGTCTGTCTTCTTGGTGAAGTAAGAGTAACGGGCTCACTTTCCCTGGGAGGGTGGTAGTACCGGTCCCACACTACCCTGGCAGCACCTGCTGCTGCGCCGGCCGTTACCTTCCCATTCATAACCACTGCGAGGGAAACACATTGCACAGCCTTCAAGGGAAATTTCACTTGGGTTTGCACAAATATTTATCCCACCTGTTTCCTGCCTGGGCTAGCTCTGGGCCCAGAGGACGCGGTGGGTCACAGGCAGCAGGGCAGAGGAAGCAGCGGGGAACCGGCTTCTTCTCACACAAAGACCTTTGGTCTGCAGGGCTGTACAGTTCGCAGTGGCTGTGTTTCTAAGTTTTTCATTTGCAGTTGGCTATGGATGTAATATCTGGTGTGTTATTCCAGTGTTCTCAGGGGAAAGGCAGGGTGTAGGCAATGACACGGGGGTCTGTGTTTCAGCTAGAAAAGTAAAAGCCATTTACAATTTGTCTTTGGTTTGCTTTCACCCATGCTGGAGCATCTCTGGGAAAAAGAAAATCAGCTAGGGAATCAGCACTTGTTCCTGGCAGGGTGTTTCTGATGGCTGTCACCAGGCTGATTTTAAATGTCGCTGTAGAAACCCTTGAAGAATCACCCTGAAGGGGCCCTTCTCAGAGCTGGAATGGCCTATGGCAGCTCACGCTGGACCCTTGTCCCCATCATGTTCCCCGCCTACCCCACAAATTGTTGGTATTGCCACCTGAAACACCTGCAGCTGGTTATCACCAGCTCCTTCTTTTGGATGGAGCAGATGGAGAAGCATTTCCCTGGCACTGAACTGCATGGGATAGTGTGGATGCCAGGAGGTGACCAGTGTGCGGCCAGGCACAGCCCTGGCGCTGCATCCACCATCAGCCATGATGGCACCGCCCTGCGCAGGAAATTGCTGGACTGCGGGGCTGGGATGCTGAGAAGGATGGCCCTGCTATTCTTACCCTCGCCCCTCATCTCCCTCCTGGTTGGTGGCAGGAGACAGGATGTCTCTGACTCAGCACCGCCACACTACCTGCAGCAGCAAAGGCGTGAAGAGCATGGTCCCAGAGTGTCCTTCCAGTCCCATCCCTAAAATTAGCCGTAACTGTCCCACAGGCAGCTGTTCGAAGGAGGTGATTGTCCCACTTTATTCTGCACTGGTGTGGCCCCACCTCGAGTATTGGGTGCAGTTTGGGGGCCTACAGTATAAAAAAAGACATCAGGCTACTGGAAAGTGTTCAGAGGAGGCCACAAAGCTGGTGAAAAATCTAGAGGGGAAACTGTATGAAGAGTGGCTGAAGTTGCTTGATCTGTTCAGCTTGGAGAAGAGGAGACTGAGGGGGGACCTCATAACAGTTTACTGCTTCCTCACACAGGAAGGAGGAGGAGCAGACATTGATTTCTTCTCTCTGATGACCAATGACAGGACTGAAGGGAATGGCAGGAAGATGTGCCAAGGGAGGTTTCATTTGGATATTAGGAAAATGTTCTTCACCCAAAGGGTGGTGGAACACTGGAACAGCTCCCCAGGGAGGCAGTCACAGTGCCAAGCCTGACAATATTCAAGAAACATTTGGACAATGCACTTGGACACTTGGTGTGAGTGTTGGGATTGTCCTGTGCAGGGATAGGAGTTGGACTTATGATCCTTGTGGGTCCCTTCCAACTCAGTTCATTCTGTGATTTTGTGATGCTGTTCCCAGCACAGGCACAGCCCCAGCTCCCTTCAGGGGGCTGCCGTAACCCCTCTGACCTCCCAGCCTCCCCCCTGTCATTGCTTTTTCTTCGCTCTTCTCAGCCAGCCCGTGATTCATACACACAGCTCATCAGGGCCTCCCTGGAAAACCCCTGAGGAGGTGCAGCTCATGGACACATCTGCGCGGGCGGCACAATCACCAGCAGCACGCCGGGCCGACCAGCACCTGCGCCGGCGGCCGCATTGTTCTGCCTTCCTGCGCCCACCCCATTGCGGAGCTTCCACCCACCAAGAAAAGAAGCGTTTGCAAAGCAGCCGTGCCAGCCGGAGGCACTGTGCCGGGAGAAATGCTGGCAGGAAGGGTTTGACTCACGCTGGAGTTAATGAAAACAAAACTCTGCAAATAAATAGCATTCGCACCATTTCCTCACCGGAATGGCTCCCGTTTCCTATGCAGAGTGTCTTCTACTGCACACATGCCATACTCCTCCTGGTATTTCACCTATGGGGACTAATCCTGCTGCCATTGAGCTGCCTCCCCTTCCCATTGCCGTCAACAGCAGCAGTGCTGCACTAACCAAAGCTCTTTCGAAGTTTATTCTTAGTTGAAGGCAAGTTCAGGCATTGGTGGGACTCTGATTTCATTGTAAATCTGAACCCCAGCCTGGCTTGAACTTCTGGCAACCTCCAGCCATGCTCAGCGGAAACCTGGATCCCATTATGGACTCACCTGGGCTGAGTTTCCAGTGAGCACAGGCTGTTCCATGAGCAAGCATTTTGTTTTGTAGTTGGAGGAGAGCATATAGGTTTTACAGTGCGGTTCCTACCGCTGTACCACACCATCCTCCACAGCTGGGGCTGAGATTTGCTCCACTGTGTTCAAGCCCAGGATCTCCACCTTCCCCCGCTAGGCTCTGCAAGCCAAGTTGGGCTCTCCATTCTTCTGGCAATCCTGTATTTCATTCTTACCACTAACTCCAGCGCAGGCAGGGACTGAGGGACACGGAGAAGCCCTGCAGGCTGCCTGGGTGACTGCAGCAGGGCCAGCAGCTCCACACCCTGACTGGGATGCTGCTTTTCCCAGAAATGCATCATAGTGCACATGGAGAATGGAAACCAAGATTTGATGTCAGCTTTTCCCATCCTTTGCCCTAATTTCCCAGATAACTTCCTTATAACCTGAAAAAAACCTAAATATTAATTACTGGGACTTGGAAGCCAAAAAACCCCAGTGGGGTGTGAGAGCTAACCTGCCCCCTGTGGTGGGTTGTTCTGCACCAAAACTCACTCCAGATCCCTTTTTTTTTAACCATGTGAGAAATCAAATGACTTGGTTCGTGGTTGCTGCTGCTGCTGTGGGTGAGCTGCTGTGCAGCCGAATTCTCCCTCCCCTCTCAAGCCCTTGCAAAGGATGCCCTTGGCCAGGGCATCTCCAAATTTCTTCTTCCTTGGACCCCTCTGGGCTCCTGCAGCCCTCATCTGCCATGGGGAGCAATGGCCTATGGCCCGGGAGAGCCCCAAGTATTTCCTGCTTAGGCAGCACATTCCCGGAGGGAGGAAAGGTCGCTGTGCTGGGGCTGCCCCAGCTTCCTCTCTCAGCTCCCAGGGATGCTCTCAGCTGCCTCGGTTTCCTCCAGTTCCTGCCCAGCTTTTGCAAGGTGCAAACCAAAACTTGGCGTTCCTATTCACTGGCTTCTGGTGCCTGAGAGCTTCCCACCCACCTGTATAGAAGTTTTGTCTATTTATTTAGCTTGTGGGTGTCTTGGTTTTATTTGCTGGGTCAGGTGCAGCTGGACAGTGTAAACACAGCCGTGATGGCTGCTTGGTGGGCCAGAGGCTGATGGTTTCCCAGCTTTCTTGGTGACACACAGCCCAGTGGTGACTCCACTTCTCCTCTTCCCTCTGTCCTTAGTGAAGCACCACAACCACCATCTTAATTTATGTTCAGTTCCCAGGGAGGGGGAAGCAGGATTGCAGCTGGCCAGCAATGGGTAGTGGAGGGGATGGTGGAGGGGACAAGGTTTCCAGGTGGACCAGAGAGATGCACCCTCCTTCTCATTTCTGGACTGCAATGTATATGACATCTATTTTTGTACCATATGAATGCCCATGTTTGTGCAATATACTGCATTCACAATGTATTTAGCATACGATTTAATAGAAAATTTGAAGCAAAAGTATCTAATGCAGTGCTGAATATAGAAGTTGAAGCAAGAGTAACCAAGACAACCATGTGGAAATGAAACTTTGAAACTTATTTAAAAAATCAGGCACAGACATCATCGTACCAGAAACCCCCATCAGCATGAATCATTTTGACTCTCTCCCAGGGAAAAAAAGCACCAAAATGCTCTATCCTCGTAAAGTGTTTCACTTCTGACTACCCAGGCAGTCTAGAACCCCAGAAATGCCCCCCAAATCTGGGTGATGCTCATTGAGTATCAAGGGAGAATAAGCACCACTGCCGTAGACAAGATGCTTATTGTCTGTGGCCAGTAATTGAGTCAGACACTGGTATTTTCTGTGTTTTCAAGTATTTAACTGCCCTGAAGTGCAATTTACTTCAATAATCTATTTGTGTAATAGGCTTTAATCATAATTTTATAGGAGGTTATAGTCTAGCAGGGGTCTGATGATCCCTTGCAGTCCGCGGAGGCAGTTGGCAGCCGCAGGTGAGCGCCTGCCGGGGCTGCCGAGGGAGCCCCTTGCTGCCGCCGGCCTGGGCAGGCGGGTTTATCTGCACACTACCTGCTGTTATCATCTGTCCTTTCACATGGGTTTATCAGCCAGTGGCCCTTCCTTTTACAAACGAGAGGGTTAATTTAATAATCTCGACAAGCAGAGGGGGCTGATGACGGGAGGGCTGGCGTGCTCCTGTGGCACACGTTCCCCAGTGCTGACAAGGGATGGCAGCCGGGAGGCTTCAGGGTGGGGACTGGACCCCTCAAGGACAAATCCACAGTGAAGGGTTCCACCCCCTCCCCGGGGCACGGGAAACTGAGGCACACACAGCCACACACCCCAGGCAAGCTGCATCAGAACCTGCTCCGGGACCACGTGGAGCCCCCCACGCAGGGGCTGCAGCTCCAGCTTCGCAGGGGCAGAAAAGGACTTATCTGAACTTCTTCAACACTCAGAATATGTTTGCTTTGGCTCTGGGTTAATATGTATCAGTTTACTCATCTGATAGAGAGATCAATGAGCAGAGCTGGCCCTGGACAAAAGACGTGACAGGTCTATTTTCTGCCCATTTCAAAGCCTTTGGCCCTGGCAGCATCGCAGGGCTCCCCTTTGTTATCAGAAGTCGATTAAAGCATCCAAAATTGAAGCTGAAAATTTTTGCATGCTTTTACATCCAAAATCCTACCCACAGAGGCAAGGGGATGTATGAGCTGTGCCTTTCCTAACATCTCTGCCTGGGCACGTGGGAGCAGGACAAAGCATCACTGCTGGGCAGTATAGGGGAGGAGAGAATGGAGCTGTCATCGTCACAGCCAGGTCCAGGCTGGACATGGAGGGAAGTGTGGCACTGGTGATGGGAAGGTTTGCCTGAACTGTGCTGCCCAGCTGTGCCTGGTGGTGGCGGCGCCAAGTTCAAGCCCCTGGCTGTCCCTGGACATGCTCTGCAGCCCAGACGGCCCCTCCTGTTCCCGTCCCTGTCCCTATCATCCTTCCCTGATAACACAGGGAACAATAGCAGCAGCAGCAAACTCAGAGCCAGACCTTAGGGGTGGGTGAGCAGGTAAACCAGAAGCAAACACAGCCAAAAGGGCTCCTCCAGGCCCAAGGCCAGGGACCTTTCAGGGATTAAGTCCCCTTGTGCCAGGGTGAAGCAAGTGTTTACCGAAGTGTTGCTATAAATCCCAGCAGTGGCATTTGCATGAAGGATTTGGGTTCACCTGATGTGTGCTGTGGGGCTGAGGACGGGGCCCCTCCCTGCTCTTGCTCCACACTTCTACTGGGGTGCCAGCAGTGCCAGCTGCCCCCTGCCCCAGCAAGACCCATGGTGGGGGCATGAGAGATGCCTTTGTCCTTGTGCTAGGGCCAGTGATTTCTCTGCTCCCGTGGGAGCTGGCGGGAACCCAAGGAGCACGACCATGTGTGGCAGGACCTGCTGCCCCCACCAGCTGTTGGCCATGGCTGCACTCACCAACCCTGCCCACTCAGCCACACACCCACCAGTGGGGAGTGAAGGAGGCAGCCGGGAGCACTCACCAAGCCAGCCTGGCAGCTCCAGCCCTGGTTCACATACCAACCCCACTCTTTTCCCCACTCACAACAAGCCAGCACTGACTGGGCTCAGGGTGTAGCATCACCTCCAACCCACTCTTCAGCCCCCACCCCCTCTCCACCCCCCCCCACCCTGACACAGTCTGGCTTTTCTTTCTTCCCTTGCTTTCTCTTGGCAGATAGTTCGCTGACGTCTTATAAACTAAAAGCAGGTTGATTTAAATTTTCCATGGATGGCTCGGAGTCACGGATAATTCATTATTCACACCTCTCTAATTAAACTGCTGCCCAGCAGGCAAGGCAAGGCTGGAATCAGCCAAATGTCTCCTGGCAGGCACAGGTCAGCAAGGTCCAATGTGGCTTGAATTTTGGCCGTGGTGTCGCTTACCCTTTGCTACACTGAGGACAGAAAGCTGCTTTGATAAGCTATGTCCTGGAGATGGCAGGTTTGAAAGCAGTGCAGAGGAGAGGGCAGATCTTTGGGGAGGGTTTTTCCAAACCTGGGCCCCAAACTAAAGCCCCTCCAGAGTTTTACTGCTCCCATGGAAGGGCTGGACATGGCTCTGGTCCTTGCAGCAGTGACTTGGAGCCATCTAATTAACTGCATTCAGCTAACCATTCACCCACAGAAGGAGCTCACTGGAGCTCACGGCCAGGTTCTCGGGGTTCGTGCTCACTGCCTTTGGTGCTGAGGGTTGCTTTCTAATTCCTGCTAAAATCAGACTCACCAATACTATTTCACTTTTTAATTCCAGCTAGCTATAAAAATAGAAAACTGCTGCAGATGGAAGGATTGATGCCTAAGGCTGCGCGAGCCAGGACAGGGAGGGACTGGTGGGCTGCCCCAGCCTAGGGGGTAGGTGTCCATCACCCAGACAGGGATGCAGGCTCCTGGCCCTGTAGGATGAGCTGGATTGGCATGTTTTGCTGAGGCAGCCCTCCTAGTCCACAGAGCATCTCCCTGAGCCGCCTGCCCATAGGGGGCTCCAGGCTGGGCAGCAGCAGGGTGGGCAGGGAGCCGGGAGGAGGGTGCGTGTTCCCAGCACCACTGATGAGAACTCCAAATGCGGTCGGTGGGCTGTTCTCCACAGGCAGCTCTCTGCTGCGAAGGCAGCCAGGCCCATTTTAATCATTTCCAGATTTGTGTGGGAGGTCAGGGCCCTGGGGTGCTGCTCCATGTCAGTTTTATAAACACGGCAGTTTTTCCAGATGGTCTCTGGCTCCAGCCTGGCTAGCAGGTTGATTGGGCCAGACCAAAATAACAACAGGTGGAGAACAGGCCATGACTGCCTGACGCTATCTCCTTTTCCATCTATTCCCCAAATGATTTTTTTTCTTTGCAGAAAACAATTAAGATCTGCAGGGGCGGGTGCAGTCGCCATGCTGCAAGCTGAGGCCATACGCCTTTGCTACATGTGTGAGAGCAGCATCTGCCCTGGCACTAGGCTGAGGCCAGGCTCATCCCCTTGCTTGTTGTTGGCAGGGCCACCGCTGGGTTCCCACGCAATAGTCAGCTCTGCAGCCAGAGGATTTTCCTCCTTCCTCTAGGGAGGTGGCTGAGTCAGCAGTTCAATTGCACATCAGCAGCTTCTTTCACACACACCCTCACACCCTACCCACACCCCCGTTTATTCTTCTGGGTTTTACAGTAGATGCATTTTTTTTCGTTTTCTTTCTCATGAAATACCAAGGAAACTTGTTGCCAAACTGTCCAGGCAGTGACACGCCATCTGCACCCCACATTGCCAGGGCCAAGAAGGAACCCAGCATCTTGGGTGGCTGGGGTCCAGCTGGGGCTGCCAGTGTCCAGCTGGGGCTGGTGCACCTGGTGCTTTATCAACACAGAGCTGGTCCACCAAGACTGCTCAGATCCAGGCCAGCTCCGTCCCTTTCAGCCAGAGGACATGACATTACATTGCTCCTGGATGGATACTCAGCATTCCGGGCTGAAAAGCCAAACAGCAGATTCCACCTTTGCCTTTGCACAAGGATACAGCTGTGGCTCTCTTGCATGGTAAGCCCCAGTGAGCGAGCAGAGCAGCGGTGGGAGCACGGCTTAGCAGTGCTGGTGTCAGTGCAGAGCTGTCAGCTCACCCCGGCCACAGCTGCCTGACCACAGGCACCTCTCACTGCAGCCCAGGCAGAGTTCGTGGCGCGGAGACGTCTCTGAGCTGAAACCCGGAGGGATGGAAAAACCACAGTTGTGTACTGGAGACAAACTGAATTGCTCTCCACATAGAGAGTTCTTTCATATTTCCCACTTGCCTTCAAGTTAATGTCTCTCCGCAGGCCAAACCTTCCCATACAGGAGATGAAGTTTTGGCCAGAGATTATAAACTGATTGTGGGTATAAATACCAAAAGTGCACATGTGGCACTGCTGCAAGCCAAGCCCAGCACACGTGCATCCATGCAGGGGCTCATGCTTGCCTGTGCAGCACAGCAAGCGAGTCGCTTGTGCCAGTGTCTGTCCACGTGCACAGGGACTGAGCTGAGGACAAACGGAACTGGCGGGAGAAAGAGGGAGGTTTCTGAGGTCCCTGCTCAGAGGGAGGTTTCCATAGACTGAGGGGAGGTGGCCCGCCTCCCCCTCTGACCTCCAACACCCAAAATCCTCAGCAGCATCCCCTCTTCTCTCCGGAGTGGCATCCTGCAACTTTATTTCCTAAACTCAAGTCAAAACTTAATTAGTCCAGGCCCATCATTGCTCACACTGTTAACACTGGCACCTTTCTTCAGCCTGCCCTGATTTCTTCCATAGGGAATAACCTGCTGTTGCTCCCACCTGCTGCCTCTCAGAGAATTGCACTTTCACCACTGCTAATTACACAATCCCAAAATAAATCGGTATAAATTTCTCACCATGTTGCAATTTAGCATTTAAGTCCAATTTATTTTGTGGTCATTAACAGAGAAGAGGCTTCCTCTGTAACCAACACGAAGCACCCGCAGGTGAAGGGCCCCAGCACCAAACCCAGCTGGGCAGCAAAGGCACACCTGCCAGGGGAACCAATTCATGGAAGTGCTGGATTTTTGGTCAGTGTGGCTCTCACAACAGTGCTTGAGCTGGGAGTGGTCCTCATGCAACTGGGTTCTTTAGCGTATATGGCAATGGATGTGCACCCAGAACCAGTGGGCGCACCCAGACACTCCCAGCCCCCTCAACCCACTTTGTCCTCTCCGGCAAGAAAGCTGGGGAGGGGTTAGAAAAGCCTAACCCTGTTTCAACCACCTCCTAAAATGGAAGTGACGAGCGCTGGGTGGTGGGTCTGGACAGCTTTACTCCGCAGGCAGGTAGGCAGTGAATCTGGAAACTCTCTGCAGTGTGGGAACCAGCAGCAGTTGTGTGGGGGTTTGCCTCCCTCACCCTTTGTTTAGGAATCCCTTTTCTGCCATGTCTAAATATGCCCTAATCCTACAAACAATTCCCTGCCCGGAGAAGGAACAGGCCTTTTGCTGATTTTTCTCTGCAGCCCTCTCCGTGCACCTGAAACCTTGGGATGACAAGGAATGACTTCCCATTGAATCTTATCATCCTCATCATAGCTTGAAACTGTTATTGATCCCATTTGCCAGTGGGAAACTGGAGTTACGGTGCAGTGACAGAGGAATTCTGGTTTCAGAGTGTCTGAAGCACTGTCACCACATGATGCAAGTGTTGATCCAGTGCAAATGCATTCTGTCTGAGCATATATATTCAGATATTTTAACAGGTTAATTTTGATGGCTGGCTTTTTGCTAGCTCCCATCATCTCTGCCTGTGCCATGCCAGCTATTTGCCTGGCCCCACTGCCACGACAGCACTGATCAGCCCAATACCCACCTCTGCAGCCCAAGAAAGCATGAGCTACAGCACTCATGTGTGCTTGGTTCATACCTCTGCAGCAAAAAAATATTTGCCCCCAATTTCAATACCTCATAAGAATTTCTTCTATTGGCACTAACTACTTTCTGGATCCTAAAAACCAGGAAAATGCTCTGGCAAATGCTGTATTTTCAGGCATGAGGGAATAATTCATAGAAAATAATTGAATCTCTTTGGAGGATTTGGGAGTTCAATAAATCAAGTAACCAGGCAGGATACAGCCAGCACTACAGGAGTTATAATCGGAAGTGACACGCTTTACATTTTTCCCCAGAACAGCACTGGGTGGAAATTGCATCGCTTGGAAAGAGTAATGGACAGAAAAAAAAAAGAAGCACATTTTTAATGGGGACATTGGATAGAAAAAGGACTCTGCGGCTGTGCCGAACCAGGGACAGCTTGAACATCTTCAGCCGCAGAAGTTTTGCTGCCTGGAAGTGTTGGTTCTGCACTCTGGCATGGGAATGGAGACTGAGGACCACTGAGGGCCATGCTACTGCTGTGTCCTGACCCAGCATCAGGCCCATAAGGTTAATTTTTGTGGCTTCAGAAGCACTCACGCCTGGGCCCAGTGCTTTCAGGAACAGGTTATGCTCCAGAAAGGTCTTTAAGTTGGTAGTTTCGGTAGAGTCTCTCTCCTTGGCATCCCCTTTTTAGTTATCATCTACGAAGGCAATGTGTTTCTAAAATTAATGCAGTAAAGCTGCACATATACATACTCAGGGATGGAAATGGGCTTAAACACCAGCAGACGTATTTGGAAGTGCCAGGACGGAAAAATGTCTCCGAGCACCACGTGACTGTCTTGCTGCAGGAGTGCTGGGAGTGCTCCCGCACCCTCGGCTGAGTCAGGAGTGCCTGTTATTCCAGCTGCTGAAGAGAACATGATTATATACATGCACATGCATTAATGCACATACACACGTTGGATGTGTCCGTTACCTGCCCGATTGCGTTAACTACACAGGCGCGTGCCCAGGCTTTTGAATGCACCCCGACACAAAGAGCTCTGTGTTTGCGTATCTACACACATGGAAATGTATCGATGCATATGTGTGCATCTCCCGCACTCGTTCAGTGCCGAGGGAAGGAAACAAAGGCTGGGATCCCCGTGGATAAAAGAGGAGGCAGAGGAAGGGCAGGAGCAGCCCACACACCGAGCCGCCTGTGGGCTGCCCCACCACCCCGCGTTCCCAGGCTGCTTCCAGAGGCGCGGGCGAGCGTCCCTTATTGCTTGCACCTGGCTGCTATTAAGTATTCAATCAAAAAGGGATCACAAGCCAGATATAACTAATTCGGAGGAACTTTTTTACACAACAAGTCCCTTTCAGTTTGCTTGTTTGGTTTTATATCTAAAGCTAACTCCGGCGGGTTTGAAAATGAGCAGAGCTCTTGGCTGCCGTGGATTGGGGGGGGACATGCCACGTTTCCAGCAGACAGAGCTGGGAGTTCTGCTTTGGTGTTTTAAAAATAGTACTACAAAGAGAGGCATGCTGGGGTCCTGGTGGTGTTTAGACGGGGTGACACAGCAGGGCTGTGCTCCAGTTTGGTGATGGGGACCAGCCAGACCTGCAGAGCCAGAGGGTAACCCCAGAGCTGGTCTTCAAGGTCCTCTGTGCTTGTCTTCCAGCACAGTGAGGATCTGGGGCTGGCTGGGTCTCCCCAGGATGCTGAAAAAGAGACATGCCATTGCACAAGGTGGTGCCCTTGGCAGGGCTCACCTGTAACCTGCTCCTGAACCCTCCCCAAAATTGCATCCACGTGGGTCAGACCATGGCATGGGCCTTAGCACTGGGCACTTGCAGAGAAAGCTCTCCCAGCTAACGTACAGGTCCTATAGTGCATGGTTGGCTCAAGGTACGTGGACATCACAGGAGCCTGTCAAATGCTCCCTGTGCCAAACCATCACAAAGCAGGAGGAATCTCGGAGGTCTGGTGAGGACACTCTGACTGCCCAGCAGCCCTGTGCCAGCTCCGGGTCCCCAAAAAAAAGTGGGCAGGTGGCAGAACTGGCCCCAAAACTTTCCCACCTGATGGTTTGGCCATATTTCAGCAAGCAGCTTAAAATCTCATCAATCATTTGTGACACTTCCTTCCTCTATGGCTAAAGAGTCTTGTCTTCTTTTTTTCTTTATTAACTATGAAAAATCTACATTAAAAAGTTCCTTTTCTTCCACCTTCACAGAAGTCCAGCAGCAAATGCCACCTGCTCCTCCTCAGCCTTTTCCAAATCTCCGTCCTCAGGGTAACCACTTTTCTGACATGCAGAAAATGAAGGGAATGGCAATAATATTCACACATGTCCTGTAGCTGCTGTCTGCAAAGGCTCTGGAGGTGCAAGTGCCTTAACCCTTGCATGCGTAGGCCAGAAGCAAGCACTGAGGTCCCCACAGCAGCCCACCTCCAGCTCTGCTCAGAACCAGAGACACGTCATGACTGGTCTATTGTGGTCACCTACCCTGCAATCAGAGCATGGTCACACTGCTCTGGAAGTGACAGAGCCATTCCCTCAATTTCATACCATTTACATGCAGTAAATGACCGGTTTCCTCATCGTTTCCCTCTCCACCCAGAAGAAAACAGCTGGAGAAAAATCACTCAGTGTGTGGGTGTCCAGGGATTTATGCGAGCAGTGGGCAGAAACCAAAGGCTTCCTGCAGCTCAGAGGCTTCCCGTCCTGCCAGCCCCCAGGAATGCAGTCCAATGTGCATTTATAGGGACTATGCTCATGGTAGTCCTGAAGTCTCCCCTCCCCTCCACACATGGACACGCTTGAATTTCTGTTGGGATGCACTGGCTTTTAGGGGAAGGCTTCAAGGATGTTTTAATTTAATGCTGGCGCTTACCATGGGAAGAATTTCCCAAGTAGGTGGAAATTCATGATCTCCATCACCAAGGGGAGAAAGGAGAAGCAGGGAAGGCACTGTCTTTCCACACTATTCCTCCTTTTGGGGATGGTTTTGGGTATTTATTCCCCAGACATTGATACTCCTCTTTTCCAGGAATTCTTGCTGATTTAAAACTCTGGCTAGTGTTTGCATGTTATTTACACTGGCTATTGGGTTCCCATGCTGCCCGGCTCCTGTTGGTTAGGGGACCTGAAGGACCGCAGGGGCTTTTTTGGGCTCAGCTCAGGCTCAGCTCAGGGACAGGAAGGAGCTCTCTGGACAGCTGGTTTGTTTTCACTCACGATTGCACTCGCTGCTTGTCTCGGTGGCTCCTGACAGCTCATCCTCCCACTGCTGTTGCCTCCTCCGGGAGGGCACAGGCTGTGCCTTTGCTGGAGGCGTCCCTGGGAAGCCCAGTATCACCGTGACCAGCAGCTGAAGGACTCCACCAGCACCCCTCGCTCGGTGGCCCTGTGGGGGAACAGGGCTTCCTGGCTCCTCAGGATGATGCCGGCAGCATCCCTTTTGCTGGCCCCAGCCTCTGATGGAGGGAATTAAGGAGCGGATTTGGCTGGGAACAGCCCCCAGGTTGCTCTCACTGGGAAAGGAGCAGATGTAAAACTTTGTCCTAGGAAGGACATTAAAGACCATGCCCTAGAGAAGCACCGTGGTGTTGGGTTATGGCCAACGTGACTAAGCCTCCTCTTCCTCTCTCCTCACCGCTCTGTCTGCGATGTCAGGACTTTTTAAAAAGCACCTTTCGTTTTGCAATGCTTTTGCTCAGGCCATTACTCAGGCTGAGCTGGTCCCGTTTCCTCACGGAGCGCTGTATCCCCTGACTGATAAGATAAGCTCCCCAAAGAAAGGTTTTGGGACCCTGACTCACTGGAGAAACTTCTTCTGCAGCACATTTGTGCAGACTCTAACACACTTAACTATTTGATGGGCTTATCACTGAAATGCAAATATTCATCTATGTTCACTGAAGGACAGCCCCTTATCCAGGAGCAAGGTCATCCCAATCAGGTGTTAAGCATGGAGACTGCACACCTCCACTCTTGTTACATATTCATGGCCCTTTCTCAGCTCTGTCCCCAAGCTCCTTTTGCACAGAGCGGGGACTCTCCTAGTAACGCTGGAGCCCTGTTCAACTCTGGCTCTGGACAGAGGGTTAAAGTCCTGCAGGTAGGAAAACCCTTCCCTAGCTGTGGGGCTGCAGTAAGGAAAGGCTGAACACCAAGCAGAGTTGTGCTGGAAGCCCCCTGGGACAGGAAGGGAGCAGTGCTGGCAAGAGCCCTGCACCCACTGCCAGCTTCCAGCCCTCCCTGGGCAGCACAAAGGGTGCCCATACCCAGCAGCTGCAGCCTCCTCCTGAGCAGCTCCAGGCTGCAATTCCCAATTTATGGGCAGGATCTGGCCCCAGGTTATCGCTCCTCCTGCTTCTGCCAGCCCACGTCTGGCTTTGGCCACCAGGCAATAACCCCCCCGAAGAGAAGCAGCTATAAGGTTGCAATTCCACTGATTGTGGATTCCCCAAGCTCCAGACCCCAGATATTCACTGTTCAGCTCCATGGAGAAGGCACCGGTGGTTTTCTTTTCCAAATGCAGTTAGGTCTCACCCTAAACAATGTCAGCTCTGGGAGCTCTGATTGCATCAGCAGGGTTGCAGACGTAGCTGATATGGGGTGGGGGTAGAAATCCTCTTCCATGGGCAATAAATCCATGACAGGTTTGGGAGCTGTTTTGGGGCATGCTTGGCTCTTGGCAGATTGATCTGCTGGGCACTCCTAAGACAGAAGGAGCTTCAGGGATGATTCCCACCAGCAGTCAAACCCAACACCCTGGGGTCCCCCTAGGGCTGGCCCCAGAACCCCCATATCCAGGGCTGCCATCACTGGGGTGATGAATGTGTAAGGGCTCTGCGTGCCTGGCTGTATCTCTGCAGCAGCAGGACCCAGCAGGTTAACAGGCAGCTCTGGAAGCCCCCCAACAACTGCAAACGATCAACTCCAGGGGGATTTTTTTCCCCTCCCCTCAGCTCTGGAGTCAATTGTCAGCCCCGTTTTTAAAGACACCCTTGTCGGCAGCCTGGCTATGCTTTTCTGCTTTGGAGGAATTCCTCTAAAACAATAATAGTGACATTGTTCCTCACTTTGCTGGCGGTTTTATAGGGCTCACGTTGGAGAAAGGTGACCATGGCTGCCTTTTGGCCACATGTGTTTACACAAGGAAATGCATGTGGGTTTTGGGGTGGCGCCTGGAGTCAGCAGCCGCTCTCTGTACTCCTGACCCTTACAGAGCTGCTTTCTTGCTTCTGGGTACGTTTACTGCACTCCAGATGTGAGCTGGCTCCAGCAAGGCTGCGGAGCGCCAGGGATCTGGCATCCCCAGACTCATCAGTCCGTGGGGTAGAATGCCATGGTGGTTGTTTTAAAAGCTGTAATGCGTCTTGGTAACACATCATGATTTATTCAGCCCTTGTTTGACAGGGTGCCTTTATCAAAAGCTGATGCGAAGCCTGGCTGCACCACGCGCTCGGGCTTGGAGTGGCTGCTGGCGAGGGGCAGCTGGGAGCCTGTCCCCCCACGGGGATGGGATTTCTGGAAATGTTGTGGTGCAGGGCTCTCAGTGAGGTGGATGCCCAGCTCTGCTGTGCCCCTGGGAGGGCTGCATGTGGGGACACCCGTGCTGCGGGTGCATCTCTGCAGCAGGGGTGATATAGCTGTCGTAGAGATGAGCCCTAAAGGGTGTTTTGGAAGGGGGGCAGCTGCCCCTGATGCCAGCACTGGGGTGTTATGGGGTGGCAGGAAGATGGATAGGCGGGGAGGTGATGGTGCCACATGCCACCCTCTTGCCCGGTGGAGCTTGCTCCGGTCACTGAAGGGAGGGGTAAGAAGAGAAAATAGGGCTTGGGGAAAACCAGGGAAAACTGGAGCAAAGAGTGGACAGTGGGGAAGCCCCGGTGGAAGAAGAGCAGTGGCAGGGCTGGGGAGTCTCTGCCTGTCTGTGGCTCTCAGCACCCCACCAGCTGCCCTTTTGCTAAAACTCATGCTTTGTTTCATTATTTTTGCCTTTTAACCGAATAAGCCACAAACACAGTTACAGGGGAAAGGAAGGGGGGATGGTTTACAACCTGAAAGCAGCTTGCTGCTGATACCAGCTGGCAGAGAAGAGTAGCCTGGGGAGAACAGGGCTGTGGTCATGACCAGGAGGCCAGCACAATGGTTGGCAGGCACCCAGCAAGGTTTTGGGTGAGCAGGACAGGGTGGCTTGTCCCAGCAGGGCTCCTGCTGCAGCCCCCACCTCCTCACTCAGTGCCTCAGAGGTGCCGTTCTCATGGGCACAGACAGACACGGGACACTTTAGCCCTGGATTAGGAAAGAGCCTTTGGTTTAAAGATATTTATTTGCTTTTTATCATAATGGGAAAAAAATGAAACAGCAGATAGAAGAGGAAGGAAAAAACCCCAATCTGGGTCAGGATCTCACACTGGCTAGTTCACTTCACAGTTTAAGTAAATAGTTCTCATCCCAAAACCCTTCAGGGTCATATAAATGTGCCTCTTAGCATGGAAGAGACTATTTTGATAGTAGCTGGGTGCCTGATGAATTTGCAACTTTCCCAAACTGTTGGTGTCTAGAATGTGACTTGGTTTTTCACAGTGAGATATAAAAGCCTATCAATTAATCTAACTTTTATTGCACCTCTGGGGCATGAATGTGATGTTATTCAAACAAATGGTTCCCATTACCTTCAATTATTTTATAAATGTTTTTCAGTGATTTATAGGCTTCTATTAAATCAACAATATACTTCTGTGCTCCTCAAGGGGGTAAACAGTAATCTAAGGGCTTGGCTTTGCTGATCTTTTTTTCTTTTTCTCCTTCCTTTTCCACATGCATAAGGGGCTGCCGTTTAATTAACAGGGAGGTGGAAGAGCCCAGCCAGATGCCTTGCTGACGGCTGCCCTAGCGAAAGCCTGGTTCCCCCCACAGCAAGGCGGCAGCTCCCTGCACTGACACCCCATTTGCACCCCACCCCAAGGATGCTCCCCCTCCTGGTTACCCGGCTGGGTCCCCCATCGACCCTCCCTGGGAAGTGTCCCACCTTCCCCCTCCTAAAACCCTCGCACTGTGACAGCCCAAGCAGGGAGGTGGTTATCCTTGATTCTCCCCAGCATTTTTACCCACCAGCTGTGCTCACGCTGCATGCAAAAGGGATACAGCAGCCTCTGGCAGGGCTGGGCATCTTGCCGGGGGTTGCTGGGATTGTTCTGCAGTGCACAAGTGATCCAGCTCTGCTTCTGCTTGGGAAGGGACCAGGGGATCAACATTTCACTCCTCTCACATACAATTGCAGGGATTTCTCTGGCCCAGGATATCTCCGTGCCTGACGGAGAAAGGCCCCGGCCAGCTGCTCTGTGATGCCTTGTGCTTTAGGGACACACAACGATGCCATCAGCAGCCACTGCTCACCTTTTCCCCTCCACAACCCAGCAGCTCTGAGTCTCAGCAAGGCCAAATCCGCACCGGGCTGGTGCAGGGAAGGGACAACAGATCATTTTTTGCAAAGCCAGGCCCTTCTCTCAGCATTTTCATTCCAGGCTGGATTTCAGAGGAGGCCAGGGAAGGTCAGAGCAGCAGGACGAGCCAGTGATGGGGATGGCGCAGAGACCGCTTATCTCAGTGGGGGTCACGCCAGGACGTGGTTTCTGGAGCAGTGACCCCAGCTGCCACCCCGGTGCAGGATCCCATCCATCTCCCTGCCACAGCACTCCCCTGCTAACCCTCAGCACCGCACGCTGACAGACAGGATGGCAATTAAGTCCTCGCTGAACTAATTCACTTGAGCCTGTCTACATTTCAAACAGCTTTGCAGATAGGCTCTGTTTACAGAGCCTGCCGCCGTTTATTATTTTTCAGGGGGTGTTGCATGGAGCGGGGAGGGGAGATGTCATTTGGGAAAGATAAATAGGGCAGAAGACCCTGTAAAGACAAAGGGCTGAGTGCGGCCCCACTCAGCCTTGGGACAGGGCTGCTCTCTGCAGAGGGAGCAAGGAGAGGCTCTCCCAGCTCCCAGCTCTGGCTGGGGACGTGCAAAGCTCAGTGCACGCACCCAGGGGCGGCCCCAAGCCATAGCCCAAGCCATCGCCTGGGCTGTCCCAGTGCTAGTGGAGGCAGGAACCGCCCCAGCACAGAGATACGTGAACAAGCTCCATCTCTGCTAAGGAGGATGATGGTAATTTATAGGTGATCACTGGCACAGCAGGACCCTGACTCCTCGCACACCCCTTTCCCTCCTGCCACGGTGCACCAGCCATGAAGGAGGGAGCCATGAAGGTTGTGGGGTGTCCCATGCTTCCTCCCTGCCAGGATCCAGTGCCTCTTTGCCAGTCACAGTGCTGGGATCACTACTCACCATCAACACCCTCTCTCCTCTAAGTCTTGCCAGGCACAAGACATGACACCCCTCCTTGAACCAGCCAGGAAAGCACAGCTCAATGCTAAGGCAGAGGATAGCGCAGTGTGAATGAAGCCATCCTCTGCGTATGTGCCCGGGAGGGATGCCAAGGCAGCGGGAGGGCAGAAGCAGAGGAAACTCCTAAAGGAGAGCTGCCAGGTTCAGGGAAACGAGCCTTTCCTGCAAGGTTTGGGAAGCATTGTAAGGGCACATCCAAGGAGGTTTCAACCCCTGGCAGATCTTTGCAGGGGTGTCACTGGGAGGATGAGATCTGGACAGGCCTCTGTCCCATGAGGATGCTGCAGCACCACAAGTGAGCATGGAAGCCCAGACTTGCCCCTGCATGGGCAGGGAAAATCACGGGATGTGCCCTACAGCCATGGGAGAGACAGGACAGGCTGGTGGGGCTGGGGCTACATGAGAGGGTTCCATCCTTCAGCATGAGTCTCAACCCTGGGACATGGGTACCCCACATGCTCAGCCTCCCATTGCCCACTGAGCCCTGCTGCCCTCTGCCACCCCCCTAGAACCCTGGCAGGGGGTCCCACTGGCTGTGGGGGGCTGGCCACATCCCCAGGGTTTTTTTCACTATCCTGTGGTGCTCCAAAACCAAATCCTTGTTTTCCTGAATGGCAGCCACCCACCTGCAGCCCAGGACAGCATTTTTCCAGCAGTCAGTCCCAGATTTCTGCCTCAAACAAGAGGCACGAGGAGCCTGTCTCGGCTGCCGGCAGACCCGCCTGGTTATTTTTGTTGGCAAATGACAACTCCCTCGAAGTTGTTAAACCATTGAAAATAGCTAATGAGGTTTTACTTAATTAAACGTCGTGAAGCTTCACAATGCCAATCGTCATTTTTTCCCTTTGCCTTGCACTGCCACAGTATCCCAGATGGAAATTACCCAGTCCCTGCTCAGGATGGTGCACGCGCTGAAGAGGGCTGCAGAGGCACAGATAAACAATAATAATAAAGCCATATCTATACCTACCCCTTTGTCTTCCCTTTGCTTAAATTGGGCCATGTCTGGAAGACAAAAACACTGCTTAGAAGTCAGGGCTTGGAGCAATGCAAAGGGGAGTCTTGTCTAAAAAGACTGGCTGGGAGTCAAAGCGGTGAAGCGATCGCTGTCTGGGGCTGTTTGCACAGCAGCAACTCCGCAATCGTATTTCACTGCAGCAGCAGAGAGTCTTCATCGGGTTTCTCCAGAATTCAGCTCAGGTCTATTTCTCACTGCAAGGTTATTAAAAACACCTGAAACAGTCTCATTGTGTCCACATGTTTGCTATTTATTATTATAAACAAGGGTGTCAGGGCCATTAAAAATAAATCAAAATGGGTAAAAAATGAGCAAGAAATACAAGGAAACAGAATGATTGAAAACACCCATCCCGGCATTCAGGGCTGACAATTCCTGTTTGCAGGAATGCACTCTGTGCCAGAGATAGGGAAAATAACTTCTCATTTTTCTTTTCAACCAAACTGCATCTTCTTCCCAGCCTGGGATGCCAAGCAGGGAATGGAAAGAGAAGAGATACAACTCCCAGCCCCAGAAACGATCGCTCCTGGACTCTCACCAGGATTAGTGTCAGCACATGATCACTCCCACCAAGGGATGTGAGTGCAGGGTCTCACCAGTACATCACCTGCTGCAAACCAGACAGCTACCAAGGAAAAGTCAGTGCATTTCATGTGCCCATGGGGGTGTCTGAAAACCCTGCTGTCTCATCAGAGCTGGGAGAGTGATGTCTGCCACAGTGCTCTGCGGTGCGAGTCTGACCAAGAAAGAAACAGTGGATGAAGTACCAGCAGAAGCCGCTGTCACCCTGCAAAGGGTTAATGGGGACAGCACCTTCATGCCCCCGAAGCAGCAGTAGCCCCGGAGCAGGTCCCATTAGGCACTGGTTTTGCTTCTTCTGGGGCTGGGATGCACAGAGGGGATCAGCACATGGTGCAGGATTACGGAGGATGCACAGTGAGTGATTTTAACGAACGAGGGCCCAAAAATCTGTGGTTACAACTGAACTGTGGGAGCTGCAGACAGGGATGGGGTCCTGCTGGGGCAGCAGCAGGCACACCGTGGGGTTAAAGAGTGGGAATAGGCCCCTTCATTACACTGCTCTGTTCAGAGCAGCTCAAATACTCAACATCCTTAAAAATCTTTCAAAAACAAGCAGAGAAGCTGCATTCTGGTCTTGTTCACACAAGGACATGTCAAAAATATAGGTGTTATTGTACACAAACACTAAAAAGGTGGAATTAGGAGTTAGAATTTTTCCCAAAGCTAAACCTCTCAGCTCCTACATGGTAAGACACAATGTGTGAGTTACAGCAAAGCATCTGGTAAGTTCAGGCTCACCTGCACACAGGGGTTGCCACACTGACAAGCACAGGGTGGGCTGGCCAACAGCACCCCTTTACCCTGAAACTCTGTGCCACCTCTCATGCTGTACCCCTTGGCATCCCTGCAGCAGAGCCTGTCCAGGGGCTTAAGGTAGGCTCCCACCTCCTCCTTCACATCACACTTCTTGGAGCAAGAGCTCCCAAGCGGCTAAAAAAGCAATCAGTCAGCCCATCTCCCAGTTCTTTCTGCTTTACACTGCAAGTTATTGGTTAGAGCATTAACAAGCTGGAGGGCAGAGCACCACTCAGCAAGGTTAGGGTCCCCAAAGCAGTCACCCCAAGAGTAACAGCAGAGGCTGATGAGCCAGGTTTCAGTCCAGTGCCTTGCCAATGGTGGGACAAGCGAGACTCTCAGGCAAGAAAGGGCAGGAGCTGGGGCACATTATCTCAGCACTGCTGCTTCTACCAGGTGATCTGATAATCTCATTAAAAACATCGCCTGATGATCTCTCCCTTCCATAAACTCAGGGCAGCTCAGACTCACCACAACGGCCGCCCTGATCCTCTATTAACAAACTCCTGTAACCACTCGCCTGTTTCCAAACCAACACCAGACTCACACTACTCCACGCCATGGAGTCCACATCATTGTACCTAAGCATCTGACTTTCACTGATGCCAAAGAGAAACTACTCAGCAATGAGGCATGTATGGGCAGCAGGAATGGAATGTCTGATGCAGGAGTGCTCTGCCCTGTTGAACATTGCTGCTGTAAAATAACTTGAGGATGTTTTTAGAAGCAGCAGGTTGATTTGTCTGGATCATGTGTCCTCCAGGTGGTCTCCATGAAGCAAACAGGGATGGTCTTTCAAGAGTAACAGATCCACGCCCTGATGTTAGCCAAATACTTGTCAATAAGAAAGAGGGTGCTGGAAACCCATTCCCACACTGCTGCTTCTCAGGATACAGGAGAGACACATGCTTTCACCAAGGCAACAACAGGAATCTTTGTTTTGTCAGGATTGATTTCATCATTTTGCAGGTTTCACCCAATTTATGACTCTACAGTCCCTCTTGTGTCATGTCCCTTCTAACCAGCATATGCAATTGCCACAGTTGCATTGCATCAAGCCAGTGGAGACATGCAGCAAAGCAATCCTGCAAACCACGCTGCCAGGAGGATGCAGCAGAGTGGGGGGGACACCACAACTGGGAGCACCCATGGCCCCAGCTGGGCAGAGCCCACACACCCACTGGTGCACCCAGCTCAGACCAGCATCATGTTGTGAACAATGAAGAAACTCGATGCAGTTTGCCCTTTGACAGCCACCACTGGCTTCTCCTTACCTGAGCAATCCACGGCACAAGAAGAGAATGAGGAGTCCCCTGCTCTGATACAACGCTGGCAGACAGACACAGGCACACGGACATACACTTCTTGGTCAAGCAAGACAGGGGTAAAACAATGTCCTCAAAATCCTCCCATGCCCCCTGCCCTTTCCTCAACAGCGTGCACAGCACAGCACCCGTGCCTCCCAGCCCCGATGCCACGCGGCGCAGGGCTGTTGTGTCTCACACTTTAGCACAAGGCACAGAATGAGCTGGCTTGTAGTCAGGTCATGAACAATGCGGGAACGGGGAGAGGGGAAAACCAACACAAAAAGCTGAGGGTAGAAACAGCAATCTCTATTCTTAGATTCTCATTTATGAGCAGCATGATAGTGGATCGTATAATAAAAACCACATATGGGGCTTATCAGAGCCACTCCAGCCCAAACCCTGAAAAATTATAGGTTACAACGGCACATTTCTGCCTTAAAAAAAATTCATTGCTCAAACAGTGATAACTGATCTAAACCACAGCACGTGAACTGATGGGACACCACCTGACTCTGAGGAGCTGTTTTAAAAGTCTTATTTCCCAAACACTGTTGTTATTGTTTTATTATTATTATTATTATTATGCTACAAGGCTATCGGTCAGATGGATTCAACCTGTGGATCACACACAGGCTGTGCAAACAACCCAAATCCCGGTAGGGAAAGGCAGGACTATGCCTCCCTGCACAGGAGCAGAGGGCACTGAAAGGAGCAGTCGACGGGAATGCTGCTTTCTCAAGGGGAACGCAGTCTGATAATGAAGAGCTCTTTTCCCCAACTTCTTCAAAACAACAGGGATGATTTTGGCAAGTGAGAAGCAAAAGTGCCTTGGCCTTCTCAGGTTTGGATTTTTTGGCTGTCAGTAAATGTAAGTATGGCCCCCAACTTCAGCAGCTCCTGTTCAGCACCCAATACAGCAAACATCTCCCATGGTGGTATTTTCTGGTTTTCCAACCAGAGCTATAAATAAGCTATGTGTTTTGGAGGTTCGTTATTTTAGTGAGTGTTTGGCCAGGTTAATTGTGCCCAGTGAAGCTGGATGAAGACATCACCTTACATCAACCCTTCCAGGCTAAATGCTGGAATTACTTCTGTTAAATCCAGTCTAAATTCCTGAATTATTTTTGTTAAATCCTCCCTTTTTGTCCGTGCTCTTAATACCTGTGGCTTTCAAACATTTCAGATGAAAAAAAACTTCCATAAGTTGAACTCCTCTTTTGCATCTCACCCTGAACAACTCTGGCAGTGATTCCTGGTAACAGGTAACTCGGAGCAGGGCGTACTCAGGGAAGCAGTGCCATCACAAGATGGGCGAGCACCATGCCCTCCCCATGCAGACCCTGTGCTGCTGTGGCAGCAGCTCACTCTGACAAGGAGCCCAGGCACACCCATTATGTCCTCTCAGGCTGTGATACAGCAACTTAAAAAGGAGACCAAGGTCAGCTGCTTCACTGGCTGCAGGCACCCACCTGGAGGTGCAAACTCATTCCCTGGGACCCAGCCCCAATACACTCTCGTCTGTGAACAGCATCTGCCTCAGCAAATAAATATCCTGCACCTCCAGCAGGACCTCGCTTTGGCATTAAAATCCTACTCAGTTAAGGGCTAGAGCAGGCCAAATCTTGGAGAACCGAAGCATTAAACATTGACAAAAGTGATGGAGAACATTGGAAGGATCCTGTTTCATGCCAGTGGGAGACCAGAGAGGGTCATTTCTCATTGCTCATGTTCAAACACCAAAGCTCATGGGTGGTATTAAGAATATTTCAGGAGAAGAACCACACATCAAACACTCATTCTGTTTTTCTTAGTACATGTAATAATTAAAAACATGGCTCTACATGCTGGATTTAATGAAATCCTCCCCTTCTGGCAGGCCTGCACAAGCCAAAACCCAAGCTTAAAATGAGTGGACAGTGACCCTTCAGACGAAGGGATGTTGAAAGCTTTTTTGTTGTACTCGTGGGGTGAGGGGAGGGGAAGGGACACAGGACCTGGGACCGTTTTGCTGGGAAGCATGACGACATCCAGCGAAGGAAGAGAACACTCTCAGCCTTCTGGCCTAAATTATCTGCTAACACAAATAATCAAATTCCAGGGACCACACTGCTCTGGCGCCACTAAAACAAGGGGGAGGCGCGGCCCCAGCGCTGCATGAGCAGGTGGCAGCCCGCGCCTGACCCGCTCAGGATATTCCAGTGCGATATACGAAACACTGATGCTCTCTAAGGAAGCCAGCATTGCTCACTGTATCGTGGGAAGTTTTTAATGCCTCGCTCAAGGCAAGGCCTCTGAAATGTTTATATTAATACTTACATGTTGGATAGCCACTCATTCGGTCTCAGCTGGAAACGCAGTCCAAACAGCTGAGAAACATCTGGCTGCTAACCTTGGACAACTTCTAATCTGGTAGCCCAGGGATTTAAGAGGTCTCTTCAGAGGGACAGAAGTTTGGCAGATACCTTACTGAGATCTCTGCTCTGCTGCGGTTGTTTCTCAAGTCTCATTCACTGCTCTGGGATAACACAGCCAGCCGGTGTGCATCCTGATCCCAGTCACAGAGCATCTAAATTCCAATAATTGCAAAAAGCTGTAATTAAACACTGTTCTTAATTTCCAGGAATACTCCTGAAGGTGTGTGTGCTCCCCTTGCCTCACAGAGAGAGAAAGCAGCTGTTTGCCAGCCCACAAAACCACACATCTCTGTGTTACCTTGCCCCAGTCTGTGCATGCAGGATCAGTGCTGCTGATCCTCCAGCCTTCCATCTTCCGTTTCCAAAACTCCTGCTTGTTCTTCCAAAAGAAACATCAGCATTGACTATCCTGAAACATTTTTTTGAGAGCTAATGGAATAATACAACGTTAAAGAATAAATGTTGAGCAACAGAGAGGAGAAGGGGACTTTTATGCTCCCCTCCCATTATCCATCAAGGTACCTCAGAGCTTTCTAAACGTGTCAGGGCAAAGCCACCAACAACCTGGCTTGAGAGACAGAAAATTAGGACAGGACCCACATTTCTGAAAACCCGTTGTAGGCTTTATTTAAAAGGAGATAAGGATGAAAAAGGTGACAAGATGCTTGACAGATATAAAATGATGAGAATCTAGCTTATCTCTTTACCTTCCATGCCGTCTTCCGCTCTTTGCTTTTCTGCTACAACAGATGTGGGAGGCATCAGGGGAAAATGTAAAGGCACAAGCATCAAGGACATAGCACCAAGAAGGGAGGACTAGGAAGAAGACGCTCAATAGAAGCTACATAAGTCTCTTTCCTAGCAGAGGCTGAGCATTCTGGCTGTGGTCCAACAAAGCACTTAAGCATGTGCCTAACTTAAATTTGACTTCACTGGGGCTCTTCACAGGCTTAAAAGTTAAACATGTTCTCCAGCAATCCGCAACAGCAAGACCGAAGAAAACAAGAAGATATTAAGGAACCTGAATCTTACTCAACAACAAGGTTAGCATGCTTTTGGAAAGCATCCTAGACAAAAATTAATGAAATATGGCAATTTCCTCTAAGAAAACTCTAAGCCATCAGAAAAAGCGTCTTAAATTAATATGTATAAAAATCAAATATTAAGAACATCACTATCAAATTCTCTTCACCTTCTTTCAGCTCTAGGTAGGTAAAGCTTAAAGCAGATGCATATTTACAGGTATGTGCAGAACTGGACCTCCCTTGTTTCAGTGTAAGCTGATGCCAGCTTGAAAAATATCTTGAATTCCCGGTGCTGTTTCTTGATGTAGGAAACACTGTCCTGTAGGTAAAGCACTGACCTCAAGCGCCTAATGGCCACCTCCCACAAACAACAAGGTAAGCCACAAGCAGCTCCTGCAATTTTGGCAAGACACTAAAAGGCTGGCATTTGGCAACAGAGTAAGAGTATGTCCCACTGCATATCTCAGTTGAGCTTCCCTCGTTAAAACTGGCATCGATTAACACCATTCCTCGACATCGCATCTGCCTGGCAGTGTCACAGGGAGCTCTGGTATCACAGCTCTGAAGCATTGCTAAGATAAAGCATTCCAAGCAGCCTGTCCCTCGGTCAGGCTGTTTGCTGAAAACCAATGGGCACAGACACATGCTCTGCTGCTTTTCCTGCTCTGCATCCCTGTATGGTTCCAGAGGGAACCACAGGCAGCACTGGTGCCTCACAGAGCAGCTGATGACACTTCTTGGCTTAAAAATTATTACTCTAATGATATTGGAAGAAACTTGAATTTTAAATCCAAAGCACTGCAAGAAGTTGTAAAAGTCCAGAAAACGCATATTTACACATAAACCTACATACACACACAGAGCTTAATTACAACAAAGCAAAAAGCAAAGAACAATTAGTCTTTATTAACAATTAAAATCTCACTGCAGGGCTGGTTTCCCCTCCAGCAAGTTAATGCCTCTACAGTGAGAAAGTAATGATAAACAGGCTTTTAAAATTGAAATTGATTCAGGCTAAATATGAAAAGTGGCTCTCACAAAAGGATTTAACATTTCCATTGAGCAGCATTTGCACCTTACTCAGACCCACGCCTTGCAAAGCTTGCTGGCTCCCTCTACCGGCCTCGTACTACGAGCTGAGTCAAAAGCCCGCTGCGCATCCACTGAAAGCACTGGCAGGGCTTTCACTGAAAGCATCCAGTCCATGTGGCACAAGGATGGCTCCCAAACCCTCTGTGGGAAACAATACAGGACAGCTGCACAGCCACCTCCTGCTCCAACCGGTCTCCTCCCTAAGCACTGCTTCAGCCACCTCCAGCAACACCTGCTCCAAGGACAACATTTATTTTACTGCAAATCCCCTTATTTATTATCCCTATACATCTTCCTCTTAAGAGATACTGGTTCAGGTTATAAACTGAGGGTCAGCAGGGATCAACGCAACACTTTGTCTTTACCCTGCCAGAGGTAGGATAAATAAAGGTAAGACACAGTTTTGTGTCCTTGCCTCATTTCCAAAGCATAAACAGCAACCAGGCGCGGGATGACCGTTCTCTTCCACTGTGTAGTCTGTAGGTCGCATACACTGATGAAGCTACAAGATGTAGGTTCAACTGCCCCTGACTCCTAGGGCATTATTCCCACACCACTCCTACTTGGCTGAGAGTGGAACAGCAGTGCATCAGAGCACTGACATGTTCACAAAGTGCAACTCCTAAGGGAGAAAACTTACAATGAACCCTTTTTTTTAAAGCACTGCCCAGCTTCATATGGCAAATGTCATTAACACGTTGCTCTTTCCACACAGCTCCTGGTGTGCCACGACCCAGGTCAGGGTGGATGCTCTACCTGAACAACTTGCAAAGCAAACCAGACAGTTTCAAGGTTTTAAAACCGTTACTTGAAGTATGAAGGCTGGGGGAGGTCCCAAATGTGCACCAACCATATCCTCCTGAATAGGGCAAGGGCACTCTTAAAACAGCTCTGAGAAACAGAGATAATCAAGCAGCACGCTGTAATTACCAAGCATTGTTCCAATTCCCATTTAACATATTTAGATACCAAGCTATTTTAAATAAATACACACACACGATGCTGACAAAGCATGAGTCACATTGTCTTCATAGATACCTTCTGAGCTACCAAAGGGCTGCGCAGTGTTCCAGGCCAGAAGCCAGCAGCAGGTTTCACAAAAGGTCATTCCCTTTTTCATTCCTAACCCAGGAAGAACCTTGTTTCACCACAACGCTGAAGTGAATGCACAAGTACCTTCTGCCAATCTTCAGAAGTGGAGACGCTTTACACTCGAAAAAGGCCAAAATTCCACAGCCTTCTTATGATCCAGATTTGGAGAGGTTGGCTTTTTACTCTTCACTATTTGAGGGAAAACAGGTGAAATTTCAGGTTGTGAAGTTCTCCTTGAACTTGACATACAGTGTTAACATGCAACTGTAGGGGGATTTGCTTTCCTCAGGACACATAGAGGCCATTGCAACGAGAGCACCTTCAGACAGCACATGAATCTAGAAATTCGTTTCAGCGGTTCCGTAGCATCATGTAACATTATCAACTGCCAAGCCTATGTGAGTCTAAGGTTTAAACTGAAACTAAGGATCCTCCTTGGCATAGCAGCAGCATCTGGATAAAGACAATTGCCTTTCACCACCAGTTTACATACTGTTAGCTAAATGTGATCTGTAGGAAGATACTTCCAACAAATCAAGAATTCCGTAAGGGATTACAATTCTTAACATAAATACAATTAAAGCCTTCTAATATTAATGCACACTTTTTATTATATTAAAATCAGGCAATGGTCTGATACAATAAAAAGGCTGCTTATGGAATACTGTTATGTTAAACTTTAATTACAGAGGATGTTAAATCCTTACAACTAATATTTTCCTCAAAAGAGTTAATGGAAACATCAATTGTTCATTGACTTGATAGCTGCTGCTTTAAAATGTGTTTATTTTTATTTCTTCTTTTTTTTCCTTTTTTCTTTTTATACACAAACACTGTATTTGTCATAAAACTTAGGACACACTAGGTTGGTTGCATGTAAGCTTGCATCCACATGTCAGCAGTTAGTGGTCCAAAACAGTAAACCAGAAAAGGCAGTTATTTGCCAGGATGCAAAGCCAATTAACGTCCTTAAATCTGCTGTATGCACCTTCCCCCCAAAATCCTCACGGAAGAGATTTCTCTTCCAAGACTGACAAAATTCTAATAAAATCTCCTATACTTGTTTTATTTTTCTGTAGTTGTCACATTTTTATAAGGGCCAAACATAAGTGCAACATTTCATTACTTAACATTCTTGGGTCAATCCAAAGCACCAAAATACAACTATTAGAGCTGGAGTCTGTGTTCAGAGTCTCTACATACAGAGAGTTTCCCCATTAAAGTTTGGCAGCAGAAGATTTCAGCAATCCTGGTAAATTACTGCTCTTTTCAACATGTCAAAAGCCTATCTAATAACATCAGCCATGGCCAGCTTGATGGTGTGGCAGCAGTGCTGGAGGGACAGGGAAAACCCAAGTTTGCCAGCAGAATAGATACTGTTGTTTCCCAGGCTGGTGAAGACTAAACTTGTTGCAAAACCAAAATGATAAGCAGGAGGAAACAAGTCAAGTTATTGCCCCAAGGCTTACCCCTGGTGGCCAGGGGTGAGAAAAGTCACAAAGAGGGGCAAAAAGAAAGCAGCACCCCCACTAAAAAGAGGGGAAGAGGGAAGAGATTAAAAGAACCCTGAATCCCTCACCCAAAGCCCATGTCACTGGTGAGGGGAACCAGGAAGAGAAATACAATCTATGCCTTGGCCAAAGGGAAGAAGGAAAGCTTGCCCCAGATTATCAGGGCATTTAAAAAAATAATAAAAAACCCAAAACAACCACAGTCACATTCAGCCTTTACTAGAGATAGCACAAAGGGAGGGATGACTGAGGTTAGCACACATCCCCCTTAGTAGTCCATAAAAGCCCAGTGTAGTACTGGAAGCAAAGACCTTTGTGTCTACTCTAATAAATAGCCCTGAGCTTCGACTCTATTGCAAAAGACAGAAAAAGAAAAATAAAAACCCAGGCCAGACACACAGCAAGGTGATTGTGGGATGTATGCTTTCACAGTTAAGTTAGATGTGCCACACTGGTCTTGACAGTAATAAATTTAAATAGACTTTTCCTGATACCAGAAGTTCAGCTATGTGGACAGTGGTTACACGACAGGATTATTTGTTATAGCACAACTTATATTTCAAATGAAAAAAAATTAGTATCATTTACAGTATCTCAAGAAAAAACTTCCTTTGAATGGTAACTTCCTTTCCAGTATTTTGAGGTCTACAAGATGCACCTAGAAAATTTACTACTGTGGAAAATGAAGACAGCTTAAATTGAATAAAGGGGGCATGTTTTTTTTTAATTAATTGCTGTAACATTGTCCTTCAGGTGGCTGAGGAAGTTTCATATTTTCTTTAGACATCATTAGACGCCGAAGCTCTTGCAGAACAACTTTGATACTATAAGAATTCTGCCATTTTGCTAGGACTGATATGGCTCTGGGGTCCACCTAAAATAGACAAAAAGACCATTCCTGTCAGAATCCATATGTTTGATACACTTAAAACCCCTCCACACCCTCCAACTAAAGATCCTATAACAAATCTGAGTGGGAGAAACAAAGAAAGCAAAAGCAAGCAAGCAGTTTCCTCAAAGCATAATAAATCCCTGCATAATGAAACTATTTGTGAGTTGTAAAAGGGCAGGAAAAGTAAATGCCATATTTTGATTTCAGAAAACAATTGGTCTGTACACTTCCCTTCTGCCCCCCATTCCTTCTACTCAAAGGAAGTGGCACCAGCAAGAAATAAGTAGTTAAGCAAGTTCCAAGTATAAACAAAGCATTAATTTGAAGCGGTACATGAAAAACACGACAAAATGAATAAAACCCAAAAACTTACCACTCCATTAGAACTATTTACTCCATTCATATTAATTTTTGTTACAAATCTTACAAATGGAGGTGCTTCTGGATACTTAGGCCCACATTCTATTTTAAGGCTGTATATTCTGTTTTCATAAATTGTCTGAGGGGAAAAGAAAGGGAGGAACAATTACATCAGGCAGTTTAATAAGCATTTGGCTAAGCCGTAGTTACTTTAGCGACATGTGAACTACTAAATCTAAGGGGAAACACTGCCATATTGTGCTGCCTACCTCTGTTTTGGGTTCATTTTACAATACACAAAGGATCAAATACTACTTCTTCAGGGTAATAAATTCTACAGGTAGTTTAAGCATCAAATTTTCATTTAAGGAATGAAAAGGGCATTATTGCTTCCCATTCACCAAATGATTTTTTACATAGTTCAGATACCTACTTTTCAACCAATCTTTATAAAGCAGGTTTGTTTTATCAGTTTACTAATCAGACACACTGCTTTGAAACAGAAGCTACAGCTTCAGCTCAGGCAACTATCTAAAGTCAGGCTGTCCTAGAACGGCACCTGAAAAATATTCTTTGTTCATAAAGCAATGTGTTAGTTCTCAGAAGGGGAAAACTCCAAGATTCAACACACTGCAAAGTACATCTGGATCCCAAACAGCATTATCACATTGTCTCCACTGCAGCAACATTCTGTTACACTTCACAGATAATGGAGAGAAACCCTGGATCATGAGTTTTTAACTCACCAGTCAACGGGTACAGAAGGGAGACAAAGGTAACAAGGCTACATTGATTCTTCAATATTTAAAATTAATTAAAAGAAACAACAATAGCTAATGCTACTCTGCATTCTGAGAATAACTAATTTTGATGTGCTGATCTAGTGCAGCCTCGCACAGAGCTCCACCTAAGCTGGGCAACAATGGGAACAGAAGCATCACAGGGAAGTTTAGATGGACACGTTCTCCAGATTTAGACCTTCTGACACAACATCCTGCACCCTCAACGCAGCAGGGAACATTAAACTCACAAGGCAGCAATCATGAGCAAAAATCCAAGCACAGGTGTGACCGCAGAAGCCCAGAAGCAGCTGGCAGCTCCTGCTCACCTGTGGCAGGAGCACAACGGCTTCACCGGGACCTTAAGAACAGTTGCCTGATGTATCAGAATTTCTCAATAAAAAACTCTGTGCAATCCCTTTCAAGGGCATGTTATGCTCCTGAACATCTTAGTATTTGCGTTAATATTAATCAGTATTTTGATACAAAACACTACCAAAACCATAAGAACTGACTTCCTGATTCTGCTGCTTCTCTGTGCAAATGGAGTGGCTTTGACCCAGCCCGCAGCCACCTGTGGCAGGACCAGCACCTGCCCAGTGCTGGCTGGCAGCGGTACCTCTTGGCCACTCCTTCAAGCGCCTCAGCCAGGCAACTTTTCAGATGCCCAGCCAGGGCAGTGACAAACTGAACGTTTTCATGAAGTTTTGGGGAAAAAAGTGCTTGGCCTGCCCAGGTCTCCTGACCCAGACCCTGAGCTTTGTGCACAGAGCAACTAATGTCCCAGAGGGTCACAAAGGGTTTTAGGGTCTTTGCAAAGAACCACACCACACGAAGACTTGTGAATGGACAGCCTTGACCATGCACGGGTCCACAGCCAATATGAAATATGTGCAGATAAAGCTGAAGTTTTCACAGTGCCACTGTTTTTAAACAGCTTGTGTAAACAAGATGAATCACTGGCTGCAAAGCCATCCACATAAAGTCTGGGAAGGAGAAGCACGCTTCCATGTATGGTAGCACAGACACTCAGAGCAGCAGCACTATCTAACTCTGCACCATGGTCCATTTTTCCCTCCAGGATGCTCAACATAAGATTCTTCCACCTGATAAAAGCATGTCTGCTCTCTACCCAGAAGGAAATAGAGTTGTTTTTCTTTTTTTTCCAAAGCCAGCATTCCCACATCCTATTAAGAAAAGAAATGGTAATAGTATAACTGGGTATGAACAGTGCTAAAAGCAGGACAGCCACTTAGCAAGCAAGAATGACTGAAGGTTCCCAGAATCTCTCTCCATACAGCTGGTAGCTTTCAAGCAATAAGCTCAAAAGAAGTTCAAGACACTTCTGGAAAAAAATCTATATTCATAAGCGTGTCAGAAAGACAAAAGAGGCACAGCTGAATCATCTTCTGTGATAGTCCTCCAGCCTTGGTGAGCAGTACGACATGAACTACAAATTTCTATCACTGCTGACAAGTCAGCACACCCTGTTTGCATATTTCAGTTTCTATTTAATTTTCTAAATTAGATTTCAAGGTTGCTTAAATTTTCCATAAAGTGTGTGCACACAGGGAGCTTTCTTCACAGTCTTAATGCCTGCTCATTAACACTCACCCAGTGTTCTAAAATCAAATGCTGTCTAGAAACTGATTTGGGCACATCATAAACAAACAAAATTATCAGGAATGGGGAGACTTTAACAATGCAGATAAAAAGCCTGGATGAGATAGAAAATACTGCACGTGTAATGTCATTGTAATATAAATTCTTGTACAACCTCAGTGAATGTCAGAAAAGGCAACTGACACAATGGAAACACACAGAGCAGCAGCGTGATTAAAGGTCTGTCAAGGTTTCCATATAATAGATTTAGAACACTGGAATTACTGAGGGGTGATACTGAGGCCACATACAGAAGACAACACCCCTAAGGCAAGAAGGAGAATCAGCTACTTGCACCTCACTGTAAGGATATTATGGATACACAGTGAAACTGCAGACAGCAGAGAAGTTTCGATTTTAGAATATACGCATATATGCAAGGCACAATTCAGCCCTCAAGTTCACCACCAGAGCAGAGACTCACAGTTCAGCAGGGTTTGGTAGGGAAGGAAGAGAGAGAGAACATAACAATGCTACCATAAAGACCAGTAACATGGTAAGAAGCTCCTCTGGGAGAGAACACTCAGAGAAGAAACTGAATTCATTCAAATTTTGAGTTTCCTGAGTCAGCCAAAATTCTACAAGAGCAAGTGAGTACTGCTGCAATAAAACCCAACCCATAAACTCAGCAAGAAACAGCAGAAAGACTAGCAGTACTGAACAAAACATCCACGTTTTACCTACATTAACTCCACATGCAATCTCACCAGCCGAAGGATTTTAAACCTTGTTGTATTCAAGAGTACAGGATACTATAATCCTGGAATCTCAAAAGTTATGTCTTAATGAATCTATAAATATAAAGCAGACATGTAACAGAACTAACCAGAGAAAGGCACTAAAAATATTCCAAATTATAAGCAAAAAGACAGAATTACATGAAACTCATTATTATATGAAACTCACACTTGCAACACAAATCACTTACTAAAGTGTTTTTTCACTCTTTTGTGTTTTGTTCGCTTTCTACTCCCGTGATTAGATTAAGAGAAAAAAGGGGGGAGAAAAAAAAGTAACAGTACTATTTTAATATTTAAGTGGATACTTACTCTTGGAGGCCCAATAATCATTCCCGTCCATCTTGTAAGTGTCATGTCTTCATCATCTTCAAGGCCCCAGCTAACTGTTCCATCGCCTACTCCTTTCTGACCTTCTTCAAGTTCTTCCAACAGACGAAAATTACGAGGAACTTTTACTCCTGAAAAGAATCAGAAAAAGGTATTGAGTTGAGAAATCCAGTACAGAAATAAAGCCAGAGCAATTTCACTGGTACATCCCGGCATTCCACCGAAAATATTTTGGGTAAAACTGAAAAACGTGACTATTTTTTGAATGACAATACTTGAATATTATGAAAAACATATTCTCATATTTAGCTCAGATTTCACAAGCAAAATCAAGTATCCACAATTGAACACGGTAGAAGGCTGACAGGACAGATATTACAGCAGGCAGTAAAATGAAAGGAAATCACTATCCATTTCAAGATACACACGGTATTACAGAGCTCTAATTAGCACTTGTCTATATGATTTATAGAATGACAGTTTAGGAGGTTCTACAAAATGACACCATGAGAGGCTTGACATCACTTAGCTCACTCAGAGCTTTTAAAAATACCATTCAAAGCAAATAAAACTCTTTCATAACATTAGCAGGTTAAGCTGAAGTTAATTTAAGTGGACTTTGTCAGCGGCAATAGCACCCTTTGTACTTATGACCTCCACTACCATGGAATTTCAGCACTTCTTAACTGTTGGCACATTTACCCTCAAAACACAGCAAAACAGGGCACTTTTCTTACCCCCATTACGTTAATGGAAAACAATGGCATAGAGAGTTTAGGTGATATATCCAAGGTCAGACACGAAGTCCATGGAGATGGAGGATCCTGAACACAAGCCACAGGGGACTTAATTACTTGTTCTTCTTCAAGTACCCTCATCTCAGTCAGAACAAAACATAAATGCACTCTAGGCCACCACTCCTCCTTTGTTCTGGGTTTGCATGGCAAGGTTTTGGTGGTAGGGGGTACAGTGGTGGCTTCTGTGAGAAGGTGCTAGAAGCTTCCCTCATGTCTGACAGAGCCAATACCAGCCAGCTCCAAGACGGACCCAGCGCTAGCCAAGGCCGAGTCCATCAGTAATGGTGGTAGCACCACTGGGACAACACAGTTAAGAAGTGGGGGAAAAAACTACAGAACACCAGTAGCAGTCAGAGGAGTGCTGACAGAGAAAAACTGCACACACCAAAGGCAGTGAAGAAGGAGGGAGAAGAGGTGCTCCAGGCACCGGAGCAGAGATTCCCTGCAGCCTATGGTGAAGTCTATTCACTGCTGAGGCAGGCTGTTCTCTTGCAGCCATGGAGGTCCATGGAGGAGCAGATATCCACCTGCACAGGGAAAATTTTACGCCAGAGCAGTGGATGCCCAAAAGAGGCTGTGACCATGTGGGAAGTCTGTACTAGAGCAGACTCCTGGCAGGATCTGTGGACCCATAGAGAGAAGAGCCCGAGCTGGAACAGGTTTGCTGGCAGGCTTGTGACCTCATGGGGGACTCATGCTGGAGTCGTCTGTTCCTGGACTATACCCCATGGAAAACCACAGGTATGGGGGCTGCTGAGCATGACTGAAGTACAACTCCATGCCAAACCTACATCTTCAACTCCCAGCCAGATCGTGCTGTTACCATGGCTGCTGAGTAATACAAATCTTTGGCTGCAAAAGGAAATGACTCGATTGGGGCTGGTGAAGCCGTCACCATAAGATTAACTGAGCCTCAGTGGTAGCAGGAAGTCCTGGGGACCACTGTCCTTTCCTCTGCATGAAAAACTCCAGTGCTTCCTCTCCCAGGAAGTGTTAGAAGTGTGAAGTATGAATCTTGCCTGTCTTGGGCATATGAAGATTCAAGTATGCACTTCATGCCTGTATCATGACAGACGAGCCACCCCATTTTTAATTACACACCCAATGCTCTCCATGCTGTAGTCAGGGGAGGCAGAGAGCACTCTAGCTCCAGTGTAGGGGATAAGGAGCTGGGGGACAAGAGAAACAGATGGAGTACGAGTTGAAGGACAAGGTTCCACCTTTACTTACACACACACCTATTTCACTATTTTTGCTGCAGTGGATGAACACAAGAGCCGGTGATGATGAATGACTCACGGCTGTGTGATGCCTGAAGCTACTGCCTGGTCTTCAGCCCTGCCTGCTGTGCCCCAGGGAAAGAAAGGGCCAGGGGAGAAGGACAAACAAAAGACAAAGAAAAGCTCCTTCTGGAGGGTGAACTCCACCCTTCAGTCTGACACAGCAGCTCTTCAACAACACAGGTGACGCTGCAAAGGAAACTGTCGGTGGCTATTATTAGAAACCCAACCTGAGCCTCTCCCAGCTCACAGAAGCAATACGCTGAAGCCAGTGGAAGATCTGCCTTGAATGCACTGTGTTGCCAAAAAATACTCTTTCTTTTGGACCACATCATCACAATGCTTAACAAGCATCACCTCTCTACTTCAGTACTTTATATTTATCAGTGGAGTGAAGATAATTTACTGGTAGTTACTTAGACCAAACCAAATTCTTTACTGTGAAATTTTTTTCCTGTGAGGGTGGGGAGGCCCTGGCACAGATTGCCTAAAGAAGCTGTGGCTGCGCCACCCCTGGAGATGTTCAAGGCCAGGCTGGATGGGGCTTTTGAGCAACCTGTGTGGAAGGTGTCCCTGCCCATGGCATGGGGGTTGGAACTGGATGATCTCTAAGGTCTCTTCCAACTCAAACCGTTCTATGATTCTTTCAAATAACCTAGGAGGAATCAGTTTTATGGTAAGCACATGCAGGCCAGACACTAAAGAAGGAAATAAAAAATATTGCCTGTGTACCCTTCCTCCGAGCACTATACACCCTGCTCACGAGTGAGGCAGGAATTCTGCCTGAACTAAATTAAGTGATCATGCAATTAAAAATTACATCATCACGTGTATATTTGAGGAGGCCACAACCAAGGCTGAACAGCAGCCTTAATGCTGACATTTGCTAACCAGAGCTAGGCTTGGTTTTACAGCCTTACAGGAAGAGAAGACAACTATTTCTGAGCTCTCCCCAGATACAGCTGCTCTGATTCAGCATGAATCAGAGCCATAAAACAGTCACACAGGATTTTAGAGTTCTCTGACAAGTCAGAGGTCTGCAGAGAGCTAGCTAGCTATATCATGTGCTGGCTGCTATCACACAGAAAAAGTTAACACAAATGATCATCAATTTCACAACAACTGCTGACCTGTGAGCACTACAGGAGCATCAGTGGCAGAAAGGTGGGAAAAGAGAAGTACATCTACTCAAGTTCTTAAGCACTTCACAGAAAGTAAAATTATCATGGGAAATGGTTGGTCACTTCACCATCCTGTCCAAAAGCACCGTTGTCTTCTAAAAATGTTTTATCCTTATGCTAAAGCTGAGGGTGTAACATGGAAGACCAGCACCTCAGCCATTACACAATGAAAGTTCAGAGTCACATCAAAGATGCTAATTCAGCTCCCTCCCTGACACGTTCTTGGGGGATCTGACAGAGCGAAAAACACGCATACAAGTGTACATGTAAAATACTATGGACATACGATAATAAATGCTTTAAATAAATTTTAAAAAACCTGCCCTTAAGCAAGGCAGAATCAAAGATCAGATATAGCCTTCTGGTTAGCCTGGAAAGATGCACGAAGCCATTAAGCCAACCCTGTCTTCTCTTCATTTGCAATGGCCTGGAGCATTCATGGTCAGCTACCACATCCTGTTGGGACCCAAATCTCAGAAACCATACAAACTTTATCACTTGCGGTCATACACAAACATATGATCATCATGTTTACTGTCCACCAAGATTCCTAGAAAGTAATCTGATCTGTTCAACATACACACAGTATTTGCCAAATAACTTCCATGGCTAAACCATGGCAGATTCAGAGTTGGGAGCCGTCCTGCACCAGCTGACACAACCATGAGTCAATGGCATGTCGTCCTCCCACCCCCCAATAAATACCTTGCATAATCTTTCTAGTGCAGTAATAGAGAATTTCAAGGCAGTAACCAACCATACCTGTTTTTCTAAGGGTTCTTCCTTTAGCACAAGAAAACCTAAATAAAGTAAGAGGCAATTAAAAAGTAATCAGGTTGTCAAAAGTACTTTCAGTTACACATTTTAATTTAGCCTTTGTTATGGTTCAAGAAGCCTCTCAAACAGCAGCTTCATTTGATACAAAAATACAATAGTATCTAGATAATTGCCTTACTTGCAGCTTACTCTTGACTGCAAAGAAATATTCCCAGAAATGGAACTGAAAAAGCATTTCAGAGCAAAAAGAGATATTTACTATTAATCACAACAACAAACCTATGAAAGCTAAATTATAACTCTACTGAAAAAGCAACATCTCCATTGACACAGGTTTGCAGTCTTTCTAAAAGCTCACCCTTTAGTAAATGTGCCTGCACAGCCTCAACCTTGGACAACAGTCTACCAGTTACAAAAAGTTCAGGAAATGATTTTATGGCAAATTAGAGAACAAAACTAAACCACAGCCTGAGCTTTCCAAAGAGTTGAGATGTGAATTTTACAGAGTTTAAAGTTGCAGTCAAAAAGCTGCTAGGTTTTGGGTGACACACCTCGCTACCCCATCACCTCACAACCCAGCGGTCATCTAAACGAGGAGCTGCAAGACTGAGAGACAGCAAGCTGAAATGAGGACCAAAGGAGTTTGACTGTGGCTGGTCAGCACCTCACTAAGGAAAGTTCCGCACTAGGAAAGAACAAAATTATTCCTGGAAGGCAGTAAAATGCCAACTTGGACTTTTAAAGACCTAAAGCACTCTCCAATTCACTTTATATCACAGCACTATTAAAGATACACAGACATACAACTGAACGCAGACAGTGTAAAGGCCATCTTACCAGTCTGAGATCTTTCTCATCTTAAATTTACATTCACATGAAACACAAGTTAAAATCAACACTTTCTGTCAGATCACACTTTTTGATCTTTTAATTTTCCCCATTTATATAGCGGAAGCGATTCCAAATTCAGAAATCTTATCAAATTGAAGAGTACGGTGAAACCAGTGAAATATGGAGGACAAGACGCCTTTGAGAGTAGCTCCTCTTCTTGACTCTTTTTCATCAGTGTCAGTGGAACAAAACACACACCTCTCACAAAATCTTCAAGAATACATTTCTCTTTCCTTCCTATAGTGACATCAAATTTCAAGCATTCCTCTTTGGGATTAAAGCACAAACATACTGCAGAGAACACCTCAGCAAAGCACACAGAAAATTCACGTCACTCTCAGGGGCTTCAAAAAGAGGAACAGCATTTTTGCTGAAGGTTTCTAGACATCTTCACCAACAACAGGCAACTTATCAAACTGTCCTTTTAGGTCAATTTTCACTCCGCTTTCTGTACTAGTTTCTGATTTACAGTAACTCCAGCGAACTGAAATCAAATAGCTCTAAACACCTCCATTGCTTTAGTACATTAAAGCCTCTTCTGTTGCTTGGTTTTGCATATTTGATACTCAGCCTTAACTACCTTGTTTCCAATATATTTCTCATCTCTTTGCAGAGATTGTAACTACTGAAAATTTAACAGCTTACCCTTGCAGCAATGCGATAGTAAAAAACAAGTAAATCATTTCTTGTCACAATGGTATAAAAAGCTTCTGAAGTGATGGAATATTTAAAACTGAATAAAAGGCTTTCAGCAACTGTCACAAAAACTTTAAGGACACGGGAACTTTAGATTTCTTGCATCATCTTTATAGTCATGATTTCCACTCTGACAATGCAGACAGGTACCAAGATATTTTGCAGATCCAAAATAATTTCCTGAGCACTTGGAACAATATGAAGTGTTTTCTGTTCTGTGCAAGCTACAGCGCTGGTTCTGTCTTTCAATACTTCAAGCATGCTACTTAGAAAAAGATCACTTTAAAGCATCTGTCTAAGGCAGACCAGTAGCATCACTGAGGTCTGAAGCCAATTAAACCTTTTGCAGTACAAGAGTTAAAATCAGATGCAGTCTGTGGCTTGTATCACAGCTGAAAAGCAAAACATCACCAGCTCAGGCATAAGTTACTCTACAAAATAAGTCACCCCGAACGAGCATACTGGACAGTCTTTACACTAGATCTCATCAGGGAAAAACCCACCATTTCTTCTCTGCCTTGTGAAAAGAAACAGTTGTTAGCACTCCCCTTCAGCTGCCTCTTCCATCACAAAGCATCAACCACTAGGTTTTCTTAAATTCATACCACCCACCATAAGGTGAATGCACAACTAGATTCACTGATTTTAAGATAAGCTTTGAAGAGCAAGATGCTACACCGGGAGGCTGAAGGGAAGCTTCACGTTCGGAACAGGACTCCAGCTTACAGGCAGAGCCAACAAGCAGAAGCGGGGAGCAGCAGAGGCAGGGTGCACGCTGCTCCAGCTTTCCTTCTGGGCCAGGACTAGGCCATGCTTGGGAAGAAAGGGAACACACTGATCGTCAGGTAGGAATAGGTAACTTCATCTTAACTTGCAATAGCTAAAAAATAGTCTTACAATCTGAAAATCCCAATCATCACTCATCTTACAAAAGCTGTCAGTATCATATTCTACAATCCTTACCCACTTACATATTTTATACCCTTATGGATCATTTTAACTTCTCAGCCAGAATGGCAGGTTTCAAATACATTATGTCATTTTATACCATTACACATGAAAAGATTCAACTGAGCAACTTTTTTTGGAAGAGTTTTGAACTATTTACCCTTTATTCAATCCACTCCATCCTTCCACTACAAACCATAAAGCAGCTCTGCAATCAATTCTTTTAGCACCTGCTATTTCATGTGCTCTTACAGTCCATCTTATTTAAGGAGGCATAATTTATCTTCCCAGTTTCTCTTCAGTTACTTTTTCCCTACCGTTGAGTATTTAACTTACAGACTTAGCAAGGACTTGGTGGCTGGCAATATTTATTTTGAGATAACAACGGCTATTGTATGCAGTGCACTCCAAAGGAGACATCACCGTCCATTTGCAGAGGCAGGGTACACCTGTATCCTTCAACACACAGTTTCTTCTGTGCTAATGCTTCTTTTGCTTTTCACAAGCATAACTTCGAATTCACAGTGAGGCTATGGGTCCCCCAAATATTACAAATATATGCTTTTAATATACTGTTCTAAAACCGATCTGTGCTGTTCTCTCCGTCAGCAATATTCAGTACATCAGCACTATCATACCCATTCACCTAATGAACTGTCCTTTTGGAGTTCTTCACATTCCTCTGACCTTAAATAACTTAAATCTGGGCAAACCATTCTATTGCTCAGTTCTTCCAAGCTGTTGGTAAATGCAGCATCTGCTGCAGCCCTGCAAGAGATGCCCTAGACAGACCTACAGGAGAACAGTGGCTTAAAGAAGGTCATTAATTTTTTCCCAGAATGAAAGCGAAAAAAACACGTTTCCACAGCACAACATAGTCAGGTTTAGACCTGCAGGACAGCAACACGGGACAAGCCCCTGTAGACTAACTGCAACAGACTCCACGCAGACCAACTTCCCTGTGGGACCATGGAGTACATGAACCTCCAATGTCTTGGGCTAGATCATCTCTGGTACCTGAGCCAGCCGAGTGTTCCTGCACAACACTTTAGCCTGAAGGACAGATAGACACACGCTTACAGTTTGGGTGTTTGTAGCTTCCTATGAGAAGCCTTATTAGAATGATTAAAGACAACCCTACCTTGTCATTCATACATTAATTGTGTGTGTAAGAAACCCATATTATGTCAGCAACACAGAAATCTCCTCTACTTAAGAGACACTGGTGAACCTGCATCATAACATTTCTTCCAGGTAAAGTCTACCCCCAGAGTTAATTATGTCTACTGGTTTAATAGATGCAACTATAAGGCTTACCTGTCGTATTCTGAGGACCACCCACAGGGACATTTGTTACCATTACTTTCTCTGGATCAGCAGCTACTTTTAAAGACAGACTCTATTTTTCATCCTCACCCTCTGTTTAAGCTCCTCTGCTGAAAGACTATAAAGTCTGGATATCAAACATATTCAAATGTTTTATAAAAAAAATATGAATACATTAAGAGCCCCTGAACCACGAAGTAGCAAAATATGTTATATGAGTAAAGATATGTTATATGAGTAAAGATACTCCTGAAGCCCCAGAGCACATCAATCAGTGGTGGAGCAGAAGAAGGCATCCCTTCCAGGCTCCATGTGTGTGTACTAGGCAATGCCTTCAGCGCAGTGTCAAGGAACTGCACAAACTGCATTGCAGTGCCACCACCACTGTCAGTAACTGGACATGATGTTGCTCTCTACAAGAAGAGGACAATCTCCACCCTTTACTAACACAACAAGAAAATGCAGAGTAGTTCTGGTAGGGCAGCCTACGATCTACAGCTGGACAAAGCTCTAAGGCTCCTTTCAATGTAAGCTGCTGATCTGCACCTGAAGGTTCTCCTGTACTGAATTTAGTGTTTACTGCAAAAATTTAGTGTTACTGCAACACAGGTTTATAAATCACAAACTGATTTTTCTTCCCTGCGCCCCCCCGCCCCAGAAGCAGCTAAAACACAGAGGATTTCACAAGCAGCTGAAGTGCAGTGCTTGTCAGATACCCACACTGCAGACCCAAGAACCAAGGCCCCTACTCACATCTACCTGGTTCAAACTTCCAGCACTGAAGACATAAGACAACTTTCAGACATCCACTAAATAACAGAAAGCAATCCCAAAGACATAATGTGCCCAGCAGATGATGGTTAATGACAGCTTATCACAAAGACTGTTTACTGGAAAAGCAAAGCTGTGCGGTAGGACTTGCTTTGGACTTTATCACCCCAGTTCAAGTCCCTTCCCACACACACCCCTCCATGACCACCCCTACAATTAATTCACCAAGTTGCACTGCCATAAAAAGAAAAATATTTGCCTTGTTCTTCCAGCCAAACACAAAATTAAAAGTCAGCAGCTTAAAAGGATTATTGACAAAGTATGGTAGCCAGAATAACGTGACATGAGAAGGGGAAGAAGGCTCCACTACATTTTCTTTGTACTTCAATCAAGTGTTCCCACACCTCTGAATCACGTGTGTCCAAACACAGATCTGTAAAACATAATTCTCAAGACAGCGTGCACTGTGTTTTAAAAGTGGTTTCATAAACTTCATTACTATGAATTATCTGAATTGTGATGGTTATTCTTGAAAGCTGAAAACAGTTATCGATAGAGGCCTATCTGTAAAAAAAAGAATTCCAAACTATTTTTGTTGTCCCCTGAAGATCAGTCTTCTGGTGTCTCATTCTGAAACCTCGAAGGAAGCACCATGAAAACAAGCATTGCAGTGGCACATCCGACACCCTATAAGGGCTTATGAAGGCAGGAAAACAAACCTGGCTAAACAGAAGTGACACTTCTGTCTAAGTTCATGAGAGGATGCCAGCAAGGGAACATACATTCAAGATTCAGTTGCAGCATTTTTGTTTGATGTGTAATGATAAATGCGGAGATAGGATTGGAAGTGTCCCTGCACAGGGCAGGGGGGGTGGAACTGGATGGGCTGTAAGGCCTCTTCCAACCCAAACCACTCCGTGATTCCATGATTCGTTTAAGGACTCCAAGCAGGCAAGGAGGAATTTTTAAGGGGAAAAAGCCCCAGGGATTTCTCGAAGCACACGGGGAAGTTCCACCCTCTGATGTAACAGGAAGGTGCGACTGGTGAGAAGGGCTCTTGAAGCCGTCAATATCACCCCTGTACCCGCGGCACGTCGGGTAGCACGGAGGACCCCGGCCAGGCCCCGCCCGCAGCACCAGGGCCCCGGGAGTCGCCGGCCCGGCCCCGCCCGGGCGGTCCCAGCGCCCCTCGCCCCGGCCCGGCGCCCCTCGCAGGCCCCGCGCACCGGCCCCGCCGCGAGGCTCCGGCCGGGCCCTCCCGGGACAGCGGCCCCGGCCCCGCCCTCGCGCCCCCCCCCCCCGCCGCCGCCCGCCCGGGCCGTGGCTGCCCCCGCAGCGAGGAGCGGCCCGGCCCGGCCCGGCGCCGCCGCCGCCCGCTCACCCGCACCCGTGGTGGCCGCCATCTTGCGCCGCTGCCGCGCGAGCCCCGCCCCCCCCCCGCCGCGTCAGCGCAACGCGGGAAACGCGGCCACGACGCGCGGCGCGGGCGGGCGCCACAAGAGGGAAGGCGGAGGGGGACGGGGCGGGGCGGCCGCCGGGATAGCTCTGTGGTGCATGGAGGGCGCCTGCGGAGCTGAGTCGTGAGGGCAGGCTGCCCCGGGAGGAGGATCGTGGAATCGCTTAGTTGAAAAAGACCTTTTGAGAGCACTGAGTCCAAGGGGTCCTGTCCACTACTAAAACATATCCCGGAGCAACAGAATCATAGAATCTCTTGGTTGGAAAAGGCCTTTGAGATCATCGAAGGAGGATGCTCACATGGGTTGGGGAGCGAGACCCAGCCCCGCTCCGTCAGCAGCCACGGGGAAAGCGACCCTCGAGAGCTCCCCGAGGAGCCCTGAAACGCCAGCGCCCTGTCAAGTATTTAATTCAAACACAATTAGTATGAATAACTGGTGAGCTATGTTCATCAGGGCAGCACACAAACAGCATTAGCTCTCCTCCTGCTTTACGAATACTCGTAGTAACTTTGTAATAATCTGATGCTGTTGGTGCATTTGCATCCCCCTGACTCTTCCTGTGATGTTTGAGCAAGTAGAAGCCCCAGGATTGAGGATAATTTATAGAATCATAGAATGGTTTGGGTTGGAAGGAACCTTAAAGCCCATCCAGTTCCAACGCCTCTGCCATGGGCAGGGACACCTCCCACTAGACAAATCTAGAAGAGCTCTAATCAGAAGAGACAGAAGGTACTTCAGGAAGATCAACAATCACAGAATCATTAAGGTTGGAAAAGATCTCTAGGATCATCCAGTCCAACTGTTAGCAAGTGCTATGTGTTTTAATCAACGGTGCATCTTTCTTTACTCCTCTCCAATTAACACAGTAACGAGAGGAAAAAAAATTACGGTAATGAATTCTGCATCATCTTGCAATAAATATTCCAAAAAAACGTGCCCCAAGACATCATATGAAAATTTGTAGAAACAATTACAAAGCAAGGCATTTTGGGGACCCATTACATTGTAAGCCATTTACTCAGTTCACTTTAACATACTTAAATTTCAGCAGCAAACAGACTGAATGTACCAGCTTTACCAGTTATTCTTTGAAGCTACTTAAAAATAGCAATGTTGGTGTTACCGGTCGGATGTTATCTCATGGAGTTCTAGTACCGTGTTTCAGCCGTGGCTGAGAGCAGCAGGAGAGGAAGATAACCAGAGAGCAGCTAGGTGGCACAGGAGCTCAGCAAACCTGGCCCGGAGATGGGAACTCACCCGCAGGAGAGTTGTTGGTGCTGCTGTGCCTCAGCACACCAGGATAACCCTGTTCATCTCACACAGCCAGTCTCCCTCGATAATGAAGGATAGTCAGTGGCTTTGGGTGGCAAGATGAGTGACTGGGTTAACCCACTCCCAACCAGAGCTCCCTCTCCACTGTTTTTGGCCTGCTACCAGTCAAGCTTCAGGACTACAGACACACAGACAGATGCTGCACCTGAGGCAAAAATTCCTAGTTTGGCCTTATTTCGTAAAGGCAGGTCTGCTGACACTGGCTCTGCTGTCTTGTGCAAGCAGCTTGGGGCCAGACCAGTTCTTGAGTGTGTTTTGGTTTGTGTTTTTTGGGGGCTGTTGGTGTATAATAGTGCAGAACAAAAACATGCCAGAAAGACAATTCTGTCAACGTACTCATGGTCTCTAGGCTGGCTTAATGAGCACCCCCTTTCCTTATGTGGTGCAACTGCCTCACGTTGTTCTGGCAAATGATGACTCCAAGAAGGGTTTCTCCTCATTTGTTTGTCCTCAGTATTTCACAGAGACCGTTGACAGGCCAAGGCTACAGATGAGTGGAGAAAACACTGATAACTTGATTCAGCAGCAAAATGAAACAAAATTGGAGATGAGAAAACTAAGCAGTTTGAAATGCATCATGGGAACTTCAAAGCAATTATCAAACTCAAGTCCAGCAAGCTGTTCTAGGACTGGCTTAAGAAAAGGCTGGATGGGATTTTAAGGCACTTTGCAGTAATTTTCCTCTGCTTACCACAGTACAATGCTTCCCCTTGCAGAAGAGTCCTAAACAGCTCTGCTTGTGGGACCCCTGCAATGCCACAGGTACACACAAAGAAACACCTCTGCTCCTGTAACGCTCTCACAGGAGCACAGGCAGCCGGTTCCTTGGAGGGCAATTACAGAGTTGGCAGAATCTGAAGGCCTCAAAGACCTTCTGAAGGTTTAAGGAGCAGGAGATCGCCCCATCTTTCTGATGGAGGAGAGAGATTTAAACCAAATAGCTTTGAAAACATTGAGTTGAACTGAATTGCAGGCTATCTCTGTGGAGTTTAAAAGGAGTGCCTTATTGTACTTTAGCTCTAATATGTTCCTAATCAACTTAAGACAAATATATCTTAAGCCAGATTTACATCTGTTAAGAAGGATCCTTGTAGCCTTTTCTCCAGAACTACCATGTTGGTTTTATGAAAGGCATTACTAATTTAAGTGGGTTGAACTGTTTCCAGAAGCCAAATGAAGACTGAAGAACAAGCTAATTCACACAGGTATTGATTAGCCCTCCTCCAAGGAGCATGAAGCTTTAAGATAAACCTCAACGTCTCACCAGCCAGGAAAAGCTCAAGGATTACAAATGCAGAACTTTCTCACAGGCCGTGCCCCTCACCGCTGCCTTACGAACAGTAACAACAATACTGGACCCTGGGAGATGCCAGCCAAGTTGGATGTGTTTAGTCACTCTGCACAAGAGCTGCCTCAGGAGCTGAGCACAGCCTCAGCACATAAAACAGCATCCAGAGATTAACTGCTGTCCCAGTTTCTCATAATTAAGCAAGATTAACAGATAGATAGTCCCAGCAGCCACCAGTATTAGTACCTCAGATTTGTTTCTAGTAAGACCATAGATCAAGTGGCTGAGAGAGGTCCGGGCAAGAGCCATTGCCTTCAACAGCACTCTCGAGGTACAAATTCTAGTAATTTATGTGCTTCAGATCCATTTGTTACATACACTGCACCACTGCTGTTCACCCAGCATTTAAATCTGCAGTAAAAGATGAGCTCTCAGAGAACTTAGTGCTTTAAGCTCTGTACACTCAAGTCCTGAGCATCCACCTAGTTCTGTATTTTAGTTTATTTAACTCAAACTGGATTTGAGGGTGAGGGAAAGCAGAAGAAAGGGTTGAGGGCTGGAGACACAGAAAACCAATGACTAAATAATCTGTTTGAATACGGATTATAGGGTTCTCAAGATAGAAACAGGTGTGAATTTAAACTTTTCTCAAGGTGACAAGAAATGACTAATGCAGTTGTTTGTACTCACAGCAATAGATGTTGTTTCCTAAGCGTTCCTACACATCTAGAACTGCAGGAGACTCACAATGGAAGGGGAGAAGAGGAAGGAAAGGCATTCTTTGCTCTGGACACGTTAGTTCACATCCTCATCTCATCAGCATTCAGCACATATTCAGTTCAACCCCTGTCACACCTGTTATGTCAAAGAAATTTACAGCAAGTTTCACACAGATAATGAATACTAATGGATCCAACTTCACCAATTCAGAGGAACAATCGCCACATTGACTTTCACAAGAGCGGAAGTTACCTTTCTTCCCACCCAAATTTATATTCACATCTCAATTTTTTAATATAGAGCTAAATAGTCAGGGCCTGGAAATTAAAACAAGTAGAGATAAAACTACTTCCAGGAACAGCTTTGAGCCAATAGGTTTTGCACAGAATCAAACCTCTTAAACACCCGGATCTGGGAGAAGTAGGCAATAATTAACAAAGAACCTTGCAATGATCTTCCCTAACCAAGCCTGCAACCACCTGTGTGTTCCCCCAGTGCTCTGTGTTCTTATACTTGACCTTCTTTGCCAAGGCTTTTGATGGCATGGCTGGGAGAAAAAAAGAGAAAACCTGCTCTTTTCAAAGATGGTATGAAATCACGCACCCATCTTCCACAATAACAGCATTACAGGAGTATTCCTCCTTCTACCTCCAATTTCAACTAAACGCAGTTTGAGACTCCTACTAAAGTGGAAATTTTCTTTCCTTTCAAACCTACACTGAGACCTTATATTGACTGTAGCAACTGGAATAGACAATAGTTTCATGAAATGGTATAAAAATCTCCAAGGGTATGAATCATTTAAACACGTTAAATATTTTGTAACTGAGGCACCAACTGCATTTTCAATCTGCAGAATGCATCCACATTCAGCAGTTTCCACCAAAGGAGAGCTGTCAAGTACAAACCCTTTCAGAAGCTGTGGTCAATAACACCTGAAGAGGTTGAGAAAGAGGTCAGTCTAAACCTATGACTCAAAACCACCTTACCATGCTCTTCAGGAAAAGACTGAAGTTTGAATACAACACAATTTACAACTATGGAAGGGAAAACAGTATTAGATTTGCCCACCAGTAAGCTTTCATTTAGGGAAGAACAAAACAAGATCCAAATTGCATTAACTTGATAAAGTGCTTGTTGGATGTTCTTGGGGAAACATCTCCCCTCTCCCATTCCAAATCCAGAATTACTCCTTAGCATCCAAAGCAGAATTACTTGCACTTGGTGAAAGGTATTGGAGTCTGGTATAATACAGTGTAAAGCTCCTACAATGCTGACAAACGATCACTTCACCTAAACAAGACTTAACAGACTGTGAAGCTTTTCAGGCTGAAACAGCATTAACCAGTGACCAAGTTCTTGGAGTAAGTGGTGACAATGCATGAATGAAGAACAACAACAAGACTTAACAAACATGATTAGTATTATCCAACTGCTTTGTTATAAATATATTATATACATTCAAACATCACATTAAAATATTATTCCATTACACCAGAAGAGATTAAGGCTTTATATTATTTACAGAAACAAGCAAGCACCTTAAAAAAAAAAAAGAACAAAAACACCAGTCATTGACATTTCCCTTCTAACATTACAAGTTTGATACCTTGAGCTCTTGAATACAGCTATTTGCAATGTGCCCAATGCTAGAACTATTTTAAACATTTATTGTCAGGGTAGGAAACACTTAATAGACTCATCAGCGAGCACTCCACATGAACAAACTCGAGCATGTGTTGTACTGGATACCCTCCCTCTCCTCAGAGGCTTGTTGAGTTGAAGGCTTATGCAGAAATGGTTTGCTCAATTCCGTGTAGAGAGCAGAATAATTTTATCTTAAGGGAAACTGAAGACACTTGAGGATTTGTAGCCCACTGGTGGAGTGGGATTCTCGAAGTCTGTTCCACATTACATTAAATAGATTTAACATGATAGCAAAGATAGAGCTGTGAGTTTATCAATCACTAAGTGCATTGAACAGTGATGGTTTTATAGGCTTCCATTATTCTGACACACTGTTTTCATGCAGTGTATTTGGACTCAAACACAAAGTGACAAACAGTTGTCACCATTCCCCCTATGGTCTTAGGCAACAAGCTATTTTTGAAGTGTTAAATAATGTTGATACAACACATGTTTACTACGCCACCATGTACCAATGGAGTGACTGTCCTGCCTTCTGGCTTGCCTGATATCCTTATGAGATACAGTGATGAAGTACTTTCTAAGATGTAAGCAGACATGGCTAAACAAAAAGGTGCTCAGTAAGAGGAATCATCTTCATTTCAAGTATTGTTTTGAGAATTAGTCCTTTTCATTACAGTTTGTGTTAGCACTTTTTAGTTTGTGCTTTAGAGTCTGTTATTTCTTTGCAGGTCTTGAATTTGGCTGATGGCTTTATTTTTTTTAAAAAAAAACAACATTGGCAACAAGTTAAGGATTGCAGAAGACTGGCAAGAGTTATTTAATTTTCTGAGCCCATTTCATGTCATCTGCTCTTGGCTTCTCCCCAGTAATTGCTTGGATAACGTTCTCCAAACACCTCCAGAATCTTATCTTCTCTAGTGGATAGTTCAGCCAACCTAAATGATTGCAAAGGAAAAAAAGGATTAGTTTGTTATAGCATCCAGAGTTCAATGCCTTGCAATGTTTATTAAATAATATTTTAAAATTAAACACAAGGTAAATGTAAGGGGAGTTGAGGTGGGACTTCTCTGCAGCCATTGCAAAGCTACCAGAAAAAGGACCATCAAGTAGAATGCTTTGCCTTAGAAGCAACACATTTGTATCAGTAGCACCTTAGTTTTATCATAGTACTGAAATGTAAACAATGAAACAATAACCCCAACTGAAGAGTTTCCTCTATTTTTTCCCCAATAAGTTTCCCCATCAACAAAAGCAGCTCTGCTTTTCCCTGTGTTTCTTAAAAGGTAATGCAAGAAAGTAAATACACACAAGATGGCTCTGAAATCTCAAATATATTATCAATGCCACAGCTTCGAGAAAAAAAATACTACTACTACTAAAAAATAATCAAGATTACTGTTTAGGACCTAAATATCACTAAGGCTCAACAAACTGCAAGTTTTTTTTAAATAAAGCCTCAACTGTAGGCAGTTCCAACATCAGTTTTCATTTTTAAATTACTTAATAGTATATTGGGCAAAATTAAAGTTTGCATATCTGTTTGCCAATGAAGACTATGATGCAGAAATTTTGTAGTACCATGCTGCATGTAGTGTCAGTTGATGCCAAAAGCTTCCTGGATTACGTGGGCAGCACTGCCAGCAGCACATCCAGGGTGTGCAACCCACCTAATGGAGCACTTCCGCTGCCCAATCACCAGAAAGGCTGCCACAGGTAGGACAGGACAAGCTTCTACCATTTTGTGTCAAAATGGCAGTTATTGCCATCACTTTCTGCATGCATTAGATTAACACACCTTTCCTAGCCTATGGATTTAGGGTGTTTGAATGCTCTGTGGAAACTGAATGCACTGTACAGACCATGAGGGTATAACCCACACAGGCTTCACAGACCTCACCCTGAATTATGAAGGGCTTTATACCTCACCTTTAGGATTTTAATTAGCACATTAACTTGGTTTTCTGATACTGTATTTTGATGCCAACCTAGCTACATCTGACAGGAGAGTGCACAAAGAGGCAATTTCACAGGGTTTTATTACAATATATTATATAGTAACTTTACACCTCTGTTTTATTAAATACTGAAAAACTAGGAAAACCAAAAGAAATCAGCACCAGGAAGTGGTATTTCCCTGTAGAAGTTCTCCTACAACTAGGAAGAGATGTATGTCCACGTGGTTATATGAATTACCCCACACTTACAGAACTGTTTTGTAAGCACACATTACACTTTTTTCCATTTTCCAGAAGTGCATATAGAGTAAAGTGTAAGAACACAAAACCAAACGAGAGGAAGGACTGAATTTGTTACAAGGGAAACAGTGAGCTAGCAGCAGCGACTCGTGTTAGAGGAAAGAGCTACAATGCAGGATAGCACAAGGAAGACTGGAACATGGAAAAGCTGCCACAGGGCTGGCTCTGCCAGGTTCAAGTACCATCCCTACAGCAGGGACACAGCCAGAAAGAAGCAGCTGTTCTTGCTGGCCATGTCTCACACTGTGTGCATAGCTATTATGGGACAGAAATACTAAAGGGAGAGAACGTTCCGGATATTTGCTGCTGAAAAGTATCATATTTCTGAAGAGCTAGGTGGTTCCTAATTAGACACTACTACAGCTTTAACAATCCATCAAAAACAGCACTGTTTCCAGCCACCATCTGCAGATGGACATGACCTTTCCTAGCTCACCTGTGAGCCTGCGGCTCCACTCAGCTCACTGTATACTGATGCCCTTTACAAAGTCAGCCCATGCAATTCTCATTAATGCAGTCACCACCCCTCAAGGGATGGACAACTCCTTCCTGGTGTCTAAAAATGGCAGTCCAAGAGCTTCAACACTGGGAATGTCAGACAGCTCTGTCACCTGACACCGTCCCTGGCAATGACAGTGGCGGACCTTTATGAACACAGGTTAGCTCTGAAACCAAGCACATTCCTTGGACTTGGCTATCTACTCTTAAGTCAAGTCACTAAAAGTGCACTACAATAACTAATCCTATTTCACCTGATAAAGGCCTCTTTTAAATAGCATATTGATTGCATATTCCTCTCCTCCTCCTCACTTCCACCCTAGAAGAAAGTGCTGCAGAAACACTTTGCTGCACTGGAAAATCCAAGTACACAATCCATCATGCTGAGCTATGTTAGACTAGTACAGCATGAACACTTACAGAAAGTATGGAGTGAACAGAAGGACATGCTGGTTTTTTAATGAGGACAAAAAGCAAGTAGCCCAAGACTGCTAATAGTGGCCAAGCTTAAACTTTCAGGACATAGTAGGACTGAAAAAAAAAATTAAGGTGGCAAGATTTTTACCATCATCTGCCAAGTCAAGCTTTATAATTGTACTGTGCTTGTACATGACATTCTGGTCATGAGAACTAGATTTGTGTCTTGACACACATTTCAAAACCGACATAAAACTGCTTGCCAAAGCCAACGACAGAATGAAAAACCAGAATGGTTTATTTCCAGCTGTCTGATTAACTTGATAATTATTCAGCATGGTGCAACACTGGTGCCTGAGTACGTCTGCCTTTAGAGAGGGCATAAAATTGAATATCGATGTAAGAAGAACCTAAAGCCAGTTTTCTGCAAGCCTGTTTGCTCCTCTGTCCAAAATCAGAAGGAATGAATGCTGAAAATCCAGAAGCTTTGCTTTAGAAATGAGCATTCGAGGTAAGCTGCAGTTGCAGATTATATGCTCTTTTGGAGGAACAGCAGCTTTAAGACTTTAATGAACAAAATCCATTACTAGCTCGAGATTACCAAGATACCATGCAATCAGATCTCAGTACCACAGACTACCCTGTCAGGCTGAAAGTTACCTTTTAGCCAATCACAAAAATTCCCCCCCTTTTTTATTCAATAAAAACAACTACAGTTTTTCTAGGAGCTTGTGCAGTTAAGAGCACAGGTAACTCCACCACGTCATCTTCTAGGTATTTAATAGGCTGTCACTAAATTACATCTTGCCAGGTGAATTGCACTAGAATACTAAAGAGAACTTGCATTATGAACTAGATGGCAGTACCAGTTGTAATGCAGAAGTAAGTCTCGTGTGGAGACACATGGTGGATCCTGTGATGCTTCCGTGGCAGGATAACATGCCAGTCCTGAAGAAATATGACCCAGCGTGGAAGACCAAAGTACGTGTGAGACCACTTGTGAATCTGGTTCGTCATGGTTATGAAGATGATAAGGGCAAAGACATAACACTCCCAAGGACATGTTTCATATAATGCCTCTGCAAAAGAAGATGTGAATCTTTAAACATCATTTATGAAAAGGTAAATTTCTACTAGGAAAATTATGTCTTGCACAGACAGAGCTGCCCGGTGCTGCAGGAACTAACAAAGGCCTTAAAGAAGCTACTTTGGCAGAAGTGTTACAAGAGCCAGCGAGCCATAGGCCACTCCAGAATGTCACAAGACAGGCTAGTAAGTACTAACTTCAGTCAACTTGTCATAAACAGGAAGTTAAACTCCAAGTTTACCATCTAGAAAAATTAAATTAACCCTTTTGATCTTGCACTGCAGTTTGCAAACGAAATTTCTTACACAGAGATGAAGCATTTTTATACACATTAGAACAAGTTTCCCTATATGCACAGTCTGATCTCTCTTATAAAAGGATTTTTTTTTGTAACTTCTAATGCTTCCTTGCAAGACTCTTCAGCCACAGATTCTCTGTTGAGCTAGAGAATCTAGCTGTCCCACTCCCTGGCTGCCTCACCTTCAAGAAAAGGTTTCCCCTCCCTCATCCCAGGAGCATCATGCTTCCAATGTAGTCTTGCATTCAATGATTTCTCATAGCTTCACGAAGACAAATGTTCCTTTAAATATCAACAAAACCACTAAATCCACGTTAAGTCAGAAGTAACAGCTTACCTGGGGAAAAAGAAACAAATTTGTATGCCATATTTGCCAACGGGACCAGTGTCATAAAGCAGTTATCTCCATTGGTCTCTATAAAATCATGTCTGGTAATTGCTGTGGGGTCAATGTGATGCTCTCTAAAAGGTCTGATGAAAGCCTGAAAAATCAAATTGATAAACATAAACACCAAGGCTCAATAAAGATTTTGGAAAGATAAATGTAACTGATATCCCCCTTGCCCCCCAAAACCTTGCATGTATTCAAATATGATGACTGAGTTTAAGTTCAGTACAAAACATGTAAGCAGGATTCAAACTTTTGTGATGGCAATGCTTCAGTTAATTTGATTTACATTTGCAAAGCAGTTCAGTTGCCAGACTCAGATCCAGTTTTTGATTGCTTTTCAGTTTTATTCTTAATTTTCACTGAGGAACTTTAGTTGCAAGGTCTCAAAAACTAAGCATCAGCATTTAGTTTCACAGACAAAATAAGCCTGTGAAATTCACAAGTCACTTGCTAAGCAGCATAAACCAAGAAAACACTAAAAAAAGAAGATTCAGTCTAGCACTTCGTATGGGGTACAGGAACAGCATTAACAGACTAAAATGCACATTAAACTACCAGACAAACCAATGTAAGTCAAACGCACTATGCAAAAGTCCTCTCTAGGACAAGAATTCACATCTGAATACACGATCCCAAAGGAGACAGAGCAAATGTGGTAAGTAGGACTGAGATAGTAAAGCAAGCACACTTATTTGCCTTTAACACATATCAGGCATATGCAAAGGCATCCTGATCAGTCTGAACTCTTGTTTATTTAGTGCACAGTATCCTGCAGTGCTTTTTTTCTTTTTTTTGAACTATGGCCCAGAGACACGGGGATTCAAGGACTACCAGGTCTATTGAATGTGAACCAAAATAAGCCTAACCCAACAGTCTTAATTCTCCTGTTCTAGTTCATGTATTTCTGAATAATTACATGGAATATCCCATATATTTTTTTTAAATATATATCCTTCTAATATTGCACTGTGAAAAGTAATTAATGGTATATATGAAGTAGTTTATTTTGAAAACAAGACAATTGCTTATTAGAGAAGTCAGTGCACCTTCCACTAAGCACGTGGCATTTGTAGCTGCAGATGTATAATACATCTCAAAGCTAAAACTTCAGTCACCACTGTTCTAATACTACTACATTAACATCAGGGGCCAGTAGCACAGAGAACTGGAAAGATTTCTTACTGAGGGTCTTCACGTTTTACAAGACAGCTTTTAGAGCGTTTAGCTACAGGAATACATCTCTGTTTATTGGCCTTTAGGAAGGTCTACACAAGCCTAGCCAGGTTTCTACACTTGTGTCACAGGCAATTCCCACAGTACCTTGGGACGGTCTGTGAACACTGGTATTGCAAAACTGTACAAATCTTAAATAAGGTGATAAAGTAGAGCAGTGTCACCTTGCTCATGTCACCTAGGCCAACTGTAAACATGGCACTTTACCAACAATACAGGGTGACTTTTTAGTGGAGGTGGGTTCTGGGCGGTGGAGCTGGTTGCACTGGCAGGACTGCAGGGAAGGTTCAGCTTATACACATTGTCCAACACAGCTGGTGATACTTGGAAGTGTTTCAGAAGAGCATTTCATAACTTTTTCAAGCTTAAGGATAAGAATCTCAAACCTTTCCAACTATGGGTAGCTCCACAGATCCCCAGGTATCTGCTCCCCAGTGAAATAATCCTGATAGAAAGTCAGCTGTAATAGCTCCTGCAACTTGAATGAGGAGAGACAGTTAGATACACAAAAGCATTTTTACTTACATATTCACCTTTTTTGCTTGTTTTACAGGTTTACTTGTTAATCTTCCTCCAACTTAGACACTTCCAATGGCATGAGATCTATGCAATCTGTATAAGGTCTACTCAATAAACCTAAGGTCAGGCAACTAGGAGTAAGAGGTTAACAAGATATCATTTTGATGGTTACGCTTTTCATTAAAACTATAGATTTTGTGTTTAACCCACCTTCCACAGAAGAGTTTGACAATTTTTTACAATCGCTGGTATGGAAAACACTAGTAAGTCAGAACTGAGTTGTTTAAATCTGCCTACCCTTTTCTTCAGTAGTGTTTAAGAGATTACTTGTCTATGAAATAGCGTTATCCACTGAGATGACTATAACAGCTATCTGCAGCTCTTCCTCTTCTCCCTTATGTCTGTACATGGGAAGCACTGAATTCCAATGACTACAGATGAGCACTAATTAAGGAGGCACTCCTAGGTACAGCAATAGTACATACAAAATAAGACCCAAACAGCAAACAACTTTAAGACTACAGCATCCACAAAGCTATAAGCAAGGTCCCAGAAACCATGCTAACGAGTTTCTGTAAGGGACCCTGTACATTTGTGATATCTGCATACTAAGTTAGATACATCAATAAATGGAAGTTGTTGCAGTAAGTGTAAAAATTTTTCTAGCTGACAGCCGCAATGACTTCAAAACAGCAGTCAAAGATGATTTTGAGTTCTGGCACACAAAGTCTTATTTCTGCCTTCATGTTCTATACAACCTACCTATCCAAGTTTCTGAATAATCCTGACATTTAAGAGGATATAAGAGATGTTATTTGATCAGAGCAGCTGTATATTTTCTGGTTAGCCACAAATCTATCAGATGGTGTTTAACAGATGCCTACCATTCTTTGCCTGCAGAAGTCATCCTACTCCCTGGTTCCCAGTCCATCCAGTAATGAAGTCTTCAACACAGCTTGAGATGCCCTCCTGCATTAGCTCTACTGCCATGTCTTTGTGCTTTTGAGGAAGAAAATTCAGAGAAGACTGCTGAAGAAGTTCCCTTGTTTTCAATAGAGAGGCTGAGGGAATGTGGCATATAGCATAGCAATATGGCTATAACAACACAGCAAAGAGTGAGATACTGCCTTGGGACCTCTATGCTTTAGGACAATTAGACCCTGCCCTTTAAAGAACACAGGCACCAAGAGATGCCAGTTCAAGCCTGCACATCTTGCTCTGAGCAGGTTTCAAGAGATTAACAAGGTCTGCATGGAGTCTAGATTTGCTGAAAAACAAACTAGACTAAGAACTGAGATCCTTTTTCACTGCAATGCTGTCCCCTCAGGTTAATAAAAATATGAGAAAGATCTAACTTATCTTTTTTTTCTGAGACCGACCACCTGGTGAATACATACACAGCCATACTCTGTGAGTCTCGGCAGAGCCAGTGTTCAAGCTCTGAAAGGGGAAGGCAGCACACTTTGTACTTGCAGGTCTGGTTGAAAGAACTCAGCAGAAGCACAACCCAGATTTCAAAACAGCTACTGTCTGCTGTGCAACTATGATATACCTGAGAACTGATGGTGTCTGATCTCAGCGCAAATCCCTCAAAATCATACACAAAGTTCACACCACTTAAAGCACTATATTCTCATCCTGCAGCCTGTTGTCAGTAACAGAATTACAAAGATGATTTCAAAATAAACATTTCAAACCAGCTCAGTTAGCAACTCCCTACTCTCACTTGGTGCTCAGAGTACAACGCACAGTCACTTACTGCTGGCGTATCTGGCAGTTCTGAGAGAAGCCAGTGAGTCCATGGAAACCAGAGATTCAGTCACAGGCCCAGGTCAGACTGCCTGGAACATAATTCTTTGGTTTTTTCCCCACTGATATTTACAAAAATCAGGTGCTTAAAGAAGTCACCCGCTGTAACATAGTCTTTGCAGCAGAAACAGCAGGGAGTTACAAAACCAGAGGTAACAGAAAATTTATTTTTTGCTCTGCCTGCCTCACCACCTCTTGTTCAGATGTCTGTGAAGCTACAAGACTTCCTAGCTTTCTCCTCCTCTGGCCAACAATTGTTTCTCCATGTATCTGAAGACTTTGTTCTAATGGAGTTTCTTAAAGTGTTGAGGCTTCTTGTGATGGGCAGATATCCCTCTGCCTGCTAAGACATTAGGCAAGACAATTCCAACTCATTTGTAAATCAAATCAAAAGTTAAAATTGTTGGTACACTGATTCATCTTGCTTTGTCTCCACAGCATCTTGTTCCTGCTGCTCTCACAGAAACTCAAAAGCAATCAGATATGTGCCAGGAAACAAAACAACAAACGTGCATTCTTTCCCATCCATCACAGAATTTTTATTTACTCTGGTTGTGACCTGGACTTTGCCTGATTTTCCTACTCCAATCAGGATGCCTAGGTCAGCTGTCTTGAGAGCCCAGTTCAATTAAGTTGCCCTAACATCAGCAGGATTGCTAAAGAGCATGTAATTTTCAGAGCATGGAAAAGGATGAGGTTGTTCTGTTACTTGTGACCAAACACTCTTCATCTTCAGGGCACAGCAGTTACCTACAGCACATGCAGCACAGCATATTTCAGATATACCTCTCCTTGTGGTTACTTTCTGCTTAGCTGATCCCACACCTCTGCAATCCTTCTCTCCTCTCATTTTTCATTTTCAAAAAGGGAGAAGTAATATCAGGATGAGTGTGGCACCTACTACCTCAAAAGTTTTTATTTTTGTATCATTACAAATTCAGCAGTGGGAATTGATTTATCTAGTTGGCCCAAATTCTTAAATATAGCAGGAGACATTTCATCGTCTAAGTATCACCTTATGGTACTGAAGACAGCTTATTTTTCATAAGCAGTAAATTTAGTAGGCTTGTTTTTGTTTCAGACCACAGATGTAAGCTACAGTGAGGCAGGGTGGAGCATAATAGCTTTTAGATCTGCACCTAGCAGCTGAAAGACCAAACAGACTTGATTCAAGGGGAAGATATCCAAACAACACTTCACTTTGCAACAACTAAAATACCATTCTTGCTGAGGTAATCACCCTATTAACCCACACTGCCTCCAGCACACAGCATTATCCAAGCTTGAAACAGCAGCAAGAACAACAAAAACAGAGGCAAAATACTGCTAGTTCAATAGATATTTCACATATTACTTTGATGTCAGCTAGTAGAAAGCTAAAAGAAGAGAATGAAGGGTGCCTGAAGCAGTACATTATACTAGGGCAATCTGGAAAAGGAACTAAGTACCAGAAATTATATTTCAGCTGTAATGCAAAAGGTTTTGCTCACTTCAGCAGCTGTGTATGAAGAGTTGTAATGAAAGAGCAAAAACTGTACCGAAGTTTTATATACGACTACAACATAGCACTTCGTTTGCATCCAAACTTAGAAGGCACATCAGATGGAAATGAGCTGAAGTCAGTATTCTCAAATACCTAGCATTATCTTTAGTTAAAATGGGCAAAACAAGGCATGGGTGTTCAGCTACTTCTCTAAGGTGGTGTAAGACCTTGATGCTGTCATCAAGTTTGGGAAGGCAAGAAAAGGTTGGTAATCCTCAACATGGACTAAGAGTTAATCATACATTCAGAAAAAGTAGGATATCCACAATATGACATGCATGAACTGCAGATGATAGGTTCACACACTCAATAGATGATCAGTAAAACATTAGAGAAATAATGCTCTGTACACATCAGTCCCACTCCACCCTGCTGAGTGGTGGGGTGAAGGATCAGCCCATGTATGCCTTATATCCAAGGAGGAGACAAGTGTTCAGGAAACACAGGAACAGGGGAAGGAGGCACTGCAGTTAAGAAGCGAGCTGCAGAACTTCCTTGAAATGCCAGGATGTCTTTTTTTTGGAAGCAGATTGCTGAATTAGGAGAAAAGAAAAAGGTCTAGCATACAGGGAGACCAGAGGTGAACTTCAGGCAGTAGCACATTTTTACAAGTAAGCGAACACACATGACTGACACACATTTGCTAGAATGGCTGTTCTTTTTCAGCCCTCCATACTTGTGATCCTTTGTGTGGGTGTGCCTACAGACACAGCAGCACCGGCTGAGGGAGAGAGTGCCTCTGCTCTGAGTCAGAGGACATGCCAGAGCATGACATTGGCAGCAAGTCATCTGCACAACCACGAGTTGCAGGTCTGGAAGTGCAGCATAATCATATAATAAACATATCAACACAAGATGGTTTTGCTCCTGTTTGTGTTCTGTTCAGAAATCAGAAAATACAAAGGGGCTTTTCTGTGACACAAACCCCTGCTCCCCCACTTCCTTTCTTAAGTACCAAACTGAGAGGTTACCACTCGCAGCAGTAACAAAGGGCTTCTCTGGTGAGCAACTCACACACTGCTTCCCACAACCTGGCTGCTCCCAGGCGCGAGCGGAAGGAAGCCAAACGAGAGCAGGACCTTTGTGGTACAAGGTGTTCAAGAGACAAAACTATTTTGCATGTTTGCAACAAAAAGCTGTACTTCAAAATTTTACAAAGTCAAGTGCAAGCCTGGCTTTGCATAAATACAACTCTCAAATTGTAACCCAGAAGCCTTACAGAAGAGTAATAAAGTTTCATATTTACTGTAATATTTCAGTTAGAGTCTTGGGAGAGGGCTAAAAACAGCACAAGATGTTATTTAACTCCATGCTATTGTGTAACATCATTTAGAAGTATAGTCATTTTTAATCAATAACTGCACAAACCAGTCGAACCTTACAGCACTAAGGAGTCGAGGCAGTGGCTAATTCCACAACAGAGAAATTTCTGTTTCTAGAAGTCAATATGCTAAAGTAACAGTTGTTTGTTACTTACATGCTTATAAAAATAAACTGCGTCAGTCACCTGCATTCCACATTTAGTGGCTTTCAGTACACAGAAGGATGGAGTTTGATACTATGGCACGTTACAAGGCTGAGAAAATAATCCCTGAACATATCAACAAGTATAAAGTGTAGCACCTTAAAAAAGTAAGAGAGTTTTGGCTATTTAAAGCTGAGAAACATTCAGTCAGAACTGGACCTAACAGTGCAAGTAAGCAGAGAACACAGCTGAACTATGAAATAAATGAAGGGCCTGGACAGTATTATTATTGCTATGTACAGTAGCTATACTACATTGTAACTGGGTTTTCAAGTAAGCCACCTCTATTGTGCACGCACTCCAGAGATGGGAAAAGTCTATCCTAAGTCACACAAGCTTATTTTTCAAGATTGGCATGCTACTCACATAGCAGACATTTATTCTCCTTCCCTGTATACCCAGTTACTCACCACCATGGCACAGCCCAGTATAATCCACTGCATGCCAGCAACACGCCTGAGAAGGGGCACACCTCTCACCTCACCTCTAACTGCGACAGAACTGAACACCAGTCTCAGGGCAGAAACCACACAGCTCGTGACACTGCAAGAAGCCACCAGTAAAAGGAGATCCCCAAGGAATGAGGGTACAACCTCCCCTGGAAATGAACAGCAACAGATCCTAAACAAATATTCATTCTACCAGAAGCATGACTTGGCTAAGAATCACCACCTGATAAACTTAATGATAGACACTCCCAAATTTTATTTTCACGACTTTAATCTTAGTTTATCAGCACAAAGCAAGCTCTTCCTACTATTTCTGCAGCTGACAGAGCTTGCAAAGCACTGGTCACATTTAAATGACAAAATCCTGATAACTTCACCTAGGCCTTAGTTTTTTTTAACAATAAGTACCACTGTGTGTATTTTTCCCCAGAAATGCACTACTAGAAAATGCAATTAAGCCATCCCAGAAGAAAGCAATTAAACAGAGAACAATGGACACTAACTGAAAACCAAGAGCAAAATTTTCCCTCACTAAAAAATAAAAATCCAATACTTTCATTAGCATGACTAATCAAACTAATCCTCCAGTTTCATCCATTTACAGCACCCCCAGGAATAAAGCAGGGCGAGCTCAGCTCCTGAGAGCACCAGGCTGTTGGGTGCACACCGGTTAGCACCCAGAGGAGACCCAATACCTGAACATTTGCCTGGCATGAGACACAAGCAGCTGTAATGTTGGTTTTGCACTCCCCTTACCAAAGCAGATCATTGTCACCATTCACTACAACCCTCTCCATTAGGGCAACACTTCAATCTGTGTTGGTGTTTTGAAGCACAAGAGGCACTACCCTGATGGCATCAGGGCCACCAAGACCTATGCTTGTTAAATCCTCAAGCCAAAGTCTCCTGCAACTTTAAGAGAGCTTCTGACAACTCCACAAGCAAACAGAGCTTTCTTTGTCCCAGACACCGCTGCTGACAGAGCAATAGCACGTCCACTGCTCACATGAGCAGGAAAGCACAGATGGGCCGGGTCACCAGGTTCTCACCACTACAAGTTCCTAGCAGTGAGGGCCAACTCTACACATCAGGGCACAGCCTGCATCCATCCTGCCCGATGCAGCATATCCTGCACCATTGAAAAGTCCATCCCCTAATCCAAGGTATGTGAAGAACAGGTAACTGGTGTCACCATCACTTGCCCGAGTGCAAATCCAATGTTATTTATCCAATATGAAGTGTTATAAAACATAGAATCAAAGTTTCATCTATTTAATCACAACTTGTACCATCTCTTAAAGAGGGAGACTCCACAGATTAGGATGGAAAACATGAAGTTACCTACAGCTATAAAGGAATTGATAGATACTTCAGAAGGGGTGAGACAGCAGGTGACAGTCTGGCTCATTTGGACCAACACTGAAGTAAAGGATAATTCCTCTTTGTTAACTGAGGTTTCCCTGATGTAATTTCAAGCACCTTTTAACCCAAAATTTAAAGTGGAAACTCATTTTAATGTACAAAGTAAATCCAAACCAAAGTGACATCGTTACAGTTCTGTCTCTAGCTGTAAGGCAGCAGGACTTTGAAGCGGCTGATCCACATGCACAGCAGTCCATTCCATAAAGCATTCATGGTCTCTGGAGTGCTTTTACTCCGATGTGTGCTGAAGCTTTCATATGTACTACACACTCATCATTTGGCTCTGCAATGCAGCTAACCAAGTGCAGCTCTGCACAGCTACTCAAGCCTGAAATAAAAAGGTTTGGGGCCTTGATCACAACAAGTTTCTAATCTGAAACTGAATAAAGCAATTTCTTTCTGCATGCTCTCTCTGGCTAACCCACAACGTTTGCAATAATGAAACATGTACCCCAAATGGTTTAAAAAAATTAGTTCCCCATCTCTCAAGTTAGCAATGATAAACTGTATAATGTGTTGTGTCACGAGGTATTTCTAAAGATATCTGCCATAAATGGCACAGTTCTTATGAATATAAAGAGGTTACAACACAAGCTTCACTGATTTTTTTTCAAGACTGCAATAAACATCATTTATTAAGAACAAATGTAGCTGCAGATAATAATCAAATGTCAGAAACAAGCCAATGAATTTGGAAAAGAGGCTTCAAAACCCTATGCAAAGACATGAGGAGGAAGGGAAAAATAAGAACTGGAACCCATGGTGTAACCTGTCAAACTTTTTATCTAGACGCTATTAATATACCACCTATTTATATATGTATAACTCACGTATATGGAATAATACACTGGACACCACAAACTCACCTGAAGGTGTAAGAGCTTTCAAGACTAATCTTAAAAGCTTTGGAGAGACTTTCCTGCTTATGACACAAGTAATACCTACGGCCAGCTTAGTCCCCAGCACTACTGCACTTCCAGGATGGTGAAGGCAGCTCTGGCTCTGCAGGACTGCTGGGGACAGTGTCCTGCTGCAGTGGGACGGTTCAGCTGCTGCCCAAGAACTGGGGGTGTTAAACCTGCATCATACCCAGCCTTCTTAAGTAGGCCTACCCTGGAGTTAATTGTGTGTGTGCACATAAAATAGCAAATTCAAGTCTACACAGTTGTCAGCTTGCACAAAGGAAAATTTTTATGGCTCCTCTGCAGCTTGAAGGTATTCTGAATAGGGCATGACTCAATTTAACACAAACAAACAAAAATCCATCTCCTGTCTAGCCTTTTTTGTTTGTTTGTTTGGTTTTTTTTGACAGTGAGGAGAAGAAGGGCACTGTCTCGTGCTTCTGCTAAACCAGCCTGGAAGACAAGATGCTTGCCCGACTCCCACTTCCTTTCCAGCAAGATCATCTTAAGTCAGCAGAACACAACCCAGTTCAAAAGCTATTCTAATACAACGCCACAAAGTTCTTGCCTGCCTTCCCTCACTCCACAGCGCAAGCACCCGCGGGTGACTCAGCCCAGCAAATGACAGCACGCCACGCCAGCTCACTTCCTCGCAGACCGCCTGCTCACTGCACACAAGGAAGTAAGGGCTCTCGGACTGCCAGTAAGAGGAGGATCAGATCATTTTGTCCCAAGAATTTCTAGATTTAGATATTTACAATATTACCCTGTTACAATTAGGTGTGTCTTTAAAGGCATGAAAAAAAGATACAAACCAGCCATTAATTACAGATATAGGGTTTAGGCTAGGTAGAAGGATGCAAAAGGCTCAAACTACTCTGTTTCTTAAAAGAAAGTATATATTTATATAAGAGTACACAGGGGATCCCGATGACACAGATTAATCTGTGCAGCAGATCAGATCCAGTCCATTGGATCACTGATGGCTTTCAGATAACCAAAGACCTGATGTAAACTTGATCTACAGCAATGTCCTTATCAGCAGAATGTTTATTGTGTGATCTCACCTCAAACATTAATATTCTAATCTAAACTACAAGAAAGCTTTCAATGGGAACACATCTGACTAGGTCTCTGACTCAATACTCCCTATCTTACCTATTGCAGTATTTAGGAATCAGGACATTTATGGAGATGAGTTTCACAAAACTTAATAAAACCTAATCATCACTGGGAACTGAAGACATGATTCACACTTCACCTGGAGAAATAACATACTGAAGGAAGACAGCAAAACAAGATAGCATGCAGCACTTATTATTTTATTGCACTCATTTTTGTACACACTATCAGTTATTTCCACACTACTTTATTTACACAGAATCCAGATTCTGCTACTTTAATCATTCACTACTGCTTAAATAATATTATCAGTGAATTGGCTGTTTTATCAGTTAAACTGGTAACCATGATATCAGAGAACTCAAGCTTTTATCAATATTAACTTTAAGATGAAAGCCAGTTGCAAACAGACTGCACTACACGTTAACCCTCATTACTAATCCTCTTGTCTCTGTCTGTTCTTATTATCATGGAGCACTTTTCATGCCATGTGCTTCTCCATTCCCCTCAACACCTCTACCTCATCAGCTGAGAATAGGCAAGACTAATTGGGCAAGTAAGCTGGAATTGTTCACAGTGGGAGGACACCGCTCCTTCTCACCCCCAACACATAGCCAATAACCTTTAAACAGGCATCAGCAATTGCCATTTCTCAGCTTTGACAGAAATTCATAGCATCTATCACTACTTGAATCTGCTGTTTGTTTGGGGTTTCTAAAAATCATTTGCAATATAACACTGATTACAAACAAGTGCCATTCTCTTCTAAACATACAACACAACACAGTTTATAGAAAAATCAATTCTGTTAAAAAGAGCAGAAGATGAACACCTCTAGCTGACTTACATGGTGTCCCAATGAATGGCACCATAGGCTCTTTCAGCTAACAAGGCAATTCAATAAACACACATAAACATTTATGCACACCCGACATGAGCAGTTAGCAGTGTATCCAATATGCATTGCAAGTACATTAGAAGTCTGGTGAAGTGCTTAGCTACTCTTCTCATCCCTCTCTCATTCCATATTAGTTCACCATAAAGTTATGAAAGATATACACTGCAGATTTCTAAATTTAATCCTCTTTCCTTTCCTGTGTACCCTCTTCTACTCACACAGCTACTGATGTCTGCTGCCCAGATAATGCCGACAAAGTCAGCCACAACCACCTGCTTCAGTGCAGCCTTCAGCTCTGCAACCCTCCCTTCTGCCTGTTCTCAAGAATGTTTCTGTGCAACAGCGTTTCAGTACTAATAACATAAAGCTCATGTAAGCACTGATACATTTCACTCAGAGTGTTTAGCAACATTCAAGTTGTGCACACGTTTAAGCTTTGAATGGTGTATTGAATGTTGTGGAGTCCCTTTTCACATTCAGCCAAACTTCACATCCTTACACAAAGCATAATACTCAAAAATACTCTATTTTAGTTATCAGTCCCCAGAAGTCAAGCCAGTTTGATCCCTGAAACACCATTTTGATGACTTCTCTTGGGCTTTTCCTTCCTGAAAAGTTCTTGTAAATATTTCTATCCATCAATGTATTTTGTTTCCAACTCTGACAGTCTGGACAGCTATCCTCCCTCTCAGTAGTCCTCACACCTCACACATTTAGTCCAACACTAAATTTCAATAGCTATGTAAAAACCCCTCACCTTTGGGATACTGAAATAGCAGACAGAAAGCAGTAATAATTTTTGCTGATGGTCTCTTTCAGAGGCACCACAAATGCACATGCACAAATGTCCCTTTCCCTTTCCAGTAGTAAGTCAAGTCTAAACGATGACACATTTGTTACCAGCATCATAACAGTCTTGCCTTCTTCACAGCAGGGAACAGTTCCTACTTACATATTCCAAAAATAACAGAGGGCGTGTGCTCCAGTCTCAAGTAGAAGAGAAGATTGTAAAAATTGAAACAGATCAGAAAGAAGCATAAGATGACAGAGATCCATTCTTGTAGTCTCTTTCCTAATGGAAAAAAAAAAGAAAAAAGCATGTCTTACTTTTATCCAAAAGGACATTTTTAAGTTTGAAATAATGCAGACTACTCTATTGCCTGGATGACTCCCTCCATTTGTCTGACAGAGAAGTGAAACAGAAACCGACCTATCCAAGGGAAGTGTGCACATTTTGTTAAACAACATCCCTCTTCCCTGAGCCACTGATAACCCCTTCCCGCTGCCCTTGCCCAAACAACAGGGACAAATCCAACATCTCACATTGCCCTAGTTTCCTTCTCCCTGCGGTTGCTGGCATAATGTTCCTCCACATCCTATCTTTGTTCAAATTTGCATTTCATTCAATATTCACTGCTGCTGGTATGTCTGAATCTGGAAACAAATTTCTGGCCCCAGATGCCCTGTAGTTAAATCACCTTATGATCTGTAACACTTGAAATCTCAGCACTTGTAAATAAAGCTGTGGCACTAGCAGGAAAAAGTATCATCCTGTATTTTGGTGGTCCTAGAATTGCTTTTCTAACATTGCAAGTATACTTCTTAAGCTTGCTTACTTAAGGCCTGCAGTCCTGTCTTTGCCTTCCTGCTCCCATGCAGGAGGCTACGACCTCTAAGATATTTCAAGATGACAAGAGACAGAATAAGCACAAAGAACTGGCACAAATGCCCTCTTGTACCTTGCTGTACTACTTCATACCTCTACAAAACCCTAATTTATTGCCTATAAAAAGAGAACAGGCACATTAGAGCATGGTAACATTTGACTATTCAGATTAGCAGCAGAAAGCTTCTGCCAGTCAATCACTGCCAGATCCCCACAAAGCACTGATGCTGAGAGCAAGGGAAACCTCAAAGCCAGACTCTTATGGATTAAGGCTTCAGAAACAGACCTTTAATGTCTAATTCCAAGAAGGAGACCTGAGCTGCCACCTTGGCCCAGAAAGGCCCTGGCTGTAGTTAGCTCTTAACTCGCTAAGGAGCAGACAGGTCAGTCTTCACCCATTTCAGGAGGCCAATCAGCACAGCTGTCCTTTGCTTGAGGATTCCCAGAGCAGCAAAACCTGCAGGCCATTCCCCACCCCCTCCTGCGGCTTCAGACACTGCACCACTGGAGTCTGGGGCAAAGCAAGGGGAACAATCAGCAAAGACTACGTACAAGATGCACATCCTCTCACAGGAGCAGAGGCATACTTGCATGTCTGGCATGTGCTTGGGATACAAGCTTCTTCCCTACTCCTCCTCTATGTTGACCTTCTGTTTGGTCAAATTTCTTCTCTTAAATGCTAAATCAAGTCCTTCTCAACTATGCCATGCAATGAAAAGGAAACTGGGAACATTAAAAGAGGATCAGCATTATCTCCAATGTACCCACAATGCAAGATTTTAAAGTGTGAACAAAGACTTTTACAATTCAGAGTTTTGTTCCAGAAAGACCATGAGTATATAAATTAACATCCTCTGCACTAGCAAAGAAGAGAATCATTAAATTAAATTAAGACACAAGAACCAGCATATTTCAAGACAGCATCGGGTCATAATGTGGGAGATTCTATAAAGAGATCCCTGGAGTCACGAAAGTAAGAGTTAATTAACGCTCACTTCCTACACAAGAAAACCACTCCCTGATTAGAGGAGCTAAGTGGGTAGATCCTCACGGAACAATTAGATGACTTTGGGGAAACACCAGGCTCCTTACTAGCAAGTCCCATGAGGTCAGTCTATGCCAGCACCACTGTATTCTGAACTTGGGGACTGCGAGACAGCTGCCCAGAGGTATTACAATCCAGAAAGGCAGCCGCAGCTCTGGACAGACTGGGAAGGCAAATCTATCAAAGGAGTGGAGTCAGCACCAATAACTTGTGTATAAAGAGCACTCAGATTTAAACGTATGACCTGCATAAAGGAATAAATGCCAAAGCCACAAATATATGCTGAAAGAAATAATGGAAATACTCCAGAGCCATTGTCATTCTGCACAACTATACGTAACCCGTGTTCTTAAGAATCCCAAGTTTCAACATCATGTGCCTCCACTGTAACACATTCTGACATTGTTTACGTAAGTTATTTCTGTAACACTAGAAAAAACTCCACAACTAATATGTTATCACAGCTCCCTGCTGATAGGTATCACTGTATACACAGTGCTCCACAGACTGCCCAGGAACTTCCACCTACAGCCAGTGACAAGGGTAGCAAGCTGTTTGGGGAGGAAAATATTTTCCTTATGAGAAAGAGCACAGCGTGAAGATAAAGTTAGCAATTGCTTTTCTGTAAAGCACAGCAATCAGTCACTGCTTAGATCACAACTGTGTATCCAGATCAGCTGAAAGACTTCACACAGCATCTTCTCTCAAGGCAAGGCAGAGGTGACCAACACACAAGCTGAAATGGGCAGTCATGCCATGAATAGTTTGGAAAACTGACAAACTAATAAATGCATTTGTTTTCTTATCATTACTTGGCTCTGTGCAAGTAAGAACACTTGCTTCTCCAGTAATTGCCTTGAAATGTGCAAGTTAAGCTGTTCTGCTGATCTGGTGGAAACTGCAAGATGCTGAAAACCTGCCTTCCCTTTACTAATCCTTCACCTGCAAATGAATTCACTGGGAATGGCAAAAATACACAGCACTACCCCCTTTGCAAGCTAAAGACAAATGACATTTTATTACAAGGAGTCTGCAATTATTTCCATAGCATAATCGAAAAGCTGCTGCCACTTTGAGCTCTGACAAACATGAGTTTCAGGAAGTCAGGGCCAAAACAAAACTTCAAACATCCCACCAACCCTTTGTGAGGTGCCAGAACCTCAAGTAGTTCACAGAATAACTATCCTGAACAACAGTCCTGTTGTCATCTTGCTTAGCAACCAAATCTGTACACCTGCCTTTGGACAGAAAGGTCAACTTTGGGGGTTATTATCAAAGGGAAGAGCATTCCAGGCAGGTTCTAGTTGGAAAACCTGCACCCCAGCAGCCTGACTATGGGTTTACAGTTGAGACACCAACTCCAGTTCCATGCTGGCACCTTTTCATAGAATGGCTTGGTTTGGAAGAGACCTGAAAGATCATGCAGTTCCAACCCTCTGCCATGGGCAGGGGCACCTCCCACCAGATCAGGCTGCTGAAGGCCTCATCCAATTTGGCCTTGAATACTTCCAAGGAGACGGCAGCCACAGCTTATCTAGGGAACCTGTGCCAGTGTCTCACCAGCCTCATTGTGAAGAAGTCATGCACCCTGAGCTAACAGCTCACCTCTCTGTAACAGTGCTCAGGAGCAGGGTTTACAGGCACTGTGCTAAGACTGTCAACCCAGTCTCGGTGTGTGGAGAGGTGCCCAACACCAGGGACTGGACCCAGCACGAGTGCACACCGAGGGGACCCTCAGCTTTGACCTCGGCGACACTGGGAGCCAAAACGGGGCCCGCGATGGTGTTGGAGACCCTCCCACAGGTTGCCCAGAGAAGCTGTGGCTGCCCCATCCCTGGAGGTTTCCCAGGCCAGGCTGGATGGTGCTCTGATCACCGTGATCCAGTGGGAGGTGTCCCTGCCCATAGCAGGGAGTAGGACTGGGTGGGTTCTGAGGCTCTTTCCAACCCAAACGATTCCAGGACTGCAGGTTTAGGTGCTCGCTGGCAGTGAACTGGCCGTGACCTCCAGAACCCGAATCCTCCGTTGTTGGGCAGATGTTGGGGACACTCGATCACCTCCTGACGCAGGGTGCGGGCAGCCTCCCTCCCTCCCTGCCCCCGCCCCTTCCCCCAGCCTCGCGCTCACCTGGCGAGTAGAGCTCGGCCAGCTCCCGCGCCCCGGCGTGCTGCGCGCCCCACCGCCGCCCGCCGCCCTCCGACTCCTCCGCGGCCTCGGCCCGGCCGCCCGCCATGGCGCGGCCCCGCGGCTCCTCCCGCTCGAGGCCAGCGGGCGGCGGCGAGCGGCGCGCAGGCCCCGGCACCATCGGGAAATGGGGCCGCGCCGCGGCGCTGCGGCGGCCGGGGGTGGGGAGCGGCCGCGCTGGCCCCACCCCGCCCCCGCCTCCCGCCTATCGCTGCCACGGCCGCTCCGCCGAGAGCCAATGGGCAGCGCCGCCTGGCGCACCGCAGCCAATCACGTGGCGGCAGGGGCGGTGGCGCAGCCAGAGTCGCACCGCCCCGCGGCGGGACAGGGCGGGGGCGCGGGCGGTGCCGGAGGGGGGGAGTCCTGGTGGCGCCCACTTCGACCCGTGCCTCGCGCGCCCTCTGGCGGCGCGGCTGCCCCAGGCTGCGCGGGCGGGGGCGGCACCGCCGGGCGTGGGGGCGCTGTCGCGGTCGTTAGGAGAGAGGTGTTAATTAGGCTGCCTGAAGGGGAGCTGGGAGAGGAATGCCAGGTGCATCAAACCGCCCAGGAACGTCCCCAAAGGCGGCCAAGCCGGTGGCCACGGAGGGCTCCGCACCGTCACTTCAGGTGCGGGACCCTCGGTGGGGCACGGATTCATCAGCAATTAGCAGGAGTCACATACTCTAATTAGAGCTTCTGAATAAAAAGATGGCTCAGGAATTCGGTGAGTCCTGGACTCACCAAGAGGTTTATACATATATAATATATATAATGTTCTGGAAACTGTAGATTATGATGTTTTGCCACTGACACAGGAGAAGGGGGTTGATTTTCCTATTAATTGACTAATAAGCTAATGAAAAGATCGTAGAATCATGGAATGGGTTGGGTTGGAAGGGACCTTAAAGGCCACTCATTTCCAAACTCCCTGTCATGGGCAGGGACACCTCCCACTGGATCAGGTTGCTCAAAGCCTCATCCAACCCAGCCTTGAACACCTCCAGGGATGAGGCTTCCACAACTTCTCTGGACAACCTGTGCTAGTGCATCACCACCCTCTCAGGAAAACATTTCTTCCTAATTTAAATCTTCCCTCTTTCAGCTTAAAACCATTCCCCCTTGTCCTGTCACTGGAGTCCCTGTTAAAGAGCCCCTCCCCAGCTTTCCTGTAGCCCCCTTAAGTACAAGAAGGCTGCTATAAGGTCTCTCCAGAGCTTTTTCCTCCCCAGGCTGAACAAGACCAACTCTCTTAGCCTGTCCTCAGAGAGAAGGCTCTCAAGCCCTCGGACCACCTTTGTGGATAGTAGCTTGGGGTGCCTCAATTTGCTGCATTTAGGCTTAGTGATGGGAACATTCTGGCATCGAGGAATGCTGTGGGAATATAACAGAAGAATGGCAAGGAGGGACTGGAGAACACACACAAGTGACCTTGCAGGTGGGATGTAGAAAAACACAAATCATGCTGATTGTTGCTGGGTCTGATGTGCTCGACAAGTAGAATTTTTGTGTTTAGGTAACAGGCCTGTGATAAAACCAGAGCCATCCTAGAAAACGCGCTTGAGATTCCTGCCCTGCCATGAGAAAGACCAAAACAGCGGAAAACTACTTTGCCATTCCCCAATATGTTCAGGCAAAGCAGCAGGTTTGGCATTCACACCTTTTAGCAAGGACCGAGTTCTGCAGTACCTGCGCTCCCACTTGTGTTTCCTCTGCCCAGGTGCTGTTTCAGAGGTCCCCCCAATTCATGAGGTAATGGAAATAAACCTGGAGTCCTGTGTTCAGTATTGGAGTCCTCAGTGCAGGCTGAGAGGAGGTGGTCAGGTCTAGAGGAGGCCACGAAGATGATCTGAGGGCTAGAGCACCTCCCATATGAGGACAGGCTGAGAGAGTTGGGGTTGTTCAACCTGGAGAAGAGAAGGCTTTGGGGAGACCTTAGAGCAGTACTGAAAGGGGCTACAGGAAAGCTGGGGAGGGGCTCTGCATCATAGAATCGCCTGATTCAAAAAGACCTTTGAGATCATTGAGTCCAACCGTACCTGTCCACTACTAAACCATATCCCCAAGAAACTCATCTACACATCTTTTAAACACCTCCAGGGATGACTCAAACATCTCCCTGAGCAGCTGTTCCAGTGCCTGAACACCCTTTCAGTGAAGAAATTTTTCCTAATGTCTAGTCTGAACATCCTTAGCACAACTTGTGGCCATTACCTCTTGTCATATCGCTCGTCACTTGGGAGAAAAGACCAACACTCACCTCGTTACAACCTCTTCAGGAGTGCAGGGATGAGGAGAAGGAAGACAGCAGAGGAGGTCCACAAAGATGGTCAGAGAGCTGGAACACGTCAGCCTGAGAGAGTTTGGCTTGTTCAGCCTAGAAAGCTGAGGAGGGGCTCTTTATCGGGGTGTGCAGGGATAGGACGGGGGGTAATAGTTTTAAGCTAAAAGTGGGAAGATTTACATGAGATATTGAGAAGAAATGGTGAGGCAGTGGCACCGGTTGCCCAGGGAGGTCATGGCTGCCCCATCCCTGGAGGTGTTCAAGGCCACGTTGGATAGGACTTTGAGCAACCTTATCCAGTGGGAGGTGTCCCTGCCCATGGCAGGGGGGTTGGAGCTGGATGGGCTTCGAGGTCCCTTCCAACCCAACCCATTCCATGAACAGCACGGCTCCGGGGGTGCCGTTCCCGCCGTCGCCGCCAGGTGTCACCTCAGACCCGGTGAGCGGCGGGGCTGGGGCTGCCGCGGTCCCCGCGGTGCCGGCTCGAGTAGAGTCCTGCGCCCTGCGGCCCCTGTGCTGTGCTCCGCCGCGGCCGAGCTGAAGCACCCCGGCAGAACCTTCCGCGCAGCTCGCTGAGCTCTCGGACACCGCGCAGACACCGGGGCTTGTACATCACAGAACTCATCCTCTGGTGTTTGCCCAGCGCTGCTCTGGGGAGCGGCGCGGACTAAAGGCTGGCCGACCCTGCCCCTCCGGTTAAATGAGGCATAATCTAGATTTACCAGATTTAGAAGTGAATCATTTTAGCGCTTTTAACAGCATGCATTTAGCAGCACGTGTTGTGTGTAGCGAATAGAGGGAGCAGCAAGTAGATGGAGCGGTCTACCAGCAGCTGCCAAAACCGTACACTGGATTTGAGCCATAGGTATTAATCAATTCTGCTACGAACGGGAAAAAGGATTTCAACTGGCACAGCCCTGGCTGCTGTTTCACCCTGGAATTCCTCTGGATCACCTCCAGCTCTCTACACGCTCCCCCCTTGTCCCTCTGTACCCCAGAGCTGGCCACCCATCGGTGCAGAGCAGTGTGCCAGCTCATCTCTCACCCCACTACCCCTCACTTCGGCAATTCCAATCTCCTCTTGAGCCACAGGGCACAGAGGGAGCAGAAACTGGCTGCAGGTCCCTTGCTGGACTCTCTCTGGCATGGGAAAGTGCCAGTGAGTGGGAGAGCTGGAATAGCCACTCCTGTGGCTCCCATCCAAAGCCATAAATGCAAAGATAGGGAGATGACAGGGACCAAGCAGCAAGGTATGCAGAGGATGGTGCACTGTAGCCATCCCCACCTGGTACCTGGTCCACCAAGGCTGCCAGATGACACAGACCAGCCCAGGTGCTGTTCTTAGGAGCCAGTGCTCATAGCCAGCAAGTCCTAACTGATTCCTTGGCAGCCCCACTTTCCCTGTGGTGCTCTACACAAGATATAAGCGGATGAAAAAATGTACCTGTAGGGTCTAGGACACAGACCTTTAATGTTTTTAATAAAGAAAAATCTTTTCATTCATCACTTAGGCCCACTCTCCTACCACCCTCTCTAAGACTTCCCTTAGTTTATGTTTCCCTGTGGAGATCCAGCTACCTGGCCTGTGGCCTCAGGACCTCTGAACAGATTGCCCAGGGAGGCTGTGGAAGCACCCTCCCTGGAGGTGTTCAAGGCCAGGTTGGATGGAGTCTTGAGCCTCCTGGTCTAGTGGGAGGTGTCCCTGCCCATGGCGGGGGGGTTGGAACTGGGTGATCTTTAAGGTCCCTTCCAACCCAAACCATTCTATGATTCTCCTTGTTTAGGAAGTTTTGTTACTGGGAAATTCTGACATTTGGCAGGGTATCCTGGAAGGACAGGAGTCCTGTGCCCTTGATGGATCTTTCAAAAGCTTGAGTATGCTAGAAAAAAGCATGAATACGTCATCTGTAACAAACTCATCAAAGCAGGAGGCTACGATTACCTAGGAAATGTCAGACAACTATGGAGAACTTCCAGAAAGTTAGTGGACAGCGACTTCTCTGCCATTTTTTTTTTAAATACAAGGAAAAAGGGTACTCATAAAATACAAAGTCAGCTGTTACTGTCCCTGCTTAGAAGACAGTGCATGTCTTGCCAGCCAAATGGCTTCAGCATGGATTTTCTGTGCAACACAGGACTGGAGACTTGAGCTTCTGCTTTGTCGCTGTTCCCTGCCGCAGGCATTTGTGCACACTCTGACTCTTCTTTCTTTCCTTTCTTTTGCAGAGCCACGGAGTGGGTGCTCTGACCTCCAATTTGCTCTGGAAAAATTTCAGTCTTGTAGGGGAAGGTATTTTGCTCATGCTGTCCCACTGGCTGGAGGCAGTGGTGCCAATCTCTAGGTGTCGTCTCTGCAGGACTCGGTAGGGCAAAGAGCAATGTGTAGATAAAGTGGGGATTGAGCAACCCAGCCAAACATGCTGGGTCAGAGGTGAGTAGAAAATCAGCAGAAGACCAACAAATACCTAAGCATCCCTGTGTCACATGGGAACAAGGGGTGAGCACTTAGAGAGGGGGAGGACTCTGGTCTGTAACAAAAGAACTGAAGGAGGCCAGGAGACACGGCCTGCAACTGCCTGGGGAGCCCCCTGCCACTGGGGACTGCAAGGCAGAGGATCACAGCTGCGGTTTCAGAAGAGAGGAAAGCATGTGGCAATCAGTTTTTTAATGTTAAAATGAGGGAGTCTCCAGCTTGGTCTAAGAGCTGGGGGAGACAGAAGGAGAGCAAGCCACTCTCTGAGTTGAGACATTGTCCCTATCTGACATTTCCTGAGTGCTGTTTTTTTACAGCAGAGAACACCACGTGGAAAGCCATAGACTGAAATCTGGCCTCTGCCAGGGACAACTTATGAGTTGCTGGTGGTGTTAAGGTGTGTGGCTGTATGAAGAGGGACCTGGGGCTAGGAAGAAGAAAAAAGAGAGTTTATAATATGCTCAGAAATAAATTTCAATTTTACTTCTCTGTTTTGCAGCTTTTATTACAACATCGCTGCCCTTCGGTCAATCTTTCAGGCGAGGTCCCCTCCTACCCCCCAGAGACCTTCCCACACCACCTCTGTGCTCTCTCCCAGCCTGCCTGCTTGCATGGACACTGCTTTGCTCTGCAACGCCTCATGGCCTCCTCTTTAGCTCACCTCCAATATACTACCTTGCTCACTGATGCAATAGTCAATTTCTGGCATTAACTTCTTTCTTCTTTGACCCATTTCTGCCTCTCCACATTGCTTTGGACTGCAGGTCTATGGGTGAGCAGCTGTGTTCACACAGGGTTTAACACGATGCATCTCTGATCTACAAGAGCCACTGCAAGGCAAATAATACGTGAGACAAGTCTGCAGCAAGGAGCATCAGAAATTCCAGACAGGCTTTTTCTAGGGTACAATCCTCCCTCCACAGGCCTCCTTATAAACACTTCAGTGTTTGAGCTGTCACCATTAAACTAATAGCATCTCCCCAAAGCTGGTGTTCTTCCAGGGACAGCTGCTGTAGACCTGGAGAACAGAAACTGGAAAGCTTACAAGAAATCCTGGAAAAGAAGACAATTCCAGGAAGAAAATGGCTCTGCAACGCTTTAGTGTAGGTCTGATCCTGGAGCTGGAAAGTTGTGGCTTCTATGGTACAAAACGGTAACTGGAGAGCAGAATTTAATTCATGACAGAAATGAGCCATGAGAATGATTCTTCCCTCCACCTTTTCACTGTTCTAGTCTCCTTCTGTTACCCTCCCAGCATCTCTATTGTTTCACCCATGAATGTAGAGAACTCTGGATTCTATTGCATCAGATTTTTTTTTTCTGCTGAAAAATGTTGATGTTCTTACTAAGTAATTTGTGTGTTATGCTGTCTCCTTCCTCAGCTGACTAGTTCTGAAAAACAGAAACCATGAAATCACTGGAAAGAAGGTGCTTTTCACAGCAGTGCTGCCTTTCTGCTGAAAACTGCTCTTCTGGGAGACATACTCCGGAAGAGCTGCTGCCCTCGGGTTTTTCGTGAAACCAGTGCCCGGATCCCTTCACCAGGAATGTCTGCATCTCTTCCCCTATCTAAAGCATCTCTCTGAGGAGGTTTTCCAGGATAATTATTAGCAGCCTGTGAACATTTGTCCAAGCTAAGCCATGGCATTTACAGGGACAGAGCTCAGTGTGTCCAGACCTCCACCCAGTCTTCTGTGGTGCGAGCCTTGCTCTGCACCTGTTCCCATTTCAAAAAAAACCACTTCTGGCCATGCATTTGTTATAACAAGTGCAGAAACAATTTAAAAGAGACCAGAGTTAGCTCAAAACCTGCTTGCCGAACACTAGGGTTTTGGATAAGTGGTTAGTCCCGCCAACAAGGTTCCCATGAGAAGCTGAGAATGGACATTGGCTCCATGAGAGTAGATGTTGGGATTTGAGGTGAGCTGGAGGAAGTTTAAAGAGATCCAGGTACAGCAGGGAGGTGAGGGGGGAGAAGGGAAGGAGGGGACAAGCCAGGCATCCAACCTCAATTACAACCCTGGCTGACGTGTGATCTCGGTGACTATGGGATTACTCAGCACTGGTCTGGAAAGGAGGTGTGGGCCACACCATCCCTGATATAATCTGTTTCACATGACAGTTGCACAGACATTTTATTTGGTTAGGGAAGATCAGCCTAAGCAGGAGTACAACTTTCTGCTGCAAAGCAGAAGAGAATAGCACAGAAATTAGAAGAGGGCAAATTTAGATCTCCAAAAATATCTTGAAAAATTGCCCAGGAAATTTAACGACCATTTTTAGCATTCAGTTTTAGGAGATCTGTCAGGGTTATGCCAAGAAAGACCAACCATGCATTTCAGCAGGCCACCACAGCAGGAGACCTTCTGCTTGTGGGTCCCTGAGACATTTTGGAGGTAGGAAGTACATGAGACCAATTTCCAAGGGTTCAGTTGCAAGGGCCAGTTAGGGCAGCCGCTGGATTTAACTGCCAGATCAGAATGCGGGATAAAGAATGAGGGAGTAAACAGCCAGAAGAACAAGCCCTGGCTCACTGCAACTTGCCAGTATTTGCACCCAAGACAGATGTTGGTATTTATGAAGGTATGGGCTCCAACTACAACCTCCAGACCCAGTTCTCTGGCCAGGCCCAGCTCCAGTTTAATCTCTGGTACATTCACCAAAGATTAACATGGTAGATAAAGATGGAACTAGAAATATTTGAAGCCTGAAAACCTGTTAGGGTACTTCTGTTATGGAAAGAAACAATAATTTTAAAATGAAATTAAATGAAATGAAAAGAAAAAGCAAAGGAACAAAATAAACAAAATGAAAAGGCCGATGCTCCACTGACTGATTCTTGAATTCTTCCTTTTTTCAAAGTTCTGAGGTTTGAACATTATGAACAGTTGACTGTTTGAATCGTATAATGCAATACCTGTTCCTCTGGCTTAACGTTACAATATTTCCCACACCGCAGGATTGCTTCACATTATTCTAAGAGGCAGTGTCATTTTCCCTGCAGTGCTGGGTCTTCTTTACTGAGGCAAAGGACACTCCTACTTCCTTTAATTATATGTTTTGTTTTAAATTAATGTCCTTTATTCTGGGGATGAATCACCAGCTTGTAGACAGGTAAATGTGGGAGTAAGAGAGTGAAAATATAAGTTTGATTCCCAAGGTGGGTGTCTTTAATTAAAACGGACATCAAGATTCAGTCTTCCTTCCCAAACTTATCCCGCAATTCTAAAAACATTTGGATTTCATGTTTCCATGCACGTATTCCACTTTTCCTTTGGAATCACGTTACATACAGGCCCCTTTGGTTTCAGCACACAGGTTCCCTATCGCTTGTGTACCCTGACAGTTGCACCACATCATGGAAAGTAAATACACTGAGACAAACTTTAAGGCCATCATTGCCCCACGAAGGGACAGGGAGGGGAGCTCTGTGTTTACTCGGCTCTCTGGCTGCATGAAGGAAGCCCGGAGCATCGCCGTGCCCTGCTCCAACTCCACTCTGTAAAGAAGACTGTGAAGTGGCCCCGTGCACATGCCTATGGACAGTTCTTGCCAGTGGGATTTAGCCAAGGGCTGGACGGAGAATAACGGTATCTGTCTTCTATTTGCAGCTTTCGCCTTGCATTGGCAACAGGACTGGGAAAAACCCTTCTGCCTCGATTTCCCCAAGGGTAAAGTGGGACCCGTTGGGCTCTGCCACCCCGTGCACCGAATGCTGCAGGGCGAGAGGCTGTCACGGAGGGACGCGAGTAGCTCCCATAGAGGGACACGCGTGGCCCCATGGCCGCCCCGCCCCTCACCTGCGCCCCCCCGCCCCTCCCCTGCCCAGCAGAGCCCCGGTTGGCCGCTCTCCCGCCGCGGGTGCCTCCTCCGGGGCCGGGGCCGGCAGCCACCGGGCGTGCGGCCCGGCAGGCGGCCAGGCGGTGACGCGCCCGTTGCTATGGGATCCACCGCCCCTATAAATAACTGAGGAAAGGAACTTTCCTAAGTCAGAGAGACTTTTAGGACGCGGCACCCGCAACCAGATGCTCCGGAGGAGACGCGCCAGCAGCCGGAGCGGTGCAGCCCCGCCGCCCCGCAGGGACTGATCCAGTCCGGGGTGTGCAGCGCCAGGGGAACCCAGGCAGGGTCCGGAGCCCCCCAACCCACCCCGACGGCGGCAGCTCTATCCTGTGCCCGGGGGGGCCCCCCTGCGCCGTTTTCTCCTCCCCGCATCCCCCTTTGCTTTCATGCAACGCCTGGTGGCCTGGGACGCAGCATGCCTCCCCATCCAGCCGCCCGCCTTTAAATCCATGGAAGTGGCCAATTTCTATTACGAGGCGGACTGTCTGGCTGCTCTCAACAAGCTGCACCCGCGGGCGGCCGGGGGCCGCTCCATGACCGAGCTCACCGTAGGGGACCACGAACGAGCCATCGACTTCAGCCCCTACCTGGACCCTTTAGCATCCCAGCAGCCGGCGCAGCCGCCTCCTCCCGCAGCAGCAGCAGGGGGCAACTTTGAGCCTCCCTGCAGCAGCGGCGCCGGCCAAGATTTCCTTTCCGATCTCTTCGCCGAGGACTATAAAGGCAGCGGCGGGAGCAAGAAGCCCGACTACACCTACATCAGCCTCGCCCGGCACGGCCACCCGTGCGCCGGGCAGAGCCACAAGCCGGCAGCGCTGCCGGGCTGCTTCCCGCCCCAGGTGGTGGAAACCAAAGTGGAGCCGGTCTTCGAGACCCTGGACTCTTGCAAAGGGCCCCGTAAGGAAGAAGGAGGGGGAGCCGGGCCGGGACCTGGGGGCATGTCCTCTCCCTACGGCAGCACCGTGCGCTCCTACCTGGGCTACCAGTCGGTGCCGAGCGGCAGCAGCGGGAACCTGTCCACCTCGTCCTCCTCCAGCCCCCCCGGCACCCCCAACCCCTCCGAGTCCTCCAAGTCTGCCGCGGGTGGGGGCTACTCTGCCCCTCCGGCGGGGAAGAACAAGCCTAAGAAGTGCGTGGACAAGCACAGCGACGAGTACAAGCTCCGCCGGGAGAGGAACAACATCGCGGTGCGCAAAAGCCGCGACAAAGCGAAAATGCGCAACCTGGAGACGCAGCACAAAGTCTTGGAACTGACTGCCGAGAACGAGCGGCTGCAGAAGAAAGTGGAGCAGCTCTCCCGGGAGCTCAGCACCCTCAGGAACTTGTTCAAACAGCTGCCGGAGCCCCTGCTCGCCTCGTCGCCTCGCTGCTGACCCCCCCGGCTGGGGCGAGCGAGGCTGCCGGCTCCTTGCCCTGCGCTGGAGGGGAGAGCCTGGGGTGTGGGGGGGGGAGGTTGGCTTGGTTTGGTTTTTAATATTGTTTGTTGTTGTTTGGTCTTTATTTACACGTTGGGAGCTCCCCGGGGGCTGGCGGCGCGGGAGGACCCCGGCCCCGGGCGGGCTCTGCTGGGCGCTGGGATTATTTAAAAAAAAAAAAAGAGCGAGAGGAGAGCGAGGGCAAAGTGATGCAATCCTTTAAGCATGGCTGGGAATGCTGTGTACATGATGCAATCTCGTGTAACTGTCAGTCATGAATTGAGTAATCTGTTAAAGATGTTCCTACAGTTTTTTTTATTATAAAGAATAATCTATTTCTATAAGAAAATACATATGTATATTTTGGGATCTATGCATTCTTGCTACATTTGAAGCATTAATGAACAATTTTAATAAACTTTATGACTAGGTTAAACAAAAATAGCTTGTTTTATTTTGAAGGCACCTTTAGAGTTAGATTAAATGCATGGTCGAGGTTCTAGCCTGAGTCTGGCTCAGGGCTGTGATCAGGGATCAGGATTTTTTTTGGTCTTTTGGCTTTTTCTTTGTGACTCAGAGAAAGGAAAAAAAAATCCCAAGAGAAACCCAGCAAAGAGCAGAGCTGGAAGCTTTAGCCTGTTCTTGTTGCCTCAATTTATTTCCTCTAATTCCTTGCTTTAGCTGTTGCTTGGGTGTTGTTTGGGGAGGAGGTGTTTGTGATGGTTTTTTTTTTTGCACTTCTTGCTGTTCTGAACGTGTAGAGCAAGATGTGCTCTCCAAACCATGACCAATCTTTGGCAAAATAACAGCAAGTCTGAAGTGGGAGGGAGGAAGAAAAAGTATGGGAGGAAGCCTGAAATGAATTTTTGTTTGTTTTTCTTTTCTTTACAGAGTTTCTTTTTTCTAAGTTATGATTCAGCATTTCTTATGTTTGTAGTTTACAGGAATAAACATGAGAAAGTAGCATTTCTGTTGGATGTCGGTAATTTCGGTCATTGCTCAGGAAGCTCTCATGAAACCCAGCCAGGTGAGAGTCATATGAACAACTCCCTTATCTTTTCTCTTGAGACATTTTTCTGAAAGCTGTAGATAGAGTTTCTCTGATGAGAGGTGGTTGTTTCTGTGTACATGTGTCTTTGCTGGGGCAAAGGACAGATAAGGGGGGGAGTGACAGAGGAGGAGGAAGTTTGTAGCAGGCCATAACTTTGTTTTAGAGAAAACTAAGGCTCTGCTTGCCAAAGGAACAAGCCAGCCTTGCCAGAGCTCCCAGGTTGTGTTAGTTCCCTTGCTGTATGCTGCTGTGTGGAGGTCTTTAAGAAGTTAACAGCCTCCAGCTGGTTATATGTAGGGAGTTGGGCAAATGATCAGGTCTTACTCAGCATTTTCCATTTTCCTGTTAGGCCAAATTTAAGCTTTAAGATTTCAGATCCAGATTCCCAGTGCTCCAGAAAACAAACTGCTCAATCGCCTCTATTCTGTTTGACAGCTGAACACAGAAGGGCTTTTCAGTATAAAGGCAATGGACTTGAATTTGCTGCTATACATTCCCATACAAACAGATCACAAAGGCACAAATCTTCAATTTGATGCTTATATTAGGCATTTCTTGAGGCAAAACATGTTTTCTCCTGAAAGAACTGTTCTGCTTTTTTTTGACACTTAAGATCACAGCCTCCTGGGGATGAATCTCCCAGAGCTCTTACTGAAATCTGTTACACATTCTGTGTTCCCCCAGTGCCTCATAGCTCCTGCTGTACAGTAGTAACCAGTGCTAGTCTCAATACGGTTTGTACTGTTTGCTTTTTAATTTGTAGAGTGCAGTGCAGTTGTTTTTATGAGACCCTAAGAATAGATTTTCTTGGTTGAGCTAGCTCCTGCACCAGCATGACTCAAGTTCTTGCAGGCAAAACAGACGTTTGATCTTGTCTTGACTGTCCCTCGTGACTATGATTACTCCAGCCTCCTGTGGCTGTTTATTCTACTATTCTTCTAGTTACGAAACTTATCCACATCGTTAGATCCTATTTTCTTGTTGTGCTGTAGGCCATGTAATGTTACCCAAACTTACAAGCAGTGTTCCTAGTCAGAACCAAGTGGAATTACTGGAGGACTGAAGATGTCCTCAGATACATTTCTTCCTTTCTTTCTTTCTAAAAGACATAGCTTCCAACAAAAGTTCAGTTTGTGGGGGCTGGAAGGCAGGGTAGATTGAAAGATAAGATGTACTAAAGGTATTTATATTTGTTTAAATAATACAGCTCTATCTCCAAAACTGGACTATCAGGCATGAGTGAGCTATCCTCATCCTTAAATTTTGCCTGCCACAGTTCAGGAGAGCCAGGGTGATGTTGCTGCCGTTTAAAGAATGAGGTTAAATTATTGTTGTATTCCAATGTATCTCTTAATTAGAATTACAGATTTCTTGTTTGGGAAGAAAAGTTTAGCAACAAGTTTATGTCAGAAAGAGGGTATTACAGACAGGAAAGTTGAGGATGTGAATGCACTAGTTTTACACTATTCTCAGAAGGAATCGGTGGAAGACTCAGAAAAAGAATGCCTGAATCCTTCATTCTTAATTTTTTATTACCCACGTAACATTTTAGGAGCTTTGTAGTGCTATTAAATGCATGGAGGTCATGAAATGCCCTGCTTTATAAACAGCCATGTGAAAAAGCCCCTGTAATTAAAACATTTCCTAGAAAAAAATAGTCTGGAAAAAAAAATAGTTTGGAAATTAATCCAAGAAAACTCCAAGCACTGAAGTAGACAAAAGATTCCAAATACCTTTTCTAATCACAGTGGGGGAATCGGAAAATCCCTGTCCAAAGAGTGGCCCAGCTCCAAATATTTATATAGTTTCCCATTACAAATAAGGTTCTGTCGACTGAAAGCAGTACTTGGTACTTCTCAGTTGTCTTCTGATAGGGTCTCTTGAGCTTCTTTTCCTAAAGCAACTCAGTATAGTGTGTGGTAAGACTTTGCAGTCTATGTGCAGGGAGACCACGTAGAGAAGTTGAAGCACTTAGTCCAGTAGTCTGTTTGGAATTTTATGGAAGTTTATAAACAGCATTTTGTTTGGGATTTTCTTTTCCCCTTTCAAATTATTTATTACTTTGATTCATACAGGTCTTTCTCATTACTACTAAAATAACAGAGTTTCTTCCAATGTAGAAATGTCTGTAAAATCAAATCCCTAGCACTAAAATCCCCCTTTCCAAAGCATCTAGTGCTGTATTCTCATTTGCTATGTGTTTGAATTCAGTTGTGCTTAGTTCTGCAAGAGGAATCATTTATATAGTTTTAAAACAAAATAGTTAAAAATAACATTATAATTTTGTTATCAGTTCTTCTATCTATTAATAGAAATTATTACTCACTGTTTATCTGTCCAAAGTTTGTACAGCCCCATGCAGTTCTTCATTGTGTGGCGTTGCTTTAACACTTCTCTCACTGCCTTCCATTATTGACTCTTGGAAGATGCAGGAAAATTTATGCTTGTTTCTATACTAAGTTTTTCTTCTCTATCAAATGAAATCACTCAAAGTGCACACATGCACCAAAGGGTTAATGGGTGGGAGACTTGATTACATTTGATAATAGTATGGGGTTTTTCCTCACTGAAATTCCGCAATAGCCTTCACATATTGAAACTACAACGTGAAAAAAGCTTTTTGCACAATGTTTATCTTCACAATTTCATTACTATGACAGCTGTCATTGATGTGGATGTGTATGAAAATGAGTTACTCTCATACTAGGTAGTTTTCAAGCAATGTTTCATTAGCTGTGACCAGAATAAAGGTCAATGCAACTCAGTATCTGCTTTAATAAAGAGAAAAATGTATATGAGGCCAAATTACAAATGTTCTTTTGTTATTCGTAGTGGTATCACTTAAGATATAGTAAGTACTGTCTTGCATTTTCGTGTCATTGATACTGACACAAAGGGAGTCTAAAGCACCACCCAACTGGAATGGCAGGGTTCTGCATTCAGTTTGTACAGGATATAGAAGATCATATGGTGGACTGGGGCTAATCATGAATTTGGTTCTAATTTTTTTTGCTACTGATTGCTAGTGTAAAAAAAAAATATTACTGCTCTCCTGAGTGTTAGCCTTTTTTGTATTTAAGTCTACACAAATGCCTAACAGTCAGAATTCTAGGCCAAACCTCATATACAAATGTGATGAAAAATATAAACCCATGCATGTAGGTTGGAAAGGTCCGAATACACTAATGAGGAAATTCAAACAAAACTAGGAATGTTAGTTAACTGCTCCCAAGGAAACAATTCAGTTTAAATTTTGAATAGTTTTGTTAATCAATTAATAAAGTAAAAATGGAACCACGTGGCCAAAACTGTACATGAAATATGTGAGGGAATCAGTTTGCTTTTGAGACATACTGGCTGAATAGACAAGTGAAGTCATTAAAGGAATGAAGTTCTATTTAACTCTTTGCCAGGACCCAAAACAGTCTGAGAGTTTAATCTTTGCAACATAAAGCTAAGCCTTGGTAGAAACCATCCACTTGGATAATATCCTGAGGTTTTCTGAGGGTTCCCGGTTCACATGAACTGAGGTTGATTTTGCCCCAGCCTGGGCAGATGAGCAGTGCAGTCTATGGTGGGTATGTAAATAACTAAAAAGACTAGATACAGGCTTGGATTGACATCAGGATCATGTGAAATTCATGGTGCAGTGTTAGCCTGATGCAAAAGTATGTGAAACTCCAAGACAGTTTCCCTTTGAGGTGATCTTGGAAGGGGCAGTGGTGCCAGGAGCACCTCCCCTGGGGTTTGATGCCAGCACACCAGTCCTCAGGAGCCACGGTAAAGCAGAGCTCTCCAGTTCAGCACAGCTGTAATTCTGATTTTTCAGTTTGATCTATCAGAGACTCTATTGGAAACCAAAATGCCTTTCATGATCCTTTTCCCACCTGCAAAATTGAGTGCTTTGTTTTGAATAAAAGGCTTTCCTGTCCTCCTAGAAATGTTGGTGGTTACATCTGCCTAGATGTGAAAAAACAATAGGGCTGGAATTCAAAATGAGGATAAATGGGTTAATAGTTGCTGAAGAGAATTGATTTGTATTTACAGTAGGGACACATTTAGTTGCAAACCTTTTGACTGGATGCTACAATTTTACATAGCAGCACCAAATTTAACCCTCATATGTTTTAAAATTTTCGCTATATATTTTTTCTATTAAAATTATTCATACAATAATAATAAATTCTAATAATATTTCCTTGCTAATTAAAAGCTAAGGAAGACGTTGATCTACATCCAGTTTTCTCCTTGCCCTGTCCTATCTGCTTTTGCTTCTGGGATTCCTGCATCACACATTACATAGCTGTCAAAGCATTTTCTCTGAGTTCAGGGTATTTAAATCAGAGGGATTCACTAGATCTCATAATTTCATACCATTTGCAGAATAAATCCTCTGAGCATTCACACTATTGCTGTGCTGGTTCGGTCAGACCTGGTTTTGATGGGCTCTAACGCAGACACCTCTGTACCTCACGCCAGAGTAAAGAACTGGATTTTTTTGACAGCCTACAAGATGCTGAGTTCCCTATCCCCATACAAACCAAGCGCAACGGCTTGTTTGTTTTCTATAAATACCTTGGGTTTGCTAGGATATTGCAACAGCAGTTCATTAAGCCTGTGGTAAGTAGCTCATTGATGTTGTCTAGAAATTACAGTAACAGGAATCACAGTCTCCTTCAAACAATGCAGAAATCCCTCTAACACCCCATCTGCTGTATTCTGCCCCCCCAGTAGCTCACTATTGGGTGTACCAATAGTTTTGCGATATATTTTCTATAAGCGAGTGGAGGAGCTTTGGGATGGGAAAATATTTCTGTGCAACATGATGAAACAATTACTTGGCTGAAGTAATTCAGGAAGGGAATCACAAGAACAAGAGAAAGTGCCTGGAGCCGGTTTGAGAAGCAGAAGGAGCAGCAGTGGCTCGCTAGCAGAAACATTGTTTTGCGAATTTCCTCAGCCTCTGCCTCCTGACAATAACTCGGGGGTGGATTTTTCTGACAGTGATTTGCCACACTTTTCTGAGCCAAGGTGTCTGACTTGAAACAGTAAAATACAGATTCTGTCTCTGTTATTTTTTGAAATAAAAAAAAATCAACCTAGAATATAATTTATTAAGATACTAAAGCGTGTCTCACATTTACATGTACAAGGAGCAGAATAAAATCTGTGGGATGACTTTGGCACAAGAGATGAGTAGAATTACAAAAAAAAGGAGTAATTATCAAGGAGTTGGGTTGCTTAAAGGAATGCAGGCTGGACCAGGGCCACTTATGCTTAACTTCAGCACACAAGCCAGCTTTTGTGCCAGCTCTGAGAAGAAAGATAACTTTCGAGCAGGACTATTTTTTTCCTATTGAGTTATTGATGACCACTCGTGATGGCAGAAAATGTTTGTATGCTTAAAGTTAAGAGTAGTGGTGATTGCTGGGTTGAGTCCCCAAACCTGAAGGAGTACAAGAGAAGGCCTTTATGTGTAACTTTAGCTATTGGGTGCAGAATACCCTTAACTACTTTCAAAGCAAATTACACAACTGCAGAGTTAATGAGTGCAGAATGCTGACAAAAATTACGATGCAAGGGATAAATACTTAGCTTTGGCAAAGGCACATGAAACAAAAGAGACAGTTTCTGGTCCTAGCATTTTCACCAGTTTATCATATATCTTTAGATAATCAGTTAACCCCTAAATGTAATAGAAGTTGTATGCACATATCTGGATCTCTGGCTATTAAAGTGCAGTTGCCATAGCTGCAGGTATATTTGCCTATTATATATTTAGATCCTGATCTCCATTCTATACATGTTGCTGTACTGATTTCAGTGAAACTATTATTACATGCATGAGTAGTGATAAATGCATAGATCTGTATTTACATGGATGTATTTACATGGATCTGTATATACATGGATCTGAGATCACAGTGTGTCTGGGAAAATTTTTGCACCTTACTCAGTTTTACAGCACATGCCCTAGAATATTTTAAGCACTTTCATTTTCATGTGTTCTCAAATTCGAGAAAGCTACCCATACACACGGGCTGATTTGATTGTCTCTTCTCATACAAAAGGAGATGACAGTGGCTTCAGTATTTTTGATTTCCCAGAAAAAAAACCACAATAAAACATCTGACAAGTAGGATACAGCCTATGCTCTAACAGGTATCGTTGGGTTCAACAAATTACTTGAGTGTATGTTACATCTGAGCAGAAACAAATCAATGCTGAAAGCATTAAAGTTTTGGACATGTCCAGTGCTCTGCTGAAAACACATCCTTGCAGAGCCTCAGCTGCAGCTGCCTGGCCTAGGGATTACATTGCTGTGATGCAGCTGTGGCACAGGTGCGAGTCCTGGGAAAGAAAGCATGGTAGAAAATCTGGATGTCCAGAAAGATGGTGAATGAGATGCACTCAAACAGGCCAAAAGGAATCCTGATTTCCTGCTATGGTACCAAAGAAGCCCATTGAGTTTGTATGCTGGCCAGGCCTGGCAAGCCACTGTTTCAGAGCATGGTGTTAGTAGCTGGCTGCTAATCAAAGGATTCTTAAGCAATAACCCACTCCACAACAGCAAGAGCTGCTTGGACTTCTATGGGCTGGAAGACAACTGATAAAGCAGATGCTGAGAAAAGCAGTGGTGCCTGCATTGGGCAATCTGAGTGCTACTAATGGCTACTAGAAAATTCTATTTTTATTTTAGTTCTGCAATTGCATAAGCCTGATTTGCTGAAGGCTCACAGGGATCTGGCACTTGTACAAGGGCTTGCTAGGGGGCTTTTTTAGCTTTTTTTTCAAAGCATTTTATTTAGATGAATGGATGCTCCCACTTTATAGGGGAAAAACACTACTCCTTGGTAGTTCTTCCTGTGTCAATATGAGTTGATTGCACCTTTATCCAGAATTAGCTCCTGTGGGTTTTGGCTTGGGGAGGATGAGGCACTTGGGTGGGAATGATGCCCTCAGACCTCTTGTAATTACAGTTCTGTCAGTTGGAGGGGATACAGTTCACATGCGAGGCTGACAGATTGGAAAGAGTTTGGCAAAAAGGACAAAGTTGGTAGATCTCCATGTGCTGAAGAGACCTTGAAAGAAGGAAGTGATACCAAACAGTACATGGTTCTGGGAAGGCTATTGCAAGCTGTGGCAGTGATGGGAACCGTTTCCAACAGCCAGGCTAGGGGCAATGAACTATTTTCCCACTGACCTCATGGTAACATGAAGTGAAAATTCCATTGTAATGTTTTCTGCCAAGTCCTTAAAGGCAAAACCTTAGCAAATATCTCTCTCTTTTGCGCTAATTCACTGGCAGGTGCTCTTCTGCATGAGTCCTGCAAGAGCCTTATTACCAGAGATGCAGTAACTATTAAACAGCCGTAAGCTTAACCTGGTATTTACTGTAGGACTGTGCCTTTTTATTGTGCAGAGGGAGGGAACTCCCTTCTCAGCCCTCCAGGTGGTCCCTTCAGGGCAGGGTTGAGGCACATTGGCGAGAAGGGGTGGGGTTGGGTGGGAGAGGCTTTCATTGCTGCCCTACCTGTTCTGGGCATAAATTGAAATGATCAGTCTCTAAGTCCTGCCAATTAGGCATGCTTTACTGGCATTAGAGTCAGGTTACTATGATAGGTAAAATTAAAATCTTTCTTTTTTAACAAAAAATAAGGCAAAATCCTGCTTTAACAAATTTAACTCCCAGAGCAGGGGTAGGAGAGGGCAGCAGTAAACGCTGTAGGGTACCTGTCCTAACCCATGCAGGAAGGAGCCTGGCAGCATTCTGCTTAACACGGTTGTTTACTCCCTTCCAGCAGTGATTGTCTATTAGGGAGCTCACAGAGAGGGCTGGAGGATGCAGCCTGCAGTCCCCCACAGCACCCTGTCCTCTGCAATAACTCCGCTTTAACATTCAAAGCAGCATTAGATTTGAAAAAAAAATAGTGGTAATCCTTTCCTAGACTCCAACTGCCAACAAAGCTCCACCTACTTGGGAGAACAAAATTAGATGCTTTTTACAAGACTATGAAACTGCTAATCAAGGTAGTACCTGTGCTCTCAAGTTAGAACCTTCCTAATCTTCTCATCAACAGATTACTATCATGAAGAGGGCAATATGAACCTCACAGGTCTATTACTTCTTGGTTTCTGCAGACTGAGGCAGACATTGTTCTATTTTTCACACACTGTTCCCACTCTGAGGGTTATCTTGGCTACCATAGAGGCCAGAAATGATAGGGGTGGTTTTCTTCCTCAGAGAAAAGTTGTCTTTGCAGCATGGTCTTCTGCCTGTGAAAATATGGGTGGGCTGTGCTGCCAGGCTGCCATGAAGCATGACGCTTCAGTCCCATCTGCATTCAAAGAAGAATGTGAGGACCATCTCCCAACAGCCTTTCTTATGAGCCATTCTCACCACTTAAAAATTTAGTCTCTGCTGGTCCAAAATAAGCATTTCTGATATCAGCATTTCAGACCTTTGAGACCCTCACTTGCTTCAAACAGGCTTTATTCTGAGAAGAGTTTGTCACTGGCACTTGGGTATGTGGAAGGTTTCTTGAGAAGTGGACGAATGTGTAAATTAATTATCCATGTCAAAAACATTTCATATTGCATAAAGCTTGCCTGTGAGAAATGCTGGTTTTTACTATCTTACATCCTGGGAACTCTGACCAACTCAGCCTCCTGCATGCAGAGCTTGTCAGGATCCACAGTTGTTTATAATCAAATCACTGCTGTGTACAAATCCAGGGCAGAAAAGCCCATCTTTTACAAATGCAGTGCTAGGTTCTTCCTCCCCCTTGTCTGGACGGCAGAAAGGAGGTGAATGTGACCTCCAAATAAACACCTGTCTCAGCTAATTTGTGCTCTCATCCAGCCTCCTCCCAAGAATTAACCATTAGCTAGGGATCTCAGGACGGCTTTGACCACACTACAGCGCCTAGTCCAGTGGTAGGGCTTGCAAGAGGGTGCTGCACTGGTTCTATGTTGAATTGTTAAGCTCAGATGGTCACTTTTCAGCCTCTGCTGCTGAGATTCTGCCTTGCATTAATTAGGAAGGAGTGATGACCTAGTGATCCTGGAGTAAAGAAATCGAAGTCCTGGCATTGGTGCAAACTGGTTTCAGGATCTCAGGCAAGTTACTTCACCTTTCTTTGCTTCAGCTCTTTTATCTACAGAGTGATCCTTCCTGGATTTGGAAGAACAGAGCAGGCTGTCTCAGGTGTTATTTGTTTAAAGAACCATGAAACAGGAGATAAGAGACCTTGACAATACCATATATTATTTAAAGTTTATATTAAAAAATAAAAATATGAATTAATTCTTCTGGTGTAAATGACTGGGAGCACAACTGTCCCTCACTCCAGACACATTCCAGGCAGTAACACGACCACAAACAGTTTGGCTCATTATATATGTAAAACAGGCAGATGCTATTAGAAAGTAATTTTTTTTCACCCAGTGAATAGAGAAGCCTGTCCCTCATGATGAAATCCTCTGCAGGGGCTATATTTTTATCATGCCTCATACTTCTCAAGGTGTTTGAAATCACCCCTAAAGTTGGATACTATCTTCCCTTTTCTCCTCTGGAATCTGAGCCCTGCGTTCACAGAATTTTGCTGAGTCCTCAGCATTTTCCTTTCAATTTCCCTTCCCTTTGACAGTGTGTAATTCCTGATGTTGGTGGGTATCGTCAGAGTTTTATTAAGTATGTAATAACACACTGTTCAGGGACAACATCTCATGATCATAATCCGTCCAACAGTAATTAGGCCTGACTCATCAATCCACACGGAAAAAGACTAAATGGAGTTCATAAAAGCATCTTTAAGCGGATGATGGAAATGTTTAAAGAACAAAGAAATTAGCAGTGTTTTGTATTGTTAAGTATTTTGCAGAGCAGAAAATTAATTAGCACTGGAGAGAACACACTCTTCTGGAATGCCCATGTGTGGCCCATTATATCCCGTTTTGCCCTGTGAGTCATCCCTTCACCGCCACTGATTCCGTGCTAACAGGAGCAGCCACAGTGGGATCAAGTTTAGTGACTTACTCATGTGAGTAAGCAGCCGTAGAGGGAAATTCCCCCTTGAGCAGTGGCCAGGGTACCTTGGCAAAGGCTGGTGGAATCACTTTCTAGGCAAAAAAAAGTCACATTTTTGCATATTATTATTTTTACTTTTCATTTCAGGAATATTATTATTTTAGATTAAATGTTAAAAACATGTCTCCAGTTAGCTATATATATATCAGAAGAGAGTATGTATACCAGACTGATGATCTGAGACACCTGATACTTAATGCTTGGGGCCTTCCTGCACTGGAGAAACTGCCCTCAAGAAGAGAAAGCACATTTCCAAAATCTAAGTGAAACAGAAATAACAACATAATTCCTAGTGCGCTTAAACCCTGAAACTGCATAAGCAAGTTATCAAGGCCAAATCCAGCTCTCTGCAAGTCCAGTGAAGGGTCATCCACAAATTAGAAAGTAATTTATTGAGTTACTGGCACTGCAGCAACAGAATAAACTCTCACCAACTGATTGACTAAGAGAGTGGGATATCACCCCTAGCTATCGGCAGCTCTCCTCTCCTCATTAGCCTTCATTAAGGTGGTCATCTCCAAACCAAACAAATGCACAGTTCAGTTACTAATACAAAAGACACCAATTAGATTTATATAAGAGTATTGCAAAATATTAAATAATAAGGGCTGCTACCTAGCAACAGCAGGAAGATTCATTGCCCCACAACATTTGTTTCTTGAACAGACCAAACCTGCCTGTTTTGGGGAAGTTACATCTTGACTGGTGACAATGCTTGCTCTGTGCATTCGATGTGGGGGAGAGGGGGTACTGCTGGCATATTCTGTCTGTCTAAATCTGACAGCAAGGCTAAGCTCCATGACTCACCAACTACTGAAATTTAAAAGCTTGCATATGCAAATTACTAATTAAACACATTAGCATAGTCAGTTACCCAAACTGTAATCTTAATTGTATCTCCAAGTTAGGCACGCAATCACACACCCATTTTGCAGATTTGCATTTGTGAGCATGGTTTCCAGAGAGCTAGGACCAGAAACTAGTCTTAAGAACTAATTTTTCCTCATGTAGTTCCAGGAAAGAAAAATAAGAGTGAAAGTATGCTGAGTGGCTTCCTCTCCTGAAAAGTAATGGAGAATTGTATAAAATCAGGAACTGATATGGGCAGCTGAATGACAACTGACAGGTCTAGGGGGTGAGTTATGCGTGCTTTCCTTTAATCTAATGCCCGTCTTCGACCCAAACAACATGGATTTCCCTCTATTACCAAATATTCAGACACAGGAAAAGACTATGTGCCAGATTTTGACTTTATTTATATTGCGTTATCTGAGATTAAAATCTGAAACTAGAAACTTTCTTTATACAGTTACAAATAGCTATATTATGCAGTTTTAAGGGGTTAAGAAAAGGAGGAAATCATAACCACAGAAGTCATAAAGGCAACTTATCCCAAGCCAAATAGTTTTGTTTCTAACGCAGGGCTTTAATTATAACATGTCATATAATGATGACATAGTGCTATAATAGGCAAATATAATGCATTAATCTGATATTATATTTTGGCTTTAACAATAGGTGCAGCGAACCAGCCTTAGTGGATAACTCATTCAGAACCTATCTGCACACTCCACCTAGATACTTATCTGCCTCTTTAATTAAGTGGAGGGAAACTTCTTGAGGCCGTACCCATAAAGCCAGTCTCTGATGATAGCAGAGTTACTGGAAGCCTTTGGTAATCGCTTACACCCACGTATTGTGGTTAGCTTCCAACTTTGGCTCTTTCCTTCTCGCTTTGCAACCACCTATTTATCCCCTAGTGAAAATCTCTTAGTGCTTTTGTACCAAAAGGGGTACAAAAGGCCTCTGAGGGTTGGTTTGAGCAACACATCAGCATACTATCATCGGCCTCCTCAGGACTGAACCAGGTTCCCAATTGCAGCAGTGAAAAAAAAAAAAGAGCTTTAACAAATTTTTCACTTACCAATATACTTCTTGAAACAGTGGCAAAAAGATGCACCCGTGAACCCAGCACAGCCAGTGCCAGCTTTCCATAATGCAGGTTCCCCAGGTTGTCCTCAGCATGCGCTCGTGCCAATCAGAGACACTACAGCAACCGGCTTCAATGGAAGCAGAGTAGGACCTCATGGGATAAAACCTTCATTTCTGATTCTGTGGGCCCTACGTTATCCTTTTTTTTGCTTCTTCAAACACAAAGATTTTGTAGAATTTGCACACTATGCTAAAACCAAAACTTTAACTAATATTTTAGTTTGGAGAAGGTGGTTCTCTGTGTTGCCGTGCTTGCTCTCTACTAGGAATTTTTGAGAGAAATGTCTTGCTCTGGGGCAGCAACATACAGAAATCATGAAGCACGTAAACAGCATCTGAAGAAAGCACAGGGACAGCAATCTCAAGGCTGTGTGAGATGATAATTCTCTGAGGTGACAATAACTTACAATAAGCACTATAGTTCCTGTAGCAGAATAGAGGCAGCTGCGATGAGGTTCTTATACTTCAGTATTAACACACAGGATGAGCACAACTAAAATGTCTTACCACCTCTTTTTCCTTTTTCTCTCCTTCTGTGGCTCACTTCCATACTCTCCTCCAATCTTTTCCAGCATAAAAGGCTCTGCTAATGACCTTTGGACAGATCATGTTGAGAATGTCACTGCAGAGCTTCTTAATCTCATGGTGGCGCCTAGATAATATGGTGATGGGTACTGAAATGCTGAAAAACAGACAGACAGATAGCTAGATAAGATTAGATATATAAGTAATTTAGTCAGTCATCATACAGAGCAGCTGACATAAGTTCATTTGTAAAGCCAACTGCTAAAATTCCTTTAGAAGTCCTTACATTTTAATTCTGTTGAAAGACAGACCTTTGATCTGAATTGTTTTGGTGGCATGTACATTATTTGAATGGAACCTCACCTGACCAGGTAATACCAGACCGGTCATTCCTGGCATACTGTTGTAGAAGAACAGTGTACCTGCAAATCCATATGTACCAATAGCTCAGGGGCAGACAGATAACTGAGCATCATGGAACAGATATGAACTGAAAGCATGAGCACCACTTTATGCTGATATCCAGAATGAATCATGGCTAATAAAAGGCTCAGACAACCATATATATATAACTAAACATAACACCAAAACACTTTTAAAGTAAGCATGATCATAGAATAAAAGTATAAAAATTAATAGATAAGTGTTGTTTCTTCTCTTTGTCATTAATACTTATTAATTTACACTGCGGGGAGAATGGGAAGGAAGAGAAATAAAACTGACCTGTCAGATTCACTGTTGTTTATAGACAGTTTTATATTCCAGCTCTCAGGTACCAGCAAAACACTGGGATGTTTGTATTGCATTCATTGCAGGGAAAATTATTTACATTCACGTTATGTTTTTTTAATTTGGCATTAAAAAATTTCAAAGACACTTCCTAGGGCAGTTCATTTTTGAAGTGGGTTATTTGTTTTCACTCTAAATCTGAGGCCATGGTAGTATTCTCAATTATGGAGGGGGGCAAGAGAGCATAGCAGGAGAGGGTAAGAGAGTGCAGTATTAAACTGTAGAGTCTGTTAGCCCGTTTGTTTCTGTGTGGCATTCACAAACACTTTGCACCACCAAGTCCCACTAAAGCAAAAACTGCTAAGTGCATGGATGAACCACAGATAAGTGGCTGCATGTCTTAATTAGCAATGGCTGAAGCTCTCAGAATATTCTGTGGTTGAATTAGAACAAGCGTTCAAAAAGTTGAAATGTTAATCCAAGCCTCTTAATAATGACGAAAGTCACTCTCTGGAGCTGGATTACTCATTCCAGTTTTAATATCCTGTCTTAAATTGTGTTTGAACCGCTGCACAAACAGCAGCTGTCACAAAAAGTAGCTCCCTCCTTCATACCTGCTCAAAATCAGTAATTGCAGGTGTGCAGAAAAGTCAACCGACTGAACAGCAGTCTCCAGACAGTGCTTGCCACAGTCTTGTCCTTCCATGACACTATTTTTGCATATACTCAGCCCTGAGGCTTGAAGGCTTGGACTAATCTTACCGAACTGTTAGAATCCCTGTTTCCTTCATGTTTGGAAGCACAGCCTCTTTCAGAAGGTACGTGCCTCTTAACAGAGACTACAGTGAAGGTGCTAGACTCCTAATTTGAGCATCTCATTTATTTGCCTGTACTTCGGAAGAATCAAGGTCCAACTGTCTTGTGAAACACCTGATGTTACGATATCACCACGACCAGTAACCTGTCCTCCATAGCTAGTCCATTGTGGAACATTTGGAGTCAGCTTTCCTTCACACTGGTGTATTATTATGGACTGTAAGATGTGATTTTCTGAACAGAAGTGTTCTTATGCGATATACCTCGAGCCTGATTCTTTACTGTCTTATGACTATGCAGTCAAACTTATGGACTCATAGCAAGTCCAGAGGGTGTGTAAAATGCTGTCTAGCACATCTGGAAGTGCCAGGTTCCCAGTATGCATAACTTAAAAGTAATGGTGAATGAGGCCAATAGTTACAGCAATTGTATTTATATGCCTAATGTCTGCATAAGCAAACACGGGCTCATTATGCAGGTATTTGATATCTGCAAAGAGTTGTCCAGCTTGAGCATAAATGGAGTAGGTGTGTATTTCTTTTGCACACCACATGCCAAATATGTGCAAATCAAGCACAAAAGTATGCCATCAGCTGAGACAACCATTTAAAAATAAGTATCTAAAAGTATTACATAGTCAAGTGCTAAAGAACATAATTTTAATTTTCAAAATTGCCAAGCAGCAAGCATCTCTTGGGTTTTTGTTGTTGGGAATTGGACCACTCACACATTTCTGTTTAGGAATGTGATTTTATATACCTAATTGTTGAGGAACGTTTGTCAAATTGCTAGCTGTAAGCTGAAGTCTTTATCAGGAAATCTGTAATGGAACATTCCAGGCCAAGATGCACAGAAAACAAAACTGGGTAGAAACTTGTATAGTATGGTGGTGGTTACACTGGAAGCAGTAAAAAGGATAAAAAAACCTAGTTCCATTAGAAAGTCCAGTTCAGGAAAAGGGACAGAAAAGTATTCCTGTGAACCTGAAATGCGCACTTTTGTTTTTGCAGTGATTAACAACAGTTCTTCTTACAGCATTGTGCACGTTCAAAGCTTTGAATGAATAACTGTAGCTAATGAATAATAATACATTTAAATAAAATCTTAATTGCAAAACAAAAGAATAATAAAGAAAAGCTAACTTTTTTTTTATTCAAAGCTTAGAAAAGTTCATGTTGGAGTTTTGGGTGAAGGATTGGTTGCTGCCTTTTTCCCTTTTATCTGAAACAGCTCACTGAGACCTAATCTTCCTCATCTAAACCACATGATTAACACAGAAAATAACTTTGGAGCAAGCCAGGTTCAAGCAGGAAGCTGCAAGTACTATCATGTCTTCACAATATTAGCCAGCAAAATAACTGTGGTTTCTTCATTTTTTTCTTGTTGTGTTTTTTTTTTTTTATTTAAGTTCTCTACACTTACATTTTCCTTGAAAGGAACTCACATTTTTGTTTCTTCTTTGTACTGGAAACTTTCAGATTTACAATCTCACTCCCACAGGGAATGCTTATTCTCCTAGATAATCCCCACAAGACTAGGACAGTCCTGGACCCTTATGCAAAATGGCTAAGGACAACTCTCACTCTGCTCAAGTTTGTCAGTCAAAACCAAACCAGCCAGCCAGCCAACACCCACCTAGTCAAGTTTAAAAGAAAGTAGCTATGACTGTATCCTGTGAGGGGACTGGTCCTGCTGGTGTGTACTAGGATTGTTCAGAATATTTCACCTGAATTGGCTGTCCTGAGAAAACAGACACTCCTTTACTTCTTTCAGGATCCGAGTGGGGTTTAGGTGGGAACGACGCACTAAGCTGCTCAGATCACAGCAGTTCCGGACATGTCTAGACATAAAGTTGCTGGTACTGAAAGAAATGTTATCCTGAAGAGGGAGGAACCTACTCAGTTGTAGGTGCTTAAGTCCTCTTTTGCATCTGGCCCTAACTTGCAGGAGAGGAAGAGCCAAATGCTCAAAGGCAGCTTCCATTTTATGGCTCTAAAATATGCAAAAAAATTATGGACTCCATACTTTTGCACCTGCATTTGTATTGGAGGTGAGACACAGACTCAAACAGGCAGGGAGAGGCTCTGATTCTCTGCCCTCCCTCTGCTCTGTGAATTCAGAAGGGAAGAGAGGTCTCAAACCAGCAGAAATCATAGTCCCCATGTGTGTCATGTACTCGTATGCAAAGCTCCACGATTGGTACACTGGGTGCTTGTTGGGCAATGGCATGGAGAAGGCTGGGTTCCTGGGAACATTTTCTGTTCATTGTACTGTTCCTTCCTGGCATTTCAGAAACCACTACAAAGAAGATGACAAAAAGGGGGAAAAAAACCTTCTTAAAATGAATTGTGTGTCTCTGTCCTCGGTATCCCAACAGCCTTGGCAAGCTCACAGGATCCAGGCAGAGCTGGTCTCTGCTGGATGTTACTCTTTGTCTAATTTTATGATAATTTTGGGGAGTTTGCATGATTGAATGGTAAAAGCACAAGGAGGGAAGTCAGGACTCAGCCTTCATTCCTGGTTCTGCCAACAAGATCCTGTTTGTATTGGGATGACATATATAAAATCTTCCAGTTGTCCCATTGGCATGAAACTTGCTTTATGTGTTTGCTACTTCTGTTAGTTCTAGGACTATCTTAGGTTCAAATCAAAACCATGGCAAAATGTCTCAATTTATCTGCAAAACAAATTATAAACCTAAGAACTAATATCTTTCTTCTCTGATTCAAAGCCTGTTAAAGACAGTACAAAGACATCTGTTGGCTCCAGTTTACATTAGATTACAGTGCAGACTCTTGATCAGATGGAAAAAGAAGGAAAGTCACTAGAACTCAAGGAAGGGATGGGAGAACTATGATATATATTACTGGGAAGTAAAAACAACCTCAAGGGATGCTGGAAGCAAAACTTCTGCCAAGGGCTGGCTACAATACACAAGTTTATGGACCCAGCCTTCGCAGCTTTTTGGCTCATCCTAGAAAAAAAAGCTTCCTGTCTTAACCTCTTAATGTAATTTGTAACTTGCAGTACTTTTCATACCTGAAAGAATAACTCAGTTCTGCTTTCATGCCAAATTCCCAATGATTTCATTGTGAGCGTGGCACAACTCACATCCTCTTATTCTCTGCTGCTGGGTCTTTTTCACATCTTTCCATGCTGTGAGGCTTTGCTGGTCCTTGTCCCACTCATGCTCATTCTTGGTCTCTGTTTCTTTGACACAGGTAACAGTTGTTAACTTCATCTAAAGATCATATTTTTTCTGTAGCAACCAAAACATAAAAAGAGGAAATTGATTCAAACACAGTCTCCTGCATCTGTTCAAGATATCTTCTGCTTATAGTGACAATGTGTTTTCTCCTTGCTTTTCATCATAAACCTTAAAGTCAAGTTCAGCTGTTCTCAGATGGGGCTTATGGAGGAGAAGAGGGCAGCTGGACAGTCCCAACTGCCATACTTGCAGAAGCAGTCTGTAACTCTAGCACGTGATCATCCCAAACCATAAATAAAAAAAGGAAGAATGAACAAAAATGTATTACTGTTTTGAAAATGAAATCTCATTATTTCACTATGTAGCACTGCTATCTCAGTACTGTCATTTTCAAAACTAACTTTTTGGTCCTTCTTTAAGTATCTGAGGCTGTTATCTACAAAATCACCTTCTAAATTAACAAAGCAGTTCTGAACAAGTGGCAGGCTACACATAAAATCTGGAAAGGTTATCTAAAAATACATTTTTTTCCTAAGTTATTTCTAAGTCTTTATGAAAATAAAACCTGCAAAGATGCATAACAATGATCCACTAATATTGATGTCACCTCTAGTCCATCTGCTGTCATGGTGGAAAAGGAGGGAGTTTCAAGAATAGGAACATTGATTATATAAGGAGATGCTCTGGGTTGTGATCAGAGATGTCTCTTTCTTCTAAATATACACTAAATTTGATTCACTAGCAACAGGGACAAAAAGATGTTTTAGTTCATAAGGAAACACTTTGATTCAAATATTTAATTTCGCTTTAAGCATTTCTGAAAATATGATTAAGCACTAAACTAAAATGAAGACTCTGAATCCCAAAGCTAAAATGTTTCACTTGGAAAATGATAAAATTGTATAATTTCTTTTTTTTAAATTTCAGGGTGATATAAATAAAACAGCCAATGAAATTAATTCTAATTCACAAAGTGTTTCAGTTTTCCTCGATTTGAATGTTTTTGCTAAGATTATCCAATTACAAATAACGGGAGGATGTTACTGTGAAGAAATAATGTGCTGTCAGAATCGGGATTTCAGTGTTACTGGATACAGGTATATTTGACTGTGTACTACAGTATGGTATTAATATCTCAGCTGAAAGGTGGAGTGGGTACAGTAAGGAGTAAGTCATGGCTCACTTTTAGTCCATTAGTAGCTGTGGCAAAGTTACATCTCAACAAATCTGTAATCTCCACTTGACAGGAGAATACCCTGCACATTTGTGATGCCACAGAAATAAAGTGTCATAATTAAAAAAAAGGTTCTTTTCCCTCAAGATTTTCTTTAGGCTTATCCTCAAAAGAATCCCAGGCAGGTAATTTATTGTTTATCCACATGACATTTAAGCAGCATATTTAATACAGTTGCAGTTCATACTTTAAATTCAACGTAACATCAATTCAACAATTTTTGGCAAATAAAAGGCAGCAATGGAGTGTTAAAAATTCAAAGAGACTCTCATCTAATTTAAATGGTGTTGCTCTCAAAAGCTGGCAGCACGGAGTGCATCTTTTTAAAATGTTTCTCTTAGAAGATGATGTTTATGATCACTCTCAGCTTGGCAAGAAAAACACTCTTCTAAACATTTACATTTCACATTCTTTAGGACAGTTGAAAAATGTTGGCTTGCAATTCTCCACACTACGGAGAGGTTGTGAGGAATGTTATAGTAGAACGTTAATAGCCATGTACTTTTCTAGTTCTTTGATTTACTGTGTGGTAGTTTTTATACTCATTGTGTTCTTAATGTTGTCTGTCTTGATTTGAGTTTCACTCAAACAACATGAGCTTAATTTATTTTTCTAGCTAATAAAACCAAAGCCAATTAATTTATTAATAATACTTCACACTAAGATTATAGTCACCTTTTGGAGACCTTCCCATTTGAATATATTCACTATAAGCTGTTGTAAAACTCCCCAGTAAAGTCAGAAAATGAGCATTTTTCAAGAGATGCAGTCTGTTGCTGTTCTGTTTGTCTAAACAATGTGGCCGTGTTCTGTTTTGCCTACGACTCTGATCACCATGTACAGATATCAGCAAAAAAATAATAACATAACGTCGAACCCCTGATCAGTCCCTCTCCAAGGTAACTGCTTCCTTGAGTAGTAGAACTGCCACATCTGAGTAAGACATTTGTGTCCTGACTGCTGTGTGTCACATACCAGGAGCCCCAGTGCAGAGCTCTGGTGAGCTCTCACAAATACTGCCATTAAATGCAGATGGACTGACTACCTGTACCTGCCTATTCATACCCTGGCACACAGATTTCCCAATCTGATCCAATCTAATAGCATCAGGGGAAAAAAAATTAGCATTGGCTCTATTCCTCATCAAGAGCACTGTTTTCAAAGCAATGTTTTGAAAGTACAATTAAATTGTAGATTAGAGGTGCATAAATGTAATCAAAGTGTTCCACATTCCACAAATCACTTAAGGATATGTATGAATCTTACCAACATATGAAATTAATCGCTTAATTAGACTGATGCATGGGAAACGATGAAGTCCTAAACACTACCAGCTCCCAGGAAGGTCACTGAAAGTTGATGGTATCAAGGACTACAGGACTGAATGAATACAAGAATGTATCCAGACAAATAATCACCTCCCTGCAGTGTTGCAATCAGAGGGAGTCCCCAGACTGGACCGCTCCTGTGGGTAAGCTCACTCATGGTCTGAGGATCTGCAGAATCAGGCTTGGTGGTATGTGCTGGACGCCTGTGCACTATCATTTTAATTCGGTTTGCTAAGGTGTGTAGAATCTCTGTCAAGGTACACGTAAGCCACAATCACAGTGGCATCAAGTCAGCTGCTTCAGGTCTGGGCCATTTTGCTGTCAGCTGAAGATGTGAGGCTGATGGAAGTGGCTTGTTCAGTGGCGCTTGGATAAAGAATAAAATTTGCTGTACACATCGCTGGTAGTAGTAGAGAACTCAAGGCAAGGGAATTTTATGAATTCAGAATACAAATTGTAGGTGGGAAGGCTTAATTGCTGTTCATAATCAGGCATCAATATAAACAAACTGTACACATATAATGCCCTTCATCAGAGGAATTCAGGTAACTTAGAATGTTTATTAAAGTCTCATCAAAACACGATGTTGTGACAGTATTATACAGAGATCCCCTGAAGCAGCTCTAAACTACCTTGTCTGGGCCATGGCAAAAAGCCTGAGCCCCATGGCTACTGGCACTGTGAAGTCAGGAGTGTGCTCCCTGAGCTCTGAATTAGCCAAGGGTTTATGTTGTTCAGGGAAGTGCTTTTATTCAGTAGGCTAAGAGCTGGGTCTTGCTGGCTTACATCAAACTTGTTTGGGATATTTTGCAAACTCATGGAAACAAAAGACAGTGTTTCTTGACAAAACTTTTTAGTGTAAGTCTGTGCAAGAATACTCTCATTCCAGAATAAAAACGACCACACAAAGACTGACTCAAAAAACCTCCCTGCCAGCCTTTAGAAACTGAAAGTCCCATTTTAAAGTTGAAGGCACTTACAAAACCCCCATGTTTTTATTTAGCTTGTTGTTTCCAGTGTGTACATCCCCCAGAGAATGTACCCAAAATTCAAATCAGCTCAGGGGAATCTCGAGGCACCCAGTGATGGTTGCCTCACTTTAAGACAAGCACCCAATATCAAATCAGGTCAATCGAACCTCACGGTGTTTGATGACTCATTTCAAGGCAGCCACCAAAAATGCAGCATCTTTGAAAAGTTTAGAAAAGTTTAGCCTAAGTGACTGGGACAGAGGATGAAGAATACTTGTTCTTATAGGCAAGTACTCTCAGAGTAACTTCTTATCAATCAATGATCTATATTTATATAGATCAGCATCTACAGGTCTCTATAGGAAGCCGGTAACACATCACAAATCCTAACTTAATAGAATCTGCATACAACCAGTGTCTTGAGTAACACTAATAACTCTGTAAAAAGAAATAAAGGGAGCAGCTCAGAGTGGGTGGGAAGCAGTAGCCAGCAGGCTGGCTAGGAGGAAGGGAGAAATAATAAGGCATCTGGTTCCCAGAAAGGGCCAGCAGGTGTATTATAGAGGTCACACACCTTCTGGTCAATTAAGTCTAAACCCAGAAGAACCACTGGTAAATATCCATTGCTGCTGGCTTTGTTAAAAGCCAATTAGAGACACATTTACATTATAAAACTAGTTTCTAGGGAATAAAAGTGTGGAGAACTTCAAAGAGTTGCCCAAAGAAGGAAGAAGCATGATGCATATTTGGGACTGGGACTAACGGATCCCAGTGCCTGAACATGGGACATTCTTGGAGATTCCAGGAAGGATGGCTTAGAACACTGACCTCTGGTTGCAAAATTTAAGCCAGAATTGAAATAATTTTTATTTGTTTACTTTACATTTTACTTGTCTACTTCCTCCCAGTCAAGTATCTAAAATGTTCAATTTTAATTGTTTCTAAATACTTGTTTTACTATGAAGCTTGTCTAACACGGGGGGATAAGGTAAATGAAAACAAAGCTACGGCGTTAGAATTCCATGAAGATCATAGATTGAGTCAAAGAAGTATGTGTGGGTAACCTGTACCTCAGCACAGCTTCATGAGATTCTGCAGTGGGGGTATTTTCTATGAGGCTGCAAACAACCAGTACAGGAGCTGGGACTGCCAAGCACCAAGTTTGCAAAGGCAGTTCCTTTAGTAGGCACAAACAGAACCCTTTTTGAGGCACAGAGAAACTCCCCATAGCTTCTCTAAGTCATGGTGCTGTACAATGAGTAGACCAAAGTCACACCACGGGTTAGTGACAAAGCTGAAAAGAATCCAGATTGCCAGCTCCCTGTCCTAAATACCAAATGTAGTCCTGCCTTCTACTCTAGGATAAAAGCATAAGGAAAAAATGTTCTAAAAGCTTCAAGAAGCAGTGTGGATTTTGCTGTTAAAAGGAAGAAACATTATCAAAGGATCAGAAAATTCCACAAAGTAATACAACAGTTACTATTGCAAAACTCTGGGGGATCTCTGCTGTGGTATACAGTTATTCAGCAGCTCAGCCTCATAGCCGTATTTCTTCGTCCTCCACAGTCATAAATTCTTTTTCCTGTTTTGGATAAGTTCATTAAGCTCAACTCTTTTGGCTTCAGTGAGAGCCAGACCTTGCCTAAAATGTAATATTTTAATTGTCCTTTCCATTGAACATTTATGCTGTGTTTATCAGGTTCATTTCTTTTTTCATTAGAAGTTAATCACAATGCCATTAGCACTGCTTTAATGTCATGAGAATGACACTCTGTAGGGTGCATCCTATGACTGCCTCAAAAATCCCTCTCTGTGGATATTTTGTCTCTGTGAAATAGTCTGGTTCCAGCTATTCATCTTTGCCAAGAAGAACAATGTTACCAATTATTCCTACAGTGGAAAATAAATCAGAACAATCATTTGTTTTCTTGCAGTTTGTTGTACTTATCCTTCATCAGAAGAAATTTAGCTATGAATTAGAAAAATTTCCTTCCACCTTCCCAGGCTCTTTATTGTGCAGGATTCATGGTATGCTTATGCATCAGATGAGTTATTTTACCTGGGAGGTAGGAATTATTCCAAGTTCATACCTGCTCAAGATGTAATTCAGTTTTATGAAGGAGACTGGCATAATGCCTATCTACAAAAAAATCTCCAGTATTACTATGTAGAGCACAGAAGAGTCAACAGTGACCCAGTAAAGGAAATCAAGAATTTGAAGGTGGTTTTGCAGAGAGAAGAGATCTGTCATTAGTGAAAAGAAATGAGGGGAAATTACTGAAAGAGCATTTCTGATCATGCAGCCAAGGAAACGTAGAATAGAACTCCAGGGCACATAGGGATCCATGAGTACTACCTTGGGGAGAAGGTACTGCAGATACTTCTTCAGATAAGGACATATAAAAATTCAGTGCTTGAGCTCTGAAACCCAAACATTAATATTAAAAACACAACCAGTTCATGTTCATGGATTGGGACAGGAGTAGCTTTAGGATTTGGCTCTCATATTCTACTTAAACATGTGATTCATGAGAATAACTCAGATGTGCCATTACCTTGAAGGTATCAGAAATTAAGGCAAATATACTCCCAGGTTTTACAAGCAGTTACCATTCTGCGCACACAGCTATGAAAATGTGGTCCTAAAGACTTTTTGCATTTATTTTCAGTTTGCACAGGAACTGCAGAGGTGTTGTCCGAGGTGCTGAGTCCTCCGCAGGTCACCGGGAAGCTGAAGGAAGCTGTAGGTGCTCCATGCCACCGAAAGTCACGTCATTGGCTTAATCATCAACAAAGTTTTATTACTAAGTCTGGCAGCTGGTATCCAATGAAATCTGAGATAGCAGTTAGTCCTAAGCGACTAGTAATACCAGTTTTCCTAGAAAATTAATAAATGCAAACGTTAACTGCTCTAAATTCACTTAATAAACAAGTCACCTGGAAAGACTTGTGGTTTTCATTAAAACAGAGAATATAAATAGAAAAGGAAGTGGAAGTCCTGATACTTGCTGTTCAATAAAGCTCATAATGTGGCCAAGCTTTTGCAGGGCTCGCTGGGTATGCAATGAGATAATTAGCAAACTGTCATTGTAGTCTTTCAATCACTATAAAATACATTTAAATGCTTTCTAAGCGTGCAGCTCTTTAGTGACTAATGAAGCAACAGCAACTGATAGGCTGGATCCTGCACCACACAAGATGGAACAAAAAAGATGCTGAACTGCATGGCGAGCATAAGAGTCTAAGAAGCTCCAAGGAAGAAATTTTGTTCTCAGCTAGTTAAAGAGATTGACCAGGGATGAACTTTGCCAAGGGCCTCATTAACACAGAGGCAGTGAGTCTTGATATATGTCCAGTGTCCATTCACAACCAATGATTTTGAGGCTTAGTGACCAGAGGAACTTGAGATTCATCCCCATTCCCTGCAAAACCTCTGCTTCACTGAGTCTTGGTATTGTTTCGATTCTTTCCTTGCTGTCCTGCAGTAGGCAGATCAAGTAAAAATTTTGTCTGACTGTTCAGTGCTGAAAAAAACATGCTCCTGCTGAAATTCTGGTTCTAGGAGACAAATGTGGATTCCCCTGGAAATCTGCCCAGATCTAAATGTGAGTATGGAAATGGGTGTTATTGCCTGCACTGTGTTTGTGTTCAAATTCTCCCTTGCCTACAGTTTCCAGATTTTTCTCACTGAATCTAGTGGGAGAGTATAAATTTAAAGGATCTATCAAATAATTAGGCATCAGCTTGATAATGAATTATGGACTGAAATCCAAGTCTCATAGGTGGAGAAATTTGAAAAATTATGTACTTGCCTCCAAAGGAAAGGAAAAATGACTTATAAGAGGAATAAAACTACTGTACAACAACAGGTATAACGTCTTAGCAAAACTAACTCAAAAGGTAGATTACATTTGAATGTGCACAATGAGCAAGATCTCCCCAGCTTCTCCAGCGGCCTCGACATGTGTCACTTTCTACATTCCCCACCATTCTCTCAGGAAGCGGCTGTAATTTGCAACCACAGTTCCCAGCTGTAAAGCCACCACGTGCTACCTGCCAAGTCTGGCAGAGTCCAAGCGCTGACACTGCTGTGTGCTACTGTGTGGACTACAGTAAAAATTACCCAACTGACCTCCATAAAAATAAATCGAGTGGCCCTGCTCAAAGCATCCCGCGTCTTCCTGGAGTTATGCATTGGAAAGGACTCTCTGAGTCATCCTCCTAATCTGCATATCCCTTTGCATCTTAGCGTTAACAGTAAAGAGCCATTGGAGCCAGCTAGAAAAGCCTCATGTTTGTGCTCTCCCATGCAAATACCTCTTCTCCCTATATATTAGTTACTGTGTGTGGGTTTTCTCTCTCACTCTCTCTTGCCATATGTGTGGGAGTTGATGGCATCAACTTTATGAAATCTCAACACATGCCAAGAACAGCTGGAGAAGTTGAAACAAGTTCTGGGTGAGGTGAGTTTCATGGGCAGGGACTGAAATTAGCAAAGGTACCGTGGCTGTTTGCCATCCTGGGAGTCTCACAGGGAGCATCTGGGCTTTGCTTGCTCCAAGAGCAGAATCCCCATGGAAAAAAAGATTTGATTTGATTTAGATAATGACAATGGCAGAGACAGCTGAATTAGAAGAATCTGTTCACCAGGACAGACCATCTCTGCACCTCTTCCATGACTGGTTCATTATGTAAATACAAAAATTTCATCATGAATCTGAGGTAATTAATATCTTTAGCTAGCAAGTAGCACTCTTCATCTTCAAAATGCTTTACTAACATTAATAATTAATCACCACAATACTCTGGAAAGATTATCATCTTAATCAATGGATAAACTGAGGCACAAAGATTTTAAAGTATAACAGGCTGCCAGTGGCAGTACTCTCATGTCCCATTCTGGTGCTCAGTGTGTTACAGTGCATGGCCAAGCTACCTGATATGCTTTATGATAAGAAGGAACAAACCAAGAGGGCATTCCAGGATGAATGAAATAAAACTCCCTCCAGACTGCACACAGTGTAGAATGTGTTAGTTGCTGGCTGCTCCCTGCAGGTCTCTGTGTTCTCAAATCCAGGACGTCTGTCCTCCCCTTGTAACATCTACATGTTTCTGTTGATCTTTCTGCATGTTCCCTTCAGCAGTCCAACAGTATTCCTGACACAACAGATACACTGTGGCCTCAGTCTTAGCTATGACTCAGGTATTTACACTTTCTTTTCTGGGCAATTTTAGATTATAAAGAACCAATGATATGTCTGATGAAGTTTGGTGTTATAAAGTGTTTAATAACCAGCATTTGCTTTTGAAGCACTTCACACATCTGCCTCAGAAGAATTTCCACCTTTTGCCTCAATCTCTTATGCACAAACATTTAAGAGTCTGGTTCAAATTTGTTCTTAAGTTGTTAATTTTCCATAATCAAGTCTTGTTTAGGCTAGTAAATGCAGCTTTTAACTGATCAGTTTTTGCCTTTAGTTTCACCTGGACAACTCCACACAGTCATACATTATTGCTTAGGTATGTCATTCCCAGAAAAAAAATGGGGAGAATTGTGAAAGAAGTGATGTCCCTGCCCAATTAAGAAAATGAAACTTCAGCATAGCCTAGTAAATACAGAAATAGGCACAGTGCATCAGAAAGAAAAGTTTGCTTCTCTTGAGGCTTTACAAGAGGGATCTGTCACATGTGGCAGGCTGTCATTAAAAACAATTAACCTAATCAAAAATCCCTTTTCTCTTCTTTCTGCCTAGTCAGGTGAATATTAAATACTAGATTTTCCAGAAAGGGGGAAAAAAGAGGAAATCAGCATCTGTGTTTTCATTCAAACATGCGTATGAAGGAGCAAGTACAGATTTGCCTTCGTATAGCTAAAGTATGCATGTAATTAGTATGACTGCACAGGGAGTCATGAGACTCATGTACATGACTGGCCACCTGCTTGTCATCTGGGTGGTTGTCTTACTAGTGACAATACTTGTGCATGCAACGCCAGCATTTAGATGTATGAAAACACACTTTTTTTTTCCTGGAAAAGTAGACTTGTGAGATGTGAGAGCTGCTGTTCTAATCTCATGTTCCCCAAGAGTTCTGGTACCTGTTAGGACAATACTTCTCATTGAACATGCAGATTTTTGTACCTGTTTGGTTTAGAGTAAACTGTTTGCTTGTGATGTCTTAACTCCTGGTATCACGACCACAAGTACAATTCTCTCATCATCACTCCCAAACCTCTTTTGTGTTTTCCAGAGGTGGAGGAGGCAAAGAAAAACCCTAGTTCCTTTGAGGTGGGAGCTCACCCCAAGGGGAAGGAGAGGGAAGCTGACCTCCAGTGCAGTTACTGATCATATTTATTTTTAAAGGCACTTAGCCATAAGTCTCAGCCTATGGCTCTGCTTCCTGCAGGCACGCCCTGCTTGTGGCTGTGAAGGTACTCACTAAGCACTAGTAACACCCAGCATTTATATAGGGCTTTTCATCTTCAAAGCACTTCCCGAACATCATTTAATTAATGAATCCTCACAGCCCTCTGTGAGGTATGCACAGTTATTACCCCCACATTTTACAAGTGAGGAAAACTGAGGCAGCGATTAGCTGAGGCAACACTGTGGGAATTGGGATTAGAGCTCAGGAGAACTCAGGAGTGCTTGGACCCCTGTCCCACGCAGCGATTGCCTCATTAGGCAATGCACACGCTGGTTCAGTTCAGCCCAGTATCACAAACATGATCAATGATGACCCATTGGTGCATCAGCAACATCTTTTCCTTGCAGGTCCACAGAGGTGTACTGTGTGGAGATCTGGGAAAAAAATCTTTCAGTGTCAATTCCAGATCCTGCTGTCACCCAGACAGGAAATCCAAAGAAAGGACTCAGGCTTCAGAGGAGGGTGGCTTCTACTGCCTATAGTACTGCCTAACACGTTCAGTTTTAGTGCCTTCAGAGTGTTTTTAAAGTGGCATAGAAGGGAGACTGTCACCCAGAGATTTCAGAGTGCTCTATGGACAAAGGACAGTGTTGCAATCCCAAATCACAGTATGGCTCTGAGCAGCCCTTCAGTCCCACTCAGGCTTGGCCTTGGCTGAAGATCTGATGATTCACGACCCTCAACCCACATCATGAAAGTTCAGTGAGTTTCACTTATATCCTCCTCAGTAACTGTGGGTTCCTCCCTCACAAAGCCCCAGGGTATCCTAGTTCCCAGCTGACATGTGGAGGACAGGAGCAGACTTCCTGGTCATAATGGTAGCCAGTACAGTGAGAGAGGGCACCAATAATGGGGGTTAAACCTGGATGGTTCAACCTCGTCAAACTCGAACATCCGAGAGAACCTGCAGGGCTTGGTTCCTTTCCAGCCCTCCAGGGCTCTCACAGCCCTAATTATTATTGTTGTTGTTGTTATTACAACAAAACATTCATATACTGCCATAAAATGCAAACTAGATAATACACGTTCCTTGCCTGAAGAGCTCAGGCTTTGAACAGGCTGGACATTCTGAACTGGATCCCTGAGGAGAGACAGGAAAGCCACAAACATTCTGGAGCAATTTCTCCTCTTAATTCCTTCAAAGTGTGACTGGACACTGTGAAGGGATATGGGCCATGTCAATAAGCAGCTGACTAGGCACTGACAGAGATCCAGAGTGCTCCTCCAGCTGTGTCTCATCTCATGTTCTCCTATGCACAGCAGTTGTGGGAGAAAGATTTGTGGCTGGCAGTCACACTCACAAGGCAGGGGACTCGGGGGGAATGGGATTTCATTGTGGGCTTGCTTCTCACATCAGCTGCACCTCAAAGCTGGTACCTACCACTTGGAAAGCAATATCCAGCCTGCTGTTTCTGGTGGTGTAGCATCTCCCAGCTCCTGTTGAGTTCTCATAGGCACTATCAGGGAGTTGCTGTCAATCAGCTGATCAGCAGTGCTGAGCCAGACAGCATGGTACCACCTGCAGAAACGCAGCAGGGGCTGCTCCATCCTGCTCCTGTACAAGACAACCATACCAAGGCACTGTGTCAAATACACAGGAGTGTGGCAGTGTATAGCGTGCAGACACCTTTGCATAGCTGACTGCTGGGAAGCACTGGGAATATGTGGTTTGTAAATGCTCTTCTTACGGAGACTGAAGCCTTCCCTCACCTGGGAGCTCCCTTCTGTTTCCTCCTGCTTCCCAGTCTAACCTGAAATGCCATGAGATACTGAGCCAAGGGAGAAGTGGAAAATGTTGCAAGTCCTAAGCTGCACTTTGAAATGAAATAGTAATATTTGTAATTATTAATAATCTCTAATGAAAATAAGATGCCTGCTTATTCCAATATAGACACTTTAGGTAGTACTAGGGCGTCAGGCAAGCTTATTCAGCTTCTGGACAGACATACCCACAAGGCCTAGCTTCAACATGCCCTGTGTACACCTAACATCATTTTGAACAACAACTGCACCAAAAAAACCCCAAAGACAAGGAGCACTACAGATCTTTTGTGCATCAGAGAGGGATCCCTGTCCAGTTTTTACCAACTGAAGGCTGTGAGGCACAAACTGTCCCTACATATATATTCATAACTCATAAAACAAACCAAAATAAAAACCTCAACAAAATACATTTATAATGAAGGAAATATCTCTCAGAAGTGCTGCTGCTTTCATTCCCTCCAGTGCTCGATATTCCAATGTTCTAATGTTCTCTGACCATTCGGTCACAAAGACATTGAGCAGACACTGTTGAGGTTTTGAATGCTTAATCTGACCCATCTTAGACGTGGCATAAATCCAAGAAAATATTAAGAATAGGAGAACACCTAGTATATTATTAAGGGATATAATGTTAATGTTTTGATTATTGTTAAAGTCCGTAGCAACTTTCAATGCAGAACCTCAGGCAATGGGGAACCTCACTGGACACCTGGAGTAAAGGTTCACATCACCTGCTGCCTACCCCTCAATCACAACATTGCTGCTGGTTCTTCTCATTCTTCTCTCCAGGCTCCTAGTCTAGCCCCAAGGGGTATGCTGTCCCTAGGGGAATTTGTTCATACCACAGATATGTTGATGACTCAAGTCTTAGTTTTCCCCCAGTTGTTCTGCCTCTTTATGGCCAGTCACTCCCAGACTGCCACATCCTCCCAGATGGCTTACTGGCTACACCAGCTGAACTCCCTACCTTTTTTCTCATGCCCTCCTTTACCTTCTTTACCCCTACCACTATGTTCTGTTGCCAAACGAGTCCTTTCCTCAACTGCCTCTTTGTAGCACAGCCCCAACAACTACTCACTGTTAATCGTGAGAACATTTTCTGTGCCGTGGACATCTGTTTAGAGCCCTGACACACAGCATTGCATTTCAACAGAACAGTAAAACATTTCTTTTTTTCCCATCTGCAGAAGGTGATCCAGACAAAATGGCTAATTTCTAAGTTAGCTCTTGGTTTATGCTTTCTGCCCTAGCAATAGTTGTCAATCAAGCAAAGCTTAACCTTAACTCAGGCATAAACTTGAATGCAATTAATTCTTGGCAGCAGACGTAAAATACTATGAGCTCCATCTCTCCTGATGGCGATAAGGCTGACTGTCAGGACAGGCTCTGCATTCACTCCTTGACTTTAGCAAGAGTTAGATCAAGCACATACAGAGTAATATAACAAATGCACTGGCTTCAGCAAGTGCCACACTAAAAGAGTTAGTTGATTTGTCTCACTATGCCAACCAGGACTTGCCTTCATTTACAAAGGTGGCTGGGATTATCCTATAAGTTTTCAGGATATGAATTCACATTACAAATTTGAGGCATATGGCCTAACTCTAACGTAAGGTGTTTGACAGGCTGCAGTGTTAACAACATCCCTGTGGCCAGACACATGCCAGACGGTCACAGATGTCACCTGCTGCCATATGGGTCAGCATAATCTCACCTTACCTTCCTCTGCCTTGTTTCTGTTGCCTCATTGCAACTTCCCGCATGGTGTTTTCAGTCTTGTTTTATCTCATTGCACTTATGGACCTGACTTACATGACTCAAATGAAACCTTGTTAACTTTGCTGGGGTTCATAATGATTCAAGTTATTAGACAAGATGGCCTGGGACAGACTGCCACCAGATCAAGTGCGATTCAGGTTATCTTCATCTTGGGGTTGAGGTGCCAGCTTGGCCCATCTATCTTGCACCACTCACAAGCCTGACACTCACTGTCCCACTCCCCTTCCCTCATTTTTCTGGTTATCTATTTTACTCATTACCCTTATCAAGAGCAGAACTTAACCAACCTGGTATACCAGCCTGATGTATTTAGCAGATTGTGGTGTGACTCAGTACAGAACTCTTCCTATGTTTTCACATATAAACACAGTCAGTGGACAAGAAGACAGTGAAAAGAGTATGCGATGCATCATGAAGATTGCAAAACCCTGAGAAGTCAACAGATTGGAAGGTCCCTTGCAGAACAGGTTCCCATTTCCCACCAAATTGTCCTATTCTTTTTTTATTTGAATAGTATCAAGTTTGCAAAACATCTGAGATTCATTAGGTTATTATATCCATATATCCATATTACTAAAAGACCTGCAAAGGCATATTCTATTAGCAATATTTTGGCAACTGTCCTGAAGGCTGTCATGTATATGATGACCAGTGTAAGTTACACCACTAATCAAGCTGGGTCAAATATTTTGAAAGTGATCCATAGGCAGAAACACACTCATATTAACCATACAACAAAGAGTATTATACACAGATATAGCTGAAATAGGGGATGAAAAGGCAAAAACTACCCAGATGCTAAAACTGTAAGATTGATTGTTTTATTTCACCAAAATTACAGCTTTTGGTAGAATGTTTGGTCAAAAGGCCATCTCTTCCCATGGAAAAACAGGAAGAATTATGTTCTGCCCTACTTTGAACAGAAATTTTACCTAAAATTTCATTTGATTTGTCCTGCAAACATGCCTCAATTTTGCATTGGTTTATATCCTGGGAACTAAGGTGGCTGGTGCATTGTATACTGCATTGTGTAAGACGTTGTCTACTTGCAGTTTGCATATTATTAGAAATATGTTTTTCAGCTGACGGAAAAAACCCCAGTGATAAATTCTTACTGATAAAAAAGCTTTAGAATGGACATGGAGAAAAAGACTTTGTTACGATTTTACTGCAAATGATGACACTTATTCTAAAAACCTCTATCTTACTAATCATATGGATAAAAATGTCACATTTACTTTCTGAATTAATTTTGACAAGATTCAAATGCAGTTTATGCTTACAATGAAACTGTCAAGTGCTTGGCTTATAGTAAGTAAAATTCTGCAAGTAGCAGTATGGCTATTTCAGATAGTTACTGCACTTCTGCTGATACAACTGAAGGTAAAAATTAATTTATGAAAAAGGTTTTGGGATTAGTGAGTTTTTTCTTTGGCAAAGCTATGCAGAATTGGCCTTAAAACTTAACTTGATAGTAAAATTCCAAATATACGCAAATAGTAATTTATCTTATTCAAGAAAATAATTCCATTACTAACATTTACATGATCATAAATATATTTGGGAGACAGATAATCCTCAAAAAATAGTCTTCATATCTAACACATGGTATATTATTTCAATGCATGAGCTAGAATTATGCAGTAAATTATATTGAATATCTCCTCTGAAAAAAGAAACACCAAAGGAAATCCTACACTCATTTCATTAAAAAATATCCTCCATGTCTCTCATAATAATCAGTCTCCAAGAGTTACTTCCATAGTTCCTCCATGCTGAAGCTGTATCACAAAAAAATTCTGTACTCAAATATGGGTTAACGCTTGATTGAACACTTTGGACCTGTCCTTCCTTCTCTGCTTCTCGAGGGAATGCTAGCTCTGTTCCCTCTCCTGTGTAAGCCCATGACCCAAGGTCAGGCATGCAAAGGACCGCCCAGAGTTTAAAGACGAAGAATTTAGTTAGGGGTGGTTGCATCTCAGGTCTCAGCGGAATGGGTTGAGTCCTATCCCACACCACAAGATGATGGGGGTAAGCTGCACATTGTACTGTGTGACAGGCACAGGCCTCAGGCACAGAACTGCAGACAGAGAATCACATGTTTCTTGCCCTGCACAGTGCCACAGGCTTTCTCCTGCTCCCTGTATCTGGTATGTGGGACCGCTGAATTGGAGAGACCCTGACGTGCTGGGTTTTGTGGTCCAGTCTAAGAGTGTGGAAAAAACTCCCCGGGAGCTGACAATCCTCACAATTCTATGTTCCATTCTCTTCCACTTTGATGTTGCTGTCTCTTACTTGAGTGTTGTTATGTATTGCATTTGGATTTAAAACAAATAAACATGAAAGAGGACACTGCTGTACCCGGTTTTCCCTATTAGAAGGGAAGGAGAACAAAAACATATAGTAGCCACATTGCTTATGCAATTAACTCTCCAATAGCTGGGGTATTAGTTCAACTAGAAACCAGGAGAGATAAGCATGCCATATTTTCTGTTCTGCAAACACTATCTCCAGCAAAATAACCCTCCAGCAAAACACAGACTAAAATCTTCATAGGTCCATTACCCTTCCACAGACAGGAAATGTTTAAATGCAGTATTCCAATATTATAGGTTATATGCCCAATAACTTATTATAAACTAGCATCTAGAACAGGTTCTGTCAGGAATGTCCAGTGGTAGCTGCCCCCCTGAACCAAACTCAAGGTGAAGGTGCTAGGCCAACTCTACTTGAACCTCCATCTGTATTAAGTATCACAGATCTTTTACTGCCTCCTAAAGAAGTAAATTGTGGAGTAGCATGAGGAATTAGAGTGCTGAGATCTCATGTACTGTATTTTTACCTGGGAATCACTAGGAGTTATGTTGATAAATAGCTAATGCAGAAGAGCAGCCCAACATGGTCTTACTTTTACTATAGAATTGCTCTGAGATCTTGTTCATCTTTCAGTATCTTATTTGTTCCTTCTGTAGCTTGGGGTATAACACTTATCCGCTCCACTGAGGCTCTGAGGTCTGTAACAATAACTGTGAACTGCTTGATAGGAGATGCTACTGAAAGACAAAGGTGTATTATTGCAAAATTTTGTGGGTTGGCAACTTAGCTGCTGGCACTGTATTGCATCCAGAGCCCATTTGGCTCCTCACAATGAAATGAGAGTGGGGGGAGAGGAAATCAGGTCAGAGTTTTTGGCAGACCTATTCAAGGTAATCATAATCCAGCTGATTCATTATGTGCTGCAATCTTTGCTGGCAAAGACTCTGAAGTACAGTAGCCTCCAGCCCTATTGCAGCTCAACCTCTGTGTGTGGGTGTTGATGCTACACATTAGAGAAGGGTGTCACTGGTGGATAAACTTAAGGGGGTGAGGGCTGGATAAAGGACACAAAGAGCTTTACACAAACGTGCACTATCAACCTAGCGTTCCTTGCTGAGCAGCCCACTCTAAAAATATTGTTCCTACCTCCTACAAGACAAGGAGGAAACCTTCTGAGCAGACCCTTCTGATGACTAATGCAATCTATCTGTGTTTCATGAATCACTGGCATTGAGATGTCCTTGTGGCATAATCAGAGCTCTCGTTATTATACTCATTGATGATAAAACAAGTAAATCTTAATGAGTTGTGGGAAAGGAGACAATAGGGCTCTCTGCCAGGTCTCATTTACCTTGACAACACGCCTACAGCCCAAGTACAAAGATCGCTATTGTTTATCCTCAGTATTTGTGAAGGGGCCAGACAGTTCTTCTCATTTCACTCCATCTGATGGTACTCTCTTTATCTCTGCCTTAGGTTTCTAAGGTACCTATCACTGTGGTATCTAAGTACCTCAGCTTACGTCCAAGGTTAAAATTATGGTAAATAAACCACTTGGACAGCTTTTGAAGGTGAGAAACTGATATATCGTTAAACATTCAGTTTACATAGTGCCTCTTCTTTGACTAAAAGGACAAGCAAAGGCTTTGTTGTTCATATTGTAAACAAACCTTCTGTGTATGATTCAGACACTCAGTAACTGGGTCTGTTACCTCCAAACCAAGCCAATTCACCATGCCAGTAACACATGCCTGCATGGGCTCGGCTTCTTTTCCAATCTGGACTGTGTTTACACCAGGGACTCTTGTCAGTTGACCTGTCTCACTCAGGGTTACAGCTCATCTCACTTCTGACCAGAAGAGCTACAGCAGTAGGATTATTAGAAAAGAAAACAGATATGAGAAAGATGGACCTGTTCCACCCAGCAATCTGTCCCCTGTGGGTATTCGCAGTCAGAGCTGCTGTTCTCATTTGAAGCTCCTGCCCTTCTGCTGCTGGCTGTTCTTTCAAATCCCCAGTTGCAAATGGGCCAGGAAGGTTTTCACCTGGTGCATGGTTTATCTATAGCTTTGTCATCTACAGCTGCTTGGGAATTGTCAATGAAAAGGATTTTTGAACAGAAGAAAGAGATCTCTATCAAGCTACATTTTTGTACGTAATTTTACGGAAGTATTTGTTAAGAAAGGCTTCCCAGATCCCAGCTGGATTCAGAAGAGCCACCCCTGAACAGTCAGCATTCTAGCAGCCAGGCACTTGCTAAGGGTAGGGGAGAACTGAGATTGGCCCCGGCACTTCCTCCTCCCAAACGGCTGCCAGAATCACCAGGCTACTACTTATACTGGCACGGGAGTCTTCTATGGGTTTTGTGCAGAAAGTATGAAAAGATGTGTTTCAACTCAGTGTGAACACAGGAACATTCTCAAATTTCTGAGAAGCTTGTCAGGATGGCAAAACACTTCCCATTCAGATCTGGAGATAAGTGCAGTTTTCAAGCAAGAAACAAAAGACAGAGTCTGACATTTAGATCTGAGTGAGTTCCTTGGGACAGCAACAAGAGAAAAACATCTTTCTACTTGTGCTATAACTAAATCAGATTAATTGCTGATTTATAATGCTGAGCTGGGAGAGCATTAAAAATAGTGTCTTTTTTTCCCCTCCATATTGCCAGCCACAGGAACTGCAGCTAAATTGGGGATTGTGTACTGTTTGCCTCTTTTAAACAACTATTTCTGTTCTCACACGTTCTCGCCCTGTTGGCTTCTTTTGCTGCTGTCAGCTGGAGTGCTGCTCCGTGACTCACCATGCAGAAAGACAAACGACAAACCTTTCCCTTAGACAGTGTCACCTCCACAGCACACCTGTGTCTGCTGGATTCACACTGAGTCTTCAGTTCATGCTGCCCCCCTACAGTGACTTGATGCAAGTTTTTAATGTGATGTTCTCATGTATAGCAGCAAGTGACAAGCAGGGAAGAACAACAAAGGCACATATAGTAAGATCGTGGCAATAATCATCCAGAAAAGGTCCCAGTAGGGCATATAGAATTGTGCTTTGGTAGGGAAGATTGCATAATCAACCAGATGCTCTTCCATCACATGGGAACTGAGCAGTCTAACACGGGAGGGGGACTATAGCCCTGTGATTTCCTTCCTCTTTCCCTTAAGAAGTCCATCCCTAGGCCTGACTTAAGGGCATTTGACAAGTGGGAGGACTTTCTTATCATCATATCCTTGTGCAAAGAATCATCTCAGTCAAGTTCTTTTCACATATTGAAAACTTATTTACTGATGGAAGATGCTCAAGAAGTAAGAGCTTAACAAAAGGTTTGAGTGAAAGGAGTAAGGCTAATATGGAGACTAATGCATACTGTTCCTGCTTGCTCACTTCTCATAGAAGCAATGCCCTGAACTCTCTTTTCACTAGCACTGAAGTAAATTAATTAGCTCAGATAAGATTACAAAGCTTTCATAAGTGACAGGAGAATCAGAGCCATTGTGTAAGTCAGAAAAATAATTTTAGCGCTCTCCCGTGGAGCAAAATGACTTTCTGGCTCCTCTCTAGCTCCTTTCAGTCACACAGTTTAAACCCTAGCAAGCTTTCAACCCTCCCAAAGCTTCCATACTCACTTGTTACTTACACGGGATTCCCTTAGAAATCAGCCACCAAAAGTCAGTGAGTTCTACCTTAGCAAGAGATATAATAATAATAATTATGCTTCCTCATCTCCTTCAATATGCTGAAGGGATAGAAGCAATTTCTACTGGAATTCCCCTCCAGGTTACTGGTTTGCTACATATTTTCAATTTAAGCTGCAGGGTGAAGAAAAACTGTGTCTTTGTGCATAACCCAGACTGTTTTTGCCAGCTTGTGCCAGATAGATTTACTAGTTTTGTGGACACTCAGGCAGTCACAAAATTTTTTTTACCTTCTGGAAGAAAAGTAGCACAAATTTAAACATTTTGAGGACCTTGTTCAGCTTTCCAATAAGCTGCTGAACCATTTGACAAATCCAGCCATTAGCATCCTAGAAGGAGCTGCAAGGCATTGGCTATTTTGACATCCAACTGCCAAAGTCTCAGAATGAGAGGGGGGCTGCTTTGAAAATATGGCTTCTAATTGTAAGTGCTGAACACTAGAAATCTGGATCTGGCCTGTTTTGAAATTTGGACTATCAGTACATAACTACAGCTGTTAGTTAGGCAGGAGGCACAGAGCATTAGCAACAACAAGGCTTTTCTGGTCAAAGTCAATAAAATGTCCTGACTAAACCAGAGTAAAAGATCAGCAAAGAACATGAGAATCTTGAAAAACACCATAAGCTAGTGAAACATTCAAATAGCTTAAATAACAACCCCTAGAGCATATAGCAAAGATCAGTTATTTTCTGCTAATGAAGGACAGGGTCTTCAGCAATCAAGTCATACCAGAGGTAATCAGAACATTTAGAGTGCGATGCTGTTTGCTCCATAGGGACAGATGAAAATATCATGAAGTTAAAACTCATCACTGCTTTCCAGGGAAAAGGTCAATGTCTCAACAGGCAATGGAGACGGAATTCAATTCTCACTTCTGAGGGAAGCTAGGATAGAGGTATATCCTACAGAAAGGTTAGCTTATTGTGTCCACAGATTGAGACTTCATTCCTGAAGTCTTCTCATGCCAAATGAATTCAACAGACTACGTAAAAATCCTGAGTTGAGCACTTGCCAATTTGTGCATGCAGCTGTAGATACATGGTGTGTAATTGCATTTGCCATCAGGGTAATTGTGCATGAAAAATTGTGCAATTGAATATGTTGTACACATGGTCATAGTTTAAATTTCTTTTTTTCAGGAATCAAGCACTCTTTGAACAAATAATCAGGTAAAATAGTCAAAATTATTAAACATTATTTTGGCTTACTTTAATTATAAAGTCACAAGTGAACCACAATACTGTGCACTTAAACGACACAAAATAGAGACACACCGCATCACTGCTATGCCATTAGAATCTGTTTGCAGAGTTTTTTAATTTGCTTGCGGAAAGATGGATTCCTTAGACTGAAGCTAATTTGTTACACGTTGTCTGGAATCTAAAGCCAATTAAATACTGTTCATAGTTACTATGCAGTCCTTAGCAATTAACTTTTTTTGAGGATTCATTTAATTCTACAGTTCATGAAACCAAGGAAGGAATTCTTCTGGCAGAGAAATCACAGATATTTCACAAAAAGTCCAAAACCACATAGACTTACACTTGGATACAAAGTGCCACTGGATAAGTATAGCCCAACAGAGACAGATTCAGCAGATCAAATGAAGTTCAATGCTAAATATCTCAAATAGCAGAATTCCCATCTCCAATAAGAAATGGTGAGACTGGACAGAGTAATCATTACACAGCAAACCTGGACTCTCAACATATGTTCCATAACCCGATGCTATGAGCATTACTACAAAGCAGGCCTAGCTAAACAGTGCAAATTATGTAAACTCTGTTACCTGCACTGGCCCTAGGTGATACCACTGCTAAAAGCAAACATTATATAACATGGCACTGCATCTGTGAACAGAAGATAGCACGGAGTCCCCACAACAAGGCAGTTCATCATACAAGAGCAACCAATGCCGTGAAATGGAGCACTGCTGAGCACAGCTCATCAGATGTGGCCAGGACATAATAACTGGATAGTGCCGTGCACAGCATGATGCAGATAATAATCAGACTTATTTCATAAATACACACACACCTATGTACACACACAGAGTACTGTCTGAAGGGAAACACAATTTCACTAGGCAGAGAAACATTTTTCTTTGAAAATTAAATGATGCAATATAAGATTCTTAGAGATGTTAAAACAACCTAAAAGGGGAAACAGCAACAGCAAGAGGGGGAAATAAATGTAAGCACCCAGTTAGGCAATCAGTTCTATCCCTAAGATGGGCTAGGTGAACTATAGGCCTGTTTGAATTCATAACTTCAAATGTCCCTATCAACCCCTTTCAGAGCTCAATTACTGTAACTGCTATGTCCAAGGAGTCTGGGATCTTTCCATATACACTTCCCATTTGTTACAGACAAAACCAAGAGGCACTCAGCCAAATGTCTGCTTGTCCAACACTAGTGAGCTCCCAGTTGCTTTCAGCCCTTGGGTTGCTACTGGCCCTCTATGTTTAAGCCAATATAATTTAATAAACTCTTCATAAGTGATACAGGAGAGATACAGCCTTATCTTAACACCTGAGGTATAACCATATCCAAAGGACATGATGCATTTAGAGCAGATTAAAGAATCCCAGTGTAGGTGGAATCAAAATTGACACTTTCCACTCTTCCACTTTTGCGAAGAGTTTGATGTAAATGCAGATAAGTTTTCAACAAAGCAAGTGAGGCAAAATCTCCCTGTTGCACTAGAGAGCTGTAGTTATCCTGTTCCAGTCAGTAGTTCAGATTTGTGTAAGCTTTTCACTTAGCATTATTATTATTATTTTGCCACTGGTCTGTATAAAATGAAACAGCATTATGGGCAAGCCCCATCCACAGGTGGGCAAACACTTACACACGTGCAGGAAGCACATATACACAAAACCAGCTTCCTGCATGCCCACATGTGTAACACACAACTTCCACCACACGCTGACTTACAAAGTCACACGTAAATATACAGAAACACCCATATTTATTCAGAGCATATGCACATAAACATAGGCACCACACATTTAGGCACACACCTGTATAAACACACTTTCATGCAAGCTTCAACATGCAGCGTACTCAGAAAGGCACATGGCTGCGGACACACATGTGCTCACATGGATTTAAGCACACGCCCAGGACTTGCTCAAGGCAGCACCATCAGCCCATGGCAGAGCCAAAACCAAACAAACAAAAATGAGATTCCAAGGCCAGGAGTTGTCCCTGCAGCTGAAATGACAATGCCTGCCTTCCCTGCAGAAGGGGTGGGTACCTGTCTGGAGGCAGTCGTGCTCAGTTAGACACACACAGAGCCCAGGCAAACACACAGTCGCACTCATCCCATTATGCATTTTCCAGCGGTAAATGTGCGTGCCCTGCCGCCACCCCTCCCTTTTCCTAATCCTTTTTTGCGCACAGCTCTTCATATCAATGTTTCATTTTCCAAATAATGCATTTTCACTTTTGTTTACAGCTGGGACACTGGCCTTGAGTCAGTCTCTATAAACACCTTGGCAAAGCCAGTCCTGTCTTGTTTGTTTGTTTTTGCAGTGACTGAGTGTGTAAGGAATATGGAGGGAGTAGGCGGCTCTACATGTCCCTTCACCTCTTGTGGGTTTTTGTGCATTCCTTTCATAAATACTCTCTTTCAAAGGCAGGGGACAGGATGCTTTGTTTATATAAGCTCTGCTTTTTGCTGAGGCTCAAACCATTCCAACACATCTCTCTCCAGGAGGCTTTTTTGAAGAGGTCCGTGTTTCTGAGTTACCTATGGCATGGACTTTGGGTAACAGCACAGCTTGGAGAGTTTCTGGAAAAGAGCCTAACCTCAGTCAGAACTAACTTCAGAAAGACCTAATTTAAGCTGGAATGTGATAGTTTAGCACCTAATTTTCTCCAACTTTCTCTTCACCTCAGCTGGCCCTGACTCTTGGTGAATGCTTTAGGAAATACAAGCTTCCCAGGAACAGCTCTGACTCTGCTGATTCTCACGACCAGTAGACAGTTTCTATGAAACCATGCTGCTCTGACTGGTGGGAGTCTATCCAAGCTGTAAGGAGCAAGAAGGCAGAATAAGCAAGGATGGGTTACACACAGCCTACTGCGTTAGTCAAAAAGGCTTTATTTAAACACATGAGATGAAATGCTTCAGCTAACACCAGCAATAATATTGTTTTTCCTCTTCTTTTCTTTTCCTCCTCCAAGGCATGGATATAATCCTACCTTTTACTCTGAAAGAACCGTTTCCAATACGATTAGTTGTATGAGTTATTTCACTATAATCATTTCACTTTGCATTTTCACACCCGTAAAACTATTTCTACACAAAGACTCATACCCAAACCCATAAACATTGCTGAATTAGAGCAAATGCTCTGCAAAGACCAGGCCTAAGTTAAATCGCCATGGTATATCACAATGATAAAGGCACCTTTACACAAGTGTAATGAGAGTTATCCTTATTTTTATCTGTATAACTCCTAAGTTAAAGTGATACAAACAATCTCATTTTGAATTCCCTTCCTCCCTTCATGTCTTCTACTTTTCCTTTAGCTAAAGCAGTGGGCTGAATGTGTGGAAATAACAGTAGTAAATGGAAAGAACAAGGTGCCACCCCACTGTGTCACCCACAGCAGGCACTTCTCTTACATGCTCTTCTTGTAGACCTATATCCTATAAAAAGCATAGATTGGTATTGTTGGGCACACATGATCATAACACAACTTTTGCTAGCATTCAGTAATTTATCATGAATGTTTCATAATACTGAGTGGAAAGAAAAAACATGAAATAGTTCTAGGGATTTTTCTAGTACCACATTGTAAGGAAGATCTGTTTCCCATAGCTAAATTAGAGACACCAACCAACCACTAACTTAACCACTTGAAGGGAAGTGAGTACACAGCTAGCCAGGCCAAGGATGGCACCGGTAACACAGGTTGAATGTTGCTTGTCAAACACAGCAATAGACAACAACACAATTTTCATAGGTTTCAGTGATTGCAAAATCTAAGTCTGTCCAGCATAGACTCAGGACATTTCTGCAAACAGGCTGTGGAGTTTTGAATTAAAATTAAAAAAAAAAGCAAGAGAGAGAGAGCAACAGGAAAACAATTATGTAATTAAAGAAACAGTAACAAGGCCAAAACTCTAGAAAGACACATATTTTTAAAGCTAAAAGTTAACCTTTTTACTCAATAAACTTTGTTCTAACATCCATTCTCGGATTATACACTTCACACACACTCCTAGAACACCTACACTTTTACTCCTGCGGGGCTTACACAACGTCTCAAAGGTGCACCATCTGCATTTGTGGTCAGAAATAAGGAAACAAAAAATAGTCAGTATGATTTGTTCAAGTTCATTCAGACATCGGTGATCAAAAAGGCAGGAATAACAAAATCTCCCGCATCAGCTCCATTCACTATGCATGGAACAGCAATGTATTTGCAGGCTAAATAATCTTCATTTGCTGCATCTTCTAAGATACATACATTTCATTTTTATTCTCCAACACAGCAACAAGTTGGAATCCCATTCATGATCTAATACATTCAAATCTTCAACCACAATACCTTGGCTTGTATCTACACAGATGGTCTGCTATCCAAATAGTATGAGGACTGCTTAAAGTCCATCATCAGATGAGTTGAGCTCATAGACTTAATTTAAAAATAAAAAGCACAAATTCTCTGTGTACACAATTCTCTTCACTGAGAACAGCAGACAAACTCATTAAGAAGTGATTTCGTCTGTGTACTCATACTGTGACTGTGATACTGGCAGAGCTGAAAGCAGCAGCACCACAGTGATGTGGAATGCAGCATCTTCTAATCTGTGCACTAGACCAATCTTTAATGTCTAAGATCTCTCCTTCTAAAACAGACATCGACAGCATATTTTACTGAAATAACTACCTGCTTACAAATAGCACTCTATGAAGTCTCATAGCCAGAAAAAATCAAAACAAAACAGTCTTTCCGGGTAGAGGAGAGATGGGTAGGTTAGAGTCCTTCAGAATGTGTGATTGCGGCAGTAAAAGACTTTCCTAGTGAAGGAAAGTTCTCTTATTCCAAGAGAAGGGTCACAGAATCAGGAATTAGTTAATTCCATAATCTATGAAAGAAAATGCTAAGAAACTGCTTGACTCTCATCTCTCATTCTGAGTCTCTCCACTTCCATTGCTCCTCACTCTCCTTGTAAATGGATTGTTGACACGCACCCATGTCCACTTTCATTAATGCATTTAATTTGCAAGCCTCACACATATTCCAGCTAACCATACCTTTATGGTCTTTAAATAATATGCTTAGTGCAATAACACAATCCGATTAAAAAACAATAATTGGATTGCAGAGGTTTTAGGCAACCTTGGGGTCAGTGGGAAGGGATGACAAGATTGTTGTGCCATCTGTTTCAGCTGGTCAAAGTTGCCTTGGCATGTATTCTGTTATTCTTATTGCACCTCTTTCTGGAGGGCAGGAGAGGGAGATTATCTGCTGTTTGAGTTTTCCTTTTTGCCAGTGCTGCATATGACGAAAGGGCCTTGTTTCAACTATTGTAGCTGGCATTCAGTCCCTGTTGAGCAAAACCTCAACTGAAAAAGAAGCACCAGAGGTAGTCTGAATCTTTTCTAATCAATGCATTTTGATATCATCTTCCAGGTGCCACAAGCAGTCTACTGCAATTACAAACTTTAACAATTATCAATTTGTAACAAGTGCAAATCTATATATAATTTTGTCTCTTTTTTTCAAAAGAGCTTTTAGCTAAGTCTTATATCCCCACACAACTGTAACAGCTGAATACTTCAGGAACTGACTTTTGCACTCCAAAAATGTCTCTTTTACAGTAAGTGAAATCACTTTCATACCTGCAAAGTATAGGTACATGGTTTAAGGCAAACCCCTGTGTCCAACTTCTTTCTGCGCTTCTAATTCCCATCATATCTCTCATACAGTGACAAACATTTCAAAGAGTACAAAACAAAACAGCTATGACCACAAGAAAAAGGCTGATTTGCACAGTGAGATATTTTGATTACTAAGCAGCAGCTTTAAAAATCTGCTTTAACTTTGGATTCTTTGAGTCCCAACTGGTTATTTGTACTGTTGTCCCCTGCCTGTATTCTTTGACCTTCTCAAATACAGTTACTGCAGTCTGTTGCATGTGTCCCCAAGCAGAAAGCAGATTGGAGAGAGATTAGATAACATCGTGGTGTATGGGTTGGGTACTTCTTTTTTCTTACCAGTTTCCTGTTGATAGAATCACACTGATAAGGAGTTTAGTTGATAGTTGAAGTATGAAACTGCAAAAGGCTGCCTTTTAAAAGACGTGTTCCAACTGGGATGTAGATGTGGCCAAAAGATAGTTTGGTGTTGGCGTGCTCTGGTGCTTAGGCCCATCAATCTGAGTATTACACAGGAGCAATGAGGAGTTAAAGGGGATCAGTGTGGGTGCACAGTGCAAGGTTAAGCTTTTTCAAACCTGTTTACAAACATGGTTAGAGAAATACTGCAGAAACAAAGGAAGCTATTTGAGATATTGCTTCACTCTGGCTACATCTTACCACTTTGTTTCTGAAAGTTATTGCTCCACAGTGCTTTAAGGGAAGGTAAGTTAACAGAACGGTGTGCATTTCTCTCATCTGCTTCAGTACCAAGTCATCCAGATTGCCTTCAACTATCACAAAAGCTTAAGGTAAGGCAGCTGACTTTGCCCCAAGTGATGTGCAGCAATGCCACAATCAGTCCTGCCAGCGGAGATACAGATACGTGAACTCTGGCAGCAATGTGGGAACTAACATCTGGTGAGCAGTGATGTTTTACATTGCCACAGTTCTAATGACCATGCACAGATCCAGGGCATTCAAGGTCCATAATGCTAACATGAGACAAAGCTTGAACATCAAACAAACCAACTAATCACCTACACTTCGGTTTGGAGGTTTCTTATTTTAAATATCTGGACCTTCTTGGTTGGAATGAGTGGCTCTACAGAATCTGAAGGCTCATCTTTATCTTCTACTACCTGCAAGAAAAATGAAGAACTAGCCAATGCTTTTGCCGTTAGTGGTTTGTTGGCATCACAGCATTTTTCAGTTGTAACGATGGAAGCTGTGGTTTCACATCCAGTGGCACAGGCAACACCCACCCTCCACACTCACTGTGCTGCTGGCACAGCTGTTTATGCAGCTGTGCAGTCAACCAGAACAGCTGAAAAATTCCTTTCGGCTGACAGCTTGGTATACCCCATAACCATGGAAAAAGGTGTGCTGATTGAAAACAGGAACAGTGCAAGAACTGGGACAATGAGAAGTGGTCACTGAAAAAACTGACATGAATTCATAGCCCGAGAAACAGAAGCTGTCCTGGAAGATCTTGATAGGAAAGCTCAGCAAAGGTAGGGTCAGTCTACACATGCAGCTCCCTCTAAGGCAGAAGGGAGTCACAGGTATGAACTGGGGGCTGTGCAGGCAACAGTACAATGTAAAGCAGATTTTCTTTGATTAGCCATGGCCTCTAATCTCTCCTGTGCCCCCCTGCAGCGAATTCCAGAGTTCAACAGCCCCCACTGGACTTTCCTGTTAAGGCTCAAATCATTAAAAGTATTTGTTTAGTAAAGACTAAAGCACTCAGGTCCCAGAGCCTGAGAGCTCTGTGAGGTTAAATGTTGTCAACCTTTTGAACGCAAGCCATATTCCACAGGGTCTCAGTGATTCACTGGTACAGCTATATGGAAATTTCATCTCTAGGCTTCACCCCACTTCACTGCAGCAGCTAATGAAACTGCTTGGATAAAACGAGCTAGCTTGGTCCAAAACACAATTCTGAACGTGTGGCAAAGCCTTTGCCAGAGTTTGCACACTCAGCAGAGATGTCAGAAGCTGACACCCAAAAAGGGATCTTCAGCTGGCTGAAAGCTGATCAACCTCATTGCAATGTAGCATGCAATTCTGTTGACCCAAACAGGTGTAACAAAGACAGAAAGAAACCCCTGACCTACTAAGCTCTCCATCAGGTAACTTCCTCAATTTTAAAATTTCACATGTGAAATCAAAGATTTACACTGCCCTGGAACCAGGTATCTTTAGCCTAACATTTTTTATTGCTGATGATGTATTCCGCACGAAGGAGCAAACGTAGTTTGAATATCGTAAGTCTGACCTACATCAGCTTTGAATCAACACTGTTGCTTAGGGCAGAAAGTGTTCAGAGACGGGAACAATCAGAGTGACCCAGGGCTCCATTAATCTATAACTTCCAAAAGGATAAATATTTCTCACAGAACACTCCCAGTTATATCCTAAAGAATATTCCTCAACTGGCCTCATTTCAATTCCAAAAGTTATTTTAGGTAAATTGCCATGAATTAGTGGGCAAATTCACATTCCTGAAAAAGACTGATACCTTGAACTGAAGCTGAACATGATATGGGGCAGCTGGAGAGTCTGCATACCTGCCCTCCAGGGGAAATGGCTGCCTGACCCTTGGAGGAGACAACATGTGGGAACCAACAACCAAGCCTCCAGAGCTCAGAGCCCTCGGGGAGTACTGGTCCCACACAGCCTGCCTGAGACCCATGGAGGGGTCAGGATTAAAGACTGCTCAGGAGCCCAAGCTTGGCAGGTTGTCCTGGAGACAGAGATCGTGAAGATCCCAGCAGGTTATGGGAGATCCATTCGTCTGGAAGTCCTATCTTGAAAAATTCCAGGGCTGCATAGAGCTACAGCACTCAACTCTGTTAGAGCTCCAGAAGAGTGCAGGGGACAGCCCAGAGATTTGAAGAGCTACAGAGGTGGGTTGCTGGCTTTCAGCTCTCTGCCTGTCTGTGAGGAGGCTTCTTAGGAGCTGGGCGGGTGAACTGGAAGGAAATCAAGCAGGTTTTCAAACCTGCCTGGCAGGCAGCGAAGATTCTACCTGTTTTCTGTCAATTTTGCAGAAAATGTCATACTCCTTCAAGCATCCAAGCTGAGATCAGCAGGAATTCCTTTCCTGTTAATATTTTGAGATTTCAAAATTTCCCTGATACCTACTTGGAAAAAATGTTAATGATTTTCACAAATTGAAAATTGAGGGGGGAAAAAAAAAAAGGAAGGGTCAATTATTTGTTTTCAAAAACATTTTCTTAATTATTTTTTCCAAGACAAAACATTCACTGAAACCAATTCTGCACCTCTGAATACTTCCATTTTAAAAATCTGACATATTCAAATGAATAAGAAGTCCTCTTGAATAGCAATGGTACTCTTATTTTGAATGTCTGTCTGCGTCATTTAGCTATTACTGAGCATACAGAAAGTTGTAAAACTGGGGGGTTTAGTTCTTAAGCCTATTTGTACCAGTGTTTATGTACAATGTCTATGATATTTCCAAGTAAACAACCTTGAAAGCCTAGACTTCACAGAAGTATCAGACCCTGCAGAACATTTCGCTGGCACTTAAGACTTACTTGCTTATAACAAGCAATCCCTTACTAAAAATTTCACACTGGCTATTACCTTGAAAAACAGCTAAGAATAATCCACTGAAGGTCTCTTTCACTCTGGTGAAGCAGGAAGGATTTGTTAATCACGACCAGTTTCTTCCTTCTGTCACTTTGCCAGGTATCTAAAGAAAGGCTGCTCAATTCCAAATCCACACTGCAATGCAGATTAACCTTCCAGTCTCCAGCCCGCCAAATCCTCCTGCCTGGCTCACTTATATCCCAGATAAGGCAGGGGTCTGGTATTGGAAAGTGCTTACAATGAAACATGCCTCACGGAAGTTTACAGCAATTTGGCACTCCTGAAAAATCAAGGCCTGAAACAGAAATTCTCATTAGATTTAACCCCCAACCCCGGTGGTTACATTTAGACAGGCAAACTGTGGTATTAAAGGAGGGTAATGTGGCCTCACAGGGAGACAAAACCAACTTGCACTTTGAGCATGTATTTGATGAGAGAAACTACCAAAGAAATACCATTCTTTCGACTAAGACCTACTTTTTCACTTCCTCTCTAGCTCAGTCCTGTGAAATACCCAAGTACAAGTTAATTTTACCTCCAAAAAGTATCATTATGTCTTTGACCTTTACAAACAAAACAAGAAAACAAACCACAGAGTCACAGGCTACTCTTGAACAATGCTTGGGTCTGGTCCAGACATTGCTTTCTGTCTGGAAAGGGAGAGTAATCTCTGCAAATGCATTAACCAGTCGTGTGTGTAAGTATGGAGGAGCAGGCAGGGCACTGCCACCAAAACCACCCCCTATCTCAGGTATCAAAGAGCAGCCTGTGCTCATTACTTGTGATGGTCACCTGCACAAAACAATTAAGCAGTTAACTGTTTTTTTAAAGGACAGAAAGAAAAGTGATGATGTGGTATCCAAAGAGGTGTTATTTTGTTCTTCCTGGTCTTATAATTCTTTTTTCTATCTGGTAATAACTTGCTGTGAGAACCATCTGAGAAAAAGAGCATCGCAGAGTTGGTTGTTTCACTTGGAAGCTGAAAAAGAATGATTTTTCTGAGTGTGGACAGAATTGGACTCTTCTATTGTATAGTCTAGGATGGGTTTTTTTGCTTTAAGCACTTGGGGAAAGAGAAGAGGAATTATCTTCCAGAGAGAAATTCAAAAGAGATTTATTTTTTTCCATATGGGGAACCTAACCTTTACTTCCCAAACTGGGCATATAAATTTGGGCAGTTTCACATGACTCTCTCTTCTCTAGTCATCCTGTGCTGATTTTTGTACAGTTTCTATTTAGAGTTTCTTAGATGCAATGGACTTCTTGTTTGACCTTCTGCATAAAACAAGGCCATGGAATTTCACCGTTTCACTGTAATAAGCTCATCTTGACAACAACATGGTGTCTGCATAACATTAAAGAGAAACACCTAGAGAAATGCACAGCTTAGGTCCTATGTGCCTGAGAAGGAATGGGGCTGTAGAGAAGCAAGAAATGCCTACAGGTATCATTAAGATGATCAAGGCAGACACTGTTTAAAGAGCCATTACACAGTCCTGTCCAATACTGACTGCAGTCCTTGGAAGTAGACACTGAACTGCAGTGGTAGTAATGCTAACATAGGTTACCATGGAGAAGCATGAAAAGATTCTCTCAATTAACAGGAATATGCCTATAGCATTAGGAGAGGCCCACTGAACCCACTACCCAGACCAGGATAACTGTCTGTGCAAACGAAAAACAAGGAAGCCTTCCAGAACAAGTGGGGCCCCAGGCATACAGGAACACCTGGTGGTTTGGCATAGAGCTTAGATAAACAGTTCTCAAAGTATTCTGGGACCAGGGAGAGGATTCCCAGAATCTCATGTGGCATTTAAAATGGGATCTTGTGCCATAACTTTGTGTCGAGGGAGATAAAAGTCCCACTATCAGAGGGAGCACATACTCTTCATAGTGAGTACAGCAAGCAGGAAACCCAATGGCTGGTCTGTTTTACCTACAGTGGAAAGAGATCTTGGCTGGAAGCCAGCTTAAATGGGAGAGATTTTAGCCATCAAAAGATAACAACTTTAAGTCAAAATACCCCACAACATCCAAAACCCAAAATGAATCTGACCAAGTCAAAGTAACTTATTTGATGGTGCTTTTCTGATTACTATTACTGTTTAACATGTATAGTGCAGTAGTGGTGACAAGCATAGAATCATAGAATGGTTTGGGTTGGAAGGGACCTTAAAGATCACCCAGCTCCAATCCCCCTACCATGGGCAGGGACAACTTCCATGGGATCAGGTTGCTCAAAGCCTCATCCTGCCTGGCACTGAACACCTCCAGAGATGGGGTATCCATGACTTCTCTGGGCAACTTGTGCCGGTGCCTCACCACCCTCACAGTGAAATATTTCTTCCTAATACTTAATGTAAATCTCCCCTCTTTCAACTTAAACTGCTCATCCTGTCACTGCACTCCTGAAACATATCTGAAAACTCATTGTGCAAACCAGCCACTGTGCAAATATAGTGACATGGACAGTATGACTTTGGAGTCATATTCACTGATACATACAAGAATTGCAGGAGATGATGAAAAAATCTCCAATCTAACTTAAAATTACCTCTAGAAACTTTAGTTCAATATGCAAATTAAGGGCAGTGGACTTTCCAGGACTTGTGGTGCAATCAGGTATTGGAAAGTGGTTTGATTTTGAAGCAGTCAGCTTTTTCAAAAAGGACAAAGTGCTCATCCATTGGCAAACAAAATAAATAAGGCAAAAGCTAACACCAACCAAGCCCAACCATGCCATCTACCAGCTCACAGGGCTGAGGTGATTTCACCACAGCGGAACTCTGCCAGGCTAAAACAAAGAAACCACAGAGCTTATGGGCAGCCGCAGCATGGAGGTGGGGGTTGTTCAAGAGGTACTGAGTATATAACCTGCTCCCTGGATTGCAGGCTACGTGCTCCCAGGATGCCCAGGTGTTTCAACTACATAGTGCAAATGAAAATGTAGGGAGATGCAAGAAATCAGCACACTGTGTATGAAAAGAAAAAACAAAAAGGGAAAAATATGGACTTAAAGGAAAAGCAGAGTCATTGACTCAAAGCACATCACAAATACAGATCCTCACAGCAATAACAAAGGCAAAATACCCTCCTTTTCTCAGGAGGTGGCTTCATGTCTCCAAGCAGAGTTGATAAATTCTCTTTACTGAACAGAAATCTTGTCCTAATGGAACCATGTTACACTTCAGTGGGACACAGTCACTTGAATGTCATGACCATGGGGGGATACATCAGCTTCACACCTCCTGTTTAGCTGGATGCAGCTAGCAAGGTTTGCTGCCCATTTCTATGTGGAGATTGGATTTGGAATGGGCTGTAACTGATGTTGTTGCCTTCTCATCCCAGTCCTGTGCACTTGTAACAGCCAACCCCAGTACACTGGGATGGAGACCTAACCTTCACCAGTGCTGTTCAGAATATATCAAAATGCTCCTTTTGAAGCAGTATTCATTTCTTAACCAAGACTCTTGATTTCTTTACATGTTAAAAACAATATATTGAAAGAGTGGGTTGGGAATTCTGTTCTCCGTGTGTTGTGGATTAACCAGCAGTGCCCACCACTATGTGCCCAAGGTAGATTGCCATCAATGACATGACCTTGTGGTAAGGCTTTGGTGGTCTGCTTTACTAAGGAGAACTGAACTCTGATTTTGCTGTTGTAGTCCCTAGCCTCCCCTGGTCTACTGGATCTGAACCAGAAAACACTTTCACCAAAAATGACCTCGGAAAAGCATTTTTCCTTTATCCGGTCAAGAGAAAAGCTAGAAAACCAATAAAATCTTTGGAATGAACCATCACTAGGACACTTTCCAGAGGCCAAATGTGCACAGATGTTACACATCTGCACAACATAGTCAGCCAGCCCTTCCAGAAACATCTATTTGTTGATAAAGTAGTGCAATTACAAACCCAGCTTAAATGATGGAGTTTGTTCTCTTTGATCAGATTTCACTGCTTTGTTCTGGCTGGTTCTTCAGAAGTCTTCCACATACATGGACATTTCTGTGGGATTATTTTCTACTTCACTGAAAGACTCCATTCTCTAGCTGATGGGTCACCTTCCTTTCTTTCTACTGCGCATTATTCCCAAAGCAGGCAGTGATCTGAATGAAGAAACAAGCCATATTTCTGAGAGGAGACCAAAGAACTAGTGCTAGAAACTTAGAAGTTTCTATAAGCAGAATTGAAACTATCATTATCACTGGAAATCAGATCAGAATGGCAGTGATTCATGCCTCCATGCACTAATCTAGGCCCCTACATCTCAGATGAACACAATAATTTCCATTCTGCAACAGAATCTGATGAACGCCTGTGTTCCACCATCTTCCAGGAGCTCAACAGTGCCACAGAAACTGTGGCCTGTGGGATATGAGGCTGAAGAGGGAGGATGGAAAGGCCAAGCCTGACAATTTGCTAGAACAGGGCTTCATGTCATTCTTTGCACAGACATATGCTAACCACAGAGAATTGTATTGCACTCCAGAGGTTGACATGATTCTCATGAAAAGAAGCTATGATCTTCCACATGAAAGGCTTTTCCAGCTTCCTACAGATTGATTTCTAATTGGAAAATGTAAGATTTCATATCCTTTGAAAAACCCATCATTAGCATTAGCTCTGATAATCCTGGCCCACTTTAGGACACGCACCCATGCCAGCATGCTTTTGGAACTTAGAGTTCTTGTCACCGGGAGCTCCAAGCTTAATGACTCATGGAGGAAATATAATATTTTTGTGCCCAAACTTTGGAAGCAATGTTTTGGACATGTGTAGGAGTTCCCAGAGGAATTTACTGGAATAGAATACCTTACACAGTTCGGAAAGTTCTGTTCTGTTTCACTCTACTCCACAAAAATTAGACACATATATTTGTTAAGTTCAGAGGTTGGGGTTGAGACCTGATGAACTGTTTGAACAACAGTCTGAAAAATGTCAGTGTTCAAAAGGTAGGATCTACCTGAAAAACAAGTTAAAAAGTCAGTATCAAGAGTTTCATCCCAGGTTAGAGCAGAGTTATGTGTTGGCAAGTGGCCCATATGGGTCTTATGCTGGGTTTCCGATAAAGCAGCAGGGAGGAGAATGGGGGAGACTTGTACTGGTGTCCCAGAAGTAGAACAACTGGCTGGAAGGAAGAAGCTGCACGGATAAATTGGACCAGCAAGCCTTGACTCTGGTAAAATGCCTGAAGCCAAGATTGCCTGAAGGGGGGAAACTGTGGCCCCACTTCGGAATAAACAAAGAAGTGAAAAGGCCTTGGGCTGGGTCATGTCTCGTGAAAATGACAATGTATTTTTAAGCTAAACAGAGAAAAAAAAAAACAAAGAAAAAGGAACAAGGAAAACTCAGTCCACCCACTCTGCCATCCTTTCACAGAAAACAATAACAGCATGGAGATGAGGGCAAAACATATTTTTTTTTAGTGCTGCTGTTTGCTCACAAACTGCAGCTCCCACAAAAATGGGGTCACTATAAAAGGCAGGTTACAATCTTTCAGCAAAGCCCTCATCCATGTGAAACTTGCTTCCCTTCTGGGTCCTGACACAAACACAAGTTTCAGAGATCTGGAAAAACAGACTGAAATTCTCTCCCTTCTCCAAAGGACCTCAGAGTCCAGAGGATCTGAGAGAAATATCTATCTAAACAGAAGCGTGGAGAACTGCAGTTCTGGATTGCACTGGGACCTTCAACACAAAATGGGTGGCAGAGAGCTAAGGGAAGAGTGGAGAGATTCAATCCAGATGGACAATGAAACCCTACTGACACATAAGAGATGGCATAATGAAATATCTCCCCTAAAAGGTATCTTTTAGTGTTCAGGTTCCCAGTCTGGAGAGAGACTCACTGCAGTACTGAGATGAGATAGCCTTCAGTTCCAAGAACATCAGGCATACTTGGAGGGAAGGGGAGGTTCCTCAGACAGGTGTCACAGAGAAGGTTTTGCCTAAATTCCAGAATGATAATAATGCCATGGGGGATCCTGAAAGAAACAAGCTGAACTTTAATAGGTCCTAGGCCTGAGTATTAGGAGCAGATTACACTCAAACCGGTGTTGCCATGTTTAGATGCGTGAATGAATGGGAAAGATAAAAGAAGAGAGGCCATGGCTGTCCTAACAACCAGTGCTGTGTCCAAAGGAGTGGATGTGAACATGAGGAAAAGATTTTTTGACAGACCCTTACCAACGCCAGCGTGTGAACAAACAACAGGGTGCCCTCCTCACTCAGAACTTTCCCCCCACTGTAGTGCACTGTTTCAGCCAAGAAACTCAAGACGCATGTGTTGACAGATTCACCAAGTCACAGGCTGTGTACAGTTGCTCTTCCTTCTCCTTTTCATTTGCTGGAGGCCCCTGCCTTTACTGAGAAGCCCTTTCCTTCCCTGATTTTTTGAGTTGCTGACCTAACGGCTTCCTTTTCTTTTTTTTCTTCCCAAGTGAAAATATAGCGAAGCGGAGTAGCCCAAGTCTGACCACAGGGAAGACGGGTGGATACATTACCAGAAGCCTCTCTGAGACTCAGTTCTCCCATGACCATGATTCTCCCATGTGATGGTTTCCAAGGGAATACAGAGAAGAAGGCCTGGCAACAAGGAGGGGGGATTAATGATGAAAATTGGGTTATTTGGGTCTGTGTGACTTCAGTGTCCATTTTCGTTTGAAACTGAAACCAAAGGGAAGGGAGAGGGAAGCATAGGGAAGATATACTGAAGCCTGCTACCATCTGTCAAGGAAAAAGGTTCTGCCTGCAGCAGGAGCAAGAAGAATTCCCCTAAGGATGAAGAAAACAGCTTACCTATAGGAGACCTTAACCCAATTAATGTGTGCTCACTTCAGTGCTGCTGCCTCTCAATGCTTCAGATACATGAAAGGGAGGAGGAAAAAGACAAGGTGTGTCGGTCAAAACTGCTAGTGCTATGCCCAGCAAAATGGAATTCAGCACAAAGAACACAGGACTCGAAAACATTTCTGTGCCACTGAGTCAGGCTCCTGCTATTACTGGTAGGCGCAACATGAGCTAGCTAGCTGAAGACTAGTCCTGTATGTCCAAATACGCTTTAGTCCTATACGTATGCTCCTCCTATATACATGTTCCTCCTATGTACTCACAGGAGGTCAGTTAGTGGTCAGGTACAATGACACCACTGCCCTCCCTTTGAGCCTCCCAAAACGAGTAAGATGTAGCTAACTTGCAGGGCAAGGAGGAAGGATGGGGGGAAATGCCAGCCATGAGTGCTGGTCCAAAAAAAGTCACTTTTTGAGGCCATCAAACACAATATATTATTCTGCTCACCAAACCACAAACTTAGGAAGTGGCTAAATCTCGAGGAGAGCATCGATACTGCTCTCATCGGTGCATACAGTAATCACACGCACACCAGGGACATCAGCTGGGCGGTGGCTTCTGGGAAAGAACAGCACCAGCCTACGTTACTTACCATGGTCTGATCCCTTCTCCTCCCTACTGATGAAGCTTCAGAGTAGGCCATAAGTAGCAGATAACTCCCTTATTTGTTTATCTTCCCTTCTGTCACCCTTCGGAACAGTGGGAGGGAGGCCACAAACTCTGTCACCCTTGCCAATAAATGGCTCTAGAGTGCTAATGACCTTGGGGCCCAGCTGATCTAGATCAGACTGGAATGAGCCAACTGGAGCGACTGGGAAAGCATCATCTGTCATCTTTGGCTTAGGTTTGTCCTGAGACAAAGTTATGCAAACAGCTCCTGATCTGAGACCAGTGATAGACCATTACTCACAGGCTGGCCTCTCTCAGCACTTAAGTTTGAACTCTTCATTCATCACCTACTTTGACTGCTCTTTTTGGTCAAATGGAGGAATACTTTGCGATAGGATACATAGGATACTGCAGTAGTCAGAATTTGTGCATCAGATGTACAGATGAGTATTACAAACAGTCTCGAGTTGTTAAGGAAAAATAAAAATATTACTCTTCTGCTACAGTGCTTATCAATATGTCTCAAGTTAGAGAGACACTTCCTCTTTCATATTGGGGTAGCTTCACATTTACCACCGGGTAAAAGTAAGCACACAAGGCAAACCACAGCATAGATCATATACAGCAACTTCACACCGTACCTTACCCCACAGTAACACAGTCACATCTCCATACCCTTAGAAATAATTATTTTTAATATCCCCTTAGGAATTTTTAATAACACTGTCTAGAAGATATTTAAAATAGGGTGATGTATCTCTGGTTTAGCCTTTATGCTCATGGTGTTCTGACTTTTCGAAAGCTGTGCCTATGAGCTAAGCAGTGCATTTCAAATACCTCAGTCCCAGCTTGCAGCAGTATTCTGTGACCCCATAGAACTGTGGGATTCAAAACTTTATTGCGGAGGCAAAAGCTACTCCTAATGAACTCCCTGTGTGGATGATAATTTGGAATCCATTTTGGAAGTAAGTAGAATTAGTTTGCATTACAACACTTATATCCCGGAACAACATCCATGCCAGTGACGAACAGCAATCCATTTAAAATTCATACATAGACTTAATCCAAATTAATGACGCTATTTAAACAAATAATTTCTTATTCAGCCGCAGGAAGAAAAAAAACCCCATAACTCGTTTCCCAAACCATTTCCATAGGTAACATTGAACCTTCTCAAGGAGCGCGACGGGCAAGCAAGAACAGTGTGGTCAGTGCGAACATGTTGGCAGCTGCTCCTGCAGCCCAGCCGTGCCCTGGAGCTGCTTCTCCTGTTCTGGGCTCAGTGGGACCCCCAGCCCCGCTGCACCCCCGGTGCCGGTGTCGGTGTCCGGGGAGCCGGCGCCGCAGCTCCCTCTCCCGTCTCCGCGCGGCTGGCGCAGCCCCCGAATGCCGGCATGGGGCAGCCTCCCCCCGACACCCCAAGAGCCCCCCCCGCCCCAGAGCCCCGCGCTGCCCTTCGCAGGGGATTTCCCGGGGCCCGGCTCCGCGCGGCTTCTGGTAACCGGAGCGCGTGACTGTGCGCGGTGGGGCTGCTTTACTGACACTGCAATTAGCGCTGTTGGTAACTGACACTGCTGCACCTCATTAGCTCAGAGAGCAACTCCCTTGCGCCGCGGTGACTGCGGCTCAGCCTTGGCACCGCAGCCGGGGAGCTGCCCTGAGCCCTCCCTGCTGCCCCTCCTGCTCCCGCCGGGGAGCGGTGCGGGATGTCCTGCCCGCAGCGCCCCCTGCTCCCTGCGGGGGAAGGGGAAGCCGTGCGGGATGGTTTGCGCACCCGCTGCTCCCGGGGGAGGGAAGGGAAGCGGTGCGGGATGCCTTCTGCTCCCGGCAGAGGGAAGGGAGCTGTGCGAGATGTTCTGAGCCCTCCCTGCTTCCGAGGGCGGCAGAGGGGAAGGGGATGCCCTGCCCGCAGCCCCCTCTGCTTCCGGAGAAGGCAAGGGAGCGGTGTGGAATGCCCTGCTCTGAGCCCCCCTCTTGCTCCCGGGGAAGCGGTGCGGGATGCTCTGAGCCGCCTTCCCCCGCTCCCAGGGAAGCGAAGGGGAGTAGTGCGGGATACTCTGAGCTCTTCCTGTTCCCAGGGGAGCGCAGGGGAGGGGTGCGGGCAGCTCTGCTCCCGCTTTGCGCGGGCGCTGAGCGCAGCCCGGGGCGCGGCGGGAGGCGGTGGCTGCGCACCCTGAGGCCCTGGCCATGGCTCCAGCAGCACCGGCCTCAGTGCGTGCTGGCCTGGACCCTCTCGCATGCTGCACTCAGATTCAGCACGGCCGCGGAGCTCAGGGTACGTGGATGCACGCACACGCCGCTCCTCTCCAGGTGCGCGTCCAGCCCCTCCACTTCCACTGTCACACTGGCACTCGCGTCCTGCCTGGATGGGAAGCCCTCGTTACTCACCGGAAAACACGAGTCACACATGAGTTCTGGGGCTTTTTGCACTTGCAGGCTGACATGCCCTCCCCCTCCACACGTGGGAATCTGGTGGTACATGTGCTTTCACTTTTGCATTCAACTGACCTACATTTGAAGCAGTCACTTGGAATCCCATTGCTTTCCCAGCTGATTTTGAGTCCAGACTTTCAAAAACAAAACAGTGTCCTAATAGTTCTAATGTCCCTGCTGATGCGTGCATGCCATCATTCAGGCAATCCCCAATACAGAAACCTGCTGTTCTCGTTACACGGATCCTTGACATCAGTTCTGGCTTGAAGCCTGATCATGATGAGAAAAACATCGCATATGTCCTTGCAAGCATTTACATTATCACAAAGAAGAGGTGCAGTTAAATCCAAAATATGTTTAAACACAAAATAAATGGATTCAGGCTCCTAGCAGTACTGCACATCTGCTGGATCACCAGTCTCAGGCAGTCAGCGAAGGATGTGAAATAATCTGTTCATACAACCACCTTGAGTCTGGACAATGTTTAAGTTATAATGAATAATGAGCAAATTAGTAATAAATTGAACAAGGAGCTTGTTTGGGTCTGTAACTGCCATAGCTTGGAGCTCTGCGGCATTCCAGTGAAACTCCAGGACAATCTGGGAAGAACAAAAAGGAAATGCATCCATTGAGGTGTGGATTGTCTGTTGCTCAAATCTGGCAATGCTCAGCAGGAAATGGGAAGAAGCGTCTTAATTTTTAAGCATTGTTTCCCAAACCATTTGAAAATGTACAGAGTCCTGGAGTGCCGGCAAATTTCCATAGCAATTCTGCAGTGGTAGAACTTCAAAGGCAGCCTCTCCACGTGAGTAAGCCTCACATTTGCATGTGCAAACAGCACTAACACATACCAAACACAGGCCCAGGTTTTCAGAACAGCATGCGTGCTTTATGCAGCCAGTATGCACATAAAATTACTGTAATTGTACTTCCATATTACAGGCATGTACCGACCCTTTTAATTTGTATAGAGATTACTGTTTAATTACCTGCACTAGGCTATAATCTAACTTTGAGAAAAGTTGTGCTATAACAGTATATAAAGGCACATAAACACATGTATATTCTGCTTGTAAATATGAGTATTAGCTGATGTATTCAATGTATCCAAAGAAAGTAAAGAAGTTGAAGGTCTGCATAGTATTTCATACAAAAATAAAATAAATTAGTAGCCAAATGGAGCCTGGTTTTACAAAATACTAATTGTAGGGAATGTTGCTCAACATCTCTACGTTGTTTTTTTTTTTTGACACAATTTTTCTGGTCTGGGAAAACAACTCTAGAGTTCTGTGTGATAATTCTTGCAATTATATACACACGTGTTAAGAAGAGAATTACTGAGGTTTGCACCGAAAACAAAGGACATTTCTGTACTTTTCTTTGAGTTCATCGAAGTTCCACAATCATACAGAAGGCCCATAACTGTTGATGTTATGCTTGCTAAGGCGGAAATGAGAAGATCACTTGTTTCAAGAGATGACACTGATCCACCTAAACCACACTGTGGAAAGAATCCCTTATTTTAAGCCCTGCAATTGGTACTTGTGCATCCAAATAATAAACAATCACTTTCTTTATTATCTTTTGTCCTTCTCATCTGAAGTGCTTACAAACATTAAAGAGTTTTCATACCACCTCAGTAAAGTCATCATGGACAATACTCTCTGCACAGAGAGATAGGAATAGACTCTTGCTCTTTCAATACAGTTCCCAGGCAGCAGCTTCTTTCTTAATGCTCTTTGTTGGCAATTTAAGAATTGAAGGGCAGGCTGCCTTTCCAGAACTAGTTAAACAGTTCCCACTTCTGAAACATAATAAAAATGTATTTTCCATACCAGTCGGCAGTAAACCACAGCCTGTCCGATATCCTGCCTCCTGCTGTAACCCCACACCCAGCAGTTCAGACATCCCCTCACTCAAGCACTTCTACTATTGTGCAATGACAAAGACGGGGAAAATAATTCTGTCTTAACTCTAGCAGTTGAACTCTTTGCACTCTGCAGCATGAGACTGGATCATACTGTTCATTATCTTATCTCCCTAAACTACATGTTACTAATGGTCTAAAAATTAGCCAGGCCTTCTGTAAAAATCCACCCACTCAGCTGGTACCTTTGACTCAGTTGAATGGCAGCGTTGGGGTTGACACATTCAAAAACCCCCATATATCTCTCTAATGCAAAAACAAAGCACACACTTACAGAACCAGTTGGTCAGGGACCAATTTTCACAGTCTGTGTTTGCACCCAGCACAACCGATTTCTGTTGGACAGCTGGGAGTCTTAAACAACTTTATAGTATACACAAATAATTTAAATGCATGCTTAGGTGTGTTGGAGGGTATTCACCAGTCTCAGCATGCAATCCTATGACAATTTATAACTTAGCAAGATGCTGACTACTCCTAATATGAAGCTAAGCCCTATAGACTTCACTGTGAGATAAAGATGCCTTGTGTTCTAGAAGCATGCAAAACTATTTCGTGGGTTTTTCAAAACTCTTAAGCTGCAAATGAGTTGATTTGAAGCCACAGCCCTTCAATTTCAGCAGATTCCCTCTCACTGAGCAGGAAGCTCAAGCATAACATAACACTTCATGCTCTAGAAAGTGTGTTGTTCTTCAGGCCCAGAAACTAAAAGATCATCTGTGTCACTGACAGTTAAATACAGCAAGAATTTTGGAGAATTACTGTACTCAATGCAATTAAAGAAAACATCTAAGGCAGTGAGAATACTGGTTTGACATAATTTGTCCTGACTATGGTTCTCCAAGGACTGTTCCCAGGTCCATTTTAAACTTTGTGGTGACTTATACAACAGTTTTGTTTGGACCTGATATTCATGACACTTAGAAAGCTCAAACACTTGGGGAAAAATACAACAATGCATAAAATTTATGTAATTTCAGGCAAAAAATGTAACATTTGATTAGCCATTCAAAGCGTGGTTCCCACAAATCAACTATATACAGCTTGAACCTCTAGAGGAGGAAAGGTTTTTCATCTCGCTCAGAGATCCACACGAAGAGGTGACTAATATGCTAAAAAATCCTCAGGGTCCAGATGCAACGTGCAAATAAAACAGCTGAAGAATTTTCTCGTGTATAGGAGAGATTCCTCCTGAATGGGGATAAGGTGCTCACGGGAAGCGGGACATCCAACTGGCTCTGTAGCCTTAGCCTTCAGCCTGCCTGGCTAAGTAGTACTTTTTTTCTTTTACTGAACTTGGCTAATGTCTCTGTGTAGAAGGGAGTCTGCCCCTTTCTATCTTTTTGTTTGATGTGAAGTTACTACCTTATTAGATTCTAATTTAACCAAAATATCAGTCTGAATAGGCTGAAAAACTGGTCTCTGGAATTGCCTCCAGGTCTCTGGGTAAGTCACAGGAAAGGAATGGGTCTTCAGATTGCTTCACTTGGGACAGAGATACCCGTCATTAGCTGATGCTGAACAACACCCAAAACTGCTCTATGACTGATAAAGACGTACAATATGGTAGGTGAGGGGAAAGGGCAGGGCCTGTGCTGTCTGGACAGGGCGTTGGTTGGTCCACGCTGATTTCCTGTAACCCAAACGGCTCCACTTCTCCTTTCCTTCTCATGGCTTTTGTCTAACAGGAAAGCTGCTTCTATGCCTTGTTTGGGCACTGTGATTGCTAAGCACAGGCCAGTTGCATAAGCTTCAGGGGTACCTCTAGTACCTTAATCTGACCCCTTCCTCATTAGATGTGTGCTCATTGCCTCTTTTCCTTCCTCTTCTTCATTTCCTTGCTGTTGCAGAAGAACAAACACTAAGTGAGTGGGGAAAGCATCCAGAAAGGAACTTCGGACAGGGAAGCATCCAGTGGTCCCTCTGCTATGGGTAACATTTACGGAACCTGCTGTTAATCAGAGATGAAGTTTCTCAGTGCAGTGTCATACATCCCCTGTTGCTGCCTATTACTTAATCTTTGCTTCCTCAAATGGCACCCAGAATTGGGTAACAGCTTTCCTGAAGGTGACAGAAGCAAGGAAAAGATAGCACTTCAATGATAAAAATGAAAGGTTTATCAACAGGGACTTTGACTCACATCCACTAATGAAAGAAGAAAGAAGTGGTCAAGGAGGTTCCAGTGAATGTGAACTGAATTCAGCAGAACTAGCTTACGTTTTGCATAGACACAACCCATCACAGGGTTGATTGTCCTCTTATCTGTCTGCCTTCCTGAGCTCACTGAGACACAAACAAGCAAACTTCACACTTAAACGATGCCATTTTTTCTTGACTAGCCATTTTTGGTCAGTTCCATTTTGGGACAGTTAGCTCAAGATGGAGAGTGTCAGACAATCAAGAGAGAGGTAATTTTATCCTGAAAAAACTCCACTGAGAATAGGCTTAGAAGCCTGTTTCTTATCACTGGTGATAGCATTATGTTATTAAGGACCAGTAAACAGCTGACATTCTTTGTGCTCTGAATGGAGATTAAAACTTTCCAAAAGTGCTTTGACTTGCAGTATGTCATTAATCCATAAAAGTGCAATGTGCAGGTACAAAACTTCCTGTTCCAGTGGCTGTAGACTAGGAAGCTTCAGGACTTTCCTAGGTGACAAGGATGTTCCATGCAGAAATGGATGTTGCCCTTGGTTGGTTTGACATTCAAAATGCCAAACATATTTTCCAGGTGAAGCATTAATTTGTGGACCTATATTCGAATCCCAATCTTAATTCTACCGGAGTCATACATGTGATTTGTCAAATGAATTTCATCAAGAGACTGGGGAATTATGAAGACAAACATTTAAACATCTAGAAAACAATAACATGCACTTTCCTGTGTAGGTTTGGAAGAATAAAAGTACCCCACTGAAATCCTAACTGGAATCTCTTGGGACTCTCTGCTGCTGCCTGCTCTTTTTAGATTTTCTCTTTACCATCTGAGCCCTGTTTTTTTTACTTCCTTAGCTTTTCAATAAACTTATCAAGAAGCTGATAAAGAAACTGAGACCTCAGAAATAGCATTGAGAAGCTAGAGAGTAATGTGCTAAAGAAAGGGATGGAAGGAGATACAGTCCATGCAGTTCTCCTGTGGCTTTGTGTGCCGTTGGCTGCACTTCTCTGTCTTTAATGGCTCAGCTGTCCCCACATAAGGAATGCTCCATTTTGCTTAGTGTGACTCATTCCCACTGTGAAGGTGCATAGTATGTTCTCTTGTGGTGACTTTACTATTAATTTTGTGTCCTTCAGTAAAAGAAGAAAAGTCTATTCTGATGCTTTACATTTAGAAGAAAGCTGGTTTTCACAAGGTTTTCCAGTGCAACACTTCCCAGAAATATACAGGAATGCTGAAGATTAAATGCGTGAGGTGCACACCCACTAAGAACACAAGTAAAATTTAATTGTTGATCTGGAAACACATGAAGAAAGTGCCACACTAACTAGCATAATGGTTTGACTGGCAAGTTAGCTCCTCTGTGACAGCAACAGTAAATGAGAAATTGAGTGGCGCATTTCCATAAGTACACACGCAAAGGAAAATGACTGCCATCAGGTGCAGCATCAACGGCGAATCCTCTCCTGCAAAGCCCTCGATAACAGATATCAGTGACAATTTACCTACATCCCATACGTGAACTCTTCTCCATTTTAAATTATTTTTTCTACAGCAGCCAGGGCTAGCAAGATGCCAGCATGATAGAAAAAAACAAAAACCAAAGGAGTGAATTTTGAATAGATGTGACAGAAAACTTTGAGACAGGGTTCGTTCTGTAGACTTGTTTCCTCCATGGGCTTTGAGGAAGTGGGGGAAGTACATCTTTACTCTCAGGAGGACTACGGAAAGTGAAACATTGAAGACATCTCTTCTCAAGACTAAGAGAAGTAAACTCTGCTATGGACAATAGCTCCTTGGTTGCCAGCAGCTCTAGGCAGAAGAGGGAAGCACATAGCTTTTCATTACTTGCACTTATTTATCAAGAATATCTTCCCAAGCTTTAGAATTTAGAGTCTTGTAATGTTTTTTATTAGCAGACTTCGGCATAGTGCATTGTATAGAAGCCAAGGCCACAGTAGAATAAAATAAGTCTTACCAACCTGAGTAAATATGAGGTACCCCTACAAGCCAGACATATCTCAGAGTGCTGCTTGTTATTTTTCTTTGGAATGTATTTTTTTTATATGAGACACCTTCATCTTCCTAACCCCAAAAAGACAGAAGAAGGGAACATACTGTGCTTATTGTGGACCAGATCCTCTGCTGACATAAATCAGATTCTCTGCATTGAAACTAATAGAACTGTTGGGATTGATACAGATTTGGACTCTGACCTCTTACACCAGGCTCTTACACATCTAAGATATGGCTTCTCCTAACAGATTTCAATATGCTTCCCAAAATAACATAGGTCTAAAGAGAAAGAGTTCACAGACTACAAGGAGGCAAAATCAGATCCCAATACTGTGCAAGAATTTGTGGGTTTTTAAATTAATTTTTAGATTTAGAACAGATTTTTCCAATATTCAAGACTCTGTAGAGACAACAATGGCCAATATAATGTGGAATCTGATAAAACTAATCCTTGAAATATGTATGGCTCACTTAAAGATTTAATTTGAGTCAGTATTGCCTTTACTTTACAATAAGAGAACAACAAAACAAGAAACTATAGTGTGCAAACTCATTATTTCCTACATAAACAGGTAGGTTTTTTACCACAGCTTCAGTGTAAAGACTTTCTAGGTTTAAAGATACAGTGCACAGATATATTTATTAAATTCTTTTTGGTCACAGAGGAAGCTGTCAGACTATTTGCATTTTTATTATTGCTTTCAAAACCACGGAGATCTTGCTTAAACAGCAAGGTCTGAGTTTCAGCTACTGAGATTCATGCTGCCAAAAATATGAAAAGAAAGATCTATATTTGAGGACAGATACAAGGTCTAACATCTTTTGGCCTAGAAAACAGACTGGAAGAAATAAAAAGAGGTCATCTTGGTCATCCCAACAGCTATGGTTGCTTATGTGAATGTCTGTTCAGGAGTTGAGCGAGGCCTGTTGGCGTGCTGCAATCATTCTGGCAGGATCTTGGCAGCATTTCCAAAGCTATTAATTAGCAGATTACTCATCAGTGGAGCTAGGGCCTCCTGTAAACTGATGTCCCATTGACCCTGCTGAATTCATTTTCCATAAATAAAATGCAAACTTCACAGATTTTATTGGTCTCCACAGGACATATTTTTTTCCTTTCATTTACACAGTTAAAGCAACTATTCAAAGTGGCATAAAAACACCTGCTCAGCACTTAGCAGGCAAAAAAAAAAGCCTGAAAGTGGACCTTACATGAAGTCCACATATATGTTACTGAAATAAAGTATGTTAACTAGTCAGGCAAATATGTCAAGCACTTCTAGGCTTTTGTAGTTTGCTTGTAGCCTTGAACATTAGAATCTAATTTGTTTGGAGGGGAAACGTTGACAAGGGCACTAGGATTTACTCCCTGTTTATTAAAAAAGCAAAAGAGGAGGTTTCGATAGAATACCTGATGGGCAGATGGATGGATCTCCCATTAGCAGAGCATCTACTGAATAGTGCACACAGCTGGGCAGTGCATTATTCTCACCATATTGTGAATGCAACACAGGATACAAAGCTGAGCAAAATTTCACTTTAGACAGCAGGTGGTTAATTCTGTGCCAACAATAATTAGCTTCTGTAAAGAGTTTATAACAAGAAACCACAAAACAGTTTTATTCTGATGAAACTGATGGGAAAATCCCATGTGCGTCTGTCCATGGGGTGTGAGCTCCAAGGCTTGGCAGGAGAATTGAGACGCAGACTTTCAGGCCAAAGGCAAAAGAATGCTTCACTGAGCTACAGAGCAGCTTCCCTTTTAATACTCACTTGTATTAAAGTAAGTAGCAGCATCTTTAGTCCTAGGCAAGGATCTAGGTCACTGGTATTATGAGTGAAACAGGTAAATAGAGGTAGGACCTTGCTCCCAAGCTCCCGAGCCTGTACAGTCTAGGGCCCTGATACGGCCAACACTGACACTTAAGGTAAATCTTTAGTATATTTATGCCAAGGAGATTGCTGTCAAAATTAGGTGAAATTTTAGAGGAGCAGGATCTTAGCCACTTATTAGTAAAAATAAGGTAATTAATAGTATTTAGCTTAAAACAGCAGAGAGGATATGCTTGACTCTGCAGGTGACACTAGTTGTATTAATTTTAGTGGGACTACATCCACTTATAAAACTAGAGGAACTCTTCCTAGTTTGTAGCATAAAGGCTTGGATTAACATCTGCATTCATATCAAAGCTATGCTGAAATAGGGATTCTGTTCCATTCTCTTTCTGGTAGCATGTTGAAGCCCCTGTCAGAGGGGCTCACTGCACTAAGCACTAGGCAAATACAAAGCTCCTTATCTTACAGTGGAAACAGATAAAAGGAAAGAAGGGAAAGGAATCATGAAGTTAACTCTAGCTAGTTACCTGTGGCCACATATCAGGTGGATGCTGGGAATACAGAGGTCACCTGTATCATGGTTGTCATTAAAACACTTCAAGAGTTAATTTTACAAAATAATGAGGACATAAAAATACTCCAGATTTCCTGGAGAAAGCCTACTGAAAAATAGGTTCTTGCCAGACTTTGAGAACTCAAAAGCACATTGGAGAATGTAGAGCGAACGTTAACAAGGCTGGAAATTCCCGGTAGAGGAAGCCACTTCAGGAAGCCAGTATGACAGAGCTGCACCAGCAAAGAAGCTCTCCACTCTTATGGCAGCGCTACGGGGCGATTGCACAAGCAGCGTGCTCCTGTTGTGACTGTGCTAGAGGCAGGGCTCACACACAGCCATCTCTGGAAGGGCGCTGCCTCCATACTCGTTACAGGACATTAACCGTGGACTTTTATTGCCACTGCCTTCAAGAAACCACATTCTTAGAATTCGTTCCCACTCAGCCTGACAGTTTGGCAATCTACACCATTTTTTGTGTAAGACACTGTTAACCGATCTATTGCTCATTGGGTAAAACACCAGCCTTCCTTTCTGTTTCCTCAACTCACCTCTTTTCAAGGATATGAAGTGTGTACCAGCACTCCAAAGGCCAAAATGCAAGTGCCAGGCTGGTTGGTAGCAAGACACTGAATAATAAATTGATAACATCAAAGTTCATTAATTCTATAACATGGACTGACAGTCTGCCATACTAAACAAAAGCATGCTGAGTTTATCTGAATAGACCATCCTGTAAAGACAAAAATGCAAGAGCAGCTGCAATCTTTAAAGTATTTTGCCTTTGAATGTATCTATGCTGATATACCTGTGTGAGGCTAGTACAGCTTGGTAACAATAGCAGCAAAAATGTGGCAATGTGGGGTTAAGAGCCAGAGTATGTATGTAGAGTCTTTCAGTTTATAATCTGGTTACTAGCATGTTAAATACCTCTCAGCTGCATCTTTATGGCTGTAATTATTCATGCTAATTAGATTAAACTAGCAGAGATATTTTTGCACTTGTTACAAGCACACCTTCATTTTCCTGGGTGGAGTATACCTATGCAGGGGAAGGTGTGAATAGGTACCCTAAGTTTCTCCCAAAATGCAGATGGGATGGGCTGCTTCATCTCAGTAGTGCAGAAGTAAGGAGTTTAGCATTTCCATGATGAAGCAGCGTACAGCAGCTCATCTCATAATTTCATGGAACAAGCCCTGGCATTGTACAAAAGGAAAATCTTAACTGAAACCTATAATAACTTTGCCATAAATTCTGGATGCACGCATTTTTCTTAATACAAAAAGGAAGTGGGCAGTGTGGTAAAGTAAATGTACGATTAACTGCTCAGGAGATGTGGGTTCAGTACTTGGTTCTTCATGATCAAGCTCTATCACCAGCTCTGTCATTCTATTCAAATTATTTCCCCTCATTCTACTTTTGTTTCTTTTTTCGCTGTTTCTGTTTCATTCATTCATGCTGTAGTTCCTCTTGACATGCTTTGACCAGTGCATAGCAACAGGGTCCCAGACTCAGTCTGAGATTTTGGGCACAATTGTAGCAGAAATAAACAGTAATGCAAATTTGATATTGTTGTTCCTTAGAGTACATGCAGTCCCTGCTTATTTAAAACAACAAGAAAAAAGAGAATTTGTTTTTCTGCAGTCTTGTGTGTCTCAGGAGAGGAGCAGGTATTTAGATCCTTGAGTTCTGTACTAGTGGTCCGAGCAGAAAGATTGGAATTCAGGACTACTACTGATAACTTGAACCATTGTTCGTGGGAAACCCGGCTCACCGCTGTGCTTCTGTGTGCCATCACAAGCAGCAAAATTTGTCAATATTGTGAACATGCTCCACGTGTAAACATTTTCTGTCCAACATCCACAATGGCCCTATATGCTCAGCACGGAAGTGACTTTATGTGACAGCAGTGGAACAGAGAAAGGCTAGTCCTGGACTATTAGTCATTGGTTTGTTGCTATCAGATTTTACTAACAAGAGGTGGCACTGGCACCTTGTTGTTCTGAAACTACTGGAAAGTCATTAGCTGTGATTCTGAAGCCAAAACCTACTGCATTCCCTTTTAACAACAGCCAAGAGATTGTAATTAAAAAAGAGGTATAATTAAAAAAGATTTAACAGGAAACTAAACAGAACCTCTAATCAGTGTAACCCTGGGCTTTATTCCACAGAGAAAATAAAACAGAAAGGCTTTATCCTTTGTATGTTTTAAACAGTGTGCCATTAAATCTGGTCCCAGTAAGTGTCACAAGTAAGCAAGTGAGGAAAAGAGGGTAAGAAGCAGCCAATTGCTGAGTCCCTGAAGGTACAGAACAGCTTCCAGGAGAGAAGGAGGGCCCTGTGTCTATCATGCTGGAGGCATTCTGGCTTGGGGAGAGAGTATCTTCAATGCTATCCCATGAAAAGCACTATGCTCAGCTCCTGGGAAGGATAATTTTGCCTGTTAGGAAAACATCAGGGTTAGTTCTGGGGAACAGGATCATCCTGAGTCATTCCAGGGAGGCTCCTCGTTCAGCCCTCAGAGAGAGGGAGGGATCAGCCTTCTACCCTCCAGTAACCTCCTCCAGCTCAGCGTGGATTCTTTGTGTATAGCCACATCCCAGTACTCCAGATGGACAAATGGGCCAGCCTTCAAGGAGAAAGAAGCAGACACAGGCAGGATGGACAAACCTAAAGAAAGATTTTAGTTACAAAAACCTTAAATACTTCCCTGACTTAAAAGCTTGAAATAAACTACGTGGAACCACTAGATTCAGATCCTAAAAGATAAGGGACCATGGACCATGTATGGGCCTGTCTCCTGACATTAGTCCAGCACTTATGGCCTATCCCTACTTCTTATTGCAGTTGTTAAAAAAGCCCCAACAATCAGTCCGGATTCCTCAAAAGAATTTTGAAAGAAGCAAAGAAGAGACTGATGTGAAGCAGTCCAGTGCCAGATCAACCCTTGCTATGACTTTCCAAGTTCAGTAAGCTGTGTAGCTTCCTGAAAAAGGCAACCACCGTCACTGCAGCTCAGAGCTGGTGTGGACAATCCACAGTGGTTTGAGTGGAGCGGGTTCCTCACTGGAGTAAATATATGGCAGATTGCAGGGCATCTACATGCTTCAGTGCTGCTTTGTTGTATTGGTGGCGTTCCAACCTGCTGACTGACAGATCTTCGGAAACTTGGTTAGGGTTACCAGATAGTCAGTCCTCTGTTAATCTTTCTTGTGCAACATGTGTCTAGGATGCTAGTGCTGGATTTTCATTATCCTCTTGCCAAGATGTGTCACTGTGCAAGAAGCAGCTTTTGGGATAGATGGAGAATGATGCTGAGAATAACTTGAAAGGAAAAGAGGGCTAAAATATGCTGTCGTGATGTTTCTAAGTAAATAAAGATAAGAGCGATGGAAGCTTCTCTGGAGGGGATGTTAGCAGAGCCTCAGCGCATTAGTTTAGCACTAGAAAATTGACATGGAACAGAAACAAGGCATTCAAAGCAGGGATGTGCTTCAACCAGGCACAAAGCTAAAGTTGCTTAAGAAAAAGAAATGGAGTTGGTTCCAGAGTAGCTAATTCATTTCTCCTTATCTTCGCTTGGCAGGGGCTAGCTGCTTAAAGACCACTTGATGTATGCCTGCTGCTTCCTCCCCTCTCCCCTCACTTGTCTGCCTTGCAGAAAACACAAATTAGTTCTGCTGAAAATTACTCCAGTTCCCTATGGGCTGCAGAGAAACAAATCACAGCCTATTGGGCATCTGTGTGACATCCCAGCACTCAGAAGCACATGGTGGTATTTGCACTTGCTCTAAGATCAGCTTTATGCTAAAACATTTTCTTGAATACAAATGCCATTTATATTTTTTTTCATTATGTTTCAGTGTTGGTAAAAGGCCTAGCGAACACATGCACTGTCATAAAAACACTTTAGAAGTATAACTTAATTTGCTTAGTTAAACTCAACTGACCACAAATTTTACTGTCTAAATACTTTTTTTTGTTGTGTAAGCCCATTACAGATTTCAGGGAGACACTGAGAAAACCAGGTTTGCTATCTTCAAGGTATAACATTTCTTTTGATTCTCTGGTAGTTAAACTAATTTTCTCAAAAATTCATTTAGCAGAACTAGTATTATATGGGCAGAGATACTAGAACATCCTGCTGGACCATTTTGTCATAAAATTAGTCCTGGTCTATACTGATATCTAAAACAAAGCGGTCCCTGTGTATTAAACCTTGTAGCCTAAGTTTCGAAACATGTCAGGGCTAAGGACAGGCTTAGCTCAAGCTGGGAATCAAGCTGGGTTAACCTTGTGACTCGAATCTCAGCAGCTATTCCAAGTCTGATCAGTGAAGCCATAAAAAGGTGAGCTGGGTAACGCTGGTGACTAATAAAGGTTCTGTGATAATGTTAAGCTCTGTCCTAATTATCACTATAGACCAAAGCTGCTACTGTTATCCTCTTCCTTTTGGTGTTCTGTCTGAGGAGATACTCTGTCAATTCACCAAGGCTACAGCCCTCTTCTGCCTTCCTAAACCTAAAAATGAAGGCACTCCTTTATGCCTCTTTCTCCAGCCATTCTGTCATATGATGGTCAACCTTTGCTCATTTCTTGCTGCAGCTCTTGCACAAGTGTGGGATCATATACTGCCCAAAGTTGTATAGCTTGGTTTCCCCAGAGTCCCAGAAAACAGAGGTGGGGATTCTTGCCAGAACAGCTCCTCTCTTCCTGGCTATTCAGCCTGGCAGTATGCCAGTTCAGCAGGATACCCTTCTGGCTGTTTCATGAGGTTTTTGGAAGAGGTGGAAAAGTGGCTGACTCAGTCTAACCCTCCGAGTTTATGCTGAACTGACTATATGTCAGTGCAGATGATGTGAACTCAGCATCTAGTTTGAGAGTTTGGTGGCTTCCTGTGAATTTCCAATAATCTTCTCAGAAAACCCTTCTGCATTATTCATAGCTCCAAGCGCCTTACTTTTTTCTTTATTATCAACTTTTATTTTGTAGTCGCATTAAACAGGGGACTAATTCTGTTCTAGTAATAAACTGTGTGCATTCCAGGACTGAGTAAAACTAAAATCACCTAGAACACAATCTTCAGCATTTTAAGAAAGGCAAAGTAGTGGTTACCTTTGAGTTATGAGTTAGAGAACTGATGGATTCTGCTGCAAAAGCAGTATCCATGAATGACTCCTCAGTGGAAAATCTGGGTTGTCAGCTTATTGCTAGCATCTGTTACAGCACCGGCAGTGACATTTTAAAATACTGAACCCAGTTGGTAAGTTGCTATTTTAGAGCAGTTGTATAAATTCAGCACACTTTCATCAGAACCAGACCATGCATCTAGCAAATTTGAACTCGATGTCAGCAGTAAACATTTGTACAATGAATACAGAGATGCAATTTGAGAGACTTCTGTGTCATTCTTTGGGTAACACTGGGCTGGAGATGCCAGGTACAATAAAATTTTTTTTGAACTTCTTCCCTAAAAAAATGCCCAGGTGTGCAAACCAGAAACCAACAGTGACATTGCCATATGTGATCTCAGATAGGCAGCATCTTTCATGTTGGTGAAAGAGCTCAACTTCATACGAGGAATGTGTTTATTCAGCCCTACAAGCTTTGAAATGTATGGACTTGTAAATGTAAGTGACTATAAAATCTGTTCAGCTCTATGTTAACCTCATGGCTACAGCTTCTAGTGCCAGGAACACTCAGGGAGAACATTCCTGCTCGGTTACACACACTGAAGGACTGAAGTAACTCAAGCACAGAACAGCAACAAACAGTACAGTCATAGAAGCCTTGGTATGAAACAGTTAAAAATACTTGAGTCATGTCTTTTCAAGAATTGAAGGACTAGCTGTGAAAAGCTCTATTGCCTTCCAGGGAACCAGGCTGTAAACAACACAGCACAACTGAAGATGAGGACAGTATAATATATCTGACGGGTACAAATCTTCCACATGGCCAGCATCAGGCGAGGTGCTTGTCAACGAGGCAGCCGCAGCTGTTCCATTTGCAGGCTGTTTACTCTACAGGAGGATTTACCATCTGTGCAGAAAAACAATGCACACCCCAGAAATCAGTGTCTGTCAGATGAAGCCCAGTCTCGTGGCTGAAGCATAGGACAAGCAGTCAGGAGTTTTAGATTCTATTTATGGCTCTCCTAGTGGCTCCCAGAGCAAATAAGGGGAAATGACTTCTTTGCTTTGTGTCTTGTTTTCCTCCAAGATACTACTTTACCTTATTAGTGGGATGTACACCCATTGTTTGTGTTTACAAAGTGGTTTTTGTTCTTTGGACTGCAAAACTAACAAGATGTATTTCCAAAGCATTTCTGCTTCAGGAATAGCAGGTCAACCTTTCCACTGCAGCAAAGCTAAAGGTCCATATCCATAGCTGTATCACAAACAACTCAAAACCAGTCTAAGAGTCACCATCGCCATGCTCATCTCTCCATCAAACTTAGTATACAAAAGAAGTGATCTTCTAGAGATCATGGCAATGAGAACACCAGAAATACTTGACAGAAGAGACAGAAAGATCAAATCTGTTCCCAGGTGAGCCAATACAAATGACCACAAACTTTGAGGATTTTGAGATTCTACTCTGAATTTTTCAGCTTGTTATTGGCATTAGCAATTAATGGCATGGAAAAGTCAAACTATCCCTTTATATAATATATTTTCTTCTTCAGAATAAGTCTTTTAAAGTGTTGGGTCTTTTTTTTTCTAAATCAAAACACTACAGCTGTGCAGAGCTCAGCATTTCATGTCAGATTTCTATGAAAAGCCCTGAGTTTAGAATGTACAGTTCTCGCACTACTGTGCTTTGGAAGCACAGTAACTTCACAAATTATCCCAATAGAATCATATGAAACTGAGCTCTAGTTTGCTTAAATATTTCAAGAGTTTCCTGGATTGCCCTTATTCTGGGATTAGCCTTGAGTCTAAATCAAAATTATGAAGGAGATCACGGATGGGTCTTCGCTGATAACACTTTTCTAAAGTGCTTAATAAAACGCATTTATGGAGCAAGACTGAGTAAGGAGGATAAATGAGGAGGATAAATGCTGTTGTCTCTTCCCCTGGTATAACTTGGCAGGATGCGTGTTGAGTTATGTTCCTCTATGGCACTTGAGAAAAAATCTTTGTCCCACTAAAATTAACATGGTTGCAGTATTATAATTCATATTTTCTGAAATTTCTGCCTTCCACTGAAAAACTGTGCTGTTAGTTCTATTCCTTTCCTATCTCAATGTGGTTGATTGTATATGTAAGGAAAACATTTTTGTGTTTCCTTTTAATTCTTCTGTTGTTATTGAGTCCTAAATGATCTTGTTTTTGTTTTTGCAGCTCTGTAATGAGTCACTGGCTTATTTAATTTAATTTTATTGTAATTGTTATCTTTTCATTCTTGTTTTTTTCCAGTCAGTTACTCATAAGACCACAAGATATAAACAAGACACTGTTGCTTGGACAATTTCTGAGGGTAAGTTTTTTTACTGTTCCCCAAATCCAAAGCAAGTTTCTGAATGATCCTAAGAACTTTCACCTCAATCCATGTATATTTTCCCACATGTCATGTTTCTGTTGATCCTTATGTTTTGCAGTTAAGAGAGATCTGCCTGTCTGGTTTGGCTGTTGTTTGGATCTTTCTTGGGCTTTCTAATCATTCCTGATCTAAAACCTTCCATGGATATTTTAGTGATAGAAAATCCAGTTTAATTTTATGTAATTTCTTTTGCATCAAATAAGTTTTGCCAAAAAAATGGGTTTCAATTGAAAATTTGGAAAAAACGGCTATCCAGTGAAATGTTAAATTTCCCCCTGTTTTCATGCTACCTTCATCTTTGGTGAAAATTTGTGTAATGACTCTTTCTTGTTATTCTTCTTATCTTTAACCTGATTTCTTAAGGAAATGGTCTTTATGGAGTTGTGCTATGCTTGTATATGTTACACATCTGTCTCTTTGTGCGTCAATTTGTTGGATAATATATATAATCTTGAAGCAACTGTTAGCTTTCCAATAAATCTGTTATAAAGACAAATATAAATTATGCTAAAATTTTGTGTTTCACTGTAGTAGTCAGATAGAGATTTTATTAATCTGTCTATGAAGGGAAAAGCTTCATAGAAGTGCCCTTGTATTCAATACCACCAAAAGCAGATGAGAAACAACAGTAAATGCCCAGCTATGGGAAAATCTCCCAGTGGAGTTCACAACCATCAGAGCACGCACCACAGGACATGCAGGCACAGAAACCCAAGATTAGTTCCACTACTTGTTCTTCTTTTCCTATGAGGCTAAAATCCTAGGAAACTATGAGACTGTTTATAGATGTGCAACATGTTTGATTAGAATTGCTTCATTATTTTGGGGCAAAGAAATTATTCAGTGCTTTTGTTTAAGCTGATCTGCAGCCCTTAAGCTGTGCGTCCCTTATTGCTACCCAGAGAACTAGTAAACTTACAAAGACTTAGGAAGCGTGAATCTATGTCAGCATGCCTTCATTTCTCCTATTACCTGTACCACCTAAGGTAAGAGAAGTTCAGAGGTCCCTGTATGTGCCACAATTATGCCTTCCAGTTACAGCTTTAAACATACCCTATGATGCAAATTCTCTGGCAAGAAAAAGTATCTTTTACATATCTATTTGCAGCTTTTACATAACGTAAAGTTTATGGAGTATTCTGTAGTATCAGAAAACTTCAACAGCCTCTGCAATTAATCTGCATTAGACCAGAAATTATTAATATAGATGTCACAGAACTGCTACAGATATTAGGCACTGCCCTGCAGCATTCAACATATTGGATATGCCACACTTCAAAAAGCTTTTCTAATGAGGCACCTTGAAATAGCCATGACAAGTGGCGGCAACTTTTAGGCAAAAGCTGCAATAAAGTCCAAGTTGTGTGGAAGCGGCTTTAGAGATTAATAAAATAGTGATTTTCTCTGAGTCAGCCTACCTCCTCACAGTAGGAGGTACCAGGATGTTTGGGAAGCCACCCATAGGACAAGAGGTCAAACTGAACTTCTGACCAGTGTGATCATTGAAAAATTTGTGGCTGTTTTGCAAGAGTTAACACCAGTCAACTGAAGTCAGATCCCAACTTGGGTAATTCCATTCTCCCTCTCTAAAATTCCCCATTTATTTCAAACAGATGCAATATTTTTTCACTTCCTCCATTAAAGACTGTCAAGTAGTTTTGTACTGTTTGTTGAGTACTTGCCATATTTTACCCCAAAGGTAGCTACAATGCTCAGTGAACAATCAAGTGCAGATCTTCAGTGCATTCAGTACTGTTTGTGGAGAAAATTTTGTTCTGTTTGTTCAAATCAAGTCAACTAAACATTGTCATAAGGAGCTATGGCTTGTAGCAAGCAGCCAACAAAAGCTAGCACTGAGAAGACTTTGTTCCACAGACAGTACGGTATCAAGCAGACCTGACCTCTACTTTTAGTTCTTCTATTTACCTCAAGTAGAAACTTGGTCATGTTCCTTCACTTTCTAGTAAGGCCAAAAAGCACCTTAATTTTACTTCAGAATAAGTTGGCTTGGACACTTAATTTCTGTGCCTCAGTACTCATCAGTAACAGTGGAATAGCAATGTTCATTAATGTTTCATTCGTGTTTACTATAACGTATGCTTTATGGCCACTTCCAAAGGGAGGTGTATCCCTATTTCCTATTTCTTCTGACATATCTAAATTGATGAATGAACAAAATGATCAATTTATACCATACACGGTGCTAGACAACTCATAGTGCTTGAAGGCAGTAAAAGGAAACACAGAAGTAAAGCCAAAAACAGTAATTAAAAGCATGTTCATTGAGACAGAACTGGAGCTTGGTCTTAACAAGTGTGCGGTAGAGATAATGTAAAAGCAATTACTTTAGCAAAGGCAATTTACTGAAAAATTATGTTTTACTGAGCAGCAACTGATTCAGTTCACAGGCTTGCTGCCAAGAAACAGAGCCAATTAGTGCCACTGACTATGGGGACACTGAGATGTGGCCATCTCCCTGCTGAGACTCACCCTATATTTTTTCACCATGCCACACAATTTCTCCGTGTCAATATCCATACCCTTTCCAACCTATTCTCAGCAATATGCATTGATATGGCATCTGTCATCTGGAATGAAACACTGAACATTACTAATGTAATAAACTAGTCCACAACTTCTGTCTCTCTTTTTAACCATGGTGACATGCCTACAGTGGGCTTAAGAGAAGTGTGAGACACTAATTTCTCTATTTTCACCAGTATAACTGAGGCAAGAATCTGACCCTTCAATCATGATGCTTTTCTAGGACTGAGGTTCAGATATCCCTACAGTTTACCAGAAAATTGGAAAGGTGACTGAAAAATGAAAATGAAGGGTGCATTCAGCATTCCATATCAAGAACAACTTTAAACTAGCAGAGACATAAAAAATCAGCTGGAAGAAAAGACAACCCTCTGTGCTTTTTCTGCTGTTCATAGGATTTCTAAATTCAAGTAACACTCACAAAGATTTCATAAAAAACTAAATGTGCAGCATTTTGGTTGCAATTCAAGTTCCAATAAAACTGTTTATTGAACTCCTTGACCTCTTCCTGGAATCTGCTTGTGCTTCCCAGAACTTTGTGTCATGTGGTTCTCGGTCATTAATAACTAAGTATGACACAGCAGTTTAGACGCACAGCAGCCTTTTCTCCGTTCAAGCAGGCGCCAGGACAGAGCACAGAGAACACAAACAGCTCAGCCCAGGCATCAAGAGCCAGTCCCAGAGCAGCACTGCCGTGATGCAGCAGCAAGCAAAAAGGGCAAAGGCAGGAAGTGATTCATCTGAATACAGTACAACGTGTGGGACATGATCAAAAAGATCCCAACCTTCAGTTGGGACAAGGACAGTACTGGGCAAACGGCTCTCGGCTCCATCCTGGATATTAGATCCATCTGCCACTTTGTTTACATTGAAATCCTCCTCCACCAGCCAGCTGTGCATTAAGAGCAGTGTCTGGTGCTAAAGAGGGTCAGTGAATTGAAAGACCTCTGAGTACACAGCTGATCTATTCTGTCCACCCACTCATTTACGTTTATGTAGCCCTTCTGGCTTTTGCCTGGAAATGTTTGGCTTTCAAACTAGAAATCTCTCCAGCAGTTCTTCTCCAGCTTTTGGACTACTTTACTGTTCCTTGAATCTATTTAGCCATTTTCCTTCCAGTTCCCAACCTCTCAGTCCTCCTGTCCTGCCCCCAGGGCTAATTCATCATCTTTTCTTATGACAACTGGACTGAATCTAAGAAATTCTGAGTGCCAGTTTCCAAAGGGCAGAGCTGCTGTGTCTGCTGCAGCAGGATATATTCCAACTACATTCTACCTCACCAATTATATGCTCAAAAGAAAAAAAAGGGAACAATATTGCTGTGTGAAGAAGCTAATCACATTCTAGTGTGAGATGATGTGCTTCAGCTACAGTGGGATGACTGAGACTCATTGTGAATTGATTCAGAAGTGATATATTTGCCAAACTTCAATTTAGTTACACACATGCTAGAAACCAAAGAAAAAACCTGTATAGACCTGTGGGGGAATTAGTTTAATTTCAATCAAGTTCCTAGCACTGTCAATCACTGTAATTTCACTGCAGTGGCTCAAAGCTTGCTGTAGGAACTTGGGTGGTGAGGGAGAGGGAGCAAAGAATAAGTAGTAATACATTACATCAAATTATTATGGTTTTTATTTCCTACTTGTGTCCTAAGCTGCTTCTACTTACTTCTCCCTGTCTCTCTCCATTGCATTTACAATACATATTTGCAAACTCCATTGCTCTGCATGCTCAGTTCAGTTAGAGCTAATTTGTTAAGGAAGCAGAGATATTCCTGAATCCCTGGAATAAGCTCTCCAGCACCTGAAGTTTATTATTACCTTCTACTCCAAGCATCAGGAATGCTTTGACCCCTCTTCTCCAACACACACAGTGCAGGTATGTTATTTTCAACAAAATGAGTCTACAGAAATTAAAGCATTTGTCACTTCTCCCCGTGGAAAGAGAACAAAAGAATCAGCTGTATATAGCAGGTCTGATTTTTATTGCTTTATGCAAGGTTGGAAGGTGTTCAGAAAGTATGGTGATGACACCACTCTAGAAAGCACCCATTATTTATATCAGAGAAATAAAGAGCTCATCTAGACAATGAGATATTTAATATTTTTGTACATCTAGCTATGTTAATTTAAAACAAGTCAAAGTCTCACTGTCTTATCTGTTCTACTGTTAACTGATGTTAGCTAACGCATACCACATCCTGATACAGAGAAAGCCTAGAAGCAAGGAAAGCAAACAAATGACAATTGGAATAAAGACTGCACCAGACAGAAAAAAAATGAAGGGAGACACTGTAAGAAAAGACGCGCAGACAAAGAGGAAAACAATGAAATGGAAAAAAATAACACTATCTTTATAATGAACAGGACCAGCTGAGCTTTCGAGGGGTGCTCTTTTTCCTAATCCATAACACATGCTGCTTCTTAACTCCAGTTATGTGTTTGTTTATTTGTTGTGTGTTTTTGTAAAATGAATCACCCTTAGGAAAAAAAACATGGATTTAAATTACAGAGGGCAAAAATCTCATTGTACGTCAACTACTTTGGCAAACCCCATAGGTAGTTCAAGAGGAAAAGCTACTTGGGAATTTTCCGATGAAATGTTTCTCTAATTTTTTTTTTTTTAAAGGAAAATTATACTGTGTTGTACTTGAAACTTTTCATGGGAACATGGCACTGGAGCTGTCCTATTTTGTATAAATAACATATATACATTGAACTTGGTTTCCCACATCCCACAGAAGTACTTGGACCATTGTGGATCAAAATTATGTATTTATTTAGGTTCAGTGATGTGCTGAATTTTAAATCAAAATAGAACAGCACCACAGGAGAGCCCTAAAGTAACCACTGGTCTGGTGATTAACACACTCATGTTAGACGAGGCGTGAGTTCTGCTTCTGGGTTTGACCTATGAAATCTCTCACATCCCAGGTAATTGCCCTAGCTCCTGGGCTATTAATTATTTTGGGGTAAAATACCTGCATGTTCTTCAAGGACAATTTAGGAAGGTGAGGACAGTGATGGTCATTCCTACTGAAAGCTCTTGAGAACAGTAAGCTTTGGTCTTTCTTAACCAGGTGGCCAGACGTTTTCAAGTGACTGAAATGGAACCACGCCCTTGTTACATTATCATGAAGATGTTCTGTTATAATATGGGACATATTCTGGCCACATAACATAACATAACCGAAGCATTACTCCTACATTATTAGATACAAAAGACATCTGTGGTTTTGTCCTATGACAGAGAAATCTATCATTTGATACAGGATAGGTAGTGGAGAACAGGCTGAAGACCACTCAAGTTAGACACTGGGCTCATGGTCATCTCCCTTACCATGTGTGTCCTCAGAAGAGGCAGCAGGAAGTAGGCAGCAGGGCATGGGAAGTGTTCAGGAAAATTCACTTAACATTTAAAATCTCCATGTGAATGAAGCCTTGAGCCTGTTTTGCTTCAAACAATGTTCCATTCAAAGTATGAGTCAACTTTTAGGGCCTGATCCCAAGCCCACTAAAGACAATGACAGTTTTTCCATTGACTCGAGGACCTTGATTCTGATCCTAAAAGCCTGATTCACATGAGAAAGCTATACAAAAAAAAAAAAGATCACATCCAGAAATCCTTGTTGAGATTGTAGGCAGTCTTTCCCTAGGTAAGTATTAAAGTTAAACCAATTAAGCTAATTTAGTTTTACTGTCTTCTTACTACCCTGAACTTCACATTTGATGATCATAGGGATTTATGAAGATAAATTCTTGGTCCCATACTTCCGCAGAAGTGTTCATATTTGCAGACCCAATAAACTGTTTTTCTTCTCTCTGGATTTTATTTTGTCTAGGAGTGTTTATCAGAATGTAATTCATGAACCATTTAGTATAGATTTCAGTATATGTTACACAGTTCACATTAAAGCCTAAGGTTCAGTTATACTTAAAAGTGTTGTCTTCATTACAGAAAGCTAAGGTGTTCAAACTGTACTGTAGGTAAAAATAAGCAGGACTTACTTTTAGAAGCTAATCCTTTCACATGCTGGTTTTGAGGGGCAGGGTTTTTTTTTAGTAGAAAAGGCATAAAATTTTCCAGGCACTTTTGAAGATATATCTGATGTTTAAATGAGAAGTCTTTAAATACCACTATTCAACCATAAAAGAAGAAAAAAACCAAACTGTGCAACATTTGAGCTTTGCAACTTCCTCAACGTAAGTGATATTTTCAAAGTAAATAAATGCTTTTACCCTTATGGTTTGTATTAACTTCACAAGGGAAATATGTTATATGGGGAAAAATATTTATCTTTTGCTTGTATAACCATGTCTACACCCTGGCTCCTGCCACAGGACTATTATTTTGGTCAACACAGTGTATGATATGGCCTTGATATGAATGGGATTCAATGTGACAAAGAGAACAAGCAATAAAGTAAGGAGTGCTCATGAGGGGAACGGAGATAACGGAGCTCCTTTACCTCCACATTCAGCCTTGCAGAAAATCTACTTGGGTGATTTCTGTCAAAACTTTACCTTGTAAAGTTATGCTTCCTCAATTTTAAGCACAGCCAAAACTTAGGATTGCCTCACAGAACTGAGTGCTCCAGGATCCATAAATGTCATTTCCCAGGGTAATCCTTTACTTTTGTTTGAGTCTGTTATTTCCCACTTAATACCCACAGCTTTTAAATTGGTTATTATTATTTCTTACTATATTTGAAAATTTTAAGAGTCTCTTAAGAAGCCATCGAGGGGACATAATTAAAGAAAAATGCAGAGAATAATCCAAATCCAGTCTGACTTTACAGATGCAACAGACATTGATTCTTGCCCTTTGGGAGGGAGACAGGAAGTTGTGGTGGGACAGAGCTCTCAGCCATCATTTGACTACAAAACATTCCCTTAGGACTAACTTTGTAAAATACAGTAACACAATAACCACTCAGTAGCATGTGAAATCTGTGACGTAGACTGTACTGTTGCTGTGTTTCAGCTGGGATGATCTTCTACATTATTTTGATGCCAGCATAATGCAATGGACATTTATTTAGTTGATTTTGAAAGCAACCATTAACCTGCCACATGACTTAAGCAAGTTACTTCTGTGTGCTTTTTATCTTCTGATAGCCTTTCAGACCTTTAGTTCCTCTTCTAATCCTAAATAAAAGTATAAACAGTGACGACAAGAAAAAGAAACAATGCAATATGATTACTGAAGCAACATGGAGACTGAAGAAAGTAATACAATGCGATCAGTTCTCAAACAGCATCTGCACTCAGACTTAACACAAAATTAGACTAATTGTACATGTATGGTTTCTTTTGCACCCTGTTTTGAATGTTTAGCTCTTTTGATTGGTTTGCTAGGTCCGTTCATAAACTGTCATTGCAAGTAGTAAGTACGAAACCAAACCTTGACTTGGTTAGATTATCATTAAAAATAAATGGATTAACATAACACTCCTACCATTGACTTTGGTGGTACTGAGTTCATATAAAGATGGGATTTCTACATCCTAATTGGTACAAAATTTCATATGCCGTAGTAAGGACTTAATTATAGCTTATCATCATTAGACTTAAGGACATGCACAGACAGTTCCTTGAATGCCGAATCTCCTACTCAGTGGGCTATGCACGACAGCCAGGCATGCTGTATAGGATCTGTAAGATACCCTGATCATACTATTGATTAAAATTCAAGCTAGCTTTCAAAATACAGCTTTGAAATGTCACTTATCATGAAGAGAGGATCTGTACAAACAGAAATGTGAAGATAATGTTGATAAGAATGGAAAGCAAAAAGGGTCTCTGTGTAGCTCCCAGTGCTGAAATGACCCTAACCTGAACAATCCAAGATGGGTGACTTGATCATAAAAAGGGTGGTAAACAGGAAAAGATCATGGAGGGAAAAAACCCCAACCATACAGTGCACAAATAAGACTGATAGAGAAATCCTAAGCACCAGTTGATGTTAATAGTTAGTGTCTGTGTGACACATCCACACCATAACAAGGTGGGTGGGGCTGGGCTTTCATCATTGCCTGATTGACGTTAATGACATTCTTCCAATGGCTGTGGCTTTCCTCATACCACATCCAGGAGGGGTCAGAGGCACATTCCTCCTAAGTATTAATGTGAAAAAACATATTTTTATTCAAGTTGTTAAATGATGCCAGGTGTTTGCTATGTTTGCCTTAACTAATCTAGCATAGTCAAAGCTGCATTTCCCAGCAATGTGTAACAGCTCTTGAGATTGCACCGGCTATCTGTTTTTAATCCAAGCCCAGCTAATAAATTGATTATACTCATCCCTATGATAGTGCTTCCTATGCAGTGGAAGACAGCAACATCTGTGAGTGTGGATGCAAGCCCAGCATAGCACTGTGAGTTGTCGTGTTTATTTATGTTGCCTAGAAGCCCCATTTACAGATCAGGAGTGTGTCTGACAGACATAAAACAAAAGCATTGCACTTTCCATGGGAGGGTTATTTACCTCTGTTGTTTTTGTTCTGTCTGTCATGAAAAGCCTTACTTCTGCCAGTAAAAAAAAAGCACCAAAAATGGAAATGGGCGTAGGTCCACTGTCTCTAATACAGCAGTGTAAGATCTCAAGCACTTACCCAGTCCAGATTATCAAAGCATTCTGCAAAACAGAAGCCATGTAACCAGCTTAACTCTGAGCTTCTGAGCCCAGCTCCCAAGGCCACTGAAAACCTCCAAGTCACAGCAAACAAAGAACCATAGCCTCTTAAGAAAAAGTCCATACAAATGCATTGCTTGCCTTGAAAGTGAAAGTCAACGTTTTCAGATGCCATATGCCTAAATAAGAGGTCACACTGGCATGTTGAACACGCAGCAGATCCCAGCAAAGCTAATGGCAATTTTTAAAGCTCAGAATTCCTGAAAATCTGAATCTTTCTGTGTGAGGCCCCTAACTTTAGGAATTTCAGTTTATAAATAATTGATTCATGCCACACCTAAATTTAATAATGCAAGTGAATCTGGCAAAATCAATGTGCTGAGGAGTTTCAGAGACAGTTTCATAACAGCTCTGTTGGATGTCTCTGAAACCTGTATGCCATGGTGTTCACGCCAGCTGTATTACTACAACTATGGCACGGCTGGTGTTTGCGTGTTCTGTCCTGTTCTCTTTTCCACCCTTACAATCTCTCTGTAGGATCAGTAAAACCCTATGGAAGCCAAATAGCTTGGATTGTTCCAACGTCTCTAGCGCAGCAGAACGCTGCATGTGTGGAGGAGGAAGGATGCCTTACTCTTTTCTCCCTTGTGCACTGAGGTGATGGCTTAGCCCACACCTGATCACAACAAGACAGGCTGTCAGCTGATCAGAATTGCACACTGGCTGAACCAATGTTCCTCATGCCCAGGAAAGAAAAGGTACAAGCATTTTTAATGAGAAACACAGCAAGTACCACACACCATGCATACAGACCTCTCCACACACCACAGATCACTGTCATGTAAACCTTGGGTCTGAACTCATTTCACACTGATGGGTACATCATTTTACATATGTACAAAACTGGGAACCTTTCAGGCATAGAAATTCCATCAGGGTTTGAAAACATGGCCAGGGGTATGAGTGCAGATCTATTCCTAGCAAGATAAATATTTGTGTAAACATGGAAAGGAAAAAAAGGCAAATCATTAAATTAATTAAAACACAATCTGTAAAACTGAGATTAAATAGTGAAAAACTTTCATAATGATATTCTGAATTAATTTCCTAGACAATATTTTCTGGAACAGAGTTCTAAATCAGTCTTCTAACAGTCTGCCTACTTCCAAATTTTGCAATTTTTTATTTTCTTCCATTTCCCTGGTGACTCAGTCACACATATGCATTTTCTCAGGATTACAACAGGGATTCCTTCACGATGATGGTTCTATTCTGCACTTTATAGTAAGGCTAAACACTGAGGTTCAACAGAATGTTAAACATGAAAAGAAGAATAACAGAATAATCTGTGGTTGCTTCTAGAGCAGCTAAGTTGCAGATCAGATTCTGAGAACATATACCAGACACGAGCAGGCTTCAGAAGAGCAGAGTCTTGAAATACTTAAACACAATATATTTCCCTCCACATGGCCCTTTGAGGTCACAATCTTTTCTGAAACAAAACATTTTCCATACAGAAAACACTCGACGTCTATGACAGGCCTTTCCAGAGGAAAATGGGGATGGGGCACAGGCTTCCACTGGGCAGCAGGGCTCTCACTGTATCTCGCCAACTGCGCCATGTGACTGAAAACTCAACTTGTGTGCAAGTCATTCCAAATAAGCAGCTGTATGCATTTTCAGCTTCATCATATTAGTTGATGATGCTTAATTAATTAAACTAAACTCAAAAACTAACAGTGGAATTTTGTGTTCAGGCAGATGTTAAAGAGGAAAAAAATAGGATTTATTATTATTTCTATGCTGGCAGGATCTGCAGACCAATGAAAGACTGGGGACCATAAATTGATATTTCAGGCACGCAGGCAGTATAAAGAACTTGAGGAAGCCTTGCTTACGGTGTAAAAGAACGTGCCAGAAGAAGAGAAAAGTAGAATACCTGAGGGATTATTATCCAGAGATTACAGCTAGGCAAAATGAAGCACAAAAAGAGTTAAGGATGTAGGAGCAGGATAGTCTATCTTAAATGGCCTGTAATATCTTATTTGTGCTCAAAGTGATTTAGGTCTCAGAATAACTTCTTAAAGAGCAGAAACAGAGCGTGGACTTGGCATGTCTCCACATCAATTTTGTTGCATGGGCAGGAAAGATACAGCACGCTGTGTGGGTAACTCAGGAAGCCTGTGACCAGAGTGGGTTTCCAGCTTTTCTAACATACTCTAGGGTATCTGAACCATGACAGCATTTTCTCATGGGGGTCCAGTCAGACAGACTGCTCTTTATTACAGCAATGTGCTACATAAGACTCAAACCAGAAATAATTCACATCCAATCTATACATCCTGAGCACGGCTTCTCCTGCAGACCAAAAATCTTTCATTGAACATCTTTGGTGGAGTCACTTACAAGCTACATTGATGACAGAAGATCTGGCAGATTTGTGAACTGTCTCTTCTCATTGCCTTGCAAATCTGAGTCAGTCACAGAAATAAGAGAGAGACAGGAAAAAATAGAAAAGGAGAAGTGGTTAAGGCATTCCTCTGTGACGCAAAAAGCAGTGATGTCAGAATTCGAGACCACAGACACATCTGCCAAAATGAATGAGATTCCAGCAGGCTCCAGCTGGTCTCATGGTTTGTGCATTCTGTGTTGTTTCCTGGATACTAGCAATTCCCAGCTGTAAACTGAACAACCATTAACCCCTTCCCTGTTGTGGATTTCCAGGCAGTCACTCATACGGGGAAGTTTTTTCCTTGCTAGTGAAAGATTCCAATATTTCATAATCAGGCATCTTGCATGAATCAATGCCTAGTTTAAAAATAAACCCTTGACCCGAGCTGTCTGGGAGAGCCATCAGAACAATGAAAGACAGGAGCTTTTATACAAAGCAACATTTCTTATCTGATCCCTCAACTGCTTTGCTGCACACTTGAGCTTCGCTCCCTATTTACCCATGTGACTTACCACCTTTTTCACTTTCCTGGGGTCTGATTTGTCCTTTCATATGTTTTCTTCCTTCTTTTTTTCCCCTCCTCCTTCATGCTCATTTTTATTCCTTCCTATCTCCGCAATGAGAAGATGAGGCATAGCTTTAGCTCTGAACTTATGTCGGGAATACATCTGAAATCCTGGACCTGACATACAACTCCCAGAAATTTTTGTGAGGGAAAGCATCCAAATTCTTAATCTAGTGGCTGATTCCCTCCTGGCACAAGCTGAAAACCTAATTTTGGATCTCAAACCTCTGAACTTCCCGAAAGTAAAAATTTAGGCATAGATTTTTTTTGCTGAACCAGCCCTCCCACTGCTGGGAGTGAACAAGAGTCTGAACTCTGGCCAGACCAAAATAATCAAACATCTGATTTATTAATCACTATTAATCAAATTTCATTAAAGCTGCACAGGCAGGTCCCACCACTCTGCTCTTCTCTCTGCTTACTGACTAAAAGAATAGACAACCTACGAAAAACATAACACAGACTGAGACGTCAGCCCAGTCTCCTCAACTGAGCACTCATGTTCAGAGTAGAAAGTATGAGTTAGTTTGAGAATTGCCATGCATTCAAGTAGTGAAAAGGCAAACACTTACAACATCAGAGCAAGTTAAAACATAATTATTACATTTTTCAATGGAAAGAGGGTATACTTGCCTGAAACCTAAAAATTTAAAGTAACTCCACTAAGAGCTAAATTCCATTTCTAGCCCAATCAGCACAAACTGCTGCCACTGTCACACTAAGCCCTTATCTGACTAGAAATAGAGGTCAATAAGTATTACAGACTCTTGGTGCTCTGCCTCGTGCTGATGCAACAAAGGACAGGCTCTCTGATCACCATTGCATAGCACTATCAGGACAGCCAGTCTCACCTGCATGTTTCAAATTGATTAATCCGCAGAGACTAGACTTTAAACAGGGCAAAAGTTGGGTTCTTTTTATTTCCTTTCTAAGTTTTGAGCTTTTATGATTCGTGCATTCAAATATTTCTCTACTGTCATGAAAACTAATAATTCTCATATGGCTAGAAGAGTTCAACTTTAAGGACAATAATAAAATATGAAATCTGGAAATGTTGGTCCTATAATGTCATCTTCCCTGGCATGTGGTTAGGCCCCAGTACCAGTGATCAGATCCCTGTTCACGAAACGTGCCTCTAGCCCCCAGCAGTGTATCACAGGACAACTTGTGTGGAAGCTGAGCACAAAGACAACCATTCTGGTGAAGCTGAAGAGGGTGGCTTGGCCACCACTCTGCATCTTTTATAAGCCTACTGCAGTCCAGCTCACAGTAAGACTGCAATATAGACTCACATTTTTCTATTCCACCTTCTAAAACAATATGCACTAGTCTCTTTGAAAAGATGAGAGTCAGTTGGCCTTCTACAATTCTGTAGAACTTTTTATTTCTTCCTGTGCTGCTACATATTATTTACCACAAACTCAAGCAGTGGGAAGTGTAATTCCAGTCCCTCAAGTCATCTTTAGAAATAATAAAGGTGAATTTTTCCTTCAGCCAGACACAAGAAAGAAGGTCAGTAAACTTATCAAAATGAAGAGTGAAAAAGACTATGATTTCTGGCTATAAATACATCAGGAGAAAATAAGAATGGAAGGAAAAGAACAGTTTAAGCTAAATATTATTTCTGGTGTAAGAGCAAATAGGCATGAACTGACTACTAATAAACGAAGGGTGAAAATCAGAAGGCTCCCAATCAATACAACAAACTGATTTTAGGGCTGTCAAACATTGGAGTAGCAGAGACCAAAAACCCTAGCTTAAGAATACAACTCATAAGGCAATGAAAACAATTGTACAGCATGCGTCTTCTGAGAAGTCACTTGAGTCAGCATCCCCAGCAGTCCCTCCTAAGGAGGCCTGTATTTATGAAAGTTTCTTTTCTCTTTTTAGCTGCTTTAGCATAGCAGAAAAGCATTTCATTTGCATTTCACTAGCAGTAACTTTTTTTTTTTTTGAGACCAAAGGGGAAGGGGACAGGGTGTGTTGCAGTCCAGGGGCTAAGGCACAAAACACTTAGCCAGTTTGGCTTCTATTCTCACCTTCTCAGTCTCTCAGTCACTAACTTCTTGCATGACCCTTGACCATTCTGTTTCCATCCATTTCGACTCAGTTTATATCATGTCAGAACTAAAAATAGATAAATATCTTTATTGTTTCTACTGTAGCAGTGCCACAGAGCCAAACACTCTATTTCATATATACAATGAATACAATGACCATCCTCCAATGTATTTATTACTAGGTACATAAAATAAGAAAATATTGATAGTGAACATAAGTCAAAAGGAGTTGATACTCATCAATACTTATCCTTACTAGCTTTGGAAAGATCTTTGGGATTTTAGAATCTCAGAAAAGGGACACTGTCAATACAGGTTAAATTATCTCTGCAGGGCCTAAAGATGCACACATAAGGCACTAATGGTAAACAATTAATATTAAATATGAATTGTAGAATTACAGAATAATTTAGATTAGAAGACACCTCAGGAGGTCATCTAGTCCACCCCCTCACTCGCAGCAGGCCAGCTCAAATCAAACTGAATAGAACAGATCTCTGACAAGGCAGTCATGCCAGAATAGGCTTTTTCAATTCTATGATTGCCAGAAAACTACAGTCCTACATGGCCTCAGCTGCTCCTGTGCCAAAAGTCCTTTGATGTTCACTTTGATGTTCACACAGACCTCTGGGATTTCCCAGCTTGGTAGAAATTAATTTCATTTGAGTCTTGCTCTTAAAATCATTGGTTGTCCCATAATAATTATCAACAAGGAACCCCATAGGAAGATGCTGCAAAAGGCTGGTCAGATTAGCAGTATCAAGCTGTGTTAAAGAGCAGCCAGTCCAGCACACCATTATTAGTCACAGCAGAGATTAAACAAACCTGCTTGGCCTCTTTCCCCTTTGCTTTGTACTGATGTTCACAGATAAACCTATGCAGGAGAAGCTGAAAGAACTGAATGTGCTGTGGGAGCTCTTATCAAGACCAGGGAGTGAACAGCGAATAACCACTCAGCAACTGACCTTCTAAGTTTAAAAAGCAGCTTGTTGTTTTAAAGTATGTCAGTCATCAACAAATTGGCTGGAATGTTCTTGATTCCCTCAGTTCCCCCTCTCCAGTCTCCCTCTGCTGGGATTAGTTAGCTGTTTTGCCTTCTGCTTTTTTTATAGACAAGAACAAAAATCTTTTGCCTGTTTTTAGAATCTAACGTGTCATCTTGTTTGGAAGGGTAACGTATGTCTGTTGTAACACATTTGTCTTTCCTCCTTGAACTGCACGCTCTTGGGATGGAGACTTTTTCTCATCCAGTATTTGTCCATCATCAATCAGAGTCTCCCTCCTTTCCTGGCATAGAAATAGTAACTCCAAGCTACATTATTTGCTTCTGTGATTCTTCACCACTGGAACTAGACTCAACTTCCAGCAACTAGATCCTGTTCAGCAAAGGCCACCATCAAAGTTGACGCAGGGTGTCCAAGGAGATCTTTGTCTGAGATGTAGGACAGAGTTCTCCTGACTGTGCCCTTCTTTCTACAGTCTCACTTGTGCACAAAGATAGATCTCCCCTTATAATACACACTCATTTCTTTTTTTTGCATCTCTGTTATTTACAAACAATAGTGTGCATCACAAACAGCAGAGCAGAACCTACCCCACTACACTGCCATTACTCCACTAACACTGATTCCTGTATCAGCTTTCCTATTCTCAATTCATTCCAGCTTCAACTCCACAGCACTAAAACTTTCTAGCCTTATTTTTTCTTTACAGTTCCCTTCCCTTCTGACCTTCTTTCTGTTGAAGGAAAAAGACATTGAAGACATTTTTGTCTGTATTCTATCAGGTCGCCAGGGTATCTAATATTGTTACCCATTACTATTATTACTTATCTGTTCAGGTGGTTTGCTTAGCAAGTACAAAGCACAGAATTGTTTGGGACAGTAGGAGGTAGATACTTAGCAAACATCTCTACTCATAGTTCTGATCATGGTTAATTCTTCAGAGTAGCTTCTCATCAAAACTGTAACCACTGATCTTTGGTGGTTTTTTTTAGTGTGCCAATTTGGTGATAGCATTTGACTCCAACTTGATCTCAGGATCAACTCCTCTTAGGGAAAATGCCACCACTGCCCTCTCCTGTTCTTTACTTGTCTTCTGCTTTCATTCCTTCTTTTCCCAATTTTTCATTAACTGGACCTACAGTCTCATGGAGGTGACAGAGAAGAACGCCTAGGAAATTTTTTGTGCCCTCTTCTTTGTCATATTTAGAAGCCCTCAAGGCATGAATTGTCTCTTTTCTGCATTCCTGCACTCCATTGTACTTCAAGGGTACTACCTCTGCTTTTTCAGGCATCTGGATCCTAAGTCTTTCTTCATTTGGAGTAGCAGGCACTGGTAATGCCATAGGTCTGGGTGGAATATTGATCAGTGTTGCTGAGAAATTTAACAGGTCATGAAATCTGCGATAGATACTGATATACACAAAAAACCTGAAAATTCATAGGCTAAGCATGCTATGAAATCAGAGGTCAATGAGCATGCAAGAATATAGGCAGTGATCACAAACACAACAAAGCACACAAACAGGTAATTCTGATACCGTGCATGGACAAAGATCTTTAGCCATACAAAATGTGGGAATGACATGTAAAACTAAGCATGGTCTTGTACACATATAACACAGAGCAAGTGCTATGCCTGCCCTGTGGCTGCTCTGGTGAAGGATAACCCTAAAGTTATAGAAGTCTCAGACTCAAAAGTCTCAGACAGAAATTCTTACATGCAGACTATTTGGAATAATTAGGAAAATATTAATCAGACATAATATGCTCAGAGTCTCATTCTACCCTGCCTAAAAAGGAGAGACTTAGCATTTTGGTCTAGCCTTCTCCAAAACAGTTGAGAAATAACAGATTCCACATTCCACTATTATGACATTGACCGATAAAACAAAAGATACGGATGTGAAGAATGTATGTAAAGATATGTTCCTTCTGCCTGTGAAACGCTGGACAAAATAATGTAAATGTTATTTCATGCTAGGGCTAACTGGAGATCAAGACATAGTCTAAACATCACACCCTTTAAGAAGTCATTTCACCTGAAATGTACAAATGTAATTAAACAATAAGGTATTTGTGTTTATCCTCTATTTCATAAGCAGGATTTACTAAAAAAGAAAAAATATTGAGAGACCATTTCTGACCATATTAACAACAAATCTCAATATACAGGCAGACAGAAGAAGGCAGGTAAATTCCTAACCATGTTTCTGGGAATGGGAAGGATTCAGATCACTACAGACAACATCTGGACGTGAAGTCCAGACATCTGGGCACAGTATTCATCACTACCACACTGATTCAGTTCCGTTCAGTGTGATTTATTGGCTAGAAATAGCACGAAGCAGCAGAGAAAAAGTCATTCCATTGCACTTCAAGAGTACTACCTCTGGGTTTTCAGGTATCTGGATCACAAGTCTTTCTTCATTTGGAGTAGCAGGCACTGGTAATGCCATGTGTCCAAGTCCAGCTACAAGGGGCCATGCATCACTTTTAGTTAATAATGAGTCCAGGGGCATCAGCAGTGAGGACAAGGACAAAAGCACAAGGAAATTAGAGGTCTAAGTCCCTGTGGCTGCAAAATACATAAAAATACTTTTACATATAACACTAATAAGATGATACTCCATGATTCAGCTGGATACCAACCAACCCTCTGTTTTCTAGACTCAAACTAGGATTTTAAAAGAACAAAGAACTAAAATGTTTCATTTTTCCTTAGGGAAACCTTGTCATCCATGTTTGGTCATATATAAAAACGTGAAAGTGCATGTCAAAGGCAATGTAATATTTTGTGACGTTTTAAATTGAAATGGGGCCACTATGTGAATAGGCTCAGGAGAAGAGAGAGTCATATGATACAAACCTAAAAATTCACTTGTTTTTAGCACATTTTTTGTTCATCACTAGGTGATATATGCAAAGTGAAGGGAACAAAACATAATTTTATATACGATTCTTTGTGATTTGCCTCCCTCTTCTCTGACATTTATATCTTGTAATATCTCTGTCACATCTCAGATCTTGCCCTCCACATATGGCAATTTAGCTGTTTGCATAACGAGATAAAAACCTATGGGTTTGGAAAAAATAACATTTAAAATACAGAATCAGCCAAGTTAATTTCCCCCCTGCTTAATTCCCTCACCCAGGGCCCATGTAATAAAATAAAATTCTCCCTCAGCTACAGAAGGTGGTCAGCTTCACAGGATATCCTGAAACTCCCAGCCATCCCAACACATCAACCTCTAGTCCCACAGAAGTTTATCTGAAGTAGATTTACAGGTTCAAAGGCTAAAAGAGCCAGAAGGGAACATCATGATCCTCTAATTTGACCCGAAAACACAGGGTGTAATTTCTCTTAAGCCTAAACTAATACATGTATTCTTGAAAGATATTTAATCTCATCTTAAACATTTAAAAACTGGTGAACCACTCTGTCCCTAGTGAACAACTATGATGTTTAATTACCTTCACTGCTAGAAAGTTGGGTATTGTTTATTTTAAAGATATGTTTTTTTAAACTTTTGCTTCTAGCATGGAATCTTGCCAAGTCTTTGTCTGCACAACTGAAATGCCCTGCCCATTTCATGTCTTCCATCACAAGTATCTACTCAGGGTGGTCATGTAATTGCTAAAATCCTTTCTGCAGGATGAATTTAGCTTCCAAAACTTGTTTAGCAGCTACTGGATTGTTTTTGTCTTTTCAGTCTCCCTTTGGGATTTTTGCATACAGCTTTGAGAAGATATTGTGTTTAAATAACTGCGTTACTAACACAGAATTATTTTTGCTCTTCTGGAGGTCTAAGGGCTTTGTAAGTCGATGCACAACTGTGTAACTTAAGGTGACAGCCTAGCTCTTCAACCACTTCTCTTTTCTGATCCTGTGTAATTTATGTTGTTTAGGGGAGTTTATTTTTTTAAAATTTTCTTTTCTTCTCAGACATTTTTTTGTGTTCTATGGAAAGAGGCTCTTCATGAAAAATTAGTGGAGAACAATCGCACTTGGCATCTCTCCAGTTCCTGAAGGTAAAAGCATGACAAGCAACATTAATCCATAAAACTGACAAATAATCTTTGCCAAATTTTTCCCCAGGAGAGCCTATTGGTCTTTACAATGAAGTCCTTTATTCATCCATAAATGAAGTCCAATTGTACCTCACTAGGAAAAAGGAAGGGCAGGTGCTTCTACATTCATAATACGAGCACTAGTAAGATGGACGGTCTTTGCTTTTAACTCTCTTAACTCTTTGTATGTCACAGCTGTGTTGCAATAACAGTAACTTAACTCTGGATAACTGACAAAAGAGTCACTGCTGAACTTTGATGATACCCATCACCCAGAGGCACAGTATAGCCAATCATTTCTACTGTGGTATTTTCCAAAAGAGTATCTAGCAGTTTGCACAGTCAATATCCATGCAATGGATCTGGGCAATGGACAACTGAAAACATAAATGGGGCGGTCAGAAAGTTCTGAGGCAGTTAGAAAGTTCTGTTGCTACAGTCAACACCAAGCTCTTCATCGCATAGTTGACTTGTCACTGCTGTGAGGGCAGATGTACTCTCAGAGATGTACTCTTTGTTCTCCCTAATATAACAGTTCTGGATACCATGGGAAAATCAGGGAAATGGACTTCAGAAAGTGGCCAGGCTCATGGCTTCCCCTAAAAAACATCTCCTTTTTCTATTATCACAGAAGGACCATCAAACTGGACGAGGAGGGTATTTCCTATGCTCAAATGTTTTTATTCTAAAGTTATTTATTAAACACAACATATCCAGAGAGCTTTGTATCACAGTTTTCATATTTTAGTGCAATATTTATTTAGTTCAATTTGAAATTATTTTTCATTAAGTTACAAAACTTTTTGTGACTGTCTTCTGTCATTGAACGTGATTCATTTTACTAGTATGGACCATGATTCATTTGGTCTATGTTTTGTATGATGAGCTTTATTTTAGTAACTTGTATGTCCTTAATCCACTGGGATTAGATTTGATTACAGAACTAATACACTGGATAACTATAACCTGTCACATAAAACAACCATTCACCCTCATATCAGTGGTGATGTATTTTATTGTAGCATATCGGAAAATTACATTGCATTTTTTCTTACTTTTGTTTTCTATGTGTCACATTGTAAAAGAAAACATTACATTGCTTGTGCTATTACAATAAAATTCTTCTTTTTCTCCTTTATATACAGAAAGAAATTTACTTCACTGCAAGTGGAAAGTGTTCAGTGTTTCTAAGGTGCAAGGCCACAGGTTGAAATTAGATACATCACACCCCAAATTTCCCGAGTTACTACAGGACCACAGCAGATTTGCGTGCTAGTCCTCTACATCTGGAACGCAGCTGGGAGAGAAAATTAAAACCAGAAGTTAAGCAAGTTGTAGCTTCTTAACTATGCAGCTAGAATTTCCAAAGTGACAGGATGTTGTGGTATCTCCCTGAAAGCTGTCCTCACCTTGCTGATGAATTACAGTTCCTGTAATTTTTGGCCACATGGCATTGTGTGATCCCGTGATGACCAATAGTTTCACCAAGAGAATCGCAGTCGGATAACCCAGCTTGGCTTCTGCTGACTACAGAAAATCTGGCTAACCACTGGTTTAGAATGTGCATGTCAAAACATATGACATTTGTGTGACTAGGTTTCTCCTTTTTAAGAAATCAAATATAGATTTAAATGCACTGGGTACTTTACCAAGGCAAAGTAGGAGTGTCCTGAATCAGAAATGGCAATGGAATTCCAAACATATAGCTATTCCCACTGATCTGATTGGATTTCTGTTCCTACTGGGCTAGTAAAAGAAATAATAAAAAGGAAGTGGTGACATGCAGCTCATGTTGCTCACAGCCTCATGGCAAGAGTTTACACACATTATCAGAAAACACAGGACCAGGCACTCTTTTTCTTCTTCTTTTTTTTTTTAAATGATAAAAACTAGAAGAGGGAAGGAAAGTGACAATTTGTATATTTCATTACTTACCTTAGCAAGGGTCTAATAGCCTGGCTTACCTAGTACGGAATCTGACTACTCAAGACAGTTTTTTTATAAAAAATGGAGTTACTTAAGAACTGCTGCTCTAACCAACACCTTGCTATAACTATCTGAGAAAGGCATCACGCTTCATTACACCTCTTCAGGGCTCTGGGTTCTGTGAAACAATTGGGTAGCCGAGGTTGCCTTTGTCCAGGAAGTCACAGGAAGGGATGTTACTACTGAAACAGGAATGGAACATCTTAATAGTTTCATAATTTTGACAGTCTACTTAGAAGCTTGAGCACTTTTACAACAGGACTTTCAAATCAGGGTCACAGAGAGAGAGAGATCAAGTTAGAGTTAATTACAGTATCCCACCTCTTAAAGTGTCAGGCTTCTTAAATTTCATATATTTCTGTAAACAATACTGGTCTAGGAAGAAGCAATGTAATCTAGCAGATCACATGCTGGTGTGCAGGTTGGGAGAGGTGTAGCTTATGTCTGCTTTTACTACTGAGCACAACAGAACAAGTCCCTTGCCTCTCTAGCCCTGCTTCCTCTCCTAGTGTTTTAGTAATAAAGCAGATGATTGTCTCTTACTCAGTTTTGATCAATGATGAACCTCCTGAGGACAGATCCTGCCTGAATCCGCTGGGCACTCGCTGGCATCAGAGGACAAATTAGTAATTTTGATACTACAGAGGTTTTGCTTTTCTGGTAGCCCAGCAGAAGCAGCTGCTCTTCCACAGCAATAGGCAGTGTATAAGCATAGTAAGTTTACCCAAAACAATGTTTGGTAACACAACATACATAAGCTTCCCTTTCTCTTGCCTAACAACAAAGCAAGCTCAAACTTCATGAGGTTTCCCACTCTCACCAAAGCAAGATTTTTATACTATGACTGTTTAAATTTTGTACAGAATAATGGCAAAACGGTTAGGAAAGTATTGGACTGAAGTGTTGTATTTCCCTTCATGACTTGACGTGTACACTGTAGAGTGTCACGGAAGAGTTTGTGAATAATTCCTACAGAGACTTCCATATGAAAACAGAATTTGCAAATAATCTTCTCATCCCCCCAGCACTCCAGGCAAGAGTAAGCCATTATTCAGAGAGGAAGCATACCCATAAACCAGTCAAAGGATATGGGGTTTAATCCTGTTTATGCCATAAACACTCAGTGTGACTTTGGAGAAATCATTTAAATCTAATTTTTATTGTTTGTTAAGGACTTCTGTGGCAGCCAGTATCTCTTTGATTTGTCCTTAGTTTTTGTGTTATTTTCCTTTTTTAAAAAAAGTGACTGGGTCTGAAGAAATCCTGTGGAGGGAGTGAGAAATTGCTTCTTCCCTTGAGGAGAAACTGAGACTGGTCTGGGACAGAAGCTTCCAGACGAGAAGAAAGAACATGACAGATAAATGGAAGCAAGACGGTCACAGCAAGGAGCTATGAGCCTGCGGCCTAAATAGACTACTGAGAGACAATTGTGCAAGCACCCAGGGCTAAGAGGTGGCGGGAAGAGACTAGAGGAGCCACTGCCCATGGAGTGGGCAGGGAGACTTGTTTATATGTTCTTTTTATTTCTATTCTGTCTCAGCTTGTTATTTGGAGTTTTCTTCATTTAAAAGGTTAAGTACTTTGCTTTATAGTCTAACACAACTTGGCTTTTTTGGTTTTCTTTTGTTCTAGCTAGTCTGGGTCACTTGGTAACAAGCTCAAAAAAGCTACCACAATTTACAGAGTAACTCTAAGGATTTATTAGTGTTTCAGTGATGGTTAAGATCTGCAGATGGAAAAGCCTGACTTCTCTGGTCTCTGCCTCTTTCTGCAGGGGCACAAAATCTGAATACTGTTCATCATAAGAAATATTATTTGTATCATGATCAGAGTCTTCAGTTTTGATTTCTTTTCTCTGCAACTGTTGATCATTGGCGCTGGTTTCAGTTACTAAGATGACACGAAAAAGTTGCAACAAATTTATGACAGAACTGAGTTGAAGTTCAGATGAAGGTCTGTGCAGGCTTTTTAAAGCCTTCTGTCATTGCTCTTTTTTCTTGCTTTTCAAGCTGACTGATAGACTCCCACTAAAATGTCTTGGAGCATTCAGGTATGGCTGGTTTTTTTACCTCAGTAATAGAAGGCGCCGTGTTGAAAACCCACCATAATTTTAGACTCTAGCCCCACAAAAACCCTGAAGCAGTTGAAGACCAGTTCTCCATCTGATGTTAACAAGTAGTACTCCATGAATTTCAAGTAAATATGTCTATTTAAGCGAGCACTTATTCTACAAGTGGAATTCCAATTTAAGTGCCTATAGGAAGTAAAATCTAAATTTAGTTATTTTAGGTGAAAGAATATTAGTTATAAGGATAACTTTTCCAAATGCATAAAATCAGACACACTGACTAAATAATTTGCAGTGTATAATACTAAACCACAAAACAGCCACACCAGTTTACATATGAAGATGTAACCTGAAGCACAAGATAGTTTGCAATAACAGAGAGAGCTGATATCATGCCTATGTCAATATTCCTGGAGGTTCTGCAAAGAAGAGAAATGAAAGGACATACTGAAGCAGAAAGCACCAAAGCAGAGTTATTTAGGCAGAAAAAGACAATTTGACAAGTTCTCATCTCTGATGCCAAAGCCAAAGGACTCATCACATACAAAATATTCAAAACAAAGAAAGGCCATATCTTGGCCCTTCAAGGATATTATGTTCAATGGAAAGAGCTCTGTTGGGACTAATGGCCAACATCTATTATTAGATATTTCTTTTTACTGAATTACTTCTTTGTCTTCCCCCACCTAGAATATCACTCCAACTACTAACTTTCTTATCCCAAAACACAAACAAGAAACAAACATGTTTTCACTACCAAATAAAAATTACATTGTGATAAAAGAATTTTATTTTACATTTACTCTAAATATTCAAATAAACTTGTTTTGTTTTCCTAAGAAACTCCAAATCGATTTCAACATGAACAAAGATAATTTCTAATTAGAAAGGTTTGGGATAGAACGTAAGTGTTTCCCATGTGCTTAAATTTCCCTGAAGTGAGTTCTATATAACTGCATTCTTAAAATTAAGCACGTGATGTAGTGCTGAACTGAGTAGCTAAGTACACACTTTGGTACTTTCCTGAATCAAGGCCAAAATCTGCGGGATTCTCTCTTTCATTAACTGATTCATAAAAAGGCATGTACACATATCTGAACGTTCCCTGCTGACACATCCATCAGCAGTTATGAAAACCAGTGTCGAACACTTCAGAACACCTGGACAAATAATCTTTCATAGTAAAACCCTTCAACTGTTTCACTTTATACACCACATATGACTGTTTATTTTCTTTGGCACTGCACTGATTAAAGTGGAATCTTGCTATAAACTAGGAAAATCACATTGTACTAGGTTAATTTTTTACTGAGAAGTATTGTTGGTCCATAACTGAGCTAGCTTCGCTGGTAGATTCTTCCAGAACACAGAATGTTTTGGTTTCCGTTATTTTAAATTACTATGGAAAGTTATATGCCATGGGTACTAGATGTTACAGGAATTAGCAAAACCTAAAATTAAGACACCAATCTGGACATATACAACACTGCAGTATTATTGCTTTGTCAAGTTCCTGGTATAAATCAAGTGACAGATAGACTTAAAGGATTAACTTGATTCCCTGATATCATCTAATGAAAGACAGAAGTACTAGTGAGGCTAGAAGCACAATGTGTCTCAGAAATTTTATTAATTGCAGAAGGATAGGAAGAAGATTTGTGGAAGGTAAGTAGACTGCACATTGCCTAGGTTGCATCTCTCTTTCACCACTTCTGTAATAGCTTAGCTCCAGTAATCTACGAGTGTGTGTGTGCATTGTGCAAGAGAGGGGGTTTGTGTGTATCGGGCATGGAGAACAATGCTAACTTGAGTGCTCCCAGGTCCACTGCCTAGACAGACCCACCAGAAAGGGACCTTACCAGTACAGGTAGGCAGGTGAGGTGGAGAACATGACAGCAGTGGCCTAACACTGGCTGACAGGAAAATTATATGGAGTCAAAATGGGGAGAAGGACAGATTTCATTTTAAATTCCAGTGTATCTTGTTCTGTCCTCACTGACTGAGGCTAATAGAACATCTTAATAATATTCTTGATCCTGAATCACTCTTTATTCAGTGCAAGCTCTAAAGAAACCACTTCCTTTACACTTAAAATAAGACCAGACCATGTTTGCTTCAATAACTGGTATAGATATAACCTTTTTCCTGCTTGCCTGAGTAACTGTGTGAGGGATCTAAAGAGCTAAGTGGAAATAACTTCTAAACTAGCTGTTATGTATCCCTCAGAGAAAATTAGGCAAAAAAATCACAGTAGCTGAACAGACACTGGCCATCTCCCAGTCTAGGCTATATGCCATGTCAGTTATTAAATCATGTATGTTGAACCATCAGTCAGTTGTTTTCAGGAAAAATGATGTAAGGCACAAAAATGCCACATGGCAATAAAGATTTTGTTAATCCCTTAGTGTCTGGCGGGGGAGAGAGATCTGCAAATGACGTGTTAATATACTATGTTGGAAAATCCAGCTTTCCAGCAGAAAGAGATTGCAAAATCCTAAATTTGGTACTGACTCAAATTTTGAGCCAACTATAGCAGGGTAGTCAGCATCCTTTACCAGATTAATGGATGCTGTGCTTTGTGGCAGACTGGATTGCTGTATTTTCTGTTGGTGCCTACACGGTAATGTAGGCTGTCTGGTTCACACAGCTCTCAGTTGTATCCTGAGGATGAACTGTTTACAGCTGTCATTCTGAGTGCACAACACAAGCCCTAGACAATATGGTCTAAATTAAAACATAAATTTCTTCACTTTTACAAGGGAATTTTCTCACAAAGAGTTTGAATGCTTGGTTACCTGGCCCTTTCTGTGTGTGATAAAGATACACTGAACTAACAGTGGAATAAGTTCTTAACTGAGGCAGATGGACAGTTAAGCTACTTAATATTTCTAAGTAAATAAAACCATAGAAACTGCAAAGGACCTCTGGAATACAATGTCCTGTGCAAGCTATGAAACCTTGAGCAGAAGCTAGATCCACTATGATTTCAAAGTCAGGCACGAGTATTCCCCACCACAAACAGAAGACTCACAGTGAGAAACAATGATCCTGTAAAAGCGGCATGAATAAGGAGCAGCTCTTATTGTGCAGAACAAAGGTAGTGAATGAAACCACAGTAGGGGCTGTTACTTCTTTCTATCTGTCAATCTAAAGTATTTGGTAAACCAGGTAGAGCCTGAAAGATTAGGAAGGTCATGAAAGCTTTTCCTTTTTGCACCTAAACTTACTGAAAAACATTTCTGCATTTTTCATAAAAACTGTGTGAGCAGTTCTTACAGACAAGTTACTAAAAATCCCCCAACACCACATCTGCTTGGTTTCCTACTTACTCCTTTTATTCACCAAAGTTTCACACTGAATGGTGACAAAGAACTATCACAAACCACAGAAAAGGAAAAGGTAAATCATAACATCTGTAGCCATTCACACAGGACAGAAAGATCAACCCTTTTAACTGCATGAAGGGGGCATGGTAGATGCTATCAGACACAGTCATGTTATTTTATGCACACAGTCTAATAATGAAACTAAGTCAAAGTTTACATTATGCTTACAGGAAAAAGCTATTACATTATTTGCTCATCTGATGTACTTAAGCTATATTATAATTCTTTGAGATCCTTTTTAAAAGACTGAACACTGTGAATATGCTGTGTAATCAGGCACTATAAGATATCAGCAGGTTAAGGACTGCATAGAGAACTTCTTCCTTACCAGCTACCACTGTTGTTTGAAAATTGTTCAGTTTTCAAAAGAAAAGTATCATTTTTCCTGCAGCACATAGGCAGTAAACTCTTCCTCTAGCATTCTATACAATCCATATACACCTCTTATAAGGTCCTATTTCCAGTATAGAAAGCATTAGAGTGGGACTGCTAGAACAACCAGGGTTGAGTTCTGGCCAAAGATCCTACATGTGTCTTGCACATCGATATGAAGGCAGCATTAGAAATTCTAGCTCCTTAAATCTGCAAATAATTTTGTACTATGAGTAGTAAAATCAGAGTGGAACTTCCAAAAAAAATCACCTCAGGAGAATTCAGATGCATTCTTCCAGGTCTTCACAAGCAGCTTATCATGGAATTCATTACACTCCAGTCAAGTAAACACAAGTGACTAGAGCTTATTTTTAAAATATGTGAATATTTATTCAACAGCAACACTATTAAATGTAGCAGCTTAAAAAAAAAGACAGTCCCTGCATAGAAATAAGAAGTACTGTAATTTCAAATGCGCATAAAAAGTGGCTGTTAATGGTAGAAATCAGTTTTTCCACTGAAATATACTTCATGGCTTGTTTTCTTATTAGACACTTCTCGGATTCCTTATTCTTTTATTCAAGATGGAAGCAAAAATCAAAACCTTTTTGATTAAATGCAAAAGCATTGGATAAAATTAAAGTAACTATTGTTTATCCTTTTCTCAAATACTTTTAAATGTGGGCTCGATCCCCTTCCAGAAAAGGGAATGTTGAGACTATCTGACAGGTGCTTTAACCTGTTACTCCTTAGAGCCTCTTACCTTCGCCTGAGCGAGCCACCTACACACATCCTCCCTGCCAGAAGGGCATTAAGAAGGTGTGTTCCTGAGTCCCAGCCATCACTGTAATTCAGAAGAAGCTTTTGAAATGAAAATACCATTACAGCAATGAAACAGCGAGTGCTGTCAGCACACCAATTAAGATGTCAGGATTCTGATGTCTACTGCTTTCTACATTATCATTAACTGTTTAGTTTCTTCCTTGCATAAAAACTAAACTTTACTGTAAACTGTAAAAACACTACAGGAATCTTTACTAGCCCAGATAAAATAATTTCAATTTCAAGTGACACTGCTTTCCTGTGACTACAGTATATTGTTACCTGGTTGACTTAATAAGGTGTTCTATTTTGCCTGCAACTTAACAGACAAGAATTCTTTAGGCTCCTCCATACCAAAATTTTCAGCCAAAATGCTTTCTGATTTAGATTAGGGGAATAACAAAACAGGAGAAAACAAACAGACCCATACAAGGCCAGAGCATAAATTTAATATACATTTAACATGCTGCCATCATAAATGAAGGTCACAGGCAAGTCTTGGATCATGATCTATTATACTATGTGATTTTGTCTCAAAAGAGTTTGTGACATAAAACAGAGCATTTAGCATACGGTCTGTGTATGGCACACATGGATCATTCATCTTTGGGAGAAGCTGTGGGTGGGAATTTCTGTGGGTGGGAATTTCTCTGGCAGTGTCAGCTTCTTCCTAGCCATGTAATTTTCCAGGTGCTTCCAGTCCACAGCTGGAGATAGGGACAGTTGCTCTGTAAACTCATGTACAGTAAATTTGTCACTTCAGACATACCACCTGCTTAGCAAGTCTCCTGACTCCAGGAAATGTCATCAGATAGAAAAGCCATGGAACAGAGCCTGAGTCTGCCACCATACACAGGCTCTTAACCAGAAACCGCCAGTGGGCTAAACTAAGAGCTACCGCTAGACGTACAGTGTATCTAAGGGAACACTCTGATCATAGTAAGGACAATGAAAGCAAAGTTGCAACCATATCTTCTATAGTTGTTAAGAAGTCTGAAAAAGAAACCTGTAAAGATCAGTTTGTTGGGTTTTTCCCCTAAATATTTGGACCAAAATTTCTATTTAGAGACGAAATCTCATTTCTTCAATTTGAAGTGATGAATACAAAGACAAAATGTGGGACAAGGAGGCTGTGAAAAGGGGAATAAAAACCCAGGAAGAATGAACAGAAACATCCTATACAATTGCGTAATTATCATGACATCAGGAAATGGAAAGGATTAGCAGTTTACTCTTCTTGGACAAGGGAAATGGGGTGAGTTCCATTCAAAGTAAGGTCTGGTAAAACATTCTTCTCAGTATAAAGTTAAGTAGTAGGTGCTTGCACTTGTACTTTATACATCCCAGCTGAGAAGTGGAATGAATGGATTGTACAGTACAGGGGAAGATAAACACCCAAAAGCAAACACTCCCCTCTTAACTCCCTCACTCTCTGTCAACTAAATGCTTCAGTCAGCATGACTTAAAGATAAATACATGTTTTAAGCTAGAATCTGATCCAACAAGATTTATACTAGTAAGTATTCATTATTCCACTTCTGTAACAGATCAGGAGAATGCCTTTCGTTGTGGAAATATTTTATATCAAAAGGTAAAAGTACCAAAGCAGATCCTCAGCTAGAGTAAGAAAACAATGCTGCAGTAGAGTTAATAGAGCTATATTGCTTGACTGGTGGAAAATCTGGTCACAGCAAAGCTACAATTGAATAATAATATTATTCTTCTATATGAGCTAGGGGAGGACTGAGATTATTATCTTTTTCTAATAGATATAAACAATATTTAAGGATTCATTTGAAAAATAAACCACACAGGTTGATGAGGAAAAGACCTTATGTCTGTGATCTCTGACCTTCACTTTCACTGCCTTCACTTTGTGAAGTGCTGCTTCTACCTTAAAATGTATATATGTAACCTTTCATATGTGCCAGTCAGACATGCTAAGGAAAAACATAAAGGTTTAGCTTCAGTGCATGAAACCAATACATAGTCAAGAATGCTAGGTGAAGAATACTGACTTCCCTGTTATTGTGATTCGGTATTGTAAATTTTGCTGACCTATTGCAAGAATATAAGGGGTTTGCTTCTTTATTGCTGGAAATGAAAGATATGAAAGATAATTGTGCATCTTGTCCATATTCATGTGAAGGGTTCTATGTATAAAAGGTAACTACGATAATCCTGGAGTTCTAGACAGACTCATCAATCCTGGAAAGTGACCTTTCTCTAATTGTTTCAAAGCAAAACTGCTACAAAATATTTTCAAGACAAAAGGCTCTATTTTTGTCTTTTTCCAGGTCTAAATAGTATGTTACACCAGTGTAGACTTTTAGCTTTTGATGAGAAATATTCCACATACTTCATAAACATAAGTGACAAAGCACTGTACCTATTACAGGATCATGCTCTAAGTGCTGCAGCAATTATGCTGCTACTATCCAGCCTTGCCCTTTGTGCAATTCATTTAAAGATTGTTTTCCAAGCACTTTTGGGTCATTACTATAATGGTTGAGAAATTCATTAGAGAGTAAATTCTTATATGCAGTTGTTGAGTTTGAGGTTTAGCTGTAACTAATTGTAATCAGCTGAACAAGACAAAAACAGTATAAAATGCAAAACAGAGCCTGGCAATAAGGTTAACAGGGAATAGGGTCAAGCAAGTATAAAACCAGTGTGAAACTGAAAACTTCCTGCCAGACAAAATGAGTTAAAAAAGGGTTAAACAGAAAAGGAAATGTTGATAAGACTCACACCAAACCTGGGGGAGGGGAAACAGCGCTTAGATTTTGCTGCAGATTTTATTTCAAAGTGTTACTCACAAATCTCCTGTCAAGAGCTGTTAAAAGCATTCTTAGAAAGCACCCAACGCAACAGCTAAAAAGTAAAGGACTAACACAAGAATTGGTATCTAAGATTTGCTTTCACCTGAATTAATTGTCCTCAAGTGAAATTCTGAAGAAAGACACTTGTTTTCTGTGCCATATGCTATGTAAAACATGACTGCTTGCCTGCAAACCTAGCTGCTTCTTTACAGGGAGAGAAATATTTCCAGACGTTCTGTCATTGTCCTCTGTCGGTTCCTCTGTGGGCCAATAGGCTGAGTTCCTCATGTCTCCTTCAAACTCTTCCCTACAACCCATGCTCTGCCCTCCAAACTCATGAACAGCTACACCTTTCCTTTTAAGAAATTACATTGTTCAGATTTTGTCAAAACCTCCATAGATTAGCAGTATGCAATCTGTCATAAAAGTCATTCCCATGGTAACGTAGCATTGCATCTTAGAAGTATGATGCTCTTCAAATCAGCCTCTTCCTCCCTCTTTCTGTTACTGGTATTGATTCAAAATGTGTTTTTACTCTTACCACTTCCTCCATCCTATTCTGTGTGGTCTAACTGGTCCTCTCCTGCTGGTTGTTCATATGATCTTTACAAAAAAGATTTGCTGATGGTAGAAGATCATTCAGTATTCTCTCCAGTCACACCTATGTGGCCTTTCTGTTTGCTACTGTTCAGCAGACCACTCAAAATGAGAAACATTTGGTTCTCTGACAATCAGCCTTTTTTTGCCCTGGTGCCTCCTGCCCTTTCCAATGCTCCTGTATTGTGAGAAAGTGATTCCTTCGTGTCTGCTCTACTTTCATCATTAATCTCTTGGATATATTTACTGTTAACTCAGCCTTATATTTATCTTATTGAACATGGAGAGATCTGTTTCTAAATTCAGACTTTCCCTCAAGCTGTTTTCCTCTCTTAAATACTCCTATCCTCAAATGCTGGCAAGAACTCACAATAATTATTCTCTCTGATTTCATACCGAGAATTTTCTGATGTTGCAGTGCAACCACGTTTGTTTGCACAATCAAAGGTGATAAATATATATGTCAACAACCATAAACTTCAGGTGATAACATCTTTTTATTTTCAGTTTTCTTATCAACACACAGTATTTGTCTACTAACCTCAGAGCTGCTTTATTGTGAACCCTAGCAGTCAATCATATTTCTTCAGTATGGTTTATGTTTATTGTGCTGCTGGGATTGCATTGTAGCTGGCTCCAGAATTTAGCTAGAATCACACTGGTCATTGAAAGAACATAGCTGCAAAGGTAGGAGTCATACCACTGGCACCTTCTTTTGTATTGTGTATTCACTGGTAAGACCTTGGATTTGATAAAACCATACTACAGACAGCTGCCTCTTCATGGGAAATTCCTGGATTCTAGGTCATTGTACACCTGCTGCTGTTTTATTTCAGATGAGGCTGCTGTGGCACTGGGACGTAATATGATGTTTTTTCCACACATTTGCATTGCTGCTGATGACAATCAGAGCATTTGGGGAGGAGATGTGAGGAAGAGGAAAAACAAAAAACAAAACTGAAAAGCCAAAACTGAAGAGGCTTTTTGCAACGCCAATTTATAGGCACAAATTCTAATTAATGGGAGCCATAGAAAGCCTCAAGGAAAGGCTAAGGCAAATCCAACAGGTCACAACAGAACGAGAAAAAATTCACTGAATGCAGTGAGTCTGGTCTGTCTTTTGATTACATTTGCTGTTCTTGTTGTTTGCATCAGCTAATTTTTAATTGTTGGGTTTTGTATGAGTGTGGCTTCAATGTGTTTTCCCACAAACCAGAATTTCACCTAAAAGGCTTTTTAGGCAGGCAAAGCAGAAGTTATTCTATTATAGAAAACAGGAAAGGAACTATCCAATTTTAAGGAAATATTCTTTCAGTAATTAAAGACAAATTAAACATAATTTGGGTATATGTAAAATATCTGTTAAATTAGGTAAATCTAAGCTATACAAACCCACATGTGTAATAAGAAAACCATAGCAGAGATCAGGGATTTAGAGTGTTTGGTACGGTGTGTGTATAGATACCTGTAGATACACATATATACACATATTCATTCATGCATATGTACATATACCATATACATTTAAGCACATATCTGATGACACTTCAGAAACCTGTGCTACTTTTGTCCTTCTATATTGTCCTAAATTCTGCTTCAAGATATAGCAGTGCAAAGATCAGATCATATTGTAATATAGGTAATTGAGAATAAAATATTGCTCTGAATCTCTCATGTGTGTGATGGCTTTTAATACCATCCTAAAGACAGTAAAGCAAAAAATACGCATTGCAACAGTACGTCTACTTATATTCTCTCCATCATTACAGGTGAATTTTCAGGAGTGACAGGAATTATTGCAGCAATTGTGAAAAAAAGGTAAAAATTAAACTTAGATTGCAGACAATTACAATAATGATCCAAAAGCCTGGAAATTGGGTTTGTTCAGCTTGTAGATTTGATCTATCAACCTTTGATTTTAAAATCCGCTCTCACCCTTTCAAGTTTTGCACCACATTTCATACTGTCAGCTCTCAAGAAATACAGAGAAATACAGAGGTGCTTATTCACACTTCTGTCTCCTTCTCAATCTCGAAATCAATCCTAAATCCACATTTTCCCAGCATATCAATTCTGCTGTATCCCATCACATGCTCCTTTTTCTCTTGTTGGGTTCCATTAGTCCTCTCCACAACAGGTATTGCAATGAGGATGAACACAAAAGGTGACCCCAGAAAATATCAGAAGATTCTGTTATTCCTTTCTCTTTTTGTAAGAAAGGTCCCTAATGGATAGAAAAGATTTCAGTCTACCTGTCCCTCCCAAAAAGCTGAGAGTTTGCCCTGAGGCAGGTCTGATATTTTACAGAGGGCAAAGCTTCCAACATGACAAGTTTTGACTAGGTCTGTCCATAGCCAAATCCTGCCACTCACAAAACAAGAAAATAAATCATGAACATTTACAGCAGTGCTGTCGTTCCCTGTACTAAAACTCTGTGGATGATAAATTGTGTTGCTGGAATCTTCAAGTACTATTCATTATATTACAGATATTGAACATACAGAGCAACTTCAGAAATTTCAATATCACTGTTTCTATCAGTGTAAATAAGTAATGCTTTCCATAATAAAAACTTAATAGGCAATGTTAAAAATAATTTCTAGCACATTCTGTGCAAACTGACAGGAAAACGTATTTAATTCACTAAGGAATGCAACCAGATGAAGAATGAAGACATAGTGCACATATGACTCTGATGGAAACAAATTAGTCAAATGAATACTTGCCAGTAGTATTCACCCAGCCCTTGGCCAGATAACTCATGATTCTGTCCTCAGTTTGGCAATCTTTCGGTGATTTTCTAAACATGAAGCCCCAGAAATGTCCAGTGAGTTCTTGGACATAAGTTACTTTCACAATTCAAGATTCAGACTTGGAAACAATCCTGCACAAGATCTGTTCAATATGTGGTATACAAAGTAGGAGTACATTTTCTTCTGGAAAAAGATGCATATTTTTATTCAGCCATTCTCACAAACCATATTAAGCTCGTTTGTATGCCATACGGACAGTGAGTAACAGAGTAGCCTCTTCTGTCATATAAATACAGAAACTAACAGAAAATCCCATTTTTCCTTGAAAAAAAATCTAGTCTTCTTGAATGAAGGGTAATAATTCAAATCAATCGTAAACCTCCAAATACTGAAGGTAAAGAACAAAAATCCATTACTGCCATCATTAAAACACCTTAAGCTTTTGAATTCAATAAAATATGACGAGCCAGGCTCCTGGAATTGGAGAAGGGCTGGCTTGCTATATTTAATCTCTACACTTGGCTATATTGCTCATGGTGCAAAAACAAGTCTTGACAGATGTCTCTCAGCTCCCCTGGCTGTTTTGCTCTCCACACTGCCAGCAGGTCCAGGCATGGGTTGTTTTTTTTTGTGTACAAAGGGTGGTATTGATGGAAACAAACAGCTGAGGATTGTGGGACAAGTTCTTCAGGTGGCTTTTGGGAAGGTGCTGGGTTTTTCCCTGTTCCTCTTCCTCCTCATTGTTAGAGTCTACTCTCTCTATCCTCAGCACAATTTATGTTAGATTCAATCCATACCAGAAATGCTAATACTATGCCTACAGGAATTTGGAGGTACCATGTGAGACTTAACTAGTAGATCTTTATCAAAACATGGCTGGTTTAGCAATTTAAAATCAGATGTTTGCTAAATAGGGTTTACTTTTTCCCCTTGTTAGGGTTTCTCTCATTGTAATTCTTTTACCTGTAATTTCCTCAGATATAATTAATCCTCTCCTTAACAAAAAACTTGCATTAGGCATTATTTGCACCTTTTAATGGTTTTGCTATAAATTCCAACCCAAAGTTTCATTAGTTTACATTTACATGACTCAAAGCCAGAAAAGGCTATCCCTATTCTAGTCTGACCCCTTTATATATCATAGGTCATCCAAGATCACCCCAGTAAACATTTTAATAAGGCTAGCAATGAGATTTGGCTACAGCAAGTCTTTCAGAAGGGTATCCAATATTCTTCAGAAGACAAGTCATGGAGAATCTTCCTCTGTGTCTGAGAGTTTGTTCCAATGGCTTCAAGAGCCATTGCTAAAAATATCTTTCTTATACCTGAATGTCTGATTTCATCTTTTACTCAGTTCTTACGCTTTACTTTGCATCTTAAATATTCTACTACTTACTCCTTTTTCCATCCAAATTATCTATGGCAAAACATTCACTCCTTAGTCCTTTTTTTTTTTTGATACAAGAATAATTTCTGTAGCAGTTTTATAAAACCTTCATACAACATCAATATTTTTTCAAAATGTGGATACCATAACTAATGGTACATTCCAAACCCAGATACATTTCTTTTGTACCATGTTTGGAATCTAGGCAAATAATATACTACAAAGCAACACAGGCAGGTGCACAGCTGCCAACCAGCTTTTTAATATCAGCCTTTGTGATGAATATCACAAGTAGCATGGAGCAGTGGGATAGTCCATGTCTTCACATCTTTTCCAGCTGATTACACACATATACAGTTTGCCTGAATGCTTACCACCATTTGTAGTTACAGCTCTTGTATAAAGCATTGTCCATACTTAAACATAGACAAGTCCAGAAAGCAGTGGGAAAAGAAATCTTACTGGTATGACCAAGGAAAAACCTGTAATTTCTTAAAGTGTGTGCAGGAATATCTGAAAGACACAAAAAGATCAGCTATTTGATGCCATAAATTAGATATTTGATATGTCAATAGACACATTTTTTTAAAACATAGAGTCCTTAGAGAATACATAGGCTTCAACATGTACTTTGTAACTGCTACATAACTGTATAAGGTTTTCTATATCACCTGAAGAGCAATAATTTTCAGTTATGAAATGATTCTTCTGCATACAAATACAGTTCTTCAGTGATAATATTTATTCACTGGGAACTCATTTGCAGTTTTAGTATGACATCATATATTCCAGTTCTAAGAGAAAATAGCCCCTTCCTTTCCTTAGGCTAGGAGATGCCGAAGGTCAGGTCCTCTAGGGAGAGTTTGTTTCAGACTCTGATTCCATTTATATTTTCCACTTCCACCCAACTTTAGTGTTTTTTTTGCTGTGCTACACGATTTACCATGCTAAGTACAAAGGCCAGATCTAATTGTTTCTCTCAATCCTTTTTCTAGAAATGTGACAGTAATCCTTTTTATTTTTAAGAAATGTAAAGGTAAGGAAACAAAGAGGAGAACCTGCCTAGCAGAAGAAACAAAGCTCTATCAGAGGTGTCAGATGCTGAACGCTAGGTGATTTTTGTATTCTTCACGTCTTGTTTTTCTCTTTGAAATACATGTAAAGTATTGTTGTCTCTACCTCGGTCCACAGCAGATTATGTCAAATTATCCATATTTCTAATTAGTAATATAAATAAGTAGGCAACAGTACACGACGAGAAAATTACATTTTGAGCTACTGATGACATGCCTTTGGAGGTGTTGGCAGAAGCTTATTATTGTGAAATGGAATTTAAAGTTGAAAAAGCCCAGTGAGAAGAATTGGAGAGAGTACAGTATGTTCAATGCCAGGTAATGCTGCTGCAAGTGTGAATTTCCTGAGAGCCAGTCACAAAGTCTCTGCTCACATCAAGCAGGAGCGTGCTGCTGTGTAACACTGTAGAACCTGCTGAGCACGCAACTGTACTGCATGCAAACTGTGTTCATATAATAGAAATGAGCAGTTGGGGACAAATTCTGCACAGGTTCATCCCCTTCTGTAGGAAGCAGACACGATCATTTACGTGTCTGTCACAGTTCTACTGGAAGCAAGGTGGGTATTGAAAACCCCCAGGTGACAGGTGACAGAGAAGAATTTCGGATGATTTTGTAGTTGTGAAGTTTGAGAGAAGGAAGGTGTTTGCAGTGTTTAGGAACTGAGTACAGGCAGGTAAGAGCCATAGAATGCTACCAAACCCTTAGAAAGGAAGTAATATTTGTGTGATGATTGCTGATCATTAGGACCAGGAAGGCTGGCCATGCCAGTTAGTCCGATTCCCAGCCACTGGAGGCAACTGTGCCATGTAACCCTGTTCACATATTTTACCAAACTCCATCTTAAAATCACCAAAGCCCTCTGCTTTCCCTGTTTTTATATGGAATAGTTTTTACTTTCATCTGGTCAATAAATACACATTTTCTTCAATTTCAAGTCTAAATTTATTTCTATCCAAACTGTATTCATTGTTCTTAAGGCAGTTTTTCTTTCTCCTTTCCTAGTGTTTATTCCCTGAAGACAACAATCATCTGCTTCAACCTCAATTTTGCTAGACAAAGGACCTTGTTTTACACATCTTTTGTAATTCAGGTGTTCTGTTGCCAGCTCATCCTTTCTTTGCACTGCATCTGCCTCTAATGCATGGGCAACCAGAAGCATAGAAGGCTTTCAATATGTCGTTTTGTTAGTCCACTTCACAATAGTTTTAACATATTATTATGTCCACTGAAAATACTTTTCCCAGCATATCACAGCACTATGCAGTTTTCATAGTCAGAAACTGACAAATAGATGCATATTCCCCACCAAACCCCTAACATTTGACCTGGGAAACTAGCTACTGCTTTTATACTGTAAATGTCAATCAATTCATTGCTACTGAATACAAAATAACCTAGTACAATTCTTTTTTAATACAGATTAAGTCTGAAATATAATTTCTATTGATTCAACAGCTATGGGAAAACTGAATTGTTATTAATTCCAAAAACAATGGGGTTGTAATGCTATTTGCAGGACTTCCTCTTCAATCTAAATCTGAGAAATTAATGTCTCCCATTATAATACAATAAAAATGCACAATTCAAAATTCACTTTCCCCACCATAGTTATCTGATTGTTTAATTTGCGCCCTTGTGTTAGATCTGGCTGTCCCAAATTGTGATTTGGATCTTTAGAGCTTTATCTCATCTTCTCCATGTACGTCTCCTGCAGCTTGTGTGTAGTATTACTTCATTTTAGATTTCATCCTATTTTGGGGTGATAAGTAAAATAACAATAGAGAGGTTGTAAAGTACTATATATACATATATACATTACTCCTTTGTTGCCTACTCAGAGCCATAGGATGAATTCTTGTTTAGAGTGTGATCACAGACTAAGCTGGATGAAGAGTAATGGATATGAGGCAGATGAGAGACTTTTTCCTTTAAGTAAATACTGTATCAGTTTCTCATCAGAATCTTGCAGTTATACTATATCCAAGGATCACTGGATAAACTGGTTGCACTGTGGGTCACTATGATGTCTGTAGTTGGGCATTACCACACAGATATAATGCTTCCCCAGAGAGCTCAAAATCTAGAAGAGTCCCTAAAATCTGACCAAGAGATGCAGAGCAAGTGTTTATTTCAGAAAGTTCTGTTCTGTTTTAAGCCACAAGGCCACATTGTAAATAAACAACGAGGACAAGTCAAGGCTGTCATAACATGAGGAGAAGTGTATAGAATTAGGTATTTCATGACCTTACATAGCACCCCTACCCTCCCCCCCAAAAAAAGAAAAATCCTTTTAACAAACAAGAGAGTAAGCACTGCAGCTACCAGTCAGCAGCACAGTGGACAATTATCCACTATATGGTAGTTCTGCTTTTAATCAACAGACGTCTCATGAAAGCTGGCTACATGTTATTCCCCTCCCAAAACTGTAACGTATGGTGATTTTCTAACTGTGGTCAGCAAATGGTACAATGCTTTCCTGGCCCATAGGAGCACGAGGGATGATGATTCAGCAATGGATGGTGTCTGCAAGATGCTACATTGCATTTTGTGCTTTCCTCTGCTATGAAAATGTCTCTCTGAGGCTTTCAAACGAGCAGGAACAGCTTAATTAATCTACTCTCTGCACTGGTCTGAAAAGCGGGCCAGAGCGATTAGTCAAGGGCCTGCCACAGATTTGTGGAATGCTCTCTGTCACTGAGGGAAACAGCCTCATGGTGTTCTGTGTACCAGCAAAGTCCCAAACCCATGGTAAACAGCAGCAATATGACTATTCACAGTGACAGGATTTATGTAATTCAGTATTTTCATACAGCACACTTACACAGCACATACAGCATCACACAAACCTATCGAACGGTTTCAGTAGTTTTCGCTGAAAAAGAAAATGATATTATTTCCTTACATTAAGTGAGAGTAGAGCTCAGGAACTGCAGTTCTGAGTAAAGCTGAGTATTTCATAAGCAAGCACCTCTGACACAAACACCTTCAGGTATCCAGTACTTTGCAACTTTGTTCTTTCATCTGTTCCAAATAATCTCTTCCATTGAATGTGCAAAAATGTATTCATCCCACAGGGATAAAAGGGGAGTAGCAAACTCTTCAGGAGAACAGATTTGTTTCTTCCTCTTGATTATCAGTTTCAAGGCAGAAAAAACAGACCAGGAACGAGATTAGCAAGGAGGAAAGGAGTTCATGCAACCCACTGTAAACCCTTGGTTTCACTGGAGAATTCTGGTTGCTCTCAAGTGAAGAGGAACTCAAAAGTTGTTTTGTTGCTTTGGAAAGACAGTGTCAGTCACTGCTGTCATGCAGACCACATGGAAAACCTCAGTAATTTGTGGCAAGTTCTAATTCCAGAAACACTGGAAGCTAGGCTTAGAATAAAGTTCAAAAAAATCAAAGCGTTAAATGGGACTGGTTTCCCATTCACTGTCGTATTGAGAGAGGTTGCAGAGAGACAAGCTTGTTCCAGCTGCTGAAACACTTGTCACTGAGCCTGATTATTTACCATGACTACACCACAGTATTCTCTGGCAGATGTTTCTCTTTGCTTTGCACCTTCCCCCTTCCCACTTCCAACAAATTTCCTCTTTCTTCACAGAGAACACAGCATCACAAGTTTCCAAGAGCTAATGATTTACACTAAATAAACAAGAGCATGTCACTGAAAATGTTACCAAAAGGCCTCAAAAATGCCATGCACATGTCTGATTGTTGCATGATTTGGAGAATGAGAGATCTGCTTGAATGTTTAGGGCTTTTGGCAACCTCATAGAGAAGGCACATCTAGCTGCCAGATTGCAGCAATGTATGATACATGGTCTTCTGGAACAAGCTACAAGTCCTGACGTTTTCTGTGGCATCCTGCTAACCTTAGTAGCCCTTGCCCAGTTCAAGGAGTGGCCTGGGGACTGCACTTCATTCTATTATATTACGGCCAACTGATTACTAATCTCATTTCCTGAACCAAATAAAAAGGAATGTTTAATTTTCAAATAATTATCACATGTGTTATGGTTTTTAAACAAGCATCACGTAGCTTTTACTCTGATCATCCTGTTTAATGTTAAGGACCTTCGCAGTTGGCTTGAAGCTAAGTTTAAGGGGAATCTGAATCTAAGCCTCAGATCAAGACACTCAAAAGCTTCAGTGATGTTTCCCCAGCATTCAGTTATACATGAGGTTTAAATCTTTGTCCATTAATGCTCTCTATAAACAAGTTGTAGATTGAAACTAATGCCAACAAAACTGATTCAGCTACGATTCTGCATGTGTACAATAACTAGAAAATTTATTCTCCATTTTATTTGGGGTTTCCATGATAACACAAATAACATGGAATAGATGTATACAGAAAGAAAAAGGTAAGTTTCCATAGTTGCTACTTTTATTCCACTCTTCAAAGGTCAGAGGTTTGTCAAATAGCTTCATAAAGATTGTAGTCAATTTGAGTTTTTTAATCTGCTGTAAGGTTCAAGCAGAACAGGTATAATGAATCCATGGCTTCCTTTGGTACTATTGACTGCTTGGCAGCACACAAACCTCACAAGCCAACAAGTGTCATTTATTTACCGAAGAGGTGGCCTCCAGAGGGTGACATCAACACGCTGTGCACACTCACAGAGCTTGATTATGGTGAAAATATGTCTTTGAGGTTATCTTCGGTGGAAGCTGACTGCTAGTACCACAAGCCTACACTGCTCCTCTCTAGTACAAGGGTTCTATGTTGACACTGATGATTTCAGATTTTAGCACATGTAAAAATTTGACTTCTGAAAAGATGTACCCTCAATATTTACAATTTTAAATCAAAATATTGCAAATTTGAAAGGTTTCTCTATTGGTTTTACATAGCTTCACAGTTTTGCTTTATTCTCTTCAGATTTTCATAAGGCATTCTTCACCCCAGTATGTGAAAATGCAGCCAGATAAACAGTTGGAGGTCAGCATTAGCTGTTAGAAATTAAGCAAACAGAAATATTTGTAAACATATCTAAGCAATCTTGAAAAGCCAGCTCAGATCATCTGTACATCTCAAATATCAGTCTATCTTGGATAATGAAATAAACACTTTACAAAAAAAACTAGTTAGCCAACCTACCAACAAAAACAAACCAACCAAACAAAAAACAACACATAAAGGGCAAAAGATAACTAAAAGGTTTTAATTTGACAGGAATAACAATCTATTTAAGTTGCTTGCCTTTCCATATGGAGCCAATTTTATATTGTTTCATCTTGCTTTGACACTTTGGTTCCATTCCCAAATTATTTCTAGATTGTTTTCCTTGAAAACACATTTTATAATTAAAATATATTAATGTTAAATGATACTATTGGGTTGTAGCTGTTTGTAAAGTACTTGCAGACAAGCATTTGCTATTGAGTCTCCAGAACCAAGACTATTCATCTCTGAACATTATTGAATGCATTTATGTTTTATTCATTTATAACAGCTGATGCATTTATCTTTTCCCGAACCAGGCATCCTGGCTAGATTTGCTACCTTTGTGCACAAGCTGCCCTTTTATTACTGGGTGCAATGTACACAACATTCCCTTCATCTACTCAATGTCTAAAGAAGAGAAAGTTCACATTCACCAAAACACTTCTGATGACTATCATTTTTATCATTAATAGGATCGAAGAGCAACCATGAAAACAGATTAATTATTGGGAAGAATAATTTCTTGCGATAACTTATCACAGAGCTTGTAAATGTGGTACACACTGTAGATACAGTATCGTCCTGGAGCAGCTGAGTATTACTCAAATCTGGAAGGTCATGCACATGGCTGGATGAAAGGTTCCCTCAGGATGCAGAAATAAGCCATCAATTCATTGTAGTTGCCAACTCGATCAGGTGACTAAAGCTTGATTCATTGCGCATTTGATATGGATTAACATACGCAAACAGAAAAGGAGAGTATGACTTCCTTGTCCACTGTAACTGCCTTTATTCTTTAGTCTTGCTGTAGCACTTGGAAAAGGTGCTAGGCTGATTGGAGCCTTATACATATTCTTGGCACAGGACAAAAGGTAATACATTATATCAATCTGCACAACTAGACTGCAGTTGAAAGAACCTCTTCTGGATGTTTCTAAGCATATTAGCAGATCAAAAGGGCATACTGCAGTTACTTAACCTATCTGCTACATAAGTTACTGGATTTCATTTAGCTAATTCCTCCATCGGTAACTGCAATTGAATATATGTATTTTAGAAGAATATTTCTTGAACTGTGTAGGAAAAAATCTAATAAAATGCTTGGTAATTTTTTTAACTGTTAAACGCTCATTAAACGTCTGACTTCAGATCCTGATATTGATTCATATTGTGTGTCATATATTGTAGTGAGGAGCCCTAAATTGGATCCAATCTGGTTTTGGATATGTGAAATAAATAAAGCTCTATGGATTTCTTCTTTAGGACACTTAGCTCTTTCTGAATTCCCTGAGGTTTTTCAATTTTGCAGAATGCTGATTTTATAACATGGACACTTTAAGCCTCTAGGAATAGAAATGAGACCAACTTTCTCATTTTTATAGCTTACAAAATAACTGTTCAATGAAGACTGCCATTTAGATAACTGCCAGTTGAATTAGAACTGATAAACTACATACAAAAAAAGCTGTCTAACCTGTTATTAAGACTACTGAGTCAGTTGTTCTCCAGTAGACATTTTACATTTATTCTGTGAAAATATTTTCCTTCCTAAAACTCAGTTTGGAAAATTCTTATTTATGAATTGAATCATTCTTTGTTGAACTCCAAATACAGGGCATACTCTTTGCATCTGAGACAGACAAGAGAAACAATTTTAAAGCCACATGCCCCTTATGACAAACATTTCACTAGAAAGAGCAATCTAGTGTTTCCTTTTTTTGTTCTATTTTAAAACCAGAGTAACACTAAAAAACCCCACCTGATACATAGCTCTTCCACTGAGGTCATTATCGAACCTGTACCTAGTTTCTGACTTGAAAGGATGTCACATATGTTCTCCCAAGTTAACAGGAAACTGCGTGAATGCTTCTCGTGGTTTTGAGTTTCAGATCACACTATTGGCAATACAGCAAAGACACGTTGCCTTTACACTATTTGGGGTTTTTTCCAGTCAATGCCCTATTTTCTAGAATAGTGCAACTAAAGAGCTTTATAGAATTTCTGCACTGCGAAGACACAATTACAATGAGTTAGCAACAGCCATGGGAAAGTAGAGGCATGAAATCCAATACAACCTGTTGTTTGCATACATCCACTAAGTTACCAATGTGCTTAGACAATCTTTTGTAAAGTTTATGCTGCCATTCCATCATTGCTATTGTTTAGAAGTAGCTTAACCATGCCTGTACACGTTGCATTCATGCCTCTGACTTAGTGTAGACATACCCTCAGGGCTTGTTTGAATTAGGATCTCAGTCATGATTATAGCTGAGTAAAGTCCAAGCACCTAGTGTAGACGTGACCTAAAATCATGCTGTGCTGGCTTGAATTGCTGCAGTTATACTGATACAACTCTACCTGCCTGTAAAATTTGGATCCAGTAACAGAGCATATTGGACTTAATGACTGCTAATGCCAATTGCAATGTGGCCTCAGCAGAGACTAAGTTTAAGCCAGCTAAATACGCGTGGTTAGAGTGGGAGATCTTTCAACATAAATCACTCTCAATGCTGACAAACTGACTCCTTGGATGTTTTTGCTAGAAATAACTGCAAGCCATATATTTGGCACCAGATTACTACTCTTCATCTTATAATTTTCAGATTAAAATTCAGAAAAGCATCACCATTACATCCTTCCCTCTTTGGTCATAACTCAATGATAGAACACTCACTAGTCTTGCCATGAACTGCTCATGATCTTTGTCATTTCTGACATCTTCAAGCACTATGGCACATGTTCAGATTTCCTGAAACACACAAAGCAATTCTCCTTCCAGAGTGGCAGCCTTCAATAGAGAAGAAAATGCAGAATATAAGGGTTTTGCCAGGCTCCGTATGAGGACTGCACACAAATCAAATAAGAATGAACACTATTCAGAAAATGGTCTGTGGACAGCAAACCCTGCTTGATTAGAGGTGGGAATTTGGGGCAAATAACTTTGAAAAAGCCTAATCAGTTTAAAATAAGAAAGAAAACACAACAAGAAAGCCACCAGTTAAGCACAAGAGTACTAACTTCATAACCATTTGAGTCACGTTCTAAAATTTCCCCAGGACAGAACTCCTCCTTTCTCTGTTCTCACAGTCCCTCTTCTCTACATAGAGACCCCACCCCTATATTATCCTTTATTGCTACCTCCCTAAATCCCATTTTCCTACCTTTGCAATTCCATATTCCCTATGGTTGAAGACAATTCCCCTCTCACAAAGAAGGAATTCTCAGTCTGTGAAGCACACAGAAAAAGAAGCAGTTACTGATCAGGGACACCATTCCCTGAAGTGACACTTGCAGTGGCTGGGAACAAGCGACCAAGGCAGGGAAAAGGAATAGAGGACCGTGCTTTGTGAGGGTAAGACTGCAGCCAAAACATTGTTCATGATCGATATCTTCAGAGTAACAAGAGAGCAAAAAGCAACTGAGGACGAGTTTTCAGGAGCAGCTGAGGATCATTGTCATTACAGAAAGAACTCTGTACACAGACAGTGTAGTTGATTTTCCATCACAGACATCTTGATCCCCCTTACAGGTGGCAGAGCAATAAAAGCACCACCAGAAGCTGAATGAAGCATAAATCAGCTTCCTGGAACAAAACACTTTAATATACAATCCTCACACAAAGGTCTCCAGCTAACTACTCCGAGTTACATCCAGGACGGTTCTGGATTCTGGGTTTCAGGGAACAGAAAGAGAGGTTAATTCTCCCCTACCTGCCAGTTGCAAACTCAGCATAACTGAGGATATAGCCCCTTGACCTCTCTCTGGTTTAGTCCCAGAACATTGCCTTTGCCAGCCAATGACCCTGAGCTATGTATTTAGAAGAAGAGCTGGAGCACTCTGTAGAACATTCCTATGAATCACATAATCCAAAAAGAATGTGGTTTTACAATCTTTTTTACCAGTGGGGGAAGAATTTACTGGCATCAAAACTTGAATCCAGATGTTTTCATCAGGCACAATTTTGTTTTTCTTTGCATTTGGTCATAACTTCTCACAGTTACCTTAAATGAATGCAGTTACAAACACGCAACAGTCCTTACATATTTTCATTTACTTTGCAATATGCATTTACTTAATTCCAGCAACACAACAATTCTGGCATCATTTCATCTTAACAGCCTAAAAAGACTGAAATTTAGCTAATGGTACATTTTGAATAATTTTTCTTGCATTTTTCCTTTATGTAAGCCCCACCGGTGACCACACACAAAGACATATAGATGTGCCTACACAAACACAGATTTATAAACTGAATAGCCATTTAAAACTCAATAAAAAATGAATTCTTGTTCCAAAATCCAGCAGCTGGCCAGACTGAAGCAAATGTGACATCCCATAAAAAGTGACTGTCAGTGGGATTACCCCTCCAAAGTTAAACACACACACTGTGGCCTGCCGGTTCAGTCTTGAGAGAATAAACTTCAAATTCAGTTTCCAAGTGGATCTGGACTAGCAATATTGCATAAAAAATCTTCTCAGAAACCCTTGTTGTATAGGCATAAGATGACCAACTGAAAGACATTTAATTACCAAACCAAATTAATTCTGAAGTGCTGGGAAAAATATATCCAAATATTTCATAGTTTTTGTTGAGCTAATACAAAGTTAGGAAAAATTAGTTGATTTGTTTTTCACACGGAACAGCAAAAAATTGTGTTTATTTCAAGTGCTTTTAAGAAACGTAAATGCAATCATGACAGCCAATTGCACAAAGCTGCCTAACCCCCTGGAGAAAGCAGAGTTTATCCTCTCAAAACTGTATCTTAACAAGGTCGTACCGTGTATTGGCACTGCAGTAAGACTTTATGTTGGTTTTCCTGTCCTGTGTGAGACATAAAACAGGCACTCAGAGAAAGCTTGACCGAAAAATATTTCTTTTAATTGAAGAGCATGAAGATTAATAGAGGTTGGATAAGTCCTTCATTTATCCATCTCTCACTACATCTGTATTGGCAAGACATGTGGCACAACAGAAGCAAGTCAGTTGAGAGGGACCATTTAACAGAAACGACTGGCAGGGAGGACACAGCAGCCCCACTGTATACCTGTCAGGAGTTTACTTTGGGTTTCTTCTTATGAACAGAGTTCCCATTTTCAGCTGGAGTGGCCCACTATGCTCCCGAAGTACATCTTCAATTCCGCTTCATCAGAAAGAAACCCAGTATACGCGCTATAGCACCACCCCATAACACCATCCAGACAGAATGCAACAGTTGGGAGATTCACTTCCAAAGCAGTTTTCTCATCTTGCCCATGACATCAACATATATGCATCCTTTTAATTTTCTAGCATAAAGAATAATTATACAGCATGAAGAACATAAGGTATCTAAGATCTGGATGTAGGGCAACTAACCACATAATATATATGGAACAAAGAAACCTTGGAAGAAACTCACACACATCTGCACAACAGAATTAATTAAAAATTGTTATGAATTGTGGCTGCTGTTTTTCATGTACTCTTGTCAATATTTACTTTCTATGAAAAGGTGTTTTTTTACCAGTGGGTACTTATGCACAGATTAAATGCACCTTCTTGGACATTTCACATAAATTATCAATCAGCAAGTTAACTGTTTGAAGATAAGCAGTATAATTGGGACAGATAGTAATGTGAGCCAATAAAGCAATGAGATAGAGAATAAATTAAAAGCTACCTTCACTTTTAAAGCTACTAACTTGTCCATCTTTCATCTGAATTACTCAGCTGGACTTTGCATATGGTGTGATCCCAATTACAGATAAATTCTGAAGAAGAAAATTATAGAGCAGGTAACTGCTGCACTGATATTTTGCGGCATTCTGTAGATGTACCAGGTATAAATGCAGCATTGTCTTGTACAGTTATGTCAATCTATCTTCTTTTCTCAAAGATTTTGAGAATGTATAAATTGTTCTGATGGCTTCCTCAAACAAGTTGCAACTAGTCTTTAATGAGACAGAAAAAATAGGCCTTAATAAATCTAGTGTTTATGCAGAAAATAACTTCCCTATTATTCAAACTGTACCCTGGCTGAATTCAGAACTGGTCTGTGCTTGCGCTAAATGCACTGAGTGCTAATAAAAACCATCTTGGATTAGAAATAGGACTCTATTCAGCATTCCAAATGGAAACATTCAGATGACTGAACAGTTCATTTAGTGCTTTGATTTTATTCAGAAATATTGTTTCCACTGCATGCATTTATGAACTGGCAAAACACTCCTTCCCAGGACTGTACAATTATGTTTTCCTCTCTGTTTCATCCATGCCAGCAAAAATTATCTCATAAACACAAATATCCACAGTATATTGAACAAATGGAAGCTTCGTCATTTGGTATGTACTTGGTTGCATCAGGGCTTACTTTCCACCACATTAGAAAGTCTAATGCATGTGCTGTAGAGGGCAGGGACAGCTATGTCAATTTTCGTGAATTTAATCTAAAACTAAACTTGAATTTTGCATAAATGCTGCTTTTCAGCAGTATTTTTTCTTCTTTTTTTGATGTTTGTTTTAGCATTACTTCTGCTTGCAGATGCTGAAGACTTCTGTAGGCAATTTTCCAGGAAATCACTAAGGCCCATTTCTCCTTTCATTTACATTGCTCTAAATTAGGGTGGCTTCAAAGTACTAATTAAGCTATACATGTATAGGTGAACAGAAAATAACCCCTAATATTTTTTAACTGCTTGTAAACTAAAGAATTCTTAATATACACCATTTAGAGTGGGAATCTTTGTCTCAAGTGTCACTTGGTACAGGCAACATTGGATGCAGGCCCAAGGGAACTTAGCCTTTTTTCACCAAGTGACTAACAGGAACCACAAACTGAAATAAACAAACTTATCACTTACCTAAGTTACCATGTGTTCTGGGAGTGCAGCACATATAAATAGTTATTCATTACTTCATCATGTAATTATTTTTAATTAAATATATGGATAGAGCAGCAATACAAATGTTAGAAAATCGGAGTTAACATCTCAACACCACTCTACAACCTAACAAAAATATTCTGTTAAGAAAAATGCAGCTATCCAAACTGTTACACAAATTAACACTAACATGCCAAACAGTGGGGATTGTTCACTTCACTACAGCATTTTTCCCAGAAGAAAGTACTGAATCATGTCTTTACAAAGCAAATTAATTTGCTTTTAGAGTTAGAAATAAAATGTTCAACATACAATATTAGAACACACTAGCTCATCCTCTGTTTTCTTTGATGGAGAAAATGATCTTTAACATATTCTGTGGTGAAAGTACATTATTATGATCAATATTCCCAGAATTACATTGTGGCTTTGCAGTCATCCATTGGTACAAGATCACGTAGACAGCCAAAGCACTCTGATATCTTCTGAGTAAGGCAGGTGAATGAGCTACCCACTGCTCCTTCTATAGGCTGTTAAAGAAGCACACTGTATGATTCAGGACTTTCTTCTGGTAACAATGTCTAGTTTGGACTCCTTGTCTCATTGAAATCTTGGCAATCCAAAGCAACTAAAAGTATCTCATAGTTTAGGCAGTAACATCCCGAATAGTTAAACTGGCTCACTTTATCCTGCATATATGTAAATATTGCTATTGCTCTCATCACTCACTGTCAAATAGCTCAGTATTTTCAGCAGTACGCTGGCTTCCTAAAGCTTGAGCTACACAGTGCAGTGAACTAATTGTCCTGTTTCAATCAGTAAAGGTCTCTTCCAAACAGTATCTCTATTAGACTCCTAAATAAACACAAGATTGACATCTTGAAGTCAAGACAAACCCAAATTTTATGTGGCAATAAAAACAAATACTCGTGTCAATATAGTAAAACAAAATTGGGTGGGAAATAGGCACACAGCCTTATTTCAGTAAAACTCAAACACAGTCTAAAAACTCATGGCCTAAAATATTGCCAGTTCCAATCTGTTCTGAGACGGATCTACATTTTTAACTATTTCAAGGCTAGCCAGGCTGCAAGTCCTATAAATACTAGACAGATCACCATAATTTTATATGTTGGTATTTGAACGCTGTCAGTGGGTAGGTTTACGGTTTGCACCAAACGTCAAAGTACCAGCTGCTCTTCACTGCACTGGATACCTTTACCAAGTTTTTTAAAATCACCCTGTACTTGGGTCTCAATCATATCTTTCTAACACAGCACCTCGCTCATTATCATCCTCCCTCTTAAACATTCCCTCCCTTTCAACCTCCACCCATTTTTTATCTTCCCACAAGGTACACACCTGTATAACTCTTAAGATAGAAAAGCAAAGTAAACAAGCTCATAGCATCGTGACTGAACTCCCAGGGTACAGCATGTACAGCGCTGGCAGATCTGACAGCTGACAGTACTTATTTTGGACACATTTGCTGATAAGGACGAAAGAGCTCGTACATTTCCTTAAAAACTCCACATTCCACTAATAAGCACCTGAGAGGAACGACCGGTCTAGCAATAATCCTGCCACCTCATTCCACTCCTCAACTTCTTGAAGCACATATTTTAGTGAACTGTCTAGTTTTCCCATCAAGATCACATGAACACTTTGCCTGGTTATCTCTGGCACATTTTCTGGCTTGTTGCAGAGTTAAGCTTTTCATCATAAAGCAGCATCTCTCATCAGAAGAGCTTTAGAGGTTGTAATACATTTCAGATATATGGCTTAAGCCTACGAAAGCCTCATGTATATATAAAATTATTTAACATTTTTAACCACTTCAGGGGCAGATAATTTGTGTTTCTATGACACAATTGATATTAAAAGGTAGTAGTTTGAATTGCAATCCCTTCTTTTACATCCTCTATTTCTTCTTAGGCCTTCACAGTGCTATAGCAAAGGAACTTTGATCTCTAAGGAATCAGAAACTTCCAAAAGTAAGATGGAAATGGAGTTTAGAAATGGTATACAACAATACCAGTATCAAAAATCTACATGGAAAAAACCCCTTTTTTTTCCATATGACAGTTTTCCATTACAATTCCTATCTGTGGACAATGTTACTATATTACAATTAGTATCTCTGGAGACAAGTTTGTATTAAAAAACAAAAATAATAATGGAATAACTCCTAAGAAACAGAGAGAATGTAGTGGGTAATAACAAAGTGCACCAGAGGTTGGCCGAGTCAAACAGACATGAGGTCTAGAAAATGTCATTTTTCTCTTTGATCATCCGGTGCATCCAACACAGACTCTGTAGATATAACTAACATAAATAGGGGAAAGACATGCCAAAGACTGTTCAGAGAAACATATGGCAGAAACAGTTTATCCAACATCACCCATTCATTCACTGGTAGTTAGGAATACTATTGAAATTTTTCACATCACAAGCTAGTGATACAATATATTCACTCAAGACAAAAATCTAAATATTAATTCCTGCTCTATCTTGGTCCTGCTGGGGAGCTAAACGAGATGACCTCCAGAGGTTCCTTCCAGCCACAAATACTCTCATGAATCTGTGATTCCTTCACAAAAAATCCCAAACTCCTAACAAAGCAAATTATGCTGATTTTACAGCAACTATTTTAAGTTATATTTGCTAAAAATGAGCAGAAGATTGGGACATCACAAACACTAAACAAATACATATGTTTTTTTACTATAAGTATATGCATGATGTCCTGAAAGTAAGAGATTTCTGTTTGTGTAGATTGTGTAAAATTTATCTACATACATAGAGCTGCAAAATGAGAAGTTTGTTTTCTTCATTTTATTTCAAAGAATGAGGGCAGTACTTGACGAAGCACATTCATCTAATAAACAAGCATTTCTTTTTCAGTGTTCAGTTTTCTCAGGACAAATTTCAATATGCAGAATTTACCTTTAAATTCTGCAGCAGGATAAAGAGGAATAAGGCATTCAGGCCTCAAAGACAGGAATTGTTCCTTATCTCATTTATCATCTCATTATCCACGAAATTTACATTTTTCAGCAGAGATTTTTAAAGCAGGACACAGATAATTAAATGTTTCAGCATTTCATTGGACCTGCCCACTTAATTTTTGCACAGTTTGTTTGAGCACATAAGTATGCGAGGTTCATCTGGTGATAAGAAATGAGTGTTATGCTGAATGATCAAGGAAGGAAGGAATCCTAGTTTGGGTGAGAGAAGGTGAAACAAGGACGTAGTGACAGAATTCAAGGTGAAGAAATTAAATTGCTTCTGATGTGCTCCTTGGACTCTCCCTGGGTCGTTCCAGAACGTGGAGTCACTGGGATCTAGCTCATTTGATAGTACTGTTGTGGTACCCCAGTGTCCCAGGGAGACTCTACAAAATGATTTCTAATCTTGACATGAAGGCATGTAAGATTCTGAAAAAAGGCACATACAGAACAATATATCAAACAGAACATAAAAAGGACTCTATCTCCTTTATGTTAAGGCTCCCTTAGATAATTTCATCTGTGTAGAAATCTTGCCTTGGAATAGTATAAACGAATTGCTTCTCTTTGTACTGCACTGAAGCATGAAAGGACATCCTCCTGGATGATGCTGCAGGTAATTCAGCCCTCTTTGAAATTAGTGGTAAGTGACGTTTTATATCTCTCCCTCCAGGAGTTTTTCTAATGCTGATTAGCTTCCCGGTTGCTCTACTTAAGATTCAGCTTGCTTGTAAGTTACAACACAGAATATTCACAAAGCAGCCATCAGAGAAGACTAGCACAAGACAATCTTTTTAAAACGTCAGCCTTAACTTCCACAGGGATTTGCTACTTTGATAAGAGGTACATTTGACAAACAGAAATAATGACACATATTCTCACCTGTAAAGACTCTGGCAAACTGAAAGTGAGCAGTACAAGGATAAATAATATTTTTATCTTTTACAAATAAAAATTATGAGACCATGTAGAATTAAAAAGAAATCTCAATCAGCTACCTCTCTTAACACATTGCAAACACTTGCATTTCTTCTTTTCCCGGCTCTACATTCTCTGGAGTGCATTTGTCTCAAGCCATATTTGGTATTTAGTGCCTGCAGAAGCTTATGAAAAAAAGACCTGTTTGTTACATGAAAATGTAAACATGTTGTGGTTTCACCTCAATTTCTTTCCTTCTCCCCCACTTCTAAAGAGGAGAGAATTCTAAGAAGCAGGAAAGGCAAACAAATAAGATATACAAACATTTACAAACACAAATACAAAAAAAACCCCTCAGAAGTTAGGAAAAAAACTGTAACTGCTGCCTGGGGTAAAGTGTGTAAAAAGTAGTGATTTGTTCAAGGGTAGAATTTTGGCATTTTTGTTTAGCTTCAAGTTAATAAATAAGACAAAGAAAAGTCTTTTCATTTGATTGTTTTACAGTGCCTGCGGCTATGTACATTGGACACTGTTCACAACTGTTTTCATTTAGGGATGACTGAAGTGGTTCAATTAAAACATGAGCAGCTATGAACCTTTGCTGTGAATAAACCAGAATATTTCTGGGGAGGTTCAAGGAAGTCCAATTAATTGTCATTATTTATCTCTTTGTACTTATGTGTTGTGACTCTGTTCGGATTCAAAACTGCCACCGTATAAGTTAGTCCTATTATATTGTGCTTAATTCTGCAGATCAAAACAGTTAAAATTGGTTGGGCTAGCAGCATGGAAATTCTGGGGAACTAACCCAAATAAAATTTGAAGTTTTGAGGTCCACCCATTGCAAAGTTCCCACACCCACTACTGTGCCCTTTACTTCTGTGGGAAAAAAAAAGGAGCAGTTGCAATTTCTAAGAAAAGGAGCACTGAAGCATTTAAGCCTCAGGCTAAGTCTACACTGTGGACCACTGGAGGAATATGTAGGTGAGAGGTGTGAAGACATGCATGAGATGTGCTAGGAAAAATCCATAATATAGAAACAAATCAGTAAAACAGCACTTCATGGGTATGAGTTGGTATTCTCTGGGAGGACAGTTACATTATATTATGTTTCACTGGTACAAAGTACCAGTGCTGTCCCAATTACGGTAGAAACATGCTGGGCTCTATGGCTGATCAGTATTTCTTCCCAGTAAAAGCTTCTTACTGGAAGCATAAGTAGAGTCACTGTACTGCTTTGAAGTCAGGTATCTCAGTGAACTACAATCAATAGAACATTCTCCTCGCTTCTGTGATCCATCTGTATAGCTCTGTTCCACATCATGATACAAGTCCATTGCATCCCTGTCCACTCACAGTCAGTTGCAAAAAAAAAAAAAAGCCTCAAAGCTACAATGTCAAAATTTTTAGCAAATTAAAGACATGCAAACAGACAGAACTGACTGCAAGACCATCGGATCCCAACTTTGACAGCTCAATAAATTCTTCTGGTTCCACAGAATTTGACCTGAGGTTGGCTGACATTCCAAGGTCCACATGTCCTGTTAAAGACATGATGTATCCCTAGGCATCCCAGCCAGATTTGTCATAGATCATAGACTGGCAATTTTTTTACTGACAATACCCGCAGAGAGGATATACTAAACAATTTTGCTTTGTTTGCTTCTGCAGTACAAATGAAGAGGGAACAGACCCTGGTTTAGCCTAGACAAGAGGCAGTTTGGAGGACCTTCAAATAGCTGAGACCAGATAGTGGAGAATCTAGAGCAAGGTTCTTTACTGAGGTGCATGGTGGGAAGAGGCAGAGGCCAAAATCACAACAGGAGTTTCTGACTAGATACACAGAAAAACTTTTTCACTGAGAGGGTAATTAAGCAGTGGAACAGGATGTTCAGAGAGCTTATGGCATCTCCATCCTTGGAGGTTTTCAAGACAAAATGGAACAAAGATGTAAGCAAACCTGTTGATATTCAATGCTGATTCTGCTTTGAGCAGGAACTGGGCTAGAGACTTCCTCAGGTGTTTTCCAAAATGAATGAATCTATGATTCGACGAATGTGTGATAGAGGGTGTGGTTAAGACCTCAGAGACTAAATAAAAACCCTTCACCTCTCTCAGTATTATAGCTCATACTGCTAAAGTACTACATCAAACCAGGATTTGCACCATGCTGCCATCAAGTAAGAAAACTACTGTGATGTGGGTTTAGTTACACTTTGTTCTCTACGATTACCTGATACAATATAGATCATCTACCATAAAATGATTTCTAAATTAGAAAAGAAATGCTATGAAGGTACCTTATTCTTCCTCTCCTGGAAGGACTCAAATGTCAGGAAATTATAAAAACAAATTGGTGGTAAATTGAACATTAGCCTTCAGTTGAGAGGGAAGTTTTATAAGAGGAATTTCAAAAAATCAGAGCAAAAACTCAGGGCCAAAATTTTACCAGCATTTTTTTATTACTGAATTTACAATGGCAAATTTGGATTTGAATTGTAATTTTGATCCTCCATTTTCCAAATGTACAGATAAAAGAAGTCTATTGTCATGAAGAGTAAAGGATATAATACTTTTGAAGGACATGCATACTGCATGAGCTCACAGAAATGTTAATAATTTGGAATTTGTCCTCTCTTTCTGTTTCTGGACACTAGATAGTAACTGTTCCAGGGACAGGGTTCTTTCTCTTACTATATTTAGAATGTAGCAGTCACTATTCATTGAATCACAGCTTTCTTCCTTCACAGTTCCAGTGATTATAACTGGTTCTGAACTTGAAGTTTATCACAATATTTTCCCTGAGTTGCTTTACATATCATGAGCCTGCTCTGAAGTTCCTTTTACCTCTATTCAGAAACACGGGTAAATTTACATTAGCCAGTTGACTGAATATTACATGAAGATTCCTGGCTCCAAAAGAGGCAACTACAATGTGAATTGAAAAATCCATTCATTCATTCACTCCTTCTCAGCAGCATTCCTTGGCCTGGAGCCAGATACCATTTGACGTCACCGTTCTAACCAGGAACATAATGTGCTGGCCTTGGGACAAACGTTTTACTATGGAAAAACCCAGCAACAAGTAGAAACTTATCACAGTAGCTGAGGAGAGTGAGTTAAGAGGAGGAGATTGGGGGAAAATCGGCAGAAAATGTAATGAACCATGACAGACCTAATATTTTGTTTTTCTTCGTAGCACTTTCTGAAGTTAACACTCAAAAGTACTAATCTTACTAACACAAATAGTACACAGCGGGAAAAGATGTCCTTAAATAATTATTATTTCCCACTCTACCTTTTGTAGCACTTGTTGAATTATTACAAAAGGTCTTTTCTTTCATGTTTTTTACTTTAAATGATTTGAAATAAAATAATCCAAAGATTTTTTGGCCTGCAATAGCTAGTTTTGTATTAAAAAAAAATCTCAGTTCTGTTTATTTGAGTTAAATATTAAACAAGTCTTTAAGTAGTGACTGAAAAAGTTTGCAGTGTTGATACACAAAATCCAAAAAGCAGTTTAAGGACAGAAAAGCAATCTTTCTAGTCTTTTCACATCCACGATTAAGTTGCTGGGGGGAAAAAAAAGGAAAGCAAATAGGTTTCCAAAATACTGCTAAGCATGGAAAAAATCAAAAAAAGATAATAAAATATAGAAAAGACCAGGAAATATTTGGATAGCAACAATTAAAATTGGTGTTGCTGATATATATTTAGAATGCCAGACTGACAACCCCCCAAACCCAGACAGGGTGGGGAACTCTAGAGGTTTTCCAGAATGGCACAGCTAGATCCTGAGCATCTGCTGAGAGAGTTCAGACCTGAGTTCATGCTGGAGAATGAAAGACTTTGTTCCAGTTTGAGGTTCTTTTTTGAAAGCTGTGATCCCTGTGGGTGCTGCACTGGAGTGAGATGCCCATTCTGAATTGCCACTGACAAGCAACCTCATTTTTGGGATGTATATTTACCTCTCTACAATTCAGATTTTAACTAAAAATGGGTTTAATGTTACTGATTTCCCTTACAAAACACTTCAAGAACTACTCCTAAAAATTCTATATGTGAACTCAAATTACTATTAACGTTCATAGTATTAGATCGTTTTCATAACATGAAGCTAACGAGAAACTAGACTGAGGTTTAACAAGCCTCACACCTATCACACATCACACTGAGCAATGGTCACATTAAAATTTCTGTCACTGCTAGATTCAAACCTGTGACCTACAGATAAGATTCTGATTCAGATCCTGTCAGGGGACATCATTGTCCAGCAACTTGTGGTAAAACTGAAGATCTCTACTGCTGAGACCTGTATTCAGATTCAATTCTCCCACTGAATTCTCCTTACAGATTTTAAATACAGAAATTTCAGGGCTGAAGAGTAGAAAGCACAATGAGAGATCTGACTCACTACAAAAACATTTACTGGACATTAAAAACTTGTGAATCTAAATTGCACAAATAACCAAACTGGCCAATGAATTTTCTTCTAGAGAGACCTAGCAGACCTTTTTGCCCAGAGCTGTGTTTTACACTCATCACTCTTTTGTTTCCTTCACAACATTTGATTCCATACATTACAAGGACATTTTCCAATAACTCCACACCATTAATTTTATTTAACAAAATTTAGTTTTGTTCATTTCGAACCACATAGTTTACTACGTATATCTACTTTCTAAGTGTTTCTAGATTTACTAATTAACTGATTTAAAATGTGTCTTTAGAGGGTTTTTTTGTGAACAATACTTGTGCAGTTCAAAAGCAGGTACCTGATTCATCTAATTCACTGCTGAACAAGAGAACATTCAGAAATATTACCTAAATGTGTTAAGTATGTCTGATGTGGACTGCTATTCATTCGCAATTTAATAAATGTGCACAGTGAATATTTAAAACACCCACTGAAACACTTTTACAAGCTCTACCATTCTTCAGAATACCAACATTTCAAACTATATTGCTTTCAAAACTTCGACCCGTGGACTCAGCATCCAAGTATTCAATTACTGTATGTTGCATCCAGTACCTAGTTCTTGGAATCCAAACCTACATTTTATGTCCAGAGCATTAAATCAGATTTTGGCTCAGCCACATGCTCTGCACCTGGAGAATTTTGAGGACATCAAGAACATGATGCAGGCATGTATAATTTGTTAGAAACTTGAGTGCTGATTCTGAGAATCATTCTAAAAAGCACCTTAGGAGAAAAGAAATCAGTGTTGATTTGAAATTACTGTCCCAGAATCTTCCATATAACAGATAATTAGCTGAGCAGTCCCAAAGACTACTGAGCTGATAATGTGGAACTAGGGCCTTCACAAGAATTTTAATAGCACCAAAGCCTTAACTCGTCGCTTTTTTGGTGAGTCCCAGTCACTGATGCCCAAAGTTGCATCATTGCAGCCATTCACTTCTAGAAGTTTATAGGAGAAACTTCCTGAACTGTCTATAAATCTTAAGGTAGTCCAACATTGCTTTTGGAAAAGAGAATTTGTATTTGGCAGTGATTTAAAACTTAATCCTCAAGAAAATCTTCTTCTGAAGATATCCATCACCTTCCTGTTCATTGGAATTCTTCGTCTCTTCACAGAAAACACTGAATGGCACAACACTGGAATTTGAGGCTGCCCTGCAAACACCTCCAGACATCTCCTATATTTCAGTGCCTCTTCAAGGATTATATTCCTGCTCAATTCAAAACATGAAGGACATATTGGGAATGAGCTATATACATCCTTCAACAGTTTGAAGCTGCACTAGAATTATGTACAGTACCTTGCACGTACATTCCAGAAGCAAATTTCACCATTTTTATTTGGCCTAGGTCATGACCATCAGACTCACAGCATTACTAAGTGAAGTGTTCAAATCCAGCTGAATATACCCAGTCATTAGAGACATATGAAGTGGAAAAAGTTCACAAACGTATTTTGTTGAAATCTGGAACTACTTAGGCTGAAATTAGACAAATATGGACAATAGCATACCCACTCTGCATGGAAAAAACGCCCTGCCCCAAGTACAGATATCTGTTCCATGGAGAGTTTCAAATGGGGGTGCCAGTGTCTAATAAATCTCTCATATATCTTAGTTTTCTCATTATCTCTGCAACCTGATAATAAGCAGTAGCAAAATAGGCATATTTAACTATGCCAATTGATAAAAATCTCAGGGCTAAAATTCAGTTCTGCTAAGATACCATCCTATCTGATCATGGGACAGTCTCTATGATGTGAGTTATAAGCTACACCTTGCCACACCTATAAATGTACTAATTAAAGTGAGTTTTTATCAAGTTATATTATTATTGTTATCATTTGTAATAGGTATTCTGCTCACTTCACATCTCACGAGGCCACCTGTATTTTACCAAAGTTTCATTTACTATTGTTTGTGTAATAGTTCTGTACTTCTTCCATGTCTAGCTTTACATTGATAAAAGCTACTTCACAGGAGTGACAAATAAAATTAATAATTCCCAAACTTATTCAATTCAACATTTTCCACAATCCTCTGGACTTTTAAGATCTAATGCAAAATTCTGACCTCACCGCAGCTGGATTTTGCCTGAGAACAGTCTGGATTTTGTCTAATCCCTTAAAAACTGCTCTACTGCAAAACCTATTGGTTGGATGCTGTCTGTGAAATCATTAATTTGACAAGATCTATGATATTTTGAATAACTTATTTAATGCATTTTCTCTTCTTCATTATTTATTTGGGACCAATGGGTTATGTGCAGAATGTGCAAACCATATTATTGTCCAAACAGACAATTTTTTGGTTTGGGTGTACACGGCCCCATCTATTGTAACAAATGACATAGTGCCATTTGGGTCATCTGCCCCATAGCACTTTTCATCTGGGCAACAGATGTAAGACAAATGTGATATGCACATAAGCTAAAGAAGGAAGAGTGAAATTAAGATGTTAAGAAGTCATTGCATTGAAACTACTATTCAAACTACTTATGGCTGCACTAGAATAAATACGAGAAAAATCCTGAAGTATCAACATTTAGCTGTGTTCTAAACTAGAACAAACTGAAGACCTTCCAAAATTTTTCCAAGAGGAGAACATGAGCACATTATCCTTGTACAGGCAGCCAAATTTTAAGCAGCCATTTCTTCAAGGCACTTAGGAGACAAAAGTTAAAGCATCTGGTGTGAATGACAGTGCCAACCACTGGACATCTTGATTTTTCCAAAATGGGAGAGTGTCTCAAATTTTCTTACTTTGACTAGATATTCAGAAGGTTTTGTAAAAAGTGCAACACGTCCACAAGGGTTTTCTCTCCCAACAAAACAGCATTTTTAGGCAAAGAATGTTTTGCTAAAAAATTCTCAACCAGTACTCAATCATTCCTCTTAGAAGCTTAGCCTTATATTTCTATTTCAGATAAGGGAAATAAAATTTTGAATCACAGATTTTTGGGATTCACTGAAATATAGCACGGTGGAATGCATTTCGTAGATCTGCATGCTGCTCTGCACAAAAAATAGTCCCGTTTTCTGTGAAGATACTGCCTTTTCCAGCACTTAATGCTATGCTCTGGCAGCAAAGATTATTCACCTCATAAAACAAGATGTTCTAATACTTGAAAATGCTTTGCTGTAGCAAAAAAATGAAGTCCCTTGTTCCATCTTAAAAGTTCCTTGTAAAAAAAAAAACAAAACCAACCCCCCAAACCCCAATGCTAATACAGCCCTGAAACCAACTGTAAAATAGTTACTTTAAATGTTCATTTAACAAATGAATATTTGATTTGCTTTTGTTGACTCTGAAAGCCTTGCACAGTCCTACAAAGATCTTTCAAAAGGAATTTTGTTTGTTTGATTCTCTTCTGGATTTCTTGGCAGTTTTATTAGAACAAATGAATAACTGCTTTAAGGAAATAATTGCCAAAGTCTCTTAACCTCTAATAAGAACTCAGTTTCATCTTCATCAAAATTTGTAGCAAACTGTCACAAATGGGAGCACATTACAGGGGCAAAGGATCAGTAATTTTGAATTTATTATCAAAAAAAGAGGCTGAAATTCATAATACTGACTTATGCACAATAAAATGGATTGATAAATGGAAATTTAGCTGTCCCTACCTAATCCACTGACAACACAACATGGTACTGTCTTTGGAACACAATTCAGTGCATCTAGCTTTAAATTGCCATATTTTTTCTATTTACTGTACAGGCAATTAAAAGCCAAGTATGTTTTTGGAAGGTAAGATGCTTGCCTTCATTATTAACTAAGCACTAAAAAAACAGTTATCAAAAAAAGCAAGAATGTTTATAAACAATAATGTGAACATTTTATTAAAGAGTTTATACTGCACATTTGTATCTTAGAAACAATTTCTCATTGTATTGAGAAATCATCACAGCTTCTGTTTCATAAGTTGTTCTTGGTATTTGTCAATGTTCTTTTATGCTGGAAATAAAAAATGTATTTGCAAGATTTTATATGCACACAGACATAAAACAGAACTGATAGTCAAACCTTCATCAAATTTAAAGCTGTATCAATGAAGTTCTAAAAATTTTTCAAAATACAGGTTCTAGATAATGAAATTTCTGCAATACATCATCTGATTTTCAGCTTGTCACTAAACTAATTCTTTATACAACTGGACATGGGTACTATGTCAATCAAATGTACACAATCTATAGGTGATAGAAGAGGTTTTCATTTTTGTCAACAAGTGGCCAGTTAACACCCAACAATGTCATTTGATTCTTCCTGTGGACATGCTGTTTGCTCAATGCAATTCACACATTCCTAAATTTCTGTAGCGATGCACACATTCAGTGGATCTAATGAAGCATCGTTTCCTTCTTCATCCTTTCATTCTCTTCTTTGGGGAAAACAAAATTTTTGTTTTCCTGATGTTATTCTTTAATAAGCCAACTCTTATTATGTACTTAAATCAGGAGTAACACTATAGGAGTTGATTCAGTTACAAAACCTAGCAAGAAAAAGGCAATGGACTCCCTTTTTTTCTTATCCTGTCAGAAGTGAACCAATTTTCTTGTAAATCACAAGACTACATCTGTTGGTATGGAATATATAACAAGGAAAACATGCAAACACAGCACAGCAGCTTAAGGTATTGAAGTCTTTAAACAAGAGGTAACATGAACAACCATCGCCAACTTATGATTTATTGATTATATCACAGCACGCAGGCCTCAGTATCAACAGATTTCTATACTAAGCGTTAGAAGGCAGCCCATGTGATATCTATTACAGAGGTGAGAGTTTGCATCTTTGTCCCCATTACTACAAGGATCAACAAAAGTTTTCTCAGCAAACTCCCTATGCACAAAGCTCTAGAGAAAGAATTGGAACTGATCCAGCAAACACCTTGCAAAACATACTGTACTACATGTAAATCCCACAATATGTAAAGCAGACACTCCTAGCTCTGCAGGGATACCAGAGATTTCCACATGGCGCGTAGTAAAAATGATGTCTGTATACACATACTAGAAACTATAACTATCACAGTTTTCCTTGTGGATTATCTACCATGCATTTCAAATTTCAAAAGGATAATTACCTCTGCTCCTGCGGAGTTCCTCAGTTGTTAGTCTTACAGATAATGCAATTAAAATAAACCTTGTAGCTGCATGCAAATGGCTACTACCTCCTTTCATTTAAATAACCACAAGTGGTTCAGCAGTACATGTGGACTGCCACTATGCATTGTCTTTTATAAGCTCCTTGAAGGGTCCTATTTAATTTCCTGTTAAAGGTCTACTCCAATCTACAAGAACACAATCAAGATAACTAAAGTGGACTAGAACCTAGACCTCCAAAATTTAATACTAGGCTATCATACCTTTAACCTTCACAGTGATTTAATCTAGCACATTTTACTACAGAATAGGCACAGGCCAAAAATGACTTCCTGATCGATGACTACAGCTCAGTACACAAACAACAGTTTATGAGACATGGCTATTCTTGACTGCTCTGGGTGATGAGGCTGCATCTTAACTATGACATCGTACTTTGTGCCTCTCTAGCACCTGACCTAAAAAGAGATGTTACAGAGAGCTGTGATAAAAATTCATTATTAAACTGTTAGGAATTTGAATGAGAATTGGATGAGAAATATTTATGAGAACTGATTAAGATGATTCAGATTCATACTTGTGCCAGATTTTCCCATGTACTTCTGGGTTTCACTGGGCTAGTGTAGCATCATCAGAAGATCAGACTCAGAGCAATCGGATTATAGTTTTAACTGCTTGATCCTTTGGGTGGAGGAGAACAGATTAATCTTTCCATCTTGTTTCTTATTTATTGAATACTACATTTGGCTGTGATGTTTAACAGTACAGTATCTTAATACATAATAGAAGTTCTGGCAAAAATTAGAATATGTACTTTGTATTACATTTTAAACGAATTAATTTTCAGAATTTTGACTAATTTTGAAAACTTGCTAGGCACAGTAAGTCTAAGAATGTATCATACAGTCAAATATTTTGCTGAGTCTTGTCTTGCACAGGAAATTGAAATCAGTAGCAAATAAAAAGCTTTTAGAAGGAAACAACTTAAAACCAGAGAACTTCTGCTGCATTTGGGCCTTTTAAAAATTGTTTAAAACATAGTAAGATAATCATTTGACAAAGACAGTAAATGAAACAAGCAATACAGAATACATACTTTTAGATTAAATATGCCTGACTGTATTGATGAAAGTTTCACTTCTGCTGCAATGCAAAGTTAAAAGAAGCCATCTTAATACAAGATCATCCAGACCTATATCTGACATAAACTATCCCGTTGGGAGCAGATACACCATGGATAAAGGTGGTTTGTGTTCTTTTTAAGAACTTTAGATACATATTAGTTTTGGTTGTCAGGCAGACCTGCTCTCTGGAGGTTACTGTGACCCATTCATATTGATCTACATGCAGATAGGAATGAAATGTTGACATTTTATATGTGCTTTTATGTTTTCACAGACAATATTTTTCATAGGAACCAGAATAAATTGGTTTGGTTAGATATCCGCCTATTTGATCAGTTACCTATTTTTACCTCTCAGGATCTGTTCCAACCAAGCTTTAAAAATATTCCTCTTTCATGAAATATAAAGCCAAATTGCAGCTAGTCAGTTTGTGTACAATATATTGGAAAATTCACAAGCTGCAAGTTTTGCCCCAACCCTAGTTCTCATAGGATATGTGAAGAAGTAAAATGTGGGCAAGACACTGTCACAATTCTGCAATAAAAATGACATATGGATTATTTACACTCCTAAATAAGAACAGAAGTGTATCTGTCTGCTGCTAGACAGACCACAGGCAGAATATACAGCAATGTTTTTTTGGTAACAGTGCTTCAAATTATCACTTTTATGTACTTGAAATAAAATTCAAATACAAGATTATAATTCCTCATTGAATCCTTGTTCAATCATAAACAACTCGTTCAAGAAAATACATTTCTCTGTGCTACCTTATACAATTCACACAAAAAGAAAGTAGTAGTAAAGCAGGGACTTGCACCTTGCTCTTTTTTCTTAATCACACAGCTGGTAACACAGAACAAAAGGGACGGGGCTGAATGGTGATGCTAAACAATTTATACTGTGCACCTATGTTACAGATGTTGGGAGGAATTACATCTCAAGGCACAACAATTCTTGGAGCTTCCTTTGGAACAGAGCAAGGGTGGTGATTATTGCCTAAACAGCAAGCTATTCCAAGAGCATCAGCCCTTGTAGCTTTTATTTATTGTATGTAATGGCTTATAAGGAGTTAACAGACTGATGGAGAATTTTACAGATTAAATACTACAATTTCCATCTTAATACAGAGTTAACTGAGTTTGACAGTTGGGAGAATACCTGATTCAGGTGTGGAAGGTGCTGGCACAGAACAGATAATCAATCTCTCAATCATCAGACAGATCTGGGTGAAAGCAACATCAAGGTATCTCTTCTCAGACAGTAAGACAGGAGGGAAGTTCACAAAATGTTCCTCAAATGCTAAGGATTTTGTTTTTTCTGGACCAGCGTAACAGTACTCACTGAGAGGGTCCACAGGATTTCAGGAACGTTGGAGTACTGCACAGTAAGCAAGGCCTCCTTTTAGTATTATTATTGCTGTTGCAGTTGTTGTTTTAAATATTTTAAAATATTAACAGACAAATACCTGAAAATTAAATTTCTGATTTTATACATTTCAGAAGGCATTTTTCAGGCTTTGTAGAATCATTTTTCAGGCTTTGTAGCACACAGTAATGACAAAGCTGTTCTCTAATTTATACTAACTATTGTTTCATCTACCTGTCGAGGTCAGAGAGAATACTGGCCCCTGGATACATACCAGCAGCTCTGCACCACCACAGTTATACATTGTGCAATTTCATTGTCCTTTGAGAAAATAGTGTATACTTCCAAGAGGATTTCTGAAGAGTCAATGTAGGTTAAAACATTCCCTCCCCAATCCCACCACCCTATCCATTCTCCACCCCAACACCTCCTCCTGCACACGCACAACTTCTCCCTTCTGTTTATTTTTGGTCTTAAACACTCTAAGCAAAAATTGACTTTGGCTGCTCTTCCTGAACTCTGAAGTGTTTGAGCAGATAAGATTCAGATAATACGTTAGAAGAAAGTTTCATAGGTCTCTTTTCTCCTGGCAGGCAGTCACCAAGGCCAACCATGCACTCAGGTTTCTCTCTCCTGCAGCAGTGTTTTTCTAGCTTGTCTGCTTATCAAACCAGCCTAGATTTGGAAATTTTACTATATCTGACTTGGAAAAAATATTCCAGCTGAAAGATACTTGTTTATATACAGTGCTGGGAAATACAGTGTGTACATCTACCTACTGTCATCCCAAATGTGGTGTTAGTCTCTCAAGCAGTTTTATCGAGCCCTTCTCCTCTCCATTTATGGGAAATACATTAAGAGCAATAAAACTCACATTCCACAAAACAAATAAGATATACCCCCAGAAATAACTGTTCTTTAGAGGACAATACGAAAATAGTCACACTTGTTTCAATGAAATACCGATTAAAATGGACATACTCTTAGAGGCTTACCTGAAACTAGAAGGCTCTCATTCAACTCCTAGGTGAAAAGAATTTCAGGGTATAGGACATTTTCTTCCATTAACTGTGTGTATGGGGGGGGGGAGTAACTGTCATAAATATTAAGCTTAAAATTAAGCTGTGCTCAGACCTGTTTATCTGTGCTTGTTGGGGCCCATACTAATTCTGTGTATCACCAGGAGATGGTATATGGAAGTAGCTACAAATAGAATTATTTAAAATATGACCTTAATTTAAAACACAGCTTACTCTGAATCACTGAAATAGTGGATTTAGTCGTGGTGTCTCAAGATGAAATCTTTACTGGCAATACTGGCTTAAGGTATCAATATTTGTCTTCTGTAATCTTTCTGCCCCAGCATCAATGTACTCAGTTGTTCTAGAAAAATTGTTTGTGTAGCCATGTGGTCCACTATACTGGAGACCTAACCTTTCTTAAAAATAACTCAGAAGAAAAGCTAGGGTTTTTTTAAGTACCTGAGTTCTCAGCTCCACTTCCAAGTGCAGCTGCATAAATAGTTGGGCTGGCACAATTGTAGGGGTGGTATACCACAGAAACCAGCAGCAGGTGGCAAAGGAGGTGAGGTTAGGTCAATATTGCTGCCAAACACTTTGCCTTTGGATACACAGCCTCAAGTCTAGTCAGCAGTTCATGTATATAATTCATTTAGCTTCAAACTAAGTGTACTGGCAGCAGTGAACTCAGAACAGGCTGCAAAACCCTACAGGAAACTCAGGTAAATTTGCAACTGGCTTGCTTGCACTGAATGCCATGCTATGGTCATAGTGAAATCAAGGACGTAACTGTCTCAATATTAAACTAACGGGGTAACAATAACTCAGATTTGTGCTAATGCTTCCTTACATATGTAAAACCAGTAGCCACAACTTTGAATGAACTGCAGACATCACCTTGAAAACTTGTCTTCAATTTGAGGTGAAAAATATTGATGCCTGCAGGACCACAGGTCTGCAGACTCGAAACACTCACCCATTCTGTAGCCCTAGGATGCACAGGTGAAGGTGATTCCAAACTCAGATATGCCATATCTGCTGTAAAGAAAAAGGATTATTTAAAGAAAGTGTTGCTGAAAATATTCTCTCATGAATATAAAACATTGCATAAAGTAGAAAACAGTGAGTGAGAGCCTTGGGTTAAAACACCCTATAATCACAAAGCATACCTAAACCATCTTTTATGACATTAGAGAGAGCACACAGTACCTGAGTCCCATATGACAGAATCAACCACATTTTGAAACCTGTATTTAGAAAACTAAGCAACCTGGCAAGACTTCAACACAGTGCTGCAAAACTAATTCCAGCTCTGTAAGTGTAATTTTATTTTATTAACATCACATTAGCCATAAAAAAGTCTTTCCAGTAACTATTTACCTATCAGTTGCTGCTTGACCTAAAATTCTTCTGAGACATAGAATTATTGAGAGCTGCAATTACTATGAGCAGTAAGAACTACAGTGCCATCCAACGGTAAGAAGGTCTCTATGCCTTCCTTACAAATAGCCGCTTCTGCCACAGGATGACATTTAAACTTAAACACATTCTGCAAAACGTGGGAAAGGTGAAAACTATCAGAAGTGGCACAAGGTGCACATGTTCACATAAACGCTTTTCACTTCTCCCATAGGCACATTTTGTCACACCATTACTGACTGTTCAGGCTTCAATATATAGAAAACAAGTAGCTGTCCTTTCTTTTCATGTATAATTCCAATAGGGAATATTTCTTAGGGCTAATTTAGTGTAAACTGATGTACTCTGCAAAAAAAGTTGTTCTAACTCTCTTTTAACCAAGGCAGTAAGGAGAATTTTTTGTATCCTGGCCCATATTTGCAGCTTTCTTTATCAAATTGCTTCAAACTATGGAGAATGAAGAGAGGATATGAAATGCATGAGTTTGGACATGCACCTTCTTTTTTTGTGAAGTGGAATAAGTAACAAGGTCCAATCCCTTCTTTTGGATTCTCATATGCTTTTCAAGTGCCAGGTTCTAATGGACAACTAAACCCCTTGAATCACAGTATATTGGGATGAAAAAGCAATGTGCCTCAGGTTACACAGGTTGAAATTATTTTGGGGAGGGACTGCCTTCTCTATAAAGTGCAAGAAGAGTTGTGTCCTGAGATCACAGAACGTTTTCAGTTACCTAATACTCCATTATTACAAGGATCTCAGTCACTAGTAATGCTTTTAATCTTCTCTGTTTTTTTTTCTTGCAATGCTTTACAGATTTTGTAACTCCTACTATTTTGTAAGGTAGGTTGTAAATTTCATATAGGCTGTTAGGAAATGTTTTGCTGCCCTGGATCTGTGTGGAGAGTGCAATTTGAGAACTAAATATCTATTAAATAGCTGCACACATTTGTGGGGCACAGGTCTCTATGATCCAAGCGGCCCTTTTCATAGAACCACAGAATGGTTTGGGTTGGAAGGGGCTTTAAAGTTCATTCAGTTCCACCCCCCCTAGCATGGGCAGGGACACCTCACACTGGATCAGGTTGCTCAAAGCCTCATTCAACCCGGCCTTGAAAACCTCCAGGGATGTAGCACCCACGATTTCTCTAGGCAACCCGTGCCAGTGCCTCCCCACCCTCATGGTAAAAAAATTCTTCCTAATATCTTATCTAAATCTCCCCTTTTTCAGCTTAAAACCGTTACCCCTCATCCTATCCACACTCCCTGATAAAGAGCCACTCCCTAGCTTTTCTCTAGGCTTCCTTTAAGTATTGGCTAAGCAAACCCAGCTCTCTCAGCCTGTCCTTGTATGGGAGGTTCTCCAGCCCTTGGATCATCTTCATGGCCTCTTCTGGACTCACTCTAGCAGACCCATGTCCTTCTTGTGCTGAGGGATCCAGAGCTGAATGCACTACTCCTGGTGAGGTCTGACAAGAGCAGAGTAGAGCAGGAGAATCGCCTTCCTCATCCTGCTGGTCATAATTCTTTGGTGCAGCCCATGACATGGTTGGCTTTCTGGGCTGCAAAGGCACACTACCAGCTCATGTTGAGTTTATCATCCACCAGCATCCCTATCCTTCTCTTCAGGGCTGCTCTCAATCCATTCTCTGCCCAGTCTGTAATTGTGCTTGGGATTGTTACGACTCAGGCGCAGCGCCTTGCACTTGGGCTTGCTGAACTTCATGAGGTTTGCAGATGCCCACCTCTCAAGTCTGTCCATGTCCCTCTAGATGTGCATGTGGACTGTGCCTCACAGTTTGGTGTCATCAACAAACCTCCTGAGAGTGCACTCAATTCCACTATCCATGTCTCCGACAAAAATGTTAAACAACGCTGGTACCAAAACCAACCCCTGAGGAACATCATTTGTCACCAGACTCCACTTGGACACTGAGCTGTTGAACACAACTTTTTGAGTGTGACCATCCAGTCAATTCCTTATTCACCAAGTTGTCCATCCATCAAATCCGTGTCTCTCCAAATCAGAATGTTGTTCAGGACAGTGTTGAACGCTTTGCAGGTAGATGGTGTCAGTCATTCTTCCCTTATCCATCAATGATGTAGCCCTGTTGCAGAAGGCCACCAAATTCATCAGGCCCATATTCATATTCACCCCATATTCTTGACTGGAACATATTTAAGACCTTTTATTCTACTGGAACAGGCATCCAAAAGCATGCAGCCTGTCAAGTCCAACTCAGCATTAGGGTAAAGAGGTATGGCCCCTTTGGCTTCAACTGAAGTTATAAATCCAGAGATTAATTTACCAACTTTACATTGCAAGTCAGGGCTGGAAATGTCATGAACTCAGACTTTATCACAAAAATTCCAATCCAGTCATTCCTAACACCCATTCTAGCCTATCCTAGTCATCACTAGATTGCGTTACATTTTTTTTTAAATTTATACTGCTTCCTTTCAAGAAGAAAATAGCTCAGAAGTCACTGAAATTTTTTTTCAAAACAAGCAAAGTTATGCAAGGTTCAATATTCCCTGTAGAAGCACTTAGACTGAAATATTTTGCCAGTGCATCTTCACAATGAGGAATGCAGAAGAATGGAAAGGAATGGTGTTAAAAGTTAAAGGACTCAACTCTTAATAATCTTCCATTGATATTTATAACAAATTTTTTGAAAATAAACTAACAGGTTTAGGACCATATACTGAAGGAATATAAAATAGAACTTTAATTATTACTTCATTAAATGGGTCAAGGAAGGGCTTTTCATCTTGCTTTCATACAGAGACTAATTTAGAAAGTGACCATCTATGCATGAGATCATCTACATGAGACCCTACAGCTTTGCTGCAACAATATTTTTGTGATAAATTTTGTATTTTTCATAAAATGAAAAATGATGGTCATAGTTTCTATACAGAAAACAGCAATTGCTCTCATATTTGTTCTAAAGCTGAGAAATGAGTTCTTATGACATGCAGTTGTGCTGCAGCCTTTCACAAGTACATCTGTCCAAAGTTTAGATGCCGTATCTACTCAGATTCTAAATTTCAGCCTCATCCCCTGGAGATTCAGAGGCACTGCCATGAATAACACAGGATACTGATAACTACAGATACAGAAAACAGTTATTTCACAGAGGAAGACAGTTGTTTCATTATATTAGCTGCTCTCCTCCGAGCCGACTGTCTACAGTAATGATTCCAAAACGAGTCACCAACTGGGTAAACAATTTCAAACTTGTTCCTAACTTCACAGTATTAACTATGGAAGAGTGACACCAAGCGGTTACTTTTAATGGCGCACACATTTCTTGTTGCTACAGGTAATTTTCTCTCTCAATAGCCTCTATATTAGAGATGATCTGTGGGCCCAGTTAAATTATTACAGTTTGAGAAGGACTTGGAGTCATGCAAGGAGTTAGGCTGAGGTAAGTGGCTACTGAGCTCTGTGTCAATGTGTGAATCACATCACAACATGTTGACATTAACCCAAAACTGAAGATGAGGCTGACCTACAGTTCCAGAGTAGACATCCTGGATGATGAAGTCAGCACAAACATGTGGCATGCGAGGTACAAACACAGAGACCTTCCTCAGCTCAGAAAACAAGTCCCGATGTGTGGCCGCTAAAGCGCTTCTGCAGGTGGACGGTGCCATCCCCAATATTAGCACAAGTGGGACCTGCTCTGTGAGCATGGGACTCTTCCTCACTTTTTAAATACACCTTTGAATCTAATGTGCCACCAGAAATATTTTTTTTTACTGTTTGCATCTCCTTCTCATCACTATTATCTATCCTCATTTTCCACCATTTTCCACTCTTACATTCCTGATCCAGCTGAATTCCTATTTCAGGTTGGTCCCAACCCTCATGCAAACCCATTTAGTTCCGGCCAGGCTGCCCACGAGGCCACCTCTACACACCAAATAAAGTGAAACCAACCTCTGATGGCTGCTGCTGCTCTCCAGCTGATTAGGCAATGAACGGTCTGGCATACCAGGCTGATTCCATGTTGCCTTGCTTTCCCAGTCTTCCATGAAGATCCTGATTGTCAGACTGGGTATGTGAAGCTTGTGAATCCATGTGCCATTTTTCTCCATAGTCGTGCTCTTCTCCTTCCACCAAGGACTTTGTTTCACATTGCTCTGCATCCATCATCTAAGATGCTTTGTTGCAGTTGAACTTCAGTGATTCTGTAGCATTTAGGGTTTAAGGCCTCAATCCTGAAGAACTTTGGAGCAAGGACTTTTGATATCTGTATATGCAATGAAATCTTCTGCTGCCTACTGACAAACTGCAGTTTGGTTTCTCACACTCTTGTACTCCCATTATTCTCAGTTTATCTCCTCTTTCACACAAAGTTTAGCCTCTAGACTATCATCTGCTCTGATCAGGAGACAAGGTCAAGTGGACCACTTACTTCATACAGATGAGAACTCACAGGAGGGGCCACACTGCTGTGAAGTAATGCAACCTCTCCTAAGAGATTTTAGAAAGAAACTGCTCTCATTAAAAAGATGTCAAGTATTCTCACCAAGAGATTCAATTTTAAGCTGTAATAAGGAAGTCTTTCTTCCTGATAGTTCAACATGCTTGTTTCTCTCTCAGACTATGAATGAAAACAGAAAGAAAAGCCAAGATCACAAATCAGTGCTGCAGATCCAAGGTAGCTTATATACAACTAGATCTGTCACTAGACATACAGACATATATGTATTAAAACCTTTTACATTCACATTTTCTTCCCTTGATCTGAAGGAGCTGCTAGGAAATAACATGAAGCATGATTGCTTCTAAATGCAAAAGGTATTAATCACTGCAGAAACAGATACTCATCCTCCTTCCTGGTCTTTCAGAAAGAACGAAATTCTAGTTAGTTCCCACATGACTTCCACATCATGGAGAGCTTCACCAGCCACTGAGCCAGACAATTTTAGGATCCTTCGTCCTTATCTTGTTGGAGACTTATTTAGTACTACAGGACTAGGACACCAGTAGGAATTCCAGAAGCAATACTCCTCCTCTCCCCACATTCTTACCCTGTATAGTTTTCTGGAAATTTAGCACCAATCAATTATGCAAACATTTTCAAGTTTTGTTTTTTTTTTTTTAAACTGAGACTAATTGATTAACTCAATTTTTCCGTTGGCCCTCTCTGTGGCAAGGTGTTTGGTAAGAGTTTATTTCAGTATTCTCTTCCCAGTAAATGCTTGTTCTTTTATCTTGGCATGAAGAGATGGGCATCAGGAAAGCCAGATAGAAGAAAATGAGTCCTTTGATCTCAGGAGGATATAGAGGACACGGGGTTACAAACCAGGCTGAAGCCTGCACTCTGGTTCTATCACTGTCTTTTCCTTGCATCTTCACTAAGAAATTGTGAATGGTTTCTGACAACAGTGTCCTATTACAGTGTCCCTGTGGGGTGCCTAAAACAATATGAATCCTTTGTCAGATTACAAAGTCTCTTAGGTGCCCAGTCTAAAACCTGGGAGTCTAAAACTCTCTACTTGACCTCTTAGCATGCACAAAAATCCTTCAGTTTTGACACAGCTGCATAAATCAGCATTTATCTTTAGTCTAAGCCCCTAGCTCACAAATAGGTTCTCTACACTTACACTTCTTGAGAAACCTGGTCCTGAAGACTTACTCAAAGCACCAGCAGACCACATTCTGAAAGCGAAGAAGGGAGCTGTGGATGGGAACCACCTTTCAACTAATACCTCAGTGGTTAGACCTCTTACTACAATGGGATGTGGCAGACCTGCCTGGGGGAAACACATCTACCATACTTCAGCAGTGCCCTAACAATGAGGTTACAGAGTCTGGTGTGGTCATCTTTTATCCTCCCTTACACATGTGAAACAATTTTGCATAGACATTCACCACCAGCAGGACTAGAACCTGACTGTCCTTTCTGATGAGTTGACTTGAACTACAGTAATTTTATCCTTAACTCATGTTCATTAAAACATTTTCTCCTTCTGTTAAAAAAGCAATATGACTTGCGTATCTCAGTCCTGAAGGCTCAGATCTGTGAATTCAGAGATACATAGTTTCCTGAACCCTTATCTTAGATGTCTAAGCCTCCCAGAAGTATAACAGCTAAAATATTTAATAGTTTCCTATTTTTGCTACTTTCCATTGTGGTCTGTCATCCTGGATCTCCACTAAGCACACTACCTTTTTTAAGTTCCACCAGACCAACACATTTCAATATGGCCACACATATTGCAACAGAGATAGACAGAGATTTATGAAAAATTTTAAGATATACTGACAGTTTTCACAGTCTCTTATTTTCTGTGTTGCTCTGCCAAGTGTTCCGCTGAATACCAATTTGTTCAGGGCAATATATGATTTTTTGTCATTCGAGACAATTATTTTTGTGACAACACCACACACTTAGCAGATTATATGGCTGAGGAATCACCGACTGAAGAACTTGTACTGATCTTATTTATTATGCCCATTGAGGTGACAAAAGCATAAAAGAGTGTATGTTATCTTCCTTTGTAAAATGCTTATGCACTGCAGTAATCCTGTTGCATTTAGCTGTAGCATCACAGGCTTTGACCTCTTCTAGGTAGGATCAGACTTATGCGTGCATGAAAAATGGCCATCCACAAGAACTGCTCTTTGGTGACATAAAAACTCATCTCTTGGTATGGAATCACTGAAACACAGCAAGACTCCACACACACATTCATAATTCACGACCCTGAAATAACAGGGAAAGGGGAAAGAAGCAAACTTGTTAAATTTGTCTTTATGTCCCCAGATCCAGTAAGTTAAAAATTCACCACCTGGACTCAAAGATACAGAGCAGCCAGACTGGGAGAGAATAGTCCTGCATCCACTGGTTTTACAAATACAGAAGCAGGTCTCAATAGGTGGAAGCACTTTCATTCATGGTAATAATGCATCTGTCTACTTTCAAAAGTCGGGTAAAAAGAAAGCCCGTGCAGTAAGAAAAGCAAAAATACTTTTCAATACCATCTGCTAACGACTTTATGTCACATGCAGCAGCTGACTACAGAATAATGTTTCATTGTTTACCTAGGTTAAGTAATTTATCCTATTAAACTGCTTTCCACAGCTTGCCTTTACTGTGGGCATTACTATTGACCCTCCCCAAAATTCTGGGCTCCTCAGCTCACACCTCTGACTATTCCTCTCTTCTCAGAAAGCATCTATTTACACTTAAGTAGCCTAATAAGCAAGTCTTGAACAGGCTGGCATTCTGGGGCGGAACACTGAGAGGGATCCTCTTCCAAAGACTACATAGTAGAATAATTAGGAAAAGCATGCTTTGCTTAGGGTATATATATTAAAATTCACTCGTGAGAAATGCTGATCCTACAAACCCTCTCACAACCTTAGTTTGGGTCAGTGCTCATGCTGCAGAGACACCAGGTACGCCAAGCCTGCACCAGCCCTCAGAAGTAGTCGTATGCTCTAAAAGCCTGAGAAACAGCAACCTAACAAACAGAAGCTGGCTGACATGAGGAATAAAATGCCTTGCTTTGGAAACAAATTGTGCTCTAGCATTATATGTGGGATAACTACAGCCATATGTTTGGAATGTCTGCTCTTGAAACTCAGGAGGAAAGATATTCTGTGTTCAGTTCTGGAGTCCTCAGAAGATGAAGGACATGGATCTGTTAGAGAAGTCCACAGGAGGCCACAAAGATAATCAGAGGGCTGGAGAAACTCTCATACGAGGACAGGCTGAGAGAGTTTGGATTGTTCAGCCTGGAGTACAGAAGGCTCCAAGGATAACTCATAGCAGCCTTCCAGTACTTAAAGGTTGCCTACAGGAAAGTTAGGGAGCAGCTTTTTATCAGGGAGTGTAGTGATAGGATGAGAGGGTACAGTTTTAAGCTGAAAGAGGTTAAGACTTAGATATTAGGGTAAAGTATTTTACTGTGAGTGGTGAGGCCCTGGCACAGGTTGCCCACAGAGGCTGTGGCTGCCCCATCCCAGGAGGTGTTCAAGGTCAGGTTGGATGGGGCCTTGAGTGGCCTGGTCTGGTGGGAGGTGTCCCTGCCCATGGCAGGGGGTCGAGACTGGATGCTTTTGAAGGTCCCTTCCAATCCAAACCATTCCATGATTCTTAGATCACCAACTCCAATTTTCAGACATGATTCAAGCCCTTCCTCACGGTTCAGTGACCAGGACAGACCAGCCTGGGACCCCAGGCTCGGCCACCTGAGCTCCTTTCCCAAGCGGTTCCCGCCTCCCAGCTCAGCCCCGGCAGCCCCGCTGCCGCCCCGCCCGCGGCCGCGGCCGCCCCACTCGAGCGGGAGGGGGCGACGCAGCCCGCCCTGTTCTCTGCCGGTAGCGCCCGGGGCGGGAGAGACAGGGCCGGCCTCCTCTGCTTGGCAGCCCCTCCACAGCGGGAGGGAAGGAAGGCGCTACTACCCCAGCCCGGCAGAGGACCGGCAAGCCCCTCCGCAGGGCACTCCCGGGCGGAGAAGGAAGGCGCTGCCTCCCCCACCCGGCAGCACACAGACAGCCCCTCCGCAGGGCGCTCGCACCCACCGGCACCGGCTGTTGCCACCCCTCTGCAGGGCGCTCCGGGGCGGAGGAGGAAGGAGGGCGCAGGGCGCTGCCTCCCCTGCCTGGCAGCCGCCCCGCAGGGCGCTCACAGCCACCGGTACCGGCTGCTGCCGCCCATCGTCCCCACTTCCACAGACCCTGCTCAGAGCGCTCCCGGGGAGGGAAGAAAGGTGCCGCCTCCCCTACCTGGCAGCCCACACACAGCCCCTGCACAGGGCGCCTGCAGCCACCGATAGCGGCTGCTGCCGCCCGCGCACACCCGTTCCCGCCGCCCCACGGGGCGCTCCCGCCGGGGAAGAGGAACGAGGGCGCCGCCTCCCTGCTCGGCAGCGCCCCGCCGCCCCGGCAACGCCCGCCGCCCCCGCTCAGCCGCCCCGCATCTCGCAGCCGCCCCGGACGTGGCGTCTGGTGCCCGGGCTGCGCAGTTCCGGCGGGGAGCGGAGCGGGGCGGGGTGGGTGCAGAGCCGGGAGCCGCGGCCTCGGGAGCAGCCGGAGCTGCCGGCGGGAGCGGGAGGAAGAGCGGAGCCGTGGGGGGCCGGGCCTGGCGCGGTGCCCCCGCCATGGAGATCGAGAAGGAGTTCCACCGGCTCGACCAGGCTGGCAGCTGGGCCGCCATCTATCAGGTGAGCGGGAGCGCCCCTTCCCCACCCGCTCTGCCTCTGCCCCCTCTGCCCCCACAGCCCCACGGCGGGAGCGCTGCTCTCGCCTCCCCTGGGGCCGAGCTTTCCCTTTCCCTTACCGTAACTGTCCCGCTGCTCCGCTCTGCCGTCCTGCTCTCCGCGGGTGGTGCCGGGACCCCTGCTGTGTCCCCACCCCAACACCCACCACGGGGATGGGGTTCCCCTCTGCGGAACTGGGGAGGGGAGGGGTCCCCTCTGCGGGGCTTGGAGAGGGGAGGGTCCCCTGTACGGAGAGGAGGGTCCCCTCTGCGAGGCTTGGGAACAGTGGGAGTCCCCTCGGCTGCCCCCTGTTTTCACTCCCTCTTCCCCTTCGAGCTGAGCAGGGTCTAGAATGCTCTGCAACCCCTTAAAGCTGCCCCCTTTCTCCCCTCGAGGCAGTAAATTTTGAGTATCACGTTTGCCTTTTTCTTACAGAAAATTAGTGAGGGGCAACACTGCCTGCGCCCAGCGTTTCGGTCACTTTAGTGCTAGAAGAACAGCTTGGTAGTCATCCTTGTGCAATTATCTGGTGCTGTTGTTCATGATTCGATTTACCGCATTTTTTTGGTGACATTTTAGGAAACCCATGTGGCAAACGTGAATGCCTATAAGGATATTTGCTGACTGGATCCAGCTTCACACATAGAAGCAACAGAAATTAGATCTTTTCTCTTTACAGAGTTCTTTGAGTGTTAATCTAAAGTGTAGTTTAAGAAAAGATACAGTATCTGAGTGTGAGAATGAAAGGCGGATGCGTTCAGTCAGATCAGGCAGCATTACTGTGAAATCCATTTGAATAGTTAAGCTGGCATGTTGCATAAACTATTGAGTTTTATGTTCATATTTGCAACACCGAAGTTAGGTTTTGTTTCCCTTTCACTATGAATTTCTCTGGCAATGGGCATTTAAAAGAAGGAATGAGTTATAAAAGTGAAATAAATGAACTCCGGTTTCACAGTCACAGCAGGCAGGTTTTAAACGTAGTAGCTTGCAGGATGAACATCTCCAGTTGTTTGGCAATTAGAGAATAAGCATGAGATTTTGAGCATGCTTTTCAGAAGGTCCATTTTTTTGTTAGTATTTCATTTCCTGCAGAGTTTCAGTGCTTGCTAACTGTATCAGTTGAAAGTCATGTGGATATATGACGTTACGTCTTTACTAAATTATTCTTGACGATTTGGTATGTTGCAGGCTTAGTGCTCAGGAAATGATTTTGAGTAATACAGCTCTGTAATGGAGGTGGTAAATTTCTATGGTTACAATTTAATTACAGAAGTGAAATGTATAAGGAGAAAGAGGGACAGTGGCATATTTTCAATGTGGGATCGGCATTCAGTGATATTTTTGTCCTACTTCCTTTGAATAGATTGACTCAGTAGCCTGCTCAGGCTGTGGCACAGTGTGAGGTTTGATTGAAGACTAAAATTCAATTCTTAAAAGAATCACTTTCATTTTTTTTAATTTGCATTCAACTATTGACAAGCACTAGAGATAGGGATTTTGCTTGGTTTTTTTTTTCCTTAAGATTGATTAGTTAGTATGTGCATCTATGTCACATAAGTCATTTTTTCAACTGCGTCCTGCTTTGAAATGTCATCTGTTGAAAATGACATCTTGGCAGATCATCTACATCTGAAAGAACAATGTATTTCGCTGTAATCCATGCTTTGATGTCTGGGCAGTGGCATTAACAGTGCAGTTTTCTTACAAATACTGATCTTTGCCTGAATAATGGAGTGAGTAATGTATGTTATTGGTGCAGAAAAAAGTCTTCCCCCAAGTTAATTTAACAACAGGCTAATAGTATTTAGGTGTTAAAATTGTAACTTAAAATCCAAAAATGTTCACCAGTATTCCAAGTGATACATAATACAGTTTATTAACAGTCACTTCCTCTTGCCTAAATCTCTTATCGAGAGATACAGAACTGCATGGCATCTGTGGAAGGAATTACGAATATTACAGGGAAGTGAAGCTAATTGGAAGAATGGCTACAAGGAGACTTGTCTGGGTGCCATCTGACTTTGAAGGGTTAAAATTGTCCAAGCTTCTTTATTTTGGACAAGGGGAAGCTGTGTTCAGCTATGATAATAGTACAGCTGTGAAGGAATAAAATTTAGATTAGTTTTAAGCGTAAATAATCACAGGATGGAGACAAAAACATTTCAAAATGTAGACCTTGTGTTGGTGATTTTATGACCATCATGTCTTGGGCACTGTAGTGGAACCATTTTCTGCTGTTGCTGGTCAAAACAGAATGAACACTGATGAATTTCTCCGTGGTTTGTTGGTTTGGGGTTTGGTTTTGTTTTTTAATACCCGGTACTGTCCCTTACTTTCATCTGGATATACTTGCTGAAAGGACAGAACTGTGAGATCCTGTAAAGGTTGTTCAGAGACCCAGTAGATAAAAAGGTCTGGTTCTGGCTGTTGCTTGTGTTGTAGAGAAGCATACTTAGAAGATAACTAATAAAATGAGACGTGATGTAAGCCTAAGAAATGCCCATTCCAATGAAAGTCCTCTTCCATAAAACAATAAGTTAAACAAAAATGGGCAACAAATTAAATGTGAGCTCTGTGGTGCAATACTGAGGTAAAGGTATGCAACAGAAAACAAATGCTTAAGGGTAAGTGAAAGATATGCACCCTGCATAAATATCATTAGAAGTATCAATAGGAATGAAAAGTGTTCACTCTGGAGATGTCAAAACAAAAAAAGCAATAGCCCAAAGCTAAGAAAATCACAGTTCAAGCTTGTTGTCAGAGCATGGGAGAAAGATGCAGGTATTTGTCCAGTATATTAAAGGAACATTGAATTTTCATTTGCTCGCGGTGGGTGCATTATCAGATTTTCATAGTAATTTTATATGCAGTAGCCTTTCAGAATTTTAGAAGCTATTTTAGTTTTTAACTTCATCCACATGGTGATAGAATGAGATACTATCTTAAAAACACAACCCTCAAGTACAGGTAGAGTTGCTTCTTGTGTTTATATAAACTAGATATGTTGACTCTAGTAGGTTGGCTAATGATAATAACTTTGATGTGCTTATCAGTAACAGTAAATAAGTTACTGATCTATCCTTCAACCAGGGATTCCTTACAATATGGATTGAGGCAGAGCTGACACTTACAGTTGCGGAAGCATCTATGGGGACAGTCCATACAGTTTTCCATATGAAGGTAGCAAAATAAAGGTAGTGCATACTCTTCTAATATTTATAGTCAGTAGATTATAAAATAAGAACTGGGCGTAGTCTAGCTTTTCAGATATGTTTGGAAGTGAGTACACTGAAAACAGATCTAAGGATACTTCTTTGTGTGCTCTGGAAAGCTAAAGTGTGATTGCAGTTTTGTTTGAGGCCTCTAACAACACATAATTGTTCTCAGTTTCTTTATTAATTTTTGAGGTTATTTTAAACAAATAATAATGTGAATGTTAGGTTTTTTCCCAAACCCCTTTAAGCTAAACTAAAATACTACGAATTATGAAAGTTAATAAGCTTTACTCAGATTATGGGAGGAAAGCTGTTGTGGACAATTTGGGTATCTCTGTCAAGAGAGAAGAAGCATGGGAAGTTTTTATGTCACTGTCTCTGGAAAAATATTTGTAGAATATGTAGGTAGATTGTAATGTTGAAAGTAAACTGTGAAATGGTTGACCCTGAAGACTTATAATAGTGTGGTTGTGTTGTGTATTTAAAGTAAATGAACAGGAAGTTCTCATAGTGTTTTTGGTTTATAAGCTGCAGCGAGAGTTCATACTTTGTGCTGCTGCAGTCTGTAAGCGTTTGGGTTACATTTTTGCTCTGGTGCTAGAAGACTTTAAACTTCTTCGCAGCAGATAAATTGTGGCATGAGGCGTGACTTATTATAAACACATCTTTGTGCTTTATTCTGCCAGTTCTTGCTACCTGAAAATACAGGTCTCTGCATGCATGCCTTGCCACTTCTTAATTCATGCTATGTTGATTCATTCGAGGTTTAGCTTAATTGGCTCTGGTTAGGGAAAGCTATTATAGTTTAGAACTGATAGTTGCAGGGAGTCTGTTTTTTCTTTCAGTGCAGCTGAAGATATTGTGTGTTTTCCAGTGCTATGCAGTCGCTGAATCTTGATACAAGTGTGGAAGAGGCTAACAGTGATGATGTGCATAAGTCTCTATGACTTGTGAAGTCAATATCCTGTCCATGAAAGCCAGAGTTTACTTTCAAGTGTAAGTGGCAGTATGTTTTGTGCTGTTGAGAATATTTCAGGGCACTCTGCTGTGTTGGTCAGTTATACTACTGACTTTTTCAGATCAAGACCAATTATATATACCGATAGCAAATGTGTAATTGTGCAAGTCTCATTATATGGAGCTAGAGCCGCTCAGTTTTGCTTGGTTTTCAGACTACAGAGTTAAAAATCTACGTACTTGAATCCAGATCTTCTGTGATAGTGTTGCTCCATTGAAAAAGGGAGCGTGATGTGGCTTACTATTAAGGGGGTATAATTTCCTGAAGTCTAGAAATTGTACAACATGAAGATAGTGCTGCACCTGCTTCTCAGTACCTTCAGAAGGTTTTGATGGTTTCAGTATGTTTTTCTCCATGTTATTTATTCCTCTTTCTTTCTGTGTCTGCTGTAGGGGTGTGTATATATATATATAATGAAACGGACAGTTAAGGAGCATGCGGTGTTGGCCACATGCCAAATGATGTTAAATTGTAAGTAGATAATAAAATGTGATGATGGTAGACCAAGTATTTTTGAAACTAAAATAACTTTCTAAATATTCTGGGTGGATTTGCATTAACAGTTCATCTTATAGTTAACTAGACATGAAAAACATCTCTTTTTGTAATACTTGCTTTGCAAATGGGCTTTCTTCAAGGGTTCTTTTTAGCTGAGACCTTCTAAGCAATGTTTTACACTGAAATATCACTGTTACTTTCCTATAAACCTATCGGTTCTCAGGTTTTAGGTCAGTGTTGCTAGCATGACATAATTATTTGGATTGTGAATTTAGTCTCATTAAATATCTGAGGATACTAACTGATTGCTTTAAAGTTCAGAATTAATGTATGATTCAAAATGGACATCTTTTGATTGAATGCAAATGTCAGAGGAAAGAGTTTAAACAAAAGAAAGGAAAAAACCTCTAAGAGTAAAAGCTTCAAGTTTTGCTGTCGCTTGTGCTCTTGTGGATGTGAGAAATGGGGGGTTGTTTCAGTCACCAGATATTCAATTAATTCATTTTCCCATAGTCAAATAAACTGTTTTTTTCTTCAGTCTCCCCATATACAAAATGAGATTTTGTTTTCAGTGAAATGTTAGAGGGTGCTTTTTGTTTAAATGCAGGATTACTTTCATGCGTTTTGTAACATGGAAGGGAGGGAACCAAAAGCATGCGTACCATATCAGTATACTGTTAGTGTTAGCTTTCCAGTAGAGTTTTGGTGTTTGTGTGTTTTGGTTCTTTATAAGTATCTGTAATTATGTTAACACTGTGTGAAAAAAAGCTCAGCTCCTGTATTGCTTCAGGCAACTGAACATCATAGGAGGCTTTTCTCCTGTGACCATACTCTTTCTTGCAATTTTATCCTCCTCTTTTAAAATCAAATGCCTGTTGTGCAGCCGTGGAAAGGATAAGAACTCTGCATAGACTGGCAGTTTTTCAAAGTATGAGTTGAGTAGGATGCTTAATAACAACACATTGATAAATACTTGAAAATTTAATATTGAACCATAAACCTAATAAACTAACGAAACAAACAAAACCCTCAGCCCCTTAGCTGGAGTGGTTAGTTTGGATGTTCCTTAGTGTAGGACTTTAATATTAACTTTGCTTAGTTCTGCTTATTTCTGGAATACCGATTTAGAAAGAAATTAGTATAAACTGAGATAACGAGACAAATGTTAGAGGATTGCCTAAGTTTTTTGAATCATCTGCAGTGTTGATCTGCTATCCGTTTTCAGCCATTTTACAGAATTACATCAGTTTACTTTGTTATGTTTAAAGTATTAGACTAGACTAGAATGTCTGTATCTGATCCTCTGTGAAAGAGTGCACAGCATCACAGTCAGAGGAAAACAGCCTGCGTGAACAATGTGCATTTTTTCTTAAAAGAAGTTTATGAAAATGTAGAAACAAATTCTCTGTAATGTTCAGAATTAATAATATAAACTAGATCTGATCTGTAAGCTTTGATGTTCACAGCACTTACCATTGAGATATGGGGTTTTTTTTAGTCATTGGTGAACTTGTTTCATGTTGATTTGCACAAGAAACATTTTTTGTTTATCTTTCTGGTGCCAGTAGACATGCCCTTGCTGGTTTGGCTGGGAGAGGCACTATGATACAGCATCAAAATGCCTTTGTGTTCACTTTGTAGATCATGTAGTAGAAATGCCAATTCATTTTCTACCAAACCCTGTGAATTTAGATGTACTTTTTCTCTCACCCACGTAAAACACAGCTAAGATTCAACAGCTTGCCTGTTATGTTATACTAAGAAAAAGTGATAAAAGTGGTTCTTAGAAATGCATGTGATTCTGCTAATAGTGATAGCTGATCTACTTTCAATTTGGGTTTGTGCTTTCTACGTTTAAGAGGAAAGGTTTGCAGGACAGCAGTGAAAGCTTGATGTCCTTGTTGGGAAGGAGACTGAGCTAGTGTCATATAAAACTTTTGGAAAGGTTTTTAACTAATTTTTTTCCTTATTTCTAATTTTGTAGGTTCTGTTTCCGTATGCTTTCACTTTGCACAATACTTTGTCCTAGAATATGGACTCATAAACACATTCTTTTCAGAAGTTACTGGTTTTACGTTCATAAGTAGTAGAGTAACAAGTTGGTAAAGACCGTCTACTTGTGGAAGCAACGTAAATACAACCAGCCTACTCAGACATCTATGTTTTTAACCATTGCAGCTACAGTCTGCCTATGTTTTTCAACTCAAAATATTTATCATCAACACTAAGTTAGATGTGATTCCTCCCAAATCGTATGTTGTTGTTTTTTTTTTCTGGTGGCTTTTATTTTTAACAGATACTGTCTTGCTGTCCCCAACCTGTCCTTGTTGGCATGGTAAGTTGTACTATATTTTTAAGCAGAATTTTTTTTATATCACTGCTAGCGAACACCTACCTTATTTAGTTGCTATTTGTTAACCTCTGGAATGAAAAAAAATGTTTGCATAGTCCTGTTTCCTAGTTGGGCATATCTTTCATGGAAGAAAGAGAGATAAAAAAACCCTTTTTGCTGAATCCAGCGTTAATCTCGTATTTGATTTACTTAAGTAGCATTCGGATACCTACATTAAAGGTTGTTTCAGAGGCCTATTTGCATTGTTAGGGGCTGAAACTGGTTTTCTACTTTGTATATAAGACATCTTGTTTCCTTCTGTATTAAGAGTCAGGCCTTTAAGTAGTTCTGTGGTTGTCTCAGCTCTTGGTTGTTGTGGATGCTTTGGGAATACGTGGATCAGGGGTAAAAAGTCACCTTCAACACTGAGGGTAGATAGATCTATAATGAGGAGGATCTCCTTGTCTCACCAACTGTTAAGAGATTGTTGAATCAGATTTGAATCGTGTGGTGCAGTCTTTTTCCTGTACTTAGAAGTATATTAAAACAGTTTCTATATAAGTAGAAATAGGAATTAAGGCAACGACAAAGCAAGGCTTGCATTCTGCCAGTAAATGCAATTATAGAAGAACTTGAATGCTGTACCAGTGGTGAGTGTGGAGCTACACAGATCACACTGCAGGCAGAGGAAACTGTCCCTTCTCAGCAGAAAGCACATTATGCTTTATGTGTGAAAATAAATGCTTGTTACAAATGCTACTAAATAGTAGTATTTTGAACTTAAAGTAGCTGTTTTATTTGTGATCTTTCAGGTGCTTTTTCTTATATCTCAAGTTCCCAGAATTTTATACTGTTTCTGTGAAGTGCTTGATTCATCAAGTACTTGATGCTGTGAGCCATTCTACAAAAGGCACTCTGTGTCTTGGATTCTTTATATTTATTTGGAACAAGAACAAGTGGTCTACACATAAAGAGGCATGTCCTCATAACCTTTTTCCCTTGTTCACATTTGAATGAGAACTGCTTGTTTATGTCACTTCTAATCCCACAGTAACAGGTTACAGTAGCATAAACAGTGTGACCTTTTAATGCGATCACAGGAAGTAAAATGTGAAATCTATTTTAAAAATGTATCTTGAACTAAGGAAGAGTATACTTCCTTGTTTTCTGACAGGAAAAATAATGCATACTAGCTCAGAAATCTTGATTCCATTTTACTGTCCAGGGCCTGTTTTTCCACTGTCTTCTGTACAGTCATTGCTTGAAGCAGGACTAAACCTCTGCCGTCTTTGTGTAGTGCTGCACATCCTTGCTTTGCATTGTGCAGGCTTAAATGAGTAAAGATGAGGGCTACTGGAAAATCAGAACAAGAGGTTTTAATAAGAGGAACTTCCATTGGAAAGGAGAGGGTAGGTCACTGGAGCAAGAACTGGAAAAATAATATGTAGCTTATTAAACAGCCAAAGTACATACACATTTTGTAGAAATTTTCTGAATATTTCCAGAAATGGAAGAAAAATGGGGAGACTTTAATCAGCAGTGGATGGGGGAGTGGACAGCTACCCAACTCCAGAAAAAGTTCTTGGTTATTCTTTTTACAGTTTAATTATGTGACAGTGTTGATTTCCCATTTGTTTCTTAAGCATCTGACGAGGGAGAATTTCCTCATTAAATTGTAGTTGCTACCTAGCACTGTGCAGTTCCCAGCAGCACCTGTAGTATGACACGAACAAGAATCTTGTTTCAACTTGTACAACGTTTTCATTCCCGGTATTGATATCTTCTCAGAATTGGCCTGAAGTGTTCCATGACCAGAACAGTTCTGCCCTTGTACTGTTTCAAAACTAGTATAGTAAATACCTGAAGGACATGTGCTGTGAACCAACAAATCCATCCTTTTTATCATTTCGTATTACAACACTATACAGAAGAATGCAGTATTGAGTTGCAGAGGATGGGTGTTTGATTCACCAGTGAGCAATATGATATAGATGGCTCAGGAATAATTTCCCTTTAGATAGCAATTGCTTTCAGTTCCTCTACAGTTATCACTCTAATGACTGGCACCTATCAGCAGACAGCTAAAGTGTGACAGAGTGCGTGGCAGTCTGGCTCTCTTTGGTGCAGGCAGGTGGAGATAGAGGTGGGTGGTGAGCACGGGGGATTTTGGCTCGGGGAAAGGGAGAGACTGAACAGCCTGAGGTGGTCAGCAGTGTTCTCTGTAGGTAGGCCCTTTTGGGGAGTACCCCCAGGTTCTGGAGCTTGTTTGTTCTGTGTCCATCAGACTCGCCTTGTTTTCAGTAGAGGTGAAAGACTGGTATAGGAGGTTGAAAATATGCAAAATCTTTACAGCTGCTAAGTTACTGGATTTATTTGCCAACATGAGAGCATTAGTGGAGAGGCCTAATCTTACGAGTCCTTTTAAAGCTTGTCAAGAAGCAGGCAGAGCAAAAAGACTTCATGGAAGCTACTGACTTATACCTTATTTGTCATTGATATCTTGTTTATAATTTGTGTTAAGCTTACCATTCAGAACCCCTGTTAGGAGTGATTATGTTACTTTAAGCTTTACTTGATTACCTTAGACAGTCCGGTGTACAGAGTACTTTTCTGTGCCTTACCAACCTCAGGAAATTCCTTATTTGCTGTTGTGTCTGCTGAGTGGGTATTTTGGGTGGTAAAACTCTTGTATGCTTAGAGTAGCTAAACAAGTTAATATTGCTGCCTAGTTAGGAGCAAGCATTCAAACATTTATTGCTTTCATGCAATAACGTCTACGTCTTTAGGGCTTTTTTGTACTAAAGCCATTGCTGACAATGTGTTCACCATGTAAAACTTTCTCTACCCACAAAATTCTATCTTGGAATACTTAAAGAAAAAGAATCCAAACTTCTAGTAAAAATGCTGTGTCCTCGGCACTGTATATGCAAGAGGTGGCAGTTGTGTGTGATTCTAATGGTTGATAACCTTTGTGGATAGATGCTCAGAAGCTTTCAGTGTAATGGTCTTTTAGGGGACAGGGGAATGGAAAGGGATGTGATGGGGTGAAAGTTTTCTTCAAGATGTTTGGAAGTTATTGCATTTTATCCTTTTTTCTCTTTTCTGTAAGCGTTCCAGATAGATGCTAAAACTGCAAATGAGGGTTTGAGATAGCCACCAAATTTTAAAGCATGTTTAGTCAAAACCAATAACTGGCTCCGCCTGCAGGAAGTGGAACATGATGAGCCAGAGCCTGGTGGAGCTGTGGGGTGTGGTGCATTAGGTACAGCAGCATCTGGGCTGTGGGAGAGGGGTACGGGATGTTGTGGGAGTCATGCCTTTCCAGGGGAGATGCTGTCATTATAGGGGTAGATTTTACAATAGTTGCCTGGCTTTGCTAAATCAATGGGTGTTCTCAGAGTAAGTTATTTTAAACTAGCAGTGTAAGTAGATGGATGAGGTGGGAAAACCTTTTTTATCTCATCTGATCCACACAACTTACTTTCACTCACAAATCTGTTTCATTAGTGTGGGGAGGATTAAATAGTCCTTTGAAGGCCTAGCTTGTCGAGTTTTGCAGTCTATTTCATACACTGGAGTGCAGAGTACTTATCTGTCCTACATTAGGGTGTCTGTAAAAGCTTATCTTGATTATGTGATGTGCCTGTTAAACACTGACATTTGTTTTTTAAACTCTTGAGTCACTTTCAGGTGGGGAGAAGGTGACCTGCACAGCTGGAGCTGAAAGCTCTCTCCTGCTGCAATGACAGTCAAAATCTCTAGTAACATAGGATTAGTTGTGTCAGTGTCTTAAAGTATTGCTTTGCACCTTGGAGAAATAATATAGAATAAATGTTAGTCTTTAAGGTATGTCTGCTTTGGGGTTAACGGAAGGATTGTATCTTTCAACAGGAAGTTCTCAGGTTTGTTGGCCATAGGTAGATGTTCTTACTCATTGTTTTTTCTGAAGACGTTCTTTTATTCACCTTTCCTGTGTGACACCTAAATGCTAACTCACACTGGAGTATCAGTATCTACTGTGACTGAAGTCTCAGTCTGCATCATTATCTGTGTGTAAAGGGAAGCAAGAAGGCTCAGAAGCCTTCCTCAGATCTAAGTAGCTTCTGTTAATGTCAGTTCAGTAAACCTTGCATCTCTGCTGTCATCATTTAAGGGTTAAGTTTCTGTTTAAAAAATTCTATTGATTTTTCTTTTTTTTTTCTTGGAAGTTTACTACTCTGGAAGTAGTTGTGTAAACATTCAGTTTTAAGGACAACTTCTTCTGTTGCCTTGGTGTAGAGCAGAGGTGCCAGCCATTCTGCCCCACTGTATTTGTCACAGGGCCTGATCAGCCCTTGCATGACCTGACAGTCCCATCATCAGGTACACAAATATCTAGGCTCGTGTATGTGGGGATAAGGGACATGGCATCAGTCTGACTTATCCTTAAAACTGTGTTTGGGCCACATATTTTGAGCTGATCATCTCAGGTTTAGAACAACGTAAGCTTAATATTAAACTAACAAGTCTTAGATTGATTTCCTAAATACATGTTAGACAGTCATGTGAGAAAAGAGTAGTATCCTGGTTCTACTTTATCTAACATCTGTTTTGAGCAGTACTGTTTGTTCTCAGCAGGTTTTTGTGTGCATTGCAGTAGCTTGGCAACCTGTAGGTTGAACCATTCAGTGAATTCAGTATGCTTTTAATCATCACTAAAATTTTCCTTTCCAAATTTGAATATTGTAAGTACAGTGAAGTGGGGATCTGTGATTCTAACAGCAACAGCTATGTAAAACAGATCCCTACTGAAACAAGCTGTTAAAGCAAATTTGTAATCCAGTATATTTCTTCAAATTTCAGTCCAAAAGTATTTCTTGAAATTGGTTTAAGAAAGGATATTTGTAAATTGTTTCTAGGAACAATATTTAAGCACTTAGAGCTACTTAAAGTTCCCAAATACAGGTTTGGGCAGTATGCTGAAAAGCATAACTACTGGTTCAGTTGTAGGAGCAAAGCTCGAGTTTGGCCTTTCTTTGCACGCAGAGGCATGAACCTGGTTTGTGCAATCCTTTTAATTGTACATTCTCTTTAAACTTGAATTTTGGTATGTCAGAAATGGTACAAAGCGTTTGCTAATAGTATAATGAGTATGCGTTGGCACAGTGAGTCTTTAATTCCGTTGCCTGTGTTCTTACTGATGGCTGACAGAGTGAAGCGTTCTTATGCCACAGATTAGAACTTGCTGGGATTTTCTATTATATCCTAATTTGTAGAGAAGAAACAGAATGCAGGTGGGAAACCCACTTACATTATGGAGTTGCTACCTGTTGTAACATATGGTTCATCATTTTGAGTGAACAGGGTTTCTTGATACTAAATAAATCTAGTAATCCCTCTCACACTTTTAACCTAAACATTGCATCTCAAGAAAGCCAGTAAAACAACACATGGCACAAACATCTTCAAGGAAATTAAGTTTACTGCTAACTAAGACATAGATATTTTTTCTTTCTTTTTTTTTTTAATAGGTAGTGCAGAGTTCACAACTTCCTACTTAACAATTCCTGCCATTTCCTTCCTTGTGTGTTTTAGTACTTCCTCTACATAAAAGCTCATAACTTTGAGAATTTCAATGGAATTAGTAGAAGGTTGGAAATCGGGCTGTTGCCTGTGCCATAGTATTCTAAACACAAAAATAATACTGACATGGTCTGAGTGTGTGCTACATCATAGGAACAATGTGACTTTATTCCCTCAACTTTTGTAAGTGTATTAGAAAATTTTAGTTAACTTTTAGATTATTGGAGTACCCAATGTGAATGAAATAATTATGCAGAGTGTCACACCTTAGCCATGAGAGAAAAAGAAGTGTTGCTTTAAAGTCTGACTGCAGTTGCTTAGTGTTTCAAATTCATGAACAGAGTTTACTTGAGTTACAACTGGGTCCTTTCTTTTTCATATTAAATTTACTGGTACTGCTTTGCTTCTTTTGAATATTTAACAGATTTTGTGTTACAGTTGTTTTTCTTAGTTGTCTGTAGAAAAAGTGGACTTCAAAATATGCCTTCGCCAATATAAATGTATTTAAGAAATTATTTTTTTACGTTTCCTGTAATAAAATACTAATGAAATAGCTGACAATACATGTAAATGAAAACAATGATGACTTACATATGACATTTTGTTAATGCTAATTTTAAATACACAGTTAAGATACATGTGCCTGCTCTTCGTCGCTGATATACCTGTTTCTGCAGAGTAGGAATCAGGTACATGTAGATCCACCTATGTTTTAATTTTAAAATCTTGGCAATCTGACTGTTAATTCATGTTCAAGCAGGTTCTACATTGGTCTGCAACTACTTCTGCCATGTAAATTCAATGATATTTTGGCTGTTGTGGGGGACAGTCAGAATTTTGAAAATCACACCGCTGTAATGGAATGTATTCAGAAGATCATCTAACAGAAACTTGGGCTGTATGCTCAATATACAGTTTGGCTGAAAAAACACCTTTGATTGCTAATGCATTTCTTCCGTCATCTGAACCAACATCCGTATCTCTATTGCTAAAACATAGAGGGCTCACAAAGAAACTTCATGGCAGTTCTGGTGTGTTGTGTTTCAGAAGTATGTTCTTTTCTGTCTGTTTCATGCTTTTGCTGCTGAATAGAAACAGGAGCTACATGAACACTTGTGCATTGATTACTGAAACTAGAGTTCAGAGCTCTTTTAGAAGGAGTACATGTTCATAAGCAAGCAGCTATGAACTGGACGTTTTCTTTTCCTTTCAAGACAGGCTCTTCTGAATGCTCCAGATAGAGAGGAGATTGCCTTTACCTTATCAAATAAGAATATATGCCTTTATAAATGAAACATTACAGAAAAAATAGTGGTAAGTCTCTAAAGTCTGAATAATCTGTTGCTGTTGCATTTGATATGGTAACAGTATTGTGCTGTGAAGATTAATTTAGTAAGTTTCTGAGAGGGAAATAACCTTTGAAGCTCTTATAATATGCAAACTAATTAGAAGTCACAGTGAACACAGCTGTTTCAGCCAAACTGACTAACCTAGGAATTCAAATTACTATTTTTAGCCAGTTTGTGATGTCTCTAGTTCTCAACAGTACCCATGTTGTTACTTTTAAAAATTACATTAATATGTATTTATCCCACTGACAAATACGGTGCGATCAACATTTTTAGTACAACCAGTCTCCTTTATATAAGAATTTCTTGTATGCTATAGTTTGCATTCAAAAATACTTTTCTTTTGATCCTCAAGATGTGATCAATGTACACATCTTGTAAAAATTACAATGAATTCTGACCTGAAATCTAAAAATCATTGCAGTAAACTGTACTCTGCAGTCTATGAAATAACTGCACTAACAAAAATTTGGAAAACAATGCTGGTGCTGGTTACTTTGTCTAAAGTGTTTACAGTTCTATGAGATATTGTCAAGATTAACCTCAGAATTACCTTCTGAACTAGTTTATTTCTGATAAGCTTTATTTGGTATTTTCTGCAAAGATACTGGCTGAGCAAAAGCATTCCTGAAAATCTTTGTATACTGAATAGACACACTTCATGCATAAATTTGCTGCTTTTTTTTTAAAAAAAAATCAATCTAATTTTAACATAACATATGGCAAGCTGGTGTCTAAAACTGCTTTAACTGACTGAACTTTCTAAAGGCATATATAACTAGTTCAACTTCAGATAAGAATTAAGTCTAAGAAAAACTACATTATTTCCTACTTGCTTCTGTTTGCACCAATAGCTTGCTTACTCTGTCCTCTAAATTACTGTAGACAGAATCCGAGTTTAGTTTTAATTAGTATTGGGTGTAGAAGATAATGCTTGCAAATTAATGCTGTTTTCATAAACTCCTGTTTTTCAGGATGGTGAGAGAGTTTCAGATCAACTCAATTCAAGAAAATAAAAACTAGGCAAACTCCGGAAGTTCTGATTCCTGTCATAATCTTTTTATTTCTGGTTTTCCATCATCATGGAAAATAGCCTATTGACAATTAATCTAGAAGTGTTTTTGTATTTAGAAAGACTTTCTCACCAAAAACGTAAAGGAAATGCATGATTTCCAGGCCTGGCTCCCATGGCTCTGAACGATGTCTGCTTCCAATGACAGTTCTTTTTTCTATAGTGCTAATGATGGGGTAGGGGAGCTAATCTAAAACTTTCTTCCCTTTCCTCCAGGGACCGGGGAAGACAAAAGCATTCCTACAAGAGCCTAAAAAAATTGCTCAGAGAAATAGCCTTCCTTCTGAAAGGAGAAATATATAGTTGTTCCAACACAGCTGTTAACCCAAGAGCATTACAGCGTAGTGGTTGGAGTCCTAAAATGGTAGTGAGAAACATTGACTCCTAAGTTAGAAACATAATGACTTTGAGCATCGCGGGTGAAAACTAATCTGCTTGGAGAACATGAGCAGCATCCATAATACCAACCACGAGGTGTCTTCTGACCGTCATCAGTGGGTGACTTACTTAACTGGTGCATTTGCACCACTGTTGAAGGAGGACACGACTGGCTATTCGGAAGAGACTGGGTAGATCAAATTCACTAGTCCAGCATAAAGGCCTGTCTCTTTCTCATTGAAACACTTCAATGTTTTAGCAGTCCAAGTTGACTTAAATGTTTATTTTGGAACGTAATGCCAGCAACAACAACAAACTTCACATTAGGGCATCCAAAGTACAATAGCAGTGATGTGAAAAAATGTATGATGTTTTCCTTGGTAAGTCCTAGAAGGATATTATTGTAGCTTTAAGTCTCTAATGAATTTGCAAAGGATTGTGTGCGTGCATGTTCTTACAGACAACCTATCTTTTCCCTTTGCATGCAAATTCTAATGTCTTAACAGCATAACAAAAATGAATTGATTATAAATCACGGAGTGTGCAAAGTCTCCTAGTTTCCCTATTACTCACTGCATTGACTGTGGTTTCTAGGAGGTATTATAAGGTGCCAAGTCAAGTTGTTGAATTTGCAAAGAGCTTCGTAAGTAAATAGGAGAACAACTCTGGAGCTCTTTAAATGTATGATTTTCTCTTGTGAGGCATATCAGGTGCTGTGAGACCTCTCTGACATTGGTGAATTTTTTTGCTTTTGAGCAAATTGTCTCTGTGTGGCCATCATTCCACCTAGGTTTTAGTGCTCATTTTGGGCACCCACCAAAATTTCTGAGGTTGTCTTATTTCCTGGTTTCAAGTAATATTTTTAAGCTGTCATTGGCCTTCATTACTAGTAAATGGATCACCTACGCTTTAATATAGATATGGCACCATTCGAGAGATGTGTGCTTTTTTCCTACTTAAACCTCATTATTCATCTACAAAAGAAAGTGGTGCGGTAGAACAAGCTGAAAACTGTAAAAAACACGTTCCTATTTGCTGAATCCAGCATTAAAAATCCTTGTGATCTTATTCAGGGAATCAAATGCCTTCCAGGGAATTGTCCTGGTGCTAAATGTATGGTTATAAAATCAAACTCTCTTAAGAGAAAATAAAAAAACCAAACCTTTTCCACTAGGAGACTGTTTAAAGAAAACACTTTTTCTTCCTCTGACTTGTTATGATTGCCTTGAGGATTAGACCTATAAAATGCCCCAAAGCTTGGCAAATAATATTTTACCTCTACTGGATGGGCAAAATGATGGATTGAAGAGAGCGATATCAATTTTCCCTACATCACAAGTGTTGCTAAGGTCTTATCTATTTTGTAGATATTTACCTGTTGCTTAGGGCCATTTCATAGCCTTACTCCTAACTAAAATCCCTCATGCTTCATGGTTGCTATTAAATTAGTTTCAATTAGGGAGAAAAGGGAAAGCTAATTTGATGGTGAGGTTGTGTTCCTGCCTTGTTTGTTGTCATTTCCCTTAAGGTCCTTTCCCAGAACAGGCCTCTGGTTTAGTGGGCTTGTAACTCTGGTCTGGCTGCTCCTGTGCTCTGGCCTCATGGCAAAATTGCCTTTCTGTAGGGGAGGTGACACAATACAGGTATCATACCAGTTGTAAGGTCTGGGGAATCACCCTTTGTTTGGAAGTTCTGATTTGTGTTGGGCTTTCATGGATAATTTTATAAACACATCAGGAAAATGTCTGTGTGAGCTTCTTGTTTGGGCCTTGTTGTGGAAACATACCCCGTAGTGGAACTGCATCCTTTAAACTTAGAGCAGTGTCTTGCTAAAATGCTGTTCTAATGCTGACTTTGTTTTTCGCTGGTAATTTCTAGCAGTGGTGTGTGCTGGACAATTAGATCTCTATCTTGCATATGATATCTTAGTTTTGTCAAGGTAATTTTCAAATCAAGATCACTCAGTAATTGTGACCTGCCCTTTTCTCTTTGACAGTTCTGTTATTTTAAGAAGTTCTGCATGTTATTGATGAGCATGTTCCCTGCAGGCAGGGAATACTGGACTTGACTAGTCTTCTGTTAATGTGACCAATAATCTTTAGATACCAGTTAGTAATCTAGTTGTTTTTAACTCATGCCAACTATGAAAGAATTAAAAGATGCTATGGTAGTTCTGCCATGGTGTGTGTTTAAAATGCCAATAAGACAAATGCACGAATGTTGGCATTTCTTTTAAAATAAAATAAATCTATTCTTTGTAATGTTATTTTGTTTCTTTAAAATATTGTCCTGAGCAAAATGCCTGCAGTGTTTGTCTATGAAGCAGCTAAAGTGCTGTGCTGTTTGTTTGGCTTTTATTCAATATACTTTCCAAGAAAAGGTGAAAGGACACAAATACCACAGACAAGTTTCATTTGTAGTGCAGTGAATGTGAAGTATATGTTTTAAATAAAATGGAGTCTCTTAAAAAAAATTAATTGAGGCTTAGTAGGAAGACTCAAACTTCACCTCCTCAACTACAGGGCTGCTTGCTTTCAAATGTGGAAAGTGTGATATTACTCATCAAACCACAGAGCTTTTTCTGTGTTTGGATCCCCCAAGTCCTTTGGTAGTTGTAGTAGTTCTGTTACAGTTTGTTAGATGAGCGTGTCTCCCCCAGTGATTTAGAGAGCCTTAAACAGTGATAGTAGATCCAGTTCTGAACAGCTGTTTGGAGCCTCTCTTTAGGCAGAGGATTATATTGTCCTTCTGTATTGGTACAAGACCTAGTACCTTAGAAAACTATTAGTTGTTAGGAGTGGTAATAAAAATGCCAGATATTCTGAAAATTCACATTCTTTTTAGTGGGCTTACCCAAGTAAATGGAAGAGCAGGATGTGTTCAGAACCAAAAATCTTGGAGCACCTCTACACTGGGGACAAAAATGGGAGACAGTGAAAAAGGTAAAGATCTGTTCAGCTTTTAACCAATAAGACCTTGGATCTGTTGCCTGATGAGGGCACTTGAGTAGGGATGGAGGTGTTGTTTTTGTCAGAATTAAGGAAACAGTTTGTCAGAGTGGACACCTCGAGGAGGCGAAAGACAACTTCAGACAGAGGCAGTTAATGGTTTTCATTGCTTATTACTGTCATACAGCTGACAGGAATTAGGAATGTGATTATTAGCAGATTTTTGTCCTTGCACCAGAGTTCTGATGCCCTGTACCTGTATAGATAAATCCCCCCATGCCTTCTCTTTGAAGGGAGGAGATGGTAAGTTATGAAATGGAACTGTGTGCCTGTGTTCATTTACAGGAACATTGTTCTGCTTCAAGATTTTAAACATTCTAGTTTCAGTGTACTGAAATCAATTTACAGGAAGTTAGACTCAACTGATTCACTTTCTGCATATTGATTTCTGCCTGAAGTGAAACTTCTGATATTAACAAAGCATGAGTGTTTTTTATTTTTTTTAGACATCACTTGAAATGACCGAAAATAATAAAGCTTTTTTTCTCGTTCTTGAAGGTTGTGGTTTTCTAAAAGTGAGATTTAAATGAAAATCAGAATGATTCTGGGTAATTCCTGTAATTGTGATGAAGTTTATGATTGGTTTGTGCTTATATAGAACAAGAATTTTCACTGTTTTCCTGCCTTTATTTCAGTACCTTTTCTTGATCTTCTGAAAATGAATTAGCCACTGTCTGGTAGAACGACTACTTTCGGGGCTCCAAGAACAGGCTATCCATAGGTCAGTCATGACAGGTAAAGAACCACCACCTGATGACAGGTCCTGAAACAGTGAAAAATTTTAAGGGTAATATTTCAGTTTATTCCTTCTGTCACTTTGATTCTGTTCTGTTAAGGTTTAGGGATGAGGAAGGCTCTCTTCGTTGCTCTACTCTTTCCTCCTTTTTTAATAGAAAATTAATTTTCAGATTTTTTTTCTTAGTTTTAATTCTGCAACATGTAAAACAGAATGTAAAACTATGAAATTTAGGAATCAGAGTGGAATTGTTGGTTTGCAATGAAAAGAGTTTATGATTATTTAAATATGTTGGTAGTGTCTATTGAACACTTCAAACTTTTTCTTAGAGAACATCTGCTAAGACACTGTATAAATTAATAATGCTAGAGCTCTATTGCATTGAAATGCAAAAACTTTATATGGAGAATGAAATATTCCTTCACTTGATTACTATAAATCTTATACTCATTTACAGCATACTGACACAATAGGAATTGCATGACTCCTGCAGATTTAACTGAATCAGAACATTTTCTGAGGGTCAACTGATAGTGTTTTTCATACACCTATTACTCTACTTACCATGATTCCATATAAAGACCTCCTTAAATCCTCTCTGCCACTATTCTTCTGTAACTATTTCAAGCTGCTTTTATCACTCTCAAAGTGTATAGCCCAGGTTCTAAATAAATGATCATGGATTACTGATCATTTTGTAGGTAGTTCTAATAGCCCAGTCATCTCGTAGACTTAATCAGAAATAGGCTTATAATTTTCCCCTGTAGAGATTTTCATCTATCAAATTACCTGGTTATATTCAGAGCAAAATCTAGATTTTATTTTGCTGATTGTAACTAAGGATGATTTTCACAGCTTGTTCAAATGCCTGTTACATAAAAAATACTTTATCCTTCTGGCAAAGGGGTTTTGGATAAAACTGTTACAGATTAAACCATTTCAACATGGCATTGCCTTCTGCTATCTTTTAGTAAATAATACTCTGGTTACTGAGAGATATAATATCAATTGGCTGCTGTTAGACAGCTATTAGGAAGTTTTGATCTCAGTTTTATTGTGGATTTTTACAAAATAAATTCTTTCTATAAGCCAAATATTTTTTGAAAATGTTGGAAATTCATATATGAGTGCCAGTGGTATTAACATTGCAAACTAAGCTAATTAGCTTTTGTCTGAATTTGCTGCCCTTGTCATAGCACAATCCTTGAAAATGTTTAAAAAGGATTATCTCAAACTTTTGAAAAAGTCTGGATTTTTTTGTCCCCTGTGCAGAACACTGAGAAGATGAGTAAGGCTTCCTGAATTTATGCATAGAACTTCTAATACTGAACTTCAGTGTTCAGTGAACATTAATTAGTGTTAATATACCAATATTCAAATTGGTATATTAACCTGAGATGCTTTCTGAGATAAATTAATTTAAATAGTTGAACGTCTAGCAAGTGTTTGAAAATATTGACATAATTTTGAGAAAATTGAGGAGGGGGAAAGAAGTAGCTGATTGGCAATTTAAAAAAAGGCAAAACAAAAACATAACCCCAAAACAAACTGAACTTTGTAAAAGTAAATCTTGAAGTCTTTAAAATATCAGTGAGTAATGACCATGAAAGTGAACAGTGTATCAATGCAACTGTTGAAACTCAGCAAGGAGTAGTGTTGATGCAGATAGCTTGAAATTCACTGGATCCCATCATAAACCTTGCTGAAAAGCACAGGAGTCTTACAGTTTATTATCTAAATTATTTATTTACTTTTTTAGTTGGATAAGCTCATTTATCTTAAGATTAAATGGTGATAATGCAGAACATTGGGGCAATATTACAGTCTTGCTTTCTTAACATTAATGGAGGTTATTAACACTGTATGTGATATCTCTGGAAGATAGCAGAGGATTCTGAAGGTTTATAAATAAAAAGTCATTCCATGGTTCCTGTTTTGTGAAGTCAAGAGATCTCCTTGCAAAACTGTAAACTATCTGCAGTGGTTCCAAGGGCATCTCTTGTCCTTTTGTTTCCAGTTTGCAACTTGTCATTTGCAGCCTGTATGAAGTCTAGAAAATATCTTGCTTTGCTGTGAAAAAGTGTGAGAAGAAGCTTTTCTTATCCCTCCTGCACCTTCTAGAACTTTGAGCTTTTATGTCTTTTTTTCCCTCCCCTCTCCACACTCCTTGAAGCCTGCAAAGTCTACACTAGTGGTCTTTACCTCATTATTGGGAGGGTTTTGGGTGTGTGGTGGTAGCTCTGTAAAAGCTCTAGTGTTGTTGGGTTTCTTGTGAGATGTCAGAATGAAAATATTAGGTAACTAGGAAAGGAAGACTGTTTATAACCATGGTTGTCAGTTTATGAAGCCTGGAATACCCTACAAGCCAGGAATTACGCATTTTTAAACTCATACAAAACCTGTACTGTAAAAAATCAAGGTCTGGATTTCCTACACTAGGTAAATTCCTTTAGGAGTTATGTAGGTATCTGGACTGTCAGCTGCGCTGGTCTATTTGACGTTAAGCCAAAACTCTCTATCAGGAGACCTCTAATGTTTGGGCAAATCAAGATCTGGATCTTATCTCTGTTATTTTTCTTAGAGGAGAAGAGTAACTGAGTTAGAACCTCTTGACACATTAATGAGACTGTGGTTTGTTTCCTGGCACTGACTTTGACGATACAGATCACAAACCTTTTCTTTTGCACAACAGCTGTCGAAAAAAAGTCATTTTATCTTCTCAAAAGTCTCTGTCCTTCCAGTAATGTCTAAGATGTACTTCTGGAGCAGATGGAATATCTGGAAGGAAAAAATAGAGATGGACGTGAAGAAGGAGGGAACTTCACTTGTTTTCTTGTACTGACCCTCCATTCAGTTGTTTCCTGTTTTGGCAGCGAGTACATGGCTACAAAACAGCAGAAGTAGAGTGTTCCTGCCAGCAACAGTGAACTTCTTCTGTTATGGGTCATAAATTTCAAGGACAAACTGTATTTTGAACTTGATGAAATTGGAGAAGTCTCATGTAATTCTTTAACCTAATATTAGAGTTTAGATCTTTGGTTGCCCTGGCTCTGCTGCAACCCTCAAAAAAATCAGAAATGAGAAATGTGTTTTTACTCATTGCAGATAATGATGTTGAAGCAGTGCAAGAATCTGAACAGCTGAGTTCTGCAGAGTTGCGATGATTTATTCTACAGCAATGTCTTCAACATGAAAATTAAAGTGAATACTGTTAAAATTTGGAAATCACACAAGTCTATGATTTTCCCTCTCCTGGAATTACATACTCAAGTTGTAAAAACCATTCAGGTGCAAGTATTTAATTGAGCATTTACAGTGTTCAGTTTTCTATGATTATGAAGTGGGTACAAAAAGTACTGCAGGATTTACTTTCATAATTCATAAATTTCTACAGTTAGGCATGTTGAAACTAGTCAGCGGCGAGACGCAATCAGTAATCTTTGCTAGCTGCAATAAATGTGGGCCCAGAAAAAATTAGTACACTTTTGCAAGTGCTGATATGATTTAATAACGTGATCATGCCCAGTTTACATTCTCCCGGGGGGTTATTTCCGTGCCTGCAACCAGCTGCCTCGTGTCAGAGACACTGCTTACGCTGCGTCGCTACAACCTGTTCCAGATTGCCCACATAGTGCTGAATTAGCAAGGGGCTTTCTAGGAAACCCGTGTTGCAAGTGTGTGATGATTTTTTTTTTTAAAAAATAACTCACGTAATAATGTTGTTGAACTTTAAACAGCCCTGTCCTTTTCTCTCTCTCCACAATGCTTGACCTCAGGAAGGAGCTCGATGTACCAGCCTGCTGGCTTGTTTTGAGGGAGGTTAATAAGCAGATCAATACTAACCATGTTCTACTTGAAAGCAAAACTGAGAGATGAGATAAGGTGTTTTAAAAGGCGTTAAAATCTAAATTTATTTAATTCATCTGACTACAGTTCTGCATCTTGTTTTAAGACTAATGTTGAGTTGTGATTGCTCATTTATCTGATCTTCAGATGGCGACCTTGTTACATACAAGTTACAACCTCATTTCTTGTCCCTGTCCAAATATCTTGATGTAAAGTTTAATACAGAATAAGAAATCCATTCTTCCTTGTGTTGAATGAACAGTTCTTCTGTGTATGCTTTGTATCTCAGCAAGGTTCTTTTGTTGATGAGTCAATTCACTGCTTCTGAATGACTGAATTTGCTCCTTTAAACACTGAATCTGAAGACTTTTTCCAGTTTGTGTAAAGTAGGTGCTTATTATGGATTCCTTACTGCTACCTGTTTACTTTCTGGTCTTCTGTACAGGTCTTTGCCATGTCATTTAGTCGTAGGGGATTTCCATTATGAAATCAGCCTGTAATGACATCTCAGAAAACAGCATCTTTCTCTTGACTTTAACTTTTTTTTACTCTTCCATCTTTTAGAGCAGTGTCATTTTTTTCAGTGCTAGTTTTAAGAGGAAACATTCTCTCTTTTTTTAAGCTGTTAAGCTAAAATTACTTTTTTTATTTAGGTCTTTATATACTTGTGAATCACTTTGCTTACCATGACTGCCTCAGTCGATGGGCTTTCTGTAGACCGTGATAAGTTCTTGGCAATTGCTGCCTCCTGTATGAACAGAACAGTTAAAATGAGAGTATATCTCCTATTCTGAGCTACTCCAGAGTTTATGGTGTAATAAAATCGTAATAAAATAGTGTGATAAAATTGAGGGCTGCCACAAGGTTCCCCAGGAGCCTTGGTGTTCAATCTGAAGGCCTTTAAACTGGACATTTAGTTTCTCTTCTCAAAATGTTGACATACAAATCTACGCAACATTGCAGCATGCTTGACTGGCTGATGTCATGAACACCTCTTCGTAGGACCTTACCTAATACTTATATGAAGATTTTGGTATATCTTCTTTTCCTTAATCTCTCATTGGTGTCTGAACAAGACCGGGAAAATATAGTCAGCTGTGCTGTTGTGCTAAGGGTTGATGTGTGGCAGCTGTAGCAAAGTGCAAAGTACTGGTGGTAGGACAAGTTTGCACAAAATACTTCTTGAGTAAATGGGGTGTTAACAGAGCTGGGGCTCCAGAGTAGTTATGAATTAGGATACTGAAGAGAGGGGAATTTTTTGAAGGCTGGGAGGAATGGAAGGAAAGTGCTGTGGGCTGCAGAGTGAGTCACTATTGTTAGGTTTCTGGAAGGGGAAGGGAGGAAGGGTCAGGTACTCCGGTACGGAAGGCTTTGGGACAAGGGACTAAGAGCCACCATGAGCACCTCTTCCTGATGAACATCTGTAGGACTCTGAAAAGTAAGGCTGTGTTCATGGGGCTGATCTCTTTTCTCTGAACAGTATGGCCATCTGCTCTTGCATTCAGTGTCCTTTCTTTGTGGCAGGAAACGTGATGCTGTCAGGAGAAGTGGAACCCGTTCACGCAACTGAGAGCAACCTTCTCCTGTAAAGCACTAAATAACTTCTTATTCCAGTTTTTACTGCAAATTAACAGCAACAAGAGCTTTCCATTTGAAAAACAGCGCTTCAGCAGACTTCCTCTTTCCACCTCTGAAACTTTTGGGGGTATTTGCACCGGGTACAGGACTTAAAACCAGGAGATGAGTGGCATGGAATGACTCATGCTCAAAACCAGAAGCGTTTGACTTTGGAAAACTGACTTCAGTTGTAGCCCTTCCTCTTTGAAGTTTTATATTGCATGACCTTTTAGACGAAATGTCAAGCTTCCTTTTTAAATGACAGGATCTCTGCAGTGTGACTGAGTGTGCTTCAAGAAGGTGTTTCGTAACTTTATCAGTCCCTATGTCCATCCACTGACTTCAGGTCTCATGACATCACTGACTTGAAGTTCCTCATAGCATAATAATGACATGCTTTGAATGAGTCTGCGTTCTCCGACATGAAGGTCTTGAAGTACTATTATTGACATATCCTGAAACCACCCTGACACTGGTGAGCATTGATAGTTACGTGACTCCTGCAGTAATCAATAACAGGTTTTGAGGAATATACAAGAAAGCCATTATTTTACATAATGTCACTACACTGAGTCCCCCCAATAATTTTCTCTGTTGAAGGCCATCTGATTTCCACTAAAATCAGCTTCATATCCTGGAAGTGGTCTTAGAAATTTTTTTTTGTCACTTTAGATGCTCTGGCAACTGCAATGGCCCCAAAAGCCCCCAACTCTCCAAACCCCCAAACGACTACTATCCTAGTTGCATTTTTATACAAGGCAGCAGCTTGCCTGTTGCCATATATACGTCCCTCATTTTATTTCCACACCATCCCATTTTTTTTTCTGTTTGTTGAAATATGCTTCAGAGAAGTGTTACACTTCTAAATTGTGTGTATTTCTGGGAGGCACGTGGGTAACTGCTTTTCATTTTGTCTGTGCCTATGGGAGTTGTGCATCTCCTGGAACTCCCTTATTCTTTCAATAACTTAGGCATCAGAGCATCTTAAAAAGATCTAATATTTTGTAGCAAGGTAATAGGCTGCTCTGTATTCCCTGAATACTAATTTTAGATCCTTGAATTTGTGATGTTGGTATTTGAATCTATGAAACTCTCTGAGGCTGGGAATAGTGTATATGTGCACATACATAAGCATGATTCAGTATAATACTTTTATATTAGAATGCCTTTCTATCCTTCCATTTCTGTAAGCATTTCATCCATTTACTTTTTCTAAAGAGGGGACAGTTCTTTTCAGATTTCTTAATGCCATGAAAGGGAACAGTGTAGATTAGCACCACTTCTAATTTAACCCAATACTTACAACAAAAATGCCTAGGGATCATTTGGTTTGTGTTTTACTGTTGGTTCATTTGGGTTTTTTCTAATATGACTCCTAAGTGGTGGGGTGGTTGTGCTGGTTTTTTGGGGTTTTTTTGGCAGGGGAGGGGGCTAGCACTTTAAAAAATCATATGTGTAGGCTGTATGGGAGATGTAGTTGGAGATCTGGAAAAATTTTTCCCAGTTCCCTGTTCCTGTGTCTTGTTAATCCTGTACAATCAGTACGGAAGAACAATAAACCTCTGCGAAATACAAAGTGACCAACCTAGTGTCAAAGTGCATTTATGAAAGCATCCGTTTTAGTTGCCTCATGTTTGAGACATTAGACTGTGGCAGTCGAGATCATGTTCTCCAGACTGCATTCTTCATAAGCAGAAATACTGGCAGCCATGTGTTAACGTTATAAAAAGATAGCAGCTGATGTCAGGGCTTATTTCAGTGAGGAGCCATTTCAGATTACTGTACTAATTTTGAGTAAGTATACATAAAACAGAACTCTTCCCATGACATGTAGCATTAACTCTAAATTGATACGTACCTGAATAATGAAGTAGAAAAAAATGAACAAGTAATTAAGCACCAGTCAATAGCCCACTTAAAAAAAAATAAAATCCTCAGCATTGCACGTGATTCTTTATGCAAAACTGAGAGGAAGAGCAAACTAGTTCAGTTTGGCCTGCATTTTAGGGATTAGATTTTTGAGCTGGTATAAAATCCTCCTGCTCTGATATTGGAAAGCTACGACAATTTGAACCAGAGCCTGAAATAATTTGAATCTATTAATAGAAGAGTGCCCAGCCTTTCTGTGCAAGTGATCTGTATATCACAAACAGCCCTCCAAGTGCTCAAACTTTGTGTTAGCAGAAACCTGTTCTCTGGTCACACTGGATGTGAATCAACACCATCCTGAAATATATCTGTATCTGGACAGATAATGAATATTAAACTCTGCTTCATTTGGTTGATTTTATTTAACAAAATTTATTTCATCCAATGTGAAAGAGGATTAATTTAGCTCAATAATCTGGTTTTAATTATTTTTTCAGTGACCTCTGGGAAGGGTTCATTTGTTCATTTCAAGTATGTGCACAGCGTCTTAAGATTTCTTAAACTTAATTATGCTATTGAAATATCAGTTCTACAGTATATCCATTCCTTTATTTTTCATTAATTTCAGTTAAATCTACAAGTTTTAATTTTTAAGAATTGTATATTTATGCAGATATATTTACAATGGGAAGTTCTATTTCTACAAATTAGGATTGATGTCCAAGGACTTCAGACTCAATTTGTATTATAACTTTTGAAATTGTCTCAAATAGCTGAGCTCTTAGAGGCATCTGAAAAAGACTCAAAGAAACCCTAATTATATGCTTGAGGTGATATATATGTTTTAGTTGAGCATGTGAATTGAATACAAATAACTTTTGCCATTTGTAGCTTTGTAGCATCTTGCTGATAACTCAAGATAAAGATGTAGGTGATTTTAGACCAGACACGACTCCGTGTGTGTTTGATGCCAAGGATGTTTTTTTCCTGTTGCAATGAACATTTTCTAATTGCTGCTGACTTGGCAGTACAGTTGATAGTTTCACTGATTGTGTAAAGCAATTGTTTCCTCTGTTTGTATGAAAGTGTTTTGGGACAGAGCCCCTGCTTTATCAGGAACATAAAGGCTTTATCAGGACCATATGTAACGTCTGCTAAATGTTCTGCTGCTTTATGATGCAAGGTAATAATATTTTAACACACAATCGTGTTAATGTTGTATTCTCATGAATTTAAACTCAATTGTTAATTAAGTTGAAGTCCAAAGTGCTTTCTGTCCAGAACTCCCGTATGTGAATATGTGAAGTCAAAGGGATATTTGTCTTAAAATAGCTAAGGATATGATGATATTAGATGGATTAAGATCTAAGATTTTATTTTTTATTGTTGTTTCAGGACATCAGGCATGAAGCCAGTGATTTTCCATGTAAAGTGGCCAAACATCCCCGAAATAAAAATAGAAATAGGTACAGAGATGTCAGCCCCTGTAAGTACACTTTCTTTTCCATTGTTTGTAACAGAATGTTGACCTCTAATGACTTCTTCTCACAGCAAATGTTCTTTTTAAGAACAAGATTTCTGTTAGATGGATATGCATCCAAGACAATTCTTTTTGTTAATATATTTTATATAGATGTCATAGGATGCCATTATATTCATAGGGTTATACTAGAGCAGCATACAGTAGATTCTGTATTTGTTGGCAGAAATTGGAATAAAGGAACTTGCTTTACCTTTGAATTCTTGTGCTAGAGAGGAATGGCAGCTGAAGTAGCATTAATAAAATTGCAAGTATCCTCTCTACTTACTAGAGCATCCTTCTAGTGAGGGTAGCGTAACTGCCTCTATTGGGAGATGAGGAAGAGTCTCGCATAAAGCGTATGACTAATAGAAATAAATCTAAGCTAATAAACTAATTGGAACAGAGAAGAGGGAATGTTTGCAGAAGTGGCAAAACTAGTGTGAGACTGTTTCTGAATTGATTATCATTATCATTACATAGTCTGAATATATTGCCACCTGTTTTAAATGCAAAGTTTCTACAGGCTTTGTCACTGGGAAAATGTTTTATCTCCCGTTCAAAGACAAGGGCCTTAATGTATATCAGAAAACTTTATATTTTGTGATTAAAAGTTAAAGAAGTCATCGGGGCAATCAACTGGGAACAGTAATGTTGCAAATACTTTGCTTCACTAAGCAGTTCTAATATTTGGGGTTAGGAGTAACAAATGGTTCCTTTTTCCTGTAGATAATATTCCTTCAAATCTTTTCCACTTTTTTTTTTTTGGCAAAGTGTGGGAACTCTTGTTTGTGTTTTTGTTAGTGGTTTGGGTTTTTTTAATCCTAAGTGGAGCAAGCTGAAACTATCAAAAGGGCAATGAATTTACATTTACTGTAATTCTTTAATTTGATCATTTTTTCTGTACATTAAGGTGTGGTTGGATTGGGAACTGTAGCTAAATGTCTGTAAGAGGAATAAGAAGTCTTTGTTATGTGTGTCCAGTATAAATTCAGGCTAGTGTTTAACAACCTTGAAAAAGCTGGGTTTGAGTGTTTAAGCTGCAAAAGATAATCAGCTGTGTAGTTAGATTTATTTTAAAACAGTAACTCAATAACTGTACAAATAGGTCAGAGTGTTCTGGTTTATGAGTTACTGTTATGATTACTTCAGATGCAAATACTTCCATCCTTGCAATGTATTGTTGGGAGACAGAGTGCAACGTGTTCACTACTGTGCTGTTCTTGTAGTACCTGTATTTTATTTGTATTTTATTTTTACAAGCACCAGTGAACACTTCTACACTATCTTTGGTTAAGCTCCCTTTATTCTTCAGGACGGTTCAGCTTTTTTGATCCTAACATCTGATGAGGTTGTGGATGGATTGTGCTGGGTTGCATATACATTAACCAGTGTTTTCTAATTATGCTGCAGTTGATCACAGTCGAATTAAGCTAAACCAAGGTGACAATGACTATATCAATGCTAGTTTGATAAAAATGGAAGAGGCCCAAAGGAGCTACATCCTTACCCAGGTAATTGCTGACAGTGGTTAATAAAAATAGTATTGTGACTGGAGTTGTTTTTCATAGTTTTTCTTTAGCCTATTATGTATCTTTTCTTTATTGTAAGGCTGGTTAAGTGTGTATAAACATCTGTGTGTGTATATAAGCATGTACATAGACAATTTTGTAGGAATGCTGTGTATTTCTTCCTGTACAGACTGACTTTTTGTAGAGTATTTTGGCCACTTTGGTTATCTGACTTTAGACCCATCTAAAACAGAAGCTACCATACTTCTAGAAGGCTGCGGATTAAAAGAAGCAACATGTAGATGTGGTTGAAATGAATCACACTTCTAGATGGAAGGCCAACACAAAGGCTTGAGACCTCTGAACAGAGGTCAGCCTCACATAGTGGGAGGGCTTCACGTTTGGAGATCTTCAAGATGTTCAAAACCTTTTTGAAATAACATACTTTAAATATAACTGATACTTACGTGTTGTGTTATGTTGAGTGGACAGACATTAACTAAAATATATTAGGGAATTTCATACACTCAGCCTTCTGTTTCAAATAAGCAGTATGCTCCACCACATGTTTCTTGTTAAACTTTCTTCTGAAAGTGGTATTGTTGTCATATTTACAAATAATGTGCTTCCTAATAACATGCAAAAGGTTCAAGTTGGTCAATGATTGTGCTTCTGCCTTTAATGCAAGAGAGGAAAGCTGTGAGTACGTCTTTATGATGGGAATATGGGGGGCAGAAGGGAAGTAGCTGTTTTTCACTGACTCTGTGAATTCCACACCTATCTATGTAACAAATTTAAAAATACACAGATACCCTGTTGTCTTCTTTTGAGAGCAAGCAGCTGTGCCAGAATTCTTGTTTGTTCTAAGTGTTGGGTTCCCTGGAGGCTGTCCTGGTCTCTAATCTTGACTTTTTATTTTTTACCCCTTCCTCCCACAGTTAGATAAAGGTAGAGCAGGATTAATATTTTCAAGCAGCAGCTCTTCCTTCCTGTTTCTAGAGAAGAAAGATAAATCTTCTAAGGAAGAAGTGGATAGTACAGCGTTCAGTATGAAACATGGCACTTACAACAGGGAAGGCTGGTTGATCATAGCGTTGAACCGATAGAGCTGTGTGTGGAATAGTCAGATGTGCAGCTAACTGGTACTGGTTATACCTTCTGATCCAGAATTTAATGGATTCAGATGGCTTTATTTAAATCCAGTCATTCTTTCTGAGGACCCTGGCCTGCTGTTTTGTTTGAGCAGGGTGATGGATAGCAAATATGAGAGGCACAGTGATGTGGTTTGTGTGGCCCAGAACTCAGAGCAACAGTTTTGGAGTACAAAATAGCAAAGGAACATAGGACAAACAAAAAAAGTTATTAGGAAATCTGCTTTGTGAGTAGAGAGTAGACTTTAAAAAAGTGTCATTTTATAAAGACCATAAGCAAATCCATGAAGATTCTGGAAAATCATATACTTTGTTACTGATCTGGCACTGTCATTCTTTTGACTGTCCCTTCAGTCTAGTAATTTTCAGGTATTATGAATAACAATGATGTATTGCAGAATAGTTCAACATAGACATTAATTCTGCTCTTAGTTAGTCAGAGAGGTTTCATTTCTCCATTGTATGCATACCTTTCTTAAGAAAATTCTCTCAGAATTTTTCACTCCCAGTTCTCTTCTCACAAATGAGATTACTTCTGTCTTCCCCTTAACGTATGGGAGAAAAAGATTAACTGCTTTCACGGGTAAATTCATAATGTGAAAATGGAACTTAAAACTCTATCACTGCATTTTTTACAGGTTAAAATGAGAAGTTGCTTGTTACTTGTCTGAATTTATTGCCTAGTGCAGTAACTTTTGGTGAGGAACATTGCACTGACATTAACAGAAAATAATGCTTATTTCTGGGGATTCTGTCTCTGCAGGGGCCTTTGCCAAATACTTGTGGTCACTTCTGGGAGATGGTTTGGGAACAGAAAAGCCGTGGTGTTGTCATGTTGAACAGAGTGATGGAAAAGGGATCCGTAAGTACTTACCCGGCTCTAGCTATGTGTTCACTGCATGTTTATAGTCTTTCTTTAAAAAAATAAACCAAACACCAACCCAAAGAACAGGGAGGGGGTGGAGAGATCACAGCCATCTGTAATTTTATCTAAGAAATTATGCCCAGAATTGAATAGTCAGTGAACTGATCTTAGTGTAGGCAGAAAACTATTCAGTTTCTAATTGTAGGTCTTTATTTCCTCTGAATTTGTCAAAAATAAAGCATGAACACAATGACTTTCCACACAAATTAATATTTTGTCTCTGCTGCTAACCTGGGTATCTGAATGTTGTTCTTTTATCAGTGTACAGACCGCATATCTCAAAGGTCATTTACACCAAGCATTCATTCAGAAACGATATGAAATCGTTTTCAGGCAGTTAGAGAGACACTTTTGACTCCAAGTTTTCTTCATCCAATAAAAGCTTTGATTTTTAAATGTGTCATCTAAGCATGTTGTTTCTCCACCAGTGTGGTTGTTTTACATAAGACTTCAGAGGTACAAGGAGAATGGGGGTATGATTGAAAGTACTTTCTCTGGTATCTATCTTGAGCAATCATCCTCTGGGTGATGTGGAACCAGCTGTTAAGTCAGTGCTTTACTTGCTTGGACAAGCGCAGTGGGCTAAGTTCTGTCCAGACTTTTTGGGATGTTTACATTAGACACAAGAGGCAGAAGATGAAGGAAAACATTTGGGGTTATTCCAAGTAATTTACCTTCAGATATATAAAAACTTTTGGTTCCTCTAGCATGTGGAGTAGCTGCTGTCTTGAGAGGAAGTGCCTCAGCCCTTCTGGTGGTGGAGAAGACAGGAACCATCAGACATGGTTTTCATCCCTGGGTCAGGGTTCTGCTTCTGTGCTAATTCCACAGCTGCCATCCGTGAAACAGATTTGGCAGCTGTGCAAATGGAGACAAAAGCAATTTTAAAGACTGATAGAAATGCACGATTTAAAGTTGAATGTTACAGTGTAGTGAGTATAAAGACATTTTGGAGGAGGGGTAGCGGGTATGTTGGGTACCCACCAGTGATAAATGGGTGGTACATGCTTTTGCATAATCAGGAAAGCGTTCTCAATCATCAGGAAGATTCTTGTGCAAGGACTTGTGTTTTAATAAACTGCAGTCTTGATTTTTGACTGTTTTGCTTTTATTGTAGTGTGAGATTTAATCTTCACAAGAGATGCAGTAACCATATTTTTCAATAGTTTCTTCCTTTCCAACCGTTCCCACTCATTCTCTGCACTGCCAATAGTTCTGAACAAAATGTATTACTGTGATCCCTTAGGGCAGGCTGCTTACACTTCTCAGCAAACAGCAGTGGGGAACCTACACTGGAGCACAACGAAATATTGTTTGCAGACATATTTGGTGGAAAAATTAGACACAAAGCCAGTTGCTGTCTCTTTAACCTTAATACACCAAGAAAAAGTGCAGATAATTATATCTGTGTTCTGCACCTTGATAAACTAGAGGATGTGTGTTGAATAAAAGCTAGAATTAGTCTGAGCAAAACTAATGTTAGTCGACCTATGAATAAAATACTGAAGGGTTTTCTTATTTATTAAACTGTTGTCAGAAATCATCTTAATCTTGACAATATGTTCTTCCTTCATCGTTCTTCCACTTCAAAGTCATATTTTTTGTCCTTTAATAATAAAGAGATATTAGCCATGTCAAACAATCCATTGGGCAAATGATGATCATAATCCCATTTTCGAGGAGCAGTGCTTAGTGACAGAAGGAGCAGACCAGTTCTCCCAGTCTCGATCTCCTTAGGTTTAACTGTCAGAGACTTGGTTGCAGACTTTCCTTTTTGAGTTTCTTTAGTTTCATTTTTTCCCTACGCACTGCAAAATTACTCATTTAAGGTCCTAGCATGAAGCAGTCTTTGCAAACTAAGCTCTCTGGGAAACTTTGCTGAGAAAATTGAAATTCAGTCAGAAGTAGGTAATGGGAATATTTGCTGAATGCAGGGGTTTTGCTTGGCACTTTACTTTTTAAACTGTGCTGTGTAAAATCAAAATGATCTCACTGCTATTTTTATTTTTGTGGTGAGTGAATGGAGTAGCCCAGAATCTGATCTGACGCTGCGCTTGCAAATTAGCAATGTTGTAATTCTCTCTGTAGCATATTTATGGAATTCACAGTATGTTCTGTTCTTGTTAAAGTCTTTCTCTTCTTTTATAAAATGCAGACTAGACTAAAATTGAGATTTTGTGAGAGCTTTTATACTTAGGCGGTTGATTTTTTTTGTTTGCTTTTTCATTATTCTTGGTCTGACGCAACCTAAAATAAACAATGGCTTTGATTAGATTCCACAACTTCACACTTTTTCAGCTTACATGTAGAAGAAACAGAGCTCTTTCTAAAAAAAGCTGTCCCCTATCCTTAGGTATTTTCATGAATTCAGTCAGAGTCAAAATAATTTGGTTCATTTAAAAGGTTCACTGAAGATGTGGTTCTACGATATAAAGGACTGATATTCTTCACACTAGAATTGGTCCTCATAATAAGAGCAGATGAAGAGATGGTCTCAAAAGAAAATGTTCTATTTAAGGATGTTTATTCCTTGCCTGTTACACAAACATAAATGACATACCAAGGTCTCCTACTTGTTTTTAGATAAAGTGTGCACAGTACTGGCCACGGAAAGAGGAGAAAGAAATGTTTTTTGAAGATACGAACTTGAAACTAACATTGATATCTGAAGATATAAAATCATATTACACAGTACGACAGCTAGAATTGGAAAACCTTACAGTAAGTACAGTACCAATCCAATTCTTCAGTCTCTCTGGGGTGAGGTTCACCTCACCCACAAGGTTGTGAAAAAATGGTCAAGAATTACAGCAGATTATGTTCTGGACTTGGTAATTCTGCATGAAAAAGTTCCTCAGCCTCTAGTTTGTGTGTTGTGGAAATGAAACACTTAAATATTTATGAAACATCCCTGGGAAAACTACAGTCATTTTCATATCTCAGCCATACACTGAGGGAGAAGGTTAGTTTGTCACTACTTGGGGTTTCAGAGAACCCTTTATAAAATCACTTAGCAGCACATGTTTTGATGCTTTTGTATTCTCACTGAAGGAATTCCTCTTCCAGTCATTTAAGCTTTGTCTCTGCCTGTGTCTTGTTCTAAGGTTTATTTTTCAGGCTTTGGCTTAAAGCTTCAAGTTTTACATTGATGATTGTCATCAGAAATCCAGGACTGGTTTAGCCCTGGTCCTGCAGTGAGCGGTGCAGAGCTCAGTACAAGGATCAGGCCACCAGAAAGACCAACCGTGGCGTTTCCCACCCTTCCTCTCCTCTTCAACATTGCCCTGTATTATTCTAAAGCTCCTTGGGGAGACTGGCTAAGAAGGAACACCATTAAATGTCACCGAATGCAGGTCACTGAAGATAATGTCTGAGGTCCTCGATGGTGATGTGCCATGGTAGCCTGAGTTCTGTTCTGTCCTGGTACTGCTCACTACTGGAAGACACAGTTATTCCTTTGCTTATCTGTTAGCATCTTGCATGCTTCGTCCTGCCAGGAAACATGAGACTGCAGATACAAATTTGTCTAAATTATACCTGAGTAAGAATTTAGTTGATGTAGTTTGTGGTGAGTATTAACTATGATGTCTGCCATAGACATGTTGGGTGGCTGTAGCTCAGTATTCTAGGAGGATGTGAGCACCTGTGGTTTAGTAGACTTGGAAGAAAGTTTTCAAGGTGGGAACAAACCTGTAAAGGAAGAGCTGTGATAGTGTAAGGGCTTTGTCTGCAGAAAGTATGAAGAGCTTCTATAACTTAAGGTACTTCATTTTGAGATATCTTCAAATGATACTTAGTTGTTGGAAACTGGAAGGCAGTCCAGCTGTCTTATTGTGATACTCATTCAAACTGTACTGAAAAAACTAAAGCATGTTATAAATAACTTATCCATTTTCTTTTGCTCCAAATGGAGACCTTCACAACAAGACATTACTATTTGTAATTAGTTTCTTAGCTGCACAGTGATAAAAGGTCCCTCAGACTGGTGGAAATTTGTCATTTGAATTTGTCAGATGCTCTAAAGATGTAGTAGAAGCAGTGTCTGAGTAGCATGCAAACCTGAGGAGACACCTGCCTCCAGTCCATGTAAGTCAGGGTTATTTTCAAAGGAAGTAGCTAGAATTTTTCCAAAGGGACAAATTTGAAATGGATCTAAAGGTAAAAGTATCTGATGTCGAAAGCTGTCTGTCTGAATACATAAGTGACTACATTGCCAGGAACACGAATGAGAACTTGTACTTGCTGATGAGAAGATTGTTGTAGGCAGCTGCACTTTGAGTACTTCTGACTCGTGTATCCAAGCTAAAAGGCTTCCTAAATTCTGTTTCTACAGACGCAGGAAATGAGAGAGATTCTGCACTTTCATTATACCACGTGGCCTGACTTTGGTGTCCCAGAGTCACCTGCTTCATTCCTCAATTTCCTGTTCAAAGTGAGGGAGTCTGGCTCACTGAACCCTGAGCATGGACCCGTTGTGGTGCACTGCAGCGCCGGAATCGGCAGATCGGGAACGTTTTGTTTGGTTGACACCTGTCTTCTACTGGTAAGAACTTTATTCCTGATGATACACTGTTTCTGTAGGTTATTTTGAGGAATGCTTTATTGTAGGCTTACAAAGAGCTCTGATATAGTCTCTGAAGTATCGTTGCATGCTATTTCCCATTATCTTACTCATATTCTGGTTTTTGGGAGCATATTCCAAGGCAGATCTCATTCTTAACTGGTCATTTCAAGTCTGAGGAAGAAGTGTCTCTAATTTTTACTGTAATTTGCAAAGATAGGCTTTGCCCTCATGGTTAAAATAAAAAGATGGTAGAGATCTGCTGAGTAATAGTGTAAACTATCCTGAAACGATGCAAAATAAATCTAATGTTTCAATTTCCAGAGCAAACTTCACCTATTGGCAGGGGGAGAATGTTCTAACTTTAAGATAAAACTGCAGTTCCCTCGGTTTTACTCTGAGAGCAACTAATACACAGAAGGCTGAAGGGGTTTTGGGTTTCTTCACCCTAATTATATTTTCAAAACAAGAATACAAAAAAGGAGATAACACACAATATTTTGGCCTCACAGTGTGTTTTTCCCTCTTTAGAGACCCAATAAATAGTTGATACTAATTGGTAAATTAATTCTGTAGTATGGAGGGGAGTATTCAAGGCCCTGCTGCAAAATGACCATAAAGCATGTTTCAATTTTTTTATTTTCAGATGGACAAACGGAAAGATCCTTCTTCTGTGGATGTTAAGCAGGTTCTTCTGGAAATGAGGAAGTACAGAATGGGACTCATACAGACAGCAGATCAGCTCCGTTTCTCCTACTTAGCTGTAATTGAAGGGGCAAAATTCATTATGGGAGATGCTTCAGTGCAAGTGAGTACTGCTGTCTGCATGGCTTAATGTGGTGAGCTGAAACTCTTTTCACTGTAGGAAACGTGGGATGAACAGAATAGAAAGAAACTTGAAATTCCATGTTTGCTCTGCTTCAATAAATTTTTATATCGTGGGGTTCTTAAATACAATGCTTTACGATCTGTCACCACCTAAAGTGTTGTATATAAGAACTTTCAAAACAGTACCTGTGATAGGGGTACAAGGTGCCCTTGTGTACTGAGGTGCAGACTGGCTGCATCAGCCTTGTCTTTCATTTCAGATAATAAACATTTTCTAATATGCCGGAAGTTCTGGTATGATTATTAAATCCTATATGTTTGTTTTATGGTAAGCAGAACTCCAGCAACATGGATGCTGTTTTGTGCTATTTAAGTTTTCCAGAAGTAGATTAAAATTTCTTGCATTAATAGCTGATGTCTTCTGGGTTTGGAGTTCTTGTTTTTCCCTTTTTTCAATGCAAAAGAACAGCCACTCTAAGAATAAACGAAAAGGTAGAGTAAAAAGACCCTGCCATGTTAAAGTTAAAAGTTATAGCACCTTTAATAAGAGAAATAGAGAAAAGCTTAATAGGGGTTTTCCTTCCTGAAGGAACAGTGGAAGGAGCTCTCCAATGAAGATCTGGACCCTCCACCTGAACACACCCCACCACCTCCCAGACCACCAAAGCGAACCTCAGAAATGCACAATGGAAAGATGCATGAACACACAGAATTCTTTCCTAAACATCAAGTAGTAGAGGAAGAGATTCAAAGTTCAGTCAGCACTGTGGAAGAGACTGTTCCAGATGGCAGAGCTCGTTCATCTGTACCACTGACCACAGACAGGTAATTCATTTAGTGTCCCACTTTCAACTGTCCAAGGAGGACTGTCCAGTTGGCTTATGGTGTTGAGAGTTTGTAGGACAGTTGCTCATAAATGGTATTTCACACAGAAGGGCCTGAGCAGACCTTGATTGAGTTAGTGTAATAGTAGTTCCAACCCCAAAATCTTTTTAGTAAAGGTCTTATCCTCATTTTCTTTTAAATTCATGCATAAGCTTGGGCCTCTTACGGGATCCTGCTGCAGTAAAAGAAAAAGTGACAGCATAATGAGGTGGTTTAGTCTTGATGTACGTGCAGTACATGCTGAGTTACGGAGAGCTTTCACTGCTTACAGGCAGTGTTAGTCACGTAGCTGAAAAGTAGGCTGACTCCTTTAGCCACACACTGCTGTGCAAGCAAAGCTACTTTTAATGAAAGGAGAGGGTTCATAAACAGAGAACTTTTCTACCTGTCATTGTAACCTGCACTATAAAAACTAATAAATGTGCAGAAATGCTCGGTGTGCAAGCACTAGAACAGCGGAGAAGCCAAGGTTCCTGCCTGTGTAACCACTAGATGTCACTCCTGATTTATCTGGGTGCCGGGGAACCGATTGAAATCCTCGTGCCTTGGTGTTGCTGGCATCCTGCATGTTACCCAGCTTTATTCAGAACAGCCAACTGAATGCCACACCGAGCAAAAAAAAAATCAAACTGAAAAAATGAAAACAAACCCCTCTACACCCACCAGGGATAATCAAGGGAACGTTCTAGATGGTCTTCTAAAAGACAGCTTCCAGTCCCCATAGAATACTGGAATAAAGTACCTAGTTTTAGTAATGTCCACAGAACTCGGGAGCCTTTTCAGCAGAGGCAGTGGGCAGGCTTGGTGTAGTGAATTTAGCTGAGCCCAGTGACGGAGTGTGTGGCTCTGGGAACTGGAGATTAGTGAGATGTGTTTCAGTGGTCTTTCTTCAGATTAAGCCTCCTGCTAATTTCACAAAGCATTGCAGCTGAGACCGTGAGCTGAACCTGTTGACTCCCTCAAAATTCTACTGGAGGCAAAGTGATAAAACCAGTGTTTCCCTGCTCAGCGTGAAACAATGTTATGATCGGGACTTTTCTTAATTCATTGAGGAGATTCTGGAAGTGAAATACTCCAGTTCCAAACATCTTTACTAAAAATAAAGGAAATCTTGGAAATAGGAATGGACCCAAATGGAAGCTTAGCTACAAAAGAAGGAAATGTTGCAATAGTAGCACCTCCCTCTTTCTTCCCTCCGTGACAATATAATTCTGTTACCAGAATATTTGTCTGGGGTGTGAGATGCCAGCTAATGTTTTCCACTCCTAATGAAGAGTCTGGATTTAAAGCTGGCATCATGTCTTGTAAATGCTATATAAATCTGAATTTCTCAGTGAAGAAATGGTTTCCTGGAAATACTTTACACAGTGTAGTTTAAATGAGCATAAGACGTGTCCAGCTCTAGAGAGCTCAGAGGCTCAATTAATTTCACTTATTATAGTCCCTTGTCTGAGGCTGGAGTTGAGTCATCCTCTGGAACTGCCTGTCTTCATTGATTGTAGAGGCTGGCTAGACATCTGCCTTTCACCTTGCTGAAGTTAAGTAAGTCCTACCTTACACAACGTTTGAGGCATACTAGGAAAGGCCAGAATTTGAATCCTGAGCTCCCTCACTCCATACTGCTACTGTTGCTGTAGGGTCAGGGATTCTTTGTGGTCATCACTCTTGTCCTCCTGTCTGGGACAGTGAGTCTGCAAGGGGGGACAGTGAACCTTGGTAGGCAAGAGGGGGAAGGAATAGAGAGCAGAGAAGCAGTCTGATGTGAAAGTACGTGGGACAGTGTGAGACTGGAGGGATGAGAAATAGACATTATGCTGGCAGAAGTGAGGGAAGAAGCAGCAGAAGTCTCAGGCACATTCCTTTTCCTGCCCAGATATTCTAGTCTCTGGGATGGAAGATTCCTGAGTTCTATACTTAAGCTGTAAGCAGATGTCTGGGAAATCCCCCTGCAAAGCATCTCCCTGCTGGTTACCACCCCACTAGTTCTCACAGCACGGTGATGCTCTGCTTTCTAAATCCAGCTGGAAGAAGTTGCACAGTAGATATAAAAGTTCCTGCTCAGTTAAGAAGCCTCTTGCTCCTCTTGCTTTCCACGTAGTGCCAACAAGATGGAGGTCTAGTGTCTAGAAACAAAACCATGTTTAGAGAGTGTTAAAGCTGAAGAGATCCTCAGGTCCATTATTGGAAGCTATCGCAGTGCATTCAGCCACTCAAGTTATGGCTGCACAAGCAACCACAGTGCCATCATTTTCTGACTTTTTGGGCAGGTGCTCAGTTTTACAACCTTAATGTTCTCCTGAGCTGGTTGTGATTCATGTGAATCCACTGCTTGTCTCTGTGCAGGTAGCAGATTTGAGATAAACAGTGGGTGTAGGTGGTGCTTAAAACTAAGTCAGCTCATTCTTTAGAGTGTACAAAATACTGCCAAGCATGGCTCTTGACGACAAGCGCAGTATTAAACCTATAATTTAATGGCCAGGACTGTAATAATTACTGATAGGCTTTGGTTTGTTGTCTGCTGCAGCTCCTGAGAGCAAAAGATTTCCAGCTTTGTCTGTGGTGCTCAGTGGGTGAGGCTGTGCTCTCATGCAGAGCCTGCGTGGGTTCTCTCCTAAATGGAGATCCAGTACTGAATGTTTTCTTTGTCCTTAAGCACTAGTCAAGACACTGAAATTCGGAGGAGAACTGTTGGTGAAAATCTGCGTCTCTCGCCCCACAAAGAAGAGTCAATGAAGTCAGAAAGCTCGGAAGAGGAGGATGAGAACGTGATGACAACTTGGAAGCCATTTCTAGTGAATATATGCATGTTCACATTCCTGACAGCAGGAGCTTATCTCTGTTACAGGGTGTGTTTTCATTGATGGACGTGCCAGCGAGATCGATCCTGCAGAAAACACCAACAACGTGATCGGTTTGTAGTGAGCTTCTCTGAACGAAAGCTGATTGAGGCGTGTGAGCCTTGTCTCAGTGGAGGGAGATCTTAGGTTGAAAGGTCAGAACTTTGGTTAGGGCTTAAAGACAGAATTGATGCACTAGGGTTTTATCTAGCCCTGTGATCCCAAGAACATAATATTCTAATCTCAGGGCCTTAAAATATTCAGGAGTAAGCAGAGAAAATGCCAAATAGTCTGTTTTCCTTTTTTTTTCTTTTTTTTTTAAACTAAATAATAGAATTACAACACATTGTTGTTTTTAGCCTTTTTTAAAAAGCCAGTTCTTTTTCTTTTGTGTTTGAGAAAAACTAGGCACAAGTGAAACTTGCTTGTACTCTCCAAGTGTTGTAACCAAATACACGGCTTATATTGATAAGTTCCCAAAAAAAAAAGAAAAAGAAACCCACATACCTGAAGAATGTAAAGTTTTTGGAAGGGGGAGCATTGGGGAGAGGGGTGTTGTGGTTGTTTTGGTTTGGTTTTTAACTTGCTTCATTATTAAAGACTGAGTTGTGGGCAGTGCCTGTGGTATTGGTATATTTAATCTTGGCATAACTGTTCTTAAAGAGCTTCTTGTTTTACATGTGTTTATAGAAACAGGCTTCTGCATTTGCTCAGGGTATCCCAACATGTCAAGCTCTTTTTCTTTTCTTTTTGTTTCGATGTGTCTCTCCTCATTGACTTGTGTTGCACTCTACTTGCACATACACCTCTTTACATTGCACCATCCTTTGTAAAGCTGTTCTTCTGTATTCTGGCTTAGGAGAGGTTGAGGGGAGGGAGAGAGACAGGAAGGGAAATTCAACCAAAACGTGTCCACCAGCATTTTGCAGCTGTGCAGCTGGCATTCAAAGGACCAGTTTTTAAACCTCATCATTTGGAATGTAAAATGCAGTTTCACTCTACATCTGCTCCATAAGGAATGGCACACTTCCTGCGAGGGCCGGAGAGGGAATGTACCTGGAGGCATTGCAGGCAGTGGACAGGAAAGCATTTCAATAAATCCAGAGCAATCAATGCTGTGGCAGCTTCCTTAGGACATACAAAGTTCCACAGAAGATGTGTTGGTCTGTGAACGTCCCAGTTGGCTTACGATGCAAGTGTGTGTGTGTGTTCTGCTTTATTTAAAGCAAAGATTTCGAGTACTGGCTTTCGTTTGGCTTGGGGATCTGCTCCTCAGTTCCCACCGGATGCAGCAGGGAGGGGCCGAGCCCTGCGCCTCTGTAGCGGGTTTCTTGCTGCCCTGGGCTGGCCGGGCGGGCGGGAGGGTTCGTCCCACGCCGGGCTGTGTCTGCGTTGGCTCGCTCGGTGGGCCGGGGCTGCAGCCCAGGGCCCAAACAACGCCACGTGCGTGTAAGTGAGGATTAGGGTGCACTGGTAGAACTGTGACTGAAAGTCGGCGTTGCACAGAACAGTGGCAGGCGGCGCCGCTCCTCCTGTCCGTACCAAATTCTTAAGAGTTAAACAGCAATAGCAAGGGTTTCTTTGCTTGTGTCATAGGGCAGCAGACAGGAGTAAACTCACTACTGAGATTGTAGTGATTGAAACCAAACCCTGACAGCTGAATTGCAACAGTCTAATCAGTTCTTTTTATTTTCAGAGGCTTTCTAGAGTCATAGCACCTAACGACCGCTATGGAGTATCTCACGTAAGGCGCTCTCCACTCCATATTTATTTTTGCAAAGCTGTCTGTCAGTGTAGCTCTTCCTTCAGTGAAAGAGTCGGTGAATGGGGCAGGGGGTGGGGAGGGTTATTTCTATTTTGTGTTTCGTTAAGCTTGCATCAAGGGCTTTTCAAAAGTACAATAATAAATCCTCAGGTAGTACTGGGAATCAATACTTTACCTGTGAGACTGTTGGTCAGACCAGTACTTGAAAGGAGGAATGTTGTAATCAGTCAATATTTAGTTATATTATTGGAAACATGAAAAATGAGTATAGACAAATGGTAATATATAATGGCTCATCTGTGTATTTAAGATACAGTATGTGATTGCTTTGTCCCCACTATTCTCTCCATCACCTGGTAGAATATTGTTCTAAGGCGACATTTGTACCCCATTTGTATTAAAATGCATGTCAAGTCTTCTAGTGTCCTGATTAAATACCATGTGCTCGAGAGGTGAAAGAACTTCTATTTCTGCTTACTGATGTGCCCAAATTATATTTGCATGAACTGATCATTAAGTGGCTGTGGTTCCAAGGGTGTTGCTGAAACAGTCGTTCAGCAACAGACTGATGTGGTGTTTACCAGATAACATGTACTCGCCCGATCCTTGGCATGACTTCCTACTGAATTTCTGCGTACTCCGTGTAACCCGGGTGTTAGCATGGTTCATTTCAGCTGAGTAAGTATAGTACGGACATTCCAGAGAGTTTCGTAAGCCATATCCACACCTCACCGCTGGTCACTTGAGGCGAGCAGTGGCTCTGTGATTTCAGGCTATGATGTGCTGCGCTGCCTCCCAGCTGCACTGGAGGAGGGAGGGAGGGGAAAGCCTCTTCTGCAAGATCACAGTCGCTTTGATCTGCAGAAGCGCAGCTCCTGAAGTGGTGGCCCACTTAAAAACAAACAAACTCCTCTATACTGTTCCCAAGAGGGAATATTTTAAATTTTAGGCTTGGCAGGAAAGCAAAGCTTCCTTCCTTTAAATCCAGAATAATTCACTTGCACTCTGCTTACAAGTTATTCTGAGAAAGTTGTTGCAGATAATAAAAATCTTCTGAACACCCCCCTTTCTGCCCACACATTTTGCTGTTTCCTTCATCTGTTCCAAATCCAGAACTTGCACTGTCCTGGGGTAGGCGGTGGAACAGCCCTCAAGCCCAGTGAGGTGTGTATAAGGCTTAGAATACTGAACTGTAAACATTTTTGTTTTGATGTCCCGTATGTGTATGTAGTAGTTTGGGTGTGTATATACAGTAGCGTTTCAAAGTGGGTGTATTGGTTAACCTATTCTTGGAAAATGGAAAAATATCCATGTTAAACTTGTTAGAAAGTTAGTGAGCTGCTCTGCTATATGCCTTAAGCAAATATTTACTCATCAGGTCTTTCTTTTTTACAGATTGCCATAGAATAAACTTTTTTAAAAAAAATACAAAAACAAAAAAGCTAAATGTTTTGGTATAATACATTTTCAGGTATCTTGTCTTTTGTGTAAGCCGCTGCGATGACCTCACAGGTTATAGTAAAATTGTACAGTTTTTCAATTTCCCATACGAGTTTTCAGTTCTCATTTTAGTTGTAACAATAAAACTCTTTTTTTAAAGAATGGAGATGAGAGTCTTATTGCTGCCCCTGTTCTCCATGCTGAGCCAGTTGCAGATCTGGGCTACCGTAATACGTGGTGGGGCTTCTTGTAGAGGAACACAGTTTCAATGTTACTGTAAGAATTCCCTTGTAGGTCAGAGCTCCAGTCAAAGAGCGTAAGTGAAATGAGCACCCTGTGTCTGTCCCTGACACATCTCCCTCCTCTCATCTTCACTTCAAAATTTACCTGTTTAATTATCTTGGCTTGGGAATCAGTGTAACATAAGAAAAATGTAACTCTCAAGAAGATAGTTTTCTGCAAGAGTTTCAGTTGTGCCTTAACAAGAAGCTGCATTGGTAGGGAGAAGGTAGTGTTCCAGTCCTGTTACAGCAGCTGCAGCCATCTAATTCCCATGTTGCTTGGATTAAGGAAAGCTCCAAATGGAGGAGAGGTGCTTGAAAAGAGAATTTCCAGTAGTTCCATGAAGCAGTATTAGAACAGCAGTGCTGGGTGGGTGTTCCTGCGCTGCCCCTTGACGCTGTCCGTGCCGGAGTGTTGGTGTGCAGAGCCCAGCTCTTGCTCAGGCACAAACCTGGCTGGGCTGCCCCTGCCCCTGCCCATGCACCAGCTGTTACCCTTTCCCTTCTCATGAAAGGAAAGAGCAGGGGAGAGGGGCCTGCGGAAGTACAGAATCTACCAAAGTAAAACTTCTTCCTCTGCTTTGAAATCAATCTGTTAATCAAAAGCGGAGTTACAGTGCAGAGAAGCAGCACGTTAAGTTTTACTTTGCTGTGGAATAGGATGACCTCAGGCCCGTGGCCCTGCTACTCAGGGCTCATCAGTGAAGAGTTCAATGTACAGGCAAGCTGCCCCTTTCCAAACTAAGTACTGACAGCAGCACAGGCGCTGGGTCTGTCTCAGCAGTGCAAGCCTGAGCTTCTCCCAGACAGTGGGTGCAGGACATCCTGCACATCCAGTGGAGGTTTGTGTCAATTCAGTATCTTAATTCCCTCTGGGGGCTTACTGCTTTCTGCCTACCCACAGTGCTACAAGCACATCTGGATGAAATGCTTGCAGGAGCTTGTCTCAAACATTTTATTAGAATTTTAGAAAACAGTATGAAATCCAACAAATAAATACTGAAAAGTAATGTACATATAAAAAAATATATACACACAAGCCAAACCCTTTCAAGTATTTTACATGAAGTCAGGCCTCTCTTTATGGTTACCCTTCACTACGTTAAAAAAGCACTGAGGGAGGAGCCTGGCACTGAGTGTGCGATTCTGAGCAGTCTGGATCTATAGCTAAATGAACAAATGTAAAAGAAGAAACAGAACAACTTAGAGCTGTCCTTACCTTCCTGCTGTAAACAGCTGAGAATATGCACTCGGTATCTATCCTTGTCGGTCCTTGCCTGAACCTTTCCTAAGCTGCAGTGATAATGCAGAAATTGGCTTTTGAAGCAACTGAATTGAACAAGAAAAGGAAACCACCCAGCAACAGTGCTCTACTCTTTTACTGCAGGTGGCAGTCATTGATGCAGATGACCTGCTGTCTGCCAGGTTCTAGAGGGACTTTACAAGAGCAATCACTTCTCTTTGAGAAATGCCAAACTAACAAAATGCTGTAGGGGAAAACAGATCATACTGACTTATGGTTTGAGCAGATAATTACATCGAGAGGGGAATTTCAACTCAGGTGACAGCCTGGTTCCATATTATAGGAGATCCTAATATTTATTTGTCCAGCACTTGATATTTTATCACGTGCAGACAAAGAGTGAGAAAATGTATTCCAGTCTACTTAATGCAGACTCTCCCCACTTGTAAAATAAGCTCGTGCTCTGTATGCAGCACGCATAGAGCAGGGCGTAAGTAAACCAGACACTGATACAAACACCAGAACAAAATCCTCAGGTACCCACACGTGGCTGTAAGGACGATGTGATTCAGCTCCTCATATTCCACTGCTAAAATACTGTGATTTCAATTTCAGCCTCTTGTTGTACAGTTCCTCTTAACTCACAGCAAATCCTGTCCATTTTCTCAAAGGCTTGCCTTCCCTTTTCACCTACGGACAAAAAGAAAACACATCCCAGTTAGAAACACCCTGAGAAAAGCAATAGTTGAGAAATGCTTGCATTGTGACCTTGTTCAGAACTAATAAGAACTCTCAGTAGGGACAAGCACATCTCTAAGGGAAGAGTGTTCAAAAATCTGCTAGAAGCCACCATGGAAAATCAGAACTTCTGTAAACATTTCCACATGAGGAATGGTTTGGAGCATCACAAGTGTGAGACTTGTTTGGTAATACATGTGAATCTGAGTGTTTCTGTGAAGCAAGCCTGGAGTTCCCCAGAACTACACATGAATCTAAGTGCTTTTAGGAAGAACAGAACAGGGAAATTGCTGTCTCCTTTATAAAATGTACATCCTCTCTAGCAGCTGTGCATTTAGGATGTTTAGCCCAGGCAATTCTCTTTGCCCTCAGCAGAAGCACAAATACAGGACAGTAGCAAACTGAGAACACTTGACAATCCATGAGCAGCTCAACTCCGCTGTAGATGTACTGAATTCAGGTGAAGTAATGGTTAATGAACCAGAACAAACCCACGTTCTTTGTACTCTTCTCCCCTGCACTATTCAGAGTGGAACCATTTGAAGAAGAATAGGAACATCAAAATCAGAAGTAATTAGAAGTCAGTCAGTAGGTGGCTAGAAGAGATTACCGGGTCCAAAGAGTCTGCTGTGGTTTTGGTATATAAAAATCTCTAAACCAGCTTAGTTGATCACAGAGCTGGAAGAGGCTTTGTTGTGAGCTGGCAGGTTCAGGTGTCCTTTTTAAAAAATCTAGGAGAAAAATGCTGATGCCAGTACTACTGTTAAGAAGTGCTCCAGCAGCACTGTCAGCACTTTCAGTGCTTATCAGCCACCTTTTTAAAAAGTTCTGAAAGCACTTCATCCTACAGAAATTTCTTTGGTCTGGTTTACAACCTTTAATGGAAGCCTTTGGTTATTACATGTGGTACAGAGTTTACCTTAATGGTATGAAATAGCTGCTCATGAAACATTTCCATTGTCCTAGACGTGTTCAGGCTGAACCTCAGGCCTGTTCTAGTTCTGCACTATTTCACATTACTTTTTCAGAATCTCTCTTTTTAAAGATGTGCAAAAGACTTACCAAAGGATAGCGTTGTTTCCCTGGCTGCATTCCTAACTTCCTCTGTTTCAGACTGGCACAAGTGGGCCACCTGCTCAATACTCTCAATGCCCTGTTTAAGGAAAGAAAAATTTGCAAGAGTAGCTTTTCAGTGAGCATTTTGATGAAAGTTTTTTTGCAAAGTAAACACACACACACACTGACTCCAATCTCTTCTTGCATCTGAATTCTACTGTGACCTTTCTTTTCTCCTGCAACATATCAGTTTGCAGCCAGTTCTGCTAAGCATGATGTGATCTCTGCCACTTTCCCTCCTGGTTCAAGACATGAAAAGTATAGAAGTTTCAGGGTACAGTTCATTGCTGCAGTGCCATTAAATGAGCACAAAGAAATCAGGGCTTTCACTGAAAGAGTTAATGCAGTTTGCACAAGGGCAACAGTTGCTTTGCAAATCTCACTTCAAGAATTAAGTCTGATTTGTGGGGCCTCTCCTATGACTGCCTGTTTGGAGAAACTGTACTCACAATAATCCCTTGTGTGCAAATGGACTTATTACAGACTTGTGGCTGTTGGAAAGTTTTAAATCTGCTCTGACAGTTTCTTGTAATAGCAATGCAAATACTACTTTTATTTTCCGAAAATAATCAGCTATTGTTTAAAAAAAAAAGATGAACTTCTTTAACCTTACATTTCTGTAGATAAAGCTTTAGAACTGACTCCATACAGAGCTGACTGGTGCTCATTTTTCTCACATGAGATGTCCCCCAGTCAGTGTCTCTTGTCCTTCACCACTGACAAGATTGTAGAAATTAGAAAACATCCTTTCTGCCATTGTACTGCGCCTGTCAGTTCAAACTGGGACACTCCAAGATGCCCGAAGCTCCCTCTGCCTGCTGCCTTTTGGACAATAGCATTAATAGTTTAGAACTTTGGCAAAAGTTCATTAATTCCAAATTTCAGGAAGCTGAAAAAGTAGCCCTAACAGCTTAAAAAAAAAAAAGCTAGATACACTTTTGCCTCTAGCAGTTCTGGTAAAACATGCACAGTAAAAGTAGAGCTGTAATTACTTACTCTGAGGTTTTTAAGGGCCAAACACGCAGCTTGCTGAAGTCTTACATCACAGTCAGCTAAAACATCAGTGTAAAAAACGAGAGCCTAAATGAAAGAAGATAAGAAAAAAATAAAAGAACCTTAAGCATAACCGAACACTCAAATTCACACTGACATTTGCACTCTTTTTCCTGTCCTAAATTGAATAAAGGATCTTAATAAATTGAGCACAGGTGTAGTTTGGTTCTAGTTAACATATCAATGAAGAACACAGAGCACAACAGTGCTATTCTAGGATAAAACAAGTTCCATGTATTTCAGCATCATTTTTAGAAAAGCTGATAAGAACTGCAATCTTAACCTTTTCCCTGAAGTTCCTGTTTGCTGCTGCACGGGAGAGGCAGGATGTGGCTGCTTTGCTCACGCGGTGGTTGTCATCCAGCTGTAAAATCCCAAGCAGCCGCAAAGTCTGCGGCAGAGGTTGCAGCTTGTTCAGACGTTTCCCTTTCAATTTTTTAAGAGTCTTCAGCCGCCCAGGGCACTGCAGCTCCTCAATTAACATCACTGCAAGTGAAAGGACTCAGCTTCACTAACTGACAAATGAAGACATTATCAAGAGAGGACAAACTTCTAATTCCATCTTCTTTAGCCACCTGCATTTATTCACAAGGCTAATAAGTAGCCAAGAATGGCAGGAGGCAAATCGGGACAACTCCTTTGACCATCCTGTCTTCTTTCTCTGTCTTTGTTTCATTTCCTCCTATGTGCCAAGACTGTCTGATGAATGGAGCAGAAATCATTATTTCACAATATTAGTTCACAGGATGCAGCAAAGCTCTGTTCCTTTTAGGACCCAGACGCATTGAGTACAACATACAGAGCAACAGAACTCCTACACCTTTGTCCTAAGGACAAGCAAGCTAATCCTGAAATAAGGAAAATGTGATCAAGCAAAATACTTTTAAACATCTCTGAAAGATCCAGCTGTACTAGTCAAAGAGAAAAGCCTCTACCTTTTGAAAAATAAGAAACCAGACACTGGATTGACAGGTTCAATTTGAAGAATATTCCAGGTCTCTTTCACTGACTAGCAATGCATGAGTTTAGTTTCCCACCAGATGAGTCATCTGTGTCAAAATAAAACTGAAGATGCAGCCAGTATCAGGAATATTGTAATTCTTGCCTGATACAGACTAAATTTTAAAGTACTTTCATATGTTGGACAAGGCTTCAGCAAGACACTGGCTGCCTCGTGCTAAAAAATGAACCTTAGTAAACTTTGAAATTTCATTGCTGTTATCTGTGGCTGATTGCAGCTCCTATAGTCACATTTACTCAGTCCTTGAATCTAGCTGTAGATTGCTGCCAACTTTGTTTCTGCTTTAACTTCAGAACACCACAGAACACACTTTTTAGGAGACTTAAGATCAACCTGTCCTTCACCCCTCTGTTTAGTTTCTACCCAGTTAGATAGGGGAGTCAAGTATTTCTTTCCTGTTCTAATTAAACTTGCATGGTCATAAGGGGAATTAAAATGGAAAGAAGTTGTCAATGCAATGGTTGGACTGCTTCCTGCTCTGAAAATTTATCTTGAGTAGTCACCAGCTGCTGGGCTCGTGAGCTCAAGCGAAGGAGCCAAGCACTGCCATTACCTTCTTTAGCAAGTTTTCCAAAGTGTTTCTCCAGGCTGGTAACGTGGTGTTTCTCCAGGTAGCTATAAAATTGGAATAAAGTAACTGGTTCTGTTTGAATGTGCAGAGAGGGGAGCAACCCGTCACAGGTGATGATCTGCTCCAGCAACCTCTGCAACACTGAAAGTAACATAGAAAAGAACAAATAAGAAAATGAAAGGTTGGTTAGATGGAAACTACTTAAAGCAAGTAAGTTTTAGTTTATTTTTAAAATTCACAGGGACAGTTTTTAGCCATGCAATAAAATGAAACCAGAGTGGCCTTGTGTTCAAGAAACGGACCTGCTTCTAACTGACCAGGGTATTTTTCCTTCACTTTGAGCATCAGTGTGTATTTTAGTGCATGACGGAATCTTTCTGCTGAAGCAAACAAGATGCTGCCAGGCTCTGCAAGATCACTCCACATTTTCAGATAGTGTTTCTTCTTTTTGGTCTTCTGAATAACTGTGGAAAAAACATCATTGAATTTTAGAAAGTCAGTGAGCTCTAGCAGATTTTGGATTTTATATGAGAAATTAGGCACCAGACGGCATATCCAGAAATGTGTCAGCATAACTTGCATTTGCCTTATATAGATGACTTTGTTCAAAACTGGAGATTTACTGCCAGTATTTTAACATCTGCAAGCATTGACTTCACCAAGCTTGGGCTGAGCTCCTGAACTGTCATTGTGAGACCTGAATGAGCTGCCTTGTGGCTCTTCTGCCTCTTGTTATTCATTTTATCCCAGCAGTCAAGTTTCAGAAGAACTTTCTGTGGGTTGAACTGTTTCCACTACTGCCAGCAAGAGATGTGCTCTTCCCAAGCGTTTTAGAGATCCTGTCACACATACTTTCACAAGTAGAGAACCCTGAACCTCGGTGCATGGGATAAGGCAAGCTTTCCTTCACTAAACACTTCAGAAGAGCACTTGAAGCAATACCCTGTGGTTTCTCACTATCATTTAAACCCCATCATTTCTCGCTCTTACCAATAGAGATGTTGACTTTGTGTTCTGCATTTAAGACTCCTACACCTTCCTCATCACGTTGTTCCAAAGACCCTTTGGAGCCTTGGTCTGGGGAACAGCTTATTCTCACATCCTTCAGGACAAAATCTGTCAGCACAAGCTCCCAACTAAAATTTGCATTCTCGCTGCTACATTTGCCAAGACGAGAGCAAAAGCCTTCAAAGTCTCCCATTGTGCCTTTATCTTTTTGCCATATCCAAGTCAATGGAAGAATTCAGCAGGGGGAAGGCCTGTGATGGAAAAAAACTGCACACTAAACTTTTCTTGCAAATGTGTACAGAACTCAGGCTGTTTGGTAAAAGCACGGATATAAACAAGGATTTCATTAAGGCTATTCTGTTGCAAACTCCATCTGTAACATCCCTGTTTCTAAGACATAACAGTTCAGCTACCATTCCTTTGAGCCAAACTTCTTCAAACTTTTTCCTTCCTTGCAGGGGGAAAACCAAACAAATGATGAGCCCTGGTTTTTTCTAAGAATCTAGATAGAAGAGCTGTCTTAAATACATGAACGTTTGTAAGGAACTTCGAATGAAACCCTGATGTGTCTTGGGCAGCTCAAGCAGATAACCTGTACCTCTCGCATCTCTGGCAGGCCTTTGAATAATCCAGGTACTCACGTTCTCCAACAGACATGTCCAAGACATCCCCCAGGACTCGTGTCTGCTCGGACACTTCTTCCAAAACGCTTTCCTGGACAACCTGGGCTACATTCGGTGACTTCAGTTTCTGCAATGCAACATGCTTATCTTAGTAGCTGAAACAAAGGCAGTATCCAGCTCAAGATGAATGAGGATTTGTTTTAGAATCAAACTTCTACAATCCGTGAGAAAACACAGCAGCTGCTCTCAAAGGCCTGTTTTCCCATTGGATCATGGACAGGTCACTGCTGAGTGCAAAGCTGCTCAGCAGAACAGGATGAATAAATCACATTATGCTGGAACAGCCTATCCAGCATGTGACAGTTTTCTGTGCTCTGTCCCTGTCCATTGACAACGATGTAGTAGATCAACAGTAATTGTTGCACCCTCCTCTGCTGCCGATCCTCATCTGAGGTGAGGAGCACTATAACTGAAATTCATTGAGGAGTAAGGTCTCAAGTGGAGAGCAGAGTTCTTTCTTGCCCTACATGCTACCAGTTTCTTTCTAGTAGTAGCAGTTCTTCATTCACTAAAAAATTGATCACCTGTTATCAATATACAATTCAACCCACATCTCTTGTACTGCATTAGCAGCCTGCTTTGGGCACAAAGGTATTACTTAGAGCTTCAGCAAACCCAGAGGCTGAAAAAAGCAGCAGAGTTTTGCACGACATGTTCCGTGCACACACATTTATACATTGCATTTTTATTACTTAATTTTTGTCTGAGTCTTTCTGTTTTTATAAAGGAACCAGCTGTATATGCAGAATCAATTACAACCAGCATCCTGGAAACCCACAGGCTACTCCTTACCAGCAATAGATCCTTGCACAGCTTCAGGTGGGTTATCAAAAGTGTGTCTAAGTTGTCATCACCAGTAGTTACATCTCTTGTCTCTGTCCTCATGTCACAGCTCAGGGACTGAAGTGCATTGTCATTGTATGTGCTGTTGAGATAAGGGAAAAAGGAGTTAAAACATTACCTCATCACCAAATGAATATGAAGATGTGCAGTCTCAGCAGTAGCCTTCAAGCAAGTTGCAAAAGTACAAACGAGGTGGCATTTAACAGATAACACCATTTTTATTGCATTTAAAACCCTCCTTAAAAACGTGAGTACTTTATTTCTAAAACTCATTCCAGAACAGTAATACCAGATCAGCTGATCTCACAAAATCCCATTTTGGAGACTCAATACCAGGAAGAGATGCTTCCAGATAACATAAATTGAGTCGCTGGCTGATTTGCAGCAGGTGAACTACAAAAGCAGATCATTTAATAGACATATTCCTTGGTGTTACTCCAACTCAGTGATATTGGGAGTGCAGTAAGTCTCCCAGGTTTGGGCTCATAGCCCTGGAATGCAAGTGTCCGTGCGACAACCTGCAAAATGCAAACTGAGCTCAAAAGAAAGAACAGGCAGAAGAGCTCTGTAAGTTACTTGTAGCTCTCTCCCTAGTGCAGAACTGTTCAGCACAATCCTGATAAGCCTGTTTCCTGCAGCCTGTTTCTAGCAGTCCTACAAGTTTGGCTTTCCACCATATCCTGCATGTACCCCTCTGTAATGTTTCCCTTAAGTGCAGTTTACATTTCCAGCTATTTCAGCCTGGTAAATATTCCAAATTATGAATCTTGGAATATTTGAAAAAATGGGTTTCTGTCCTGGATGTCTGCACCAATAGCAGCTCTGCCCATGGTTACTTAGCCAAGCACAGTGCATCCAGTGCATCAGTTCCTGGGATCAGCCCTCCTCACCCCTTTCCCTTGTCCCCTGTAATGAAGTGCTGTGGATACACACCTGGTACTGGCTGTTCTTATGCTTCCAAATAATGAGAGCTCATCAGCGCTGCAGTCAGCATTTAAAAAGTCAAAACTTTCCAGCACTGTCTCCACCATTAAACTTTCCATAGATGAATGTTTGTGATGAGGTGTCTTTAGCTGTTGATGGAATGGAAGGAAAAATATCATTTTTGTAGTTATCAAGCCATTTTTCATGGGTTCTCTGCTGGTTTTCAAATCACTCTTAATAACAAATCAATTGGCTTTTCTGATTCCATTCTTAATAAATAAGGAAAGTTAGCTCTTGGTACAGCACTCTGATCCCAAAATAATGGTGCTAATTAAATTCAAAATATGTTTTAATATTTTAAACACTTTGTATTCCTCTTTGGATTTCCATGCCTGTTCAGTTTGGTACGAGTGCTGATTTTCTCTGCATCTTTGGCTATTATTGCAACTTTCATGTATTCCTAGAAGTAGCAATCTCGGGGGCATCTTGCATTCCAGTGTAGCATCCAAGAGATTCAATATTGTGGATTTCATGGGGTCACTAACTTTCCCCTCATTGGAAAGGCTGCCTTGAGACCATGTTTTAGTTTTTCTTTTTAATTTCTATTTTTAAAGTGGTTGCACTAGAATAGGAAGTCAGTGCAGTTTTGTTAAATTCATTTATTATTCCAGACCTTAGATGAAGTCTTACAGTCTCTTATTCTCCCAAATTTGCACATTGGCCTCATGTACTACAATGCTAGCAAATTTGCAATCTAACCCACTGCTTGCAGAAAGCTCTTCTCCAGGACCTTTCCTCTAGAGAAAGAAATGTATTCAGCATTGTAGGCCTTGTCAGAGACTGAGCTGCCTGTGAAAGCTAGGTGATCCTGGAGAAATATTACATTTGATGAACGGATGCAGTCATCTCAAGGTATACTAAATCTGAAAAACATAAAAAAAAATAGAAGCACAGCCAAGTGCAGAAGCTCTGACATACAATTCAGATTCTGCTTGGCCAAGACTAGTTTCCACTTTGACTTCATGCAGTTTCCTAATTTCTTTTTCCAGATTACTGATCTGCAGGCAGTATTTGAAGGCTGCCTCTGAGAGATGCTGTGGGTCATAGCGCTCCTGTGCAGTCAGCGCTCAAGGCCACCTTTTCTGAGCAGTGCCTGACCTCTGGTGGCCAAACTTACATTTTTGGGAACATGCCATTGGATACATCCTTAAGTCAAATCAAATCCACTACCGAGTCATGGAACTTCTACAGTTTTAGGAGTAACAGTGGAGCTACACCCTCGACCAAGAGCAAAACACTACCATACCTTCAATTTATCCCTCAGAGACGAAATCTGATATTCCAGTTTCTCCAGTTGGGCTTGCCCCTCATCATGTAATTTCAGCAAATTTAACACTTCTTGGAGAGTCTTATCAATTGACTTTGTATGCCCATCTAGTTTTAGGTCATTTGCAGAATTCAAGCTTTTCTTACTAAAGTCTTCTTGCTCTGTCAGACGGTGATTTCTCATCTCTTTGAAAGAATCTCTACTACCTTTGTTACGATTCAGAAAACTAGATGGGTTATTTGGAAATACATCCACACATGGAGTCTTCTTGAGGATATCTAGAGTTGTGTGATTTGGAAGAGGATGCTGTCGCTCTTCTTCACAAATCTCTTGAACGATCACCGATGGCAATGTCCTGTGGTCTAGAGCTGGAGTTGTATTTCTGGGTTCTGTCCCTTTCTGATCCTCAGAGCTGAACGAGTTGGCCTCAATTGTCTCTGTGGGATTGTGAAGGTTGCTCCTCCCATGCACATCAAAATCACAGGCAGCCAAATAGCTCAATATGCTGGGAGGCTGAGCTTCATCATTTACATCCCCTTGGCTCTGCCTTTGTTGCAAAACAGACTGCAGCAAACAGATCAGCAAGTGAGCACATTGATAAACATGAGATACCACCTAAGAGAGAGAAATATAGTTTCTTGTTCTTGGAAACATACAAACCCAAACTGATCAAAACCACAGGGCAACTGCACAAGGGAGCCAGGCCAGCATAAGCTGGACAAAAGAAACTATGGAAACAAAGTACTAAGAGCCTACTGGATGAATTAAGCAGAGCAGCAGCAACTGTGCTTTATATCATTCAGATGAAAGTTAACAAGACAGGTAAAAGATTATTCTGGAAAAAGAACCTTGCCAAGCAGCTTTCATGTTAGTTCAGCTCAGGACAGGATGTGAATGCAGTGGTTAAAGGAAATGTTCTCTTTTAAAAGAATCCAACATACCCTGCACAAATAATAAACCTTTCTGAAGAAGACTGCGTATTCTGCTGCCTTGGTGAAGCAACGCCACACCTAACGGACTTGATGTCAGCAGAACACATACATAATGTTACCAGTATTTGAGATGGCAGAATTAACAGGATCATACAAAAAAACAACCATTAAAATAAAATCCTCTTAAATGAACGATAAAGAGGACATGGTTTCCTGGCACCATTCTGCTCCACAGCTATTGAGACACACTGATTGCTCAGTTCATTCCCAATGTAGTCTATTGGAACAGCTGCCCACCCCCTTGCTATTTGTTTTGCCTACCAAAGGGTTTGGGTTTTTTTTAATTATACAAAATCTAAAATTGAACTCAAAGTAATAGGGGTTAAAAGGAAAAAATAATGAAGCCCCAAAATAAACTGCAATAGCCTTGGAGTGCAACAATTTCAGATTTCTGAGTATGTACTTCAACAGTCTGATCTAATCCAAAATTGAGGCCTAGGTCTGTGTTTTGCATTTTTGCTTTCCTCTGCATACTCACCAGGTAGTATTTCTCTCTGAAGCTGGGAGTATTTGGTGGGGTCCAGTTGTATAATGAGCTCTTCCTGCTACTCACAGAAAACTTGGCAGTGGTTCCAGGTGACAAAAACAGGTTCTCTGTGTCAAAGGGGCTGTAGCAGAAGACACAAAGGCCTAAGTGTCAGTAAGACTAGAAAGCACAGATATGTTTAGCAGCAGGAGCAGCTGTTGAGATTTGAACTGTGACATTTAGTAAACAACATGGGGAATAAGAGGAAAGAGAAACTGCCTCTCAGACCAAGATCTACGACTGCATCAGCAGAAAAAGATGTAGGTGAAAAGGTTTTTACACAGAATTCTCAACACGCTTTAGACAAGAGGCCTATGTCACAATCTTTGGAAGAAGAGCCCAACAGGCTAAAAGTGCTCTCTGTCCTTCTGCAGGGTCCCACACAGACACCAGTGCTGGCAAGTATGGGAGAGGTTGCTTGTTGACAGCCACCAGAGCAGCTCATGAGACATACACCGTGCCAGACAGGGAGGAAAGAGAACACACGTAATAAAGGAAAACTGTCGTTTATTTCCCTCCTGCAGAGCACGCACCACATGGAAACGTCACTAAAAATGCTTCATTATACTTAAAATATGGATAAACAGCGCTCCTTTGGCTGGCAGAGGAAGCTTGTGCAGTGGTATATCGCAGGTTATGTGGTTCCTACAGTCATGGATGAATCCAGTTATAGCCCCAGAGGATGCTGGCTATGGTCTACAAGAGTTTTACAAGCCCTGCTCTAAACACTTCCTAATTACCTACTGCATCACAGCCATTAATAGCCCAAATCCTTTGCAAAACAGTCTAAGGAAACTTGTATGAACAGTCTCCCAAAACACAACTCAACTAACCAGAAGAGGGAAAACATTTAAAGTTACATAAAGCAAATTTGGGTTTTTTTGCATGTTTCTTTTGTTCCCTACTGATATGCCTTGTGGCACCAGAAGAAAGTTTGTTTTCCCACTTAAGCACAGGCACTTCAGAAAAAAAGTAAATTGTTGATAACAATATGTAATCTCATAGATAGGAATAGAATGACCAAACATTAGGATAAAGTCAGTTGCATTTAGCTGCACAGTATAGAACCTCTAGAAGTCGGAAAAGATCCAAACAATAATGAGGACTAATGCGTTACGGGGAAATGAACTTCTGCTCTCTAGGAAACATACAAACCCAAACTGATCAAAACCACAGGGCAACTGCACAAGGGATCCAGGCCAGCACAGGCTGGACTAAAGAAATTATTGAAACAAAGTACTAAGAGCCTACTGTTTCAAAAGCTGAAAAGCAGAGCTTCCATTCTCTCTAGCATCTCATGTTGCAGAGGGACAATTCTCAACAGCACCCTGCAGTGTAACACACCACAGTCTTCCTCAGCATGGAGGTAATGCTCTGTGAGCTCGCCTAATACAGGTTAATTGGCTAAATTAACCAGTGTCACCCAGCCGGGGTTCATCAAACAGGCCAGTTCCATGGAGTCACAATAACAACCATCTGCATTGTCTCACTATGGGAAAATAAATTGCATTTCTGAAAGTAAGAGCCTTTTAGCCCAAGCCTGCTGTGTTTACTGATGGAGGCCATAGCATTTCTCCTATCCATGGCATTCTTAAGAAGAGTCAGAGGGATCCATTCCTCAGATTTTTCATTTTTAGCTTTTAATATAGCAATGCAGTCATGCAAAATGATACTTTGGAAGAAAAGGACAGGAGTAACAAGCTAAGTCTTTCACCTCTTTGGCAATTGCTAAAATACTCTAGCAAAATGCAGCTATTCAAAACAAGAACTTGCTCCCTGTTACGGTAAGATAACAGTTAAGAGAGTAAAGTGATGGAAAGAAAGGTCTGCTCTAAAGCATATATTCAGTTGTTTGGGCATGGTCCATCATCACATTTGTACCTGAAACAAAACATCATACTGGGATAGATCTATGAATCCATCTCTCCCATCATCTTGACATTGACAGAAGCCAGCAGAATATAGATATTCAGGGGAAAAGCACAGGAAATGTCAAATACAGCCAGCTTTTCTTGACACATACTCACACTTGAGCCAATCCATGGCTTAAATCTGTCATGCAGCAGACTCTGCAAGCAGACTATTGCCATTAACTGTCACACCCTTTTCCTTAGCTTGTCTAGTCACTTCCTGAAATCATGGCCACAAAATCTCTGTGTACATTGTGCTTGCCTTAGCACCATGGCAGGACTTCAGGTCCAAAACACACACATCAAGCCTGACATCGGAACTCCTCTTTCCTAGACTGAACCTCCCTCCCACAACACGTGAAGATTTGCATCCACACACATTCAGAGGTACCTCAGCCTTGCCAGAACTGAACATGGATTCCCAGTGAGATCTTGTTTTGTTATAACCAAACCTGTGGAGGGATGAAATACTATTTCCCTCGCCTTGCTGCGTGTTTCTGTTGGGTGTGTTAGAAAGACACTTCCTGCTCGGTGTTCTCAGAGAAAAATAAGTAGGCAGAGCATACAAGAGCTGAACTCAACTCAGAGTTGAGGACCTGCATCCTTTTTCCTGATGCTAAGACTGTGCTCTAATCACTCACTTCTGTCCAGTCACTCCATGTATTAAATACCACCAGGCCAGAAGGGCTCTTGGTGCATAGACCTGTCTGAATCCCACTACTGAGTCTGTGAAACTAGACTTGCATTCACACAAAAAACAATTCTGGTCAGCAGGATTGGACCCACTATCAATCATGAGATTTCTTTTTTTTGCCCTGACAGAACACAAGTGAAAATGCAGAGATGCATTGATGGACTACTGCCTAAAGATAGCGGCACGAGTAACTATCTACATACCTAAGTTTTCATCTATAAGAGCAAAACTGTCAGTATCAAAAAAACAGACCTGCCTTTTTTATTTTCCCTTAAGGTTTTTTTTCCTACTCCAGGAATCCTTGTGAGCCAGGCCAACGCACACTCAAAGCAGGCAGAAATTACTAGAGTGGTTCTGGCTGGATGGTACCCTTAGATCCCAGTACAGGGTGCTAACTGAAGTTCTGAAAAGAGAATACAGGCTTTCTCTTTGTCCTTCATGAGAGTCAGAATTTAGACTGCTGTTTAGGTTGGCAAAAAAACAAAGTCTTCTGCCAAACTGGCCAACAAAGCCGTTCTGCAACAGACCCAAGTTCATTCACACTCCTCATGGCATAATCTATAAAGGAGCTAAAGGAACATTTGTTAGAGCCCAGAAGACTAATGGCCTATTTCAAGAAAATACACATTTAGAAGTGGAAAAGTGATCTACATCTGGATTTCTTGCAATACAGCTCTAGATTGAAAGCTTGCCTCTTTGGGAAGTTTGGGCAATTCAGCTGGATTTGTTTAATTTTTCTTAAATCAAAGAAAAAAAGCAGCTGTTACTTAGAGTGCTCTACCTTTGAAAATAGCAATACCCTGAGTTATCACCACTCAGCTTCTCTTTTCTGTAAACAGCTTCAGCAAACAGGCTGTCAAAGAGGAAAAGCCTGCCAGTTCTGTGCAGCAGTGCTCTGGAGAAACGACTTGGTAGGATACCAATGCATTTCACTAAAGTTAAACACAGCAGAGACACACAGCCACAGTTTTCTCATATGCTCAGAAATTCCAAGTGGGGATTAACAGCGAAAGAAAACGCATCACCATTAACCCTGCTCTCAGCTCAGCTGTCTCCAGCTCTAAAAGCTGGGTGGCGGGTGTCCCAAATGCCATAGAAGTGCTCATCTTGCCAGTCAAAAGCTGCATTCTGAGCTGCAAGATACTGCAACAATCAAGTGCCAACATAATCTGAATAGTATTTTTCTAGAAAAACTAGTTACAAATATAATTTGCTTTGGAAATTTAGGCATTATCTGAGAAACTATGCAGTATTTCAGAATAGGAAGAGGTTCTCCTCATACAGTTCTTTTGGAATAACAACTTACTTTAATAATTATTTATGGAAGCTATTGGCAGTGAGGAAAGGTAAGCAAGTAGATCCAGCAAAAGTAAACGAAGTGAATCTGTTAGGTGCCTTTTGAGTGGGTTAACAAAAAAAAAGTAGAAGTGATCTCTTCCAGACTCCACTACAAACATGCCATCTCTTGGTACTGCGCTTGCCAGATTTTACATCCAGTTAAATAAAGTATGTGCTGTTCACTACACAAGTGAAACTTCTCAAGATGTTGGGCTTAAAGTTAGGGGGAAAGGGACTTCCCTTACAAGAAAAGCATCTCTGTAAGCACAGGATTCTGCTCCCGTCCTTTCTGCTTTGAAACTGCATATAGAGCTTTTGATTGTTTGGATGAAAGCCAATGCAAGTTTTGGTGGTGTGTGTTTGTCACAGGATGAGATACGGCAAATAAAGGCATCCAACTTTGCAGAGGATGTATAAGAGGGCATATATAAACTCCTGTGCCCCTCTTCTTCCCCAATACTAAGATATGCAATTGTCAAAACAACGCAATATTTTTTCTTCATTTAAAAGTGCGGTCATTTCAAGAGCTACTTTTGCTTTGAAAAATTATCTAATGCAATTTGTACCATCCCTACCTCTCAGAGTTTTCAATAACTATCGTGAATGTCTTTGCTTTAAGATTCAAAGGAGAATATGTACACAACTAGGCGTGAGTAAGAGGAAGTTTCATAGGGCATATAATGAAAAATCACAGCAAACTTCTGGAATGAGGCTTTGTTACCCAACTAATTAGTGGCTCAGCTTCTCAAATAAGAAACAGAGGCCTCCAAAGTCTCAGAGCAGCTGCAGCATCTCACCAAACCAAAACATATACCAATGCTGATCGTTAGATCTCAGGAGGAGTGTCATAAACAAAGGTGAGGGCAAAACTCTGCCGCGCAAGTTTATTTCTCAGTGACTTAGACCAACGTGTGTGTTTGAACATAACCGTCAGATGTTGTTGCCAAGACTCATGTTGCACGTACAAGTCTACAGGAAATTTCAACAGAACACACAAAAGACATTTAGAAAATACTATTTCCATCAATAAAGCTTTCCTTTCCACAGCTGCACAAATGCGACCTGAAAGCTGTTTAAGAACCCTTGAGCAGGAACTGCAACAGAAAACCATTGTAGCGTTTCTACTTCTGGCGGCTTAAGAGACAAGGTTTAAGTCAAAGGAGGCTTCCAAAGGTAATTAGAAGTAGAAACAAGGTTTTAAGACCTGAAAAATCAAGTCTGATTATAAAATACATTTGGTTGCTTTACTCTAAGGGCAGGGAAACTTTTACTGAAAAAAAATCTGTTTGATTCTTGGACACATTTGGCAGACCACACATTCAACACATAAAAGTGTTTTTATTTTGGAGTATTTTTTAAGAAAATCAGAAACCAGCACGGCCAGAGAAGAGTTGCACAGGGCTGAGTCATAGGCGAGTCTGGCCTGCATGGCACAGCTCCCTGCCCTTCCTAAATTAAACACTGTTCAGTTTCTGCTTTTCTTAGAGAGAGTCTAGATCCACAAGTCATCTCAAAGCAGACTTTCAAGAAGATCCTTATCATGGAGTCATGTTCAAATGCCTCCTCTCCAGGTGGGGTTTGAAAGAACTGAGGACTGCAGTAAGCCATATACAAAAGTACAAGTGAAGAGCATCCATTGTTTAACTGGGCACTTCATTCAGATGGCTGGATTTAACCTCTGGACAGTAGTAAATGGAAACAGGTTAAAAAGCTTTGATTTCTTGCAGAAAAGACTCTCAGTGTGGACGAGTTCCATAAAGCAGAAATAACAGTACTACTTAAAACATATAGTGGCATGTCTAGAATGAGGAAGAAGTTCCAGTGCAGCATCCATAAAAGTGAGAATTTGCTTTTAATAACATCAGTATTCCACTACAAGAAAATCAATTTACAAATTTAAATTATAAAACAATTTAACAAACCATAGGCATCACAAAAATACTTGGCTATTTTACAAGTGCATTTGTAACCAAACTTCCCTGTAGTGCACAAACAGGCCTTATGTTGGTAACTGTAATCATAGTACAAACATGAAGGTGCTAAGTCTCTAAAAAAATTTCATTTTTAACAACCTGTGGCTTGGTAATAGTGATTGTCCTAAAGTTTCAACTATGTATTTTTAGATCATGCCTAGAGGCCACTATTTTCAGTTTAATTTCATCATCTTCAAGATTATCATTCATGTTTTATAGATATGCATATGTTGCTTGGAGCTAGACTTAAACGTTCACTCTGAAGAGCAGCAAGCTAAGTAAAAAACTACTAGACAGTCCATGTGGCTTGCCATGGCTTTGGCAACATCAACACAAAGAACCAAGGAGTCATAGAAATAGCTTCTGTCCCTTCTCCCTGCCCTTCCTGAGGGCTGGTCCCACAGGGTCAGAGATCAGGCACAGGAGCTGGGGTTGCTATGAGGCTGCTATCTAGCCTGCACCTGCTCTGCAAATAGAAAGAGGACTATGATGTTGCATGCTACTAAGTGACATGGTTAGGAGCCTTTATTTCCAATTTTTAGTCCCAGCTTTTTTTCCATTTGAAGCTGTACTTACTTCCAGAGAACTTCCAGCTGTAGCTTGATGGTGCCCAGCTCAGTTATATCCACAATGATTGCCTGAGGTTTGGTTGTAAAGAAGCTTATGCTGTCGCATGTCACGACACCAACTAGAATGGTGGCCAGGCCTCGAAGCTCTGTCACCTGCAGGGACAAACATATCCATATTCATCTTATCAGATAAACCTAAATCATGTGCATGGAAAGCAGAACAGGCCAGGCTCAGATCTGTTCAGAGGTCCACAACAAATACTCAGTTCTGGACACCTAAACCGTCTTAAGTCAACATCCCCAAAAGGACTATGCCAAAGGTGGCTAAGCAAAGAGGAAACAAGTTCCAGGATTTAGGGAGAGACAGAGCTGTACAGCACTTGTGACAACGGAATTTGGTAGACTATGATTTTAAGAAAAATTAATCTTAAATTTGGAAATTCTACCTCTGGCAAAATACAAGTAGTTTTCATTTATAGTACAGAGTCCAGCTTGTCTATATATTACAACACCGTCATAAAAATAGATACTAGAGAAGTGTATTAGCCTATCTACACTACACTAGTTCAGCTCTCAGTTGCCTGAAGGATCCAGAAGCACAACCGCCTGCATCCAGTCTGACCCTTCTAACTGTCCTGAGCTCAGCCATGGACTAAAATCAAAACTTGCATCAGTTCTTCCCTCTAGCTCTGCAGGTAGCTCAGAGTTTATTATCAATGCAGTCACAGGCTGCATTTTTTTCCTGTCTGGCACTTTGCTTCTTCACTTACTTTAAAAAAAAAAACAACCTCTAATCAAACATTTGCTACAAAAAATATACCTTCAATTGAAATCAAATTGTGCTAGAAGTGCATACAGCATCAGACTCAGCACAGAATTTTAGCAGAAATGCCCAAAATCCACTTTGGGAATTAGTTACATGCCTACATCTCCTTTAAGAGCTAGCAAAAAAGTTTTGTTGCCTGGCTCCTCTTGGAATACTCTTTGGCACTTCTCAATTATTTTTTTTAATTTTTTTAAATCCTACTATGTATTTGCACTGGGTGAAGATTATTAAGTACAAAGCGGAAAGAGCTGGAGAGCGTGGAAAATATTAGTCAGTAGACTTCCACAATCTGACAAAAAGAGTAAAACTATCATTGTCATACCAAGCAATACAAGTTTTTACAGTTACTGGAGGGAAACGGGGATCTGAATTAACCTCCCACCTGATCTTCATTGTGCAGTGACAGCACAAGAACATATTCTAAGCACATGTCCAAAGGCTGTGCTGGCCAGATGCCAAAGAGTCTCTCCTACGTAACCCAGTTCTTGCTGCCAGATCGGAGGGGAACATTGCAATAGCTGTTTTAACACAGCTGCCAGAACTTGAAACCCTGAGCTGGCACAGCACCTGAATAGAAGAGGATCCAGCACAGCCTTCAATCTCAGCTCCTTTTAGGTTGACAGGAGTCACGCTGCAGAGTTCAGTTCACGAAAGAGGCCAGACTACAGTGGAAAAGCTGTTTAAGGATTAACTCCACCTGCTAGATGAGTGCCAGAACCAATGCCAGTGGCAGTTGCACAAGGGTCTATGAAAACTACAAGGTACCCTGCAAGGGGTACCCAAAAAGAGTCACCTACATATCGCAGGACACTGGTACTGGTCCCCTACTGTTAAAGGTACAACCTCTTCAGAGGCTTTAAAAAATGTGTCTTTATTTAAAGATATAAAATACAGATAGTTTCTACTAGAATATAAATGCCATTGGTTCTTCACAGTGATGGGGCATCTCTGGTGTGAAAGATGACAGAAGAACCTGCAGTGCAGCCAGATAAAGGGACACTTGAACTACACATTTCTAAACATACACACGTGCAATGAAATGCTTTCCATACACATCTTTCTCTTTTATACCAGACTCCAGAACACAGGAAAGTTATGAGTGTTAGGAGCAAACAAAACAGAAGTAGATGCCAGTTCAGTAAGCAGAATATTGATTAACTACCATTCTTAGATGGCTAAGAAAAGAAAACTACTTAGGCTACCAAGCATTTGTCAAAATACTTAAGAGTTAAGTAGGATGGCAGAAGACCTGTTAACCCACTGTTTCAATCCAACCATTATACACCACACCTTGATTTCAAACTTCTCGTGGAGATTGGGTATAAAAATCTTTTCTTCCTCATCCCATGTTTGGCTGTCATCGGTCTCAATCTTGCCTTTCAACCTCCATTTTTGGCGCCCCAGTCGTACAAACACCTAGAAAAAATGAAGGAAAAAGGATGCTGGGTCACCATATCCCAGAAGGTTCCCTTCAGCCCACAGGCCTCACACTGTTCCATCACCACTGAGGCAAAGCCGTTCCTCTGATCACAAAATATTTAGGAACTTGGATAAAGCTAGGAGATTGGAGGCAGAAATTCAGGTTGCAGGTTTTAACACCTTAACTCGGTGCCAAATGACATGTCCCACTCATTCTAGAAGAGGTGAAAAATTAGGTTGTATGGTGAATGCAGTGGCAGCAACATACAAGGCACCCTGGGATTTACTTGGTACCGTTACAAGTCGGAGAGTAACCCAGTGAGGTACTAAGATGCATTCAAATCATGCTAAGAGCAATCTTCCAAGAAACAGCAGCAATTATTACTTGATTCCAAGGTAACTTTGAAGACAAAGACCTGACTGGTTGGTTTTCATAGTAAATCACTGCCATCACTTAAATTGTCCCATAACACTTGAATTGCATCTTTCCCTCTTCAGTCTCAGAGGGCACTAGTGAATACGCCAACGCCCTCTTCTCATCAGAACAGTGCATGATTTTATCACAGTCTGCTTCAATACTCCCTTTCTACATGTTGCATCCTTGCTCTGCTCTTCCTCTAGTGAAAACTCAAGGCAGTAAAATAAAAGACAAAATGAATTGCTGTATACTGCACCTCGTACTGGTCCCCTGGACAGAGACGTGCAAAGCCCACCAACCCTGAAAAGAGAAGGAAAATTCCTAATACTTGTAGAGTTTTACAGTGTTCCCCAAAACCTCAGCTTGGAATAAATAAAGTAAAAATACAGTAATAATAAAGTAAAAGATAAATAAATAAAGCTCAGATTACTACATAGGAAACAGGAAACCCAAAATCAATTGATGAGTCTTGAAGAAAACAAGGAACGTACCTTTCATCTTCAAGTGAAACTCTCCCAGATGAACCTCCAACGCCCCTTCTATAAAGCACATGTCCTACAAGAAAGACTGAACAATCACTCTGACTGAAAAGCAGTGCAGAGTGGGTACTTTTGCATACGTGCCATTTTCTTATCTCATCTTTAAAGGACTTTGCTTTTTTTGTTGCTCCATGGAAGAGTGTCAATTACCTTCCACCGCTTTTTTGTATATAGTGTTTCTTACTCACTATTCAATTCTCATCCCATTAATTCCAGTGAAAGTCGTAATGGAACACATTATTAAAGCAGAAATTCAAAGGACTTTTCACATGTCTTCATGAATGCATGAAGCCAAATTGAGTAGGGGCAAGAGAAGGGGACAGAATTCAAGAGCTTTGCCCATAGGGTACAAAATTCAAGAGCTTTGCCCATAAGGTATTAATCTCACAAGCTTCAGATCACATCATGTACCTGTGTTTCACTCACATGTTAAGTTTCTAACCATGCATCATTAAAGAAAAAGCCAGCAGCAATTCCTGCACATTTTGCTAAGAAACAGTCAGGTCTTCATTACACATGCGTAGTATTTCCTACCTCTGTGCACTCTTGGAAGTTCTTATAAAGCTCCACTAGGCTCTCTCTGGAAGCTTTGGTGGAAGGAGACAAGGAAAAGGCATGTTTCATATTAGTGGCCCCATCTCGTAGTCTGCACTGGATACAGTAAGCTTCATAGAGTTCTTCTACCTTCAGGATTTGAGAGGTGGGGAAGAATGAACAAGAATTACCCCAGCGTAGTTTTAATCAGTTTTGGAAATGAACATCAGCAGTCTTTCCTGACAATAACCCCAACCAAATACCATTATCAGACTTGCAGACAGAGTAGAATAACACTTTGTTTCGGGAAAAATCACTTGGGGAGCAGGAAACCTGTTCCCTCAATACAGACTGAAACACCTACACCTTTAGCTATGTCAAATAAGAGATTTTTTCCCTTTGGAAGCAGATGGCAGACAGCAGATGTGTTCTACAGAGCTGCCCACCTGGCCCCTTGTGGGAAGTGGGAGAGAACAGGTAAGTCTTCCCACAGCAGCAAGTTCTGAATAAACTGGCAGAGTATGCAAACTGATTTCACAGGCAAACTCACAGGCTGCATCCAACATTCAGCCTGAATAGAACCATTCAAGAATAAAAATCCCCTTCAGTAAAAAGAGTGGTTACAACTTTCAGAAAGTACCCAGCATTACTTCCCTTCAGATTAATTATAATAAAAATATTTTCTATTTAGACAGGTTGCTTACACAGCATTGTAAGCCTTACACATACAAGGTATAAAGCACCTTACTTTGCTGATGTGAAACTCCAGTTTTCTGATGTATCTCTCCACAGAGCGGATTTGCTTTTGAAGAGGGAAGAGAGAGAGGGTGATTCAAGAAATTATTTCCTAAACATGCCTTTAAATAATACAGTAGATACCTCATTGATTTTTCTCTATTTGTAACATTTCATCTCATCCTCACAAGTCTTACATCTTACCTTATCCAGGTCATAGTAGAAAGCCTGAAAGAGAAATAACACATATTTTTGTACATATTAGCAATACTTTGTTATTTTCTGCAAGTTACACTAAATGAAGACAAATTGTTTACTACAAGGTGACAGTCCAACATTTTTAGAAGTAGTTTCACTTTCTGTGCATGGCTGGTTGCTTTGTTTTAGTAAATGCTTAAAATGAAACACTAAGAGTATAACCACCAGCTATAATAAGGACTTAGACATTGGTCATGGTACATGAGATTTTTTTTTAATTTATCTATTATTTCCTAAATGAAAGGCAAAGTGGGATCCATGAGTTGTCTTTTCATTAGCACTGTTACTGAAGGTGCCTCTAGGGAGTTGTGAACATGACAGAACCCAGGTTTAAAGAAAACATTCATCAACTATGGAAAATGAAGCCCAAACTTTATCATCATTTCTGTCCACGCTGAGTCAGGTACAAACATGGATTACTGAACAGCACAAGGAGATAACATCCCTCTAAAGGAGCATGATCTGAAGAACACTGCTTGATACTGAAAATGAGAAATGCCAAGTTTAGTTCTCATATCTAGAGTTAACTTGATTGGTAAATTTCTGATTGTAATGCCCTGGCTGGACTTTGCCTCAGTGCTCTAACTGGAACCACCTTGGGAGTCCCAGATGCAAGAGAGCATCTACATTTGTGACTGTACTTTTAAACACATTTAAGTATTTAATATTAAAAGCATCTTACCAATCTTGAGTTCCTTTTTGTGTCTTTGTGTCGACCAGAGAGATAATCCAATTCAGCCTGATGTGCTTCCAAGTATTCACTGGAGAGGAAGAAAACCCAGTGTTACACTACTCTGGTACATTCCTTATAACACCTTCCCAGGGGAGTTTTCAGCAGAATGTTACAAATCAACTTCCTTCTCCTGAAGACTTCTCTTGCTTGACTCTGTAGACACGTGAATGGCTATATAGAGGCACATGGCTCAACAGATGAAAAAGGGTAGTTTCCATAGACAAATATTTTTCCTCAATGCAAAGTGACTCCTAGAGCAGCATCTCTACACGACGAGTGCCAGAAAACGCTCATTACTCTTACCTAACATACAAAGAAGCTGTACATTAGGAATCCTCTTGAATCCTTTTTAGTCCTTCAAGATATGGAATGCTACAGTGCAACTCAAGGCCAGCACTGCTGCATATGGTACATACACGTACACATACACACACTGCACTCAGACATTCAATATTTATTGTTACCCTTCATCTAAAATATAACATTCAAGTGAAAGACAAGCTTTATCATGGGAACGTGAGGCAAAACAAAACAAGACAGTAGAGCTGGAAATAGTACTAAAGACAAGAGGAAAGGAGGGATATAGGAGAGGAATAGCAAGTTCTTACATATAACTCTGCCTACAGATCTCCTTTTCAGATTTCTTTGACTATTCCTGTTTGGCCTTCTGGAACCTTTTCTAGAAGATAGAAGATCAGTTCATTTGTTGAGCAAGCCTCTTCTTACACTTACTGAGGAATAAGAATTCATCAACTAACTCCCTCTTTCAAAGCCAAAGAATTGCAACATAAAACACTGGCACTACAAAACCAAGCTCATAGAAATACTCCACATGTAAGCAGGGCACTTGTCATTCAGTGTTTTAGCAAAGAGCTGAATACCACGTTTTAGAATGCTAAACAGTTTCTTAATGTAACCATTACTTTTTCCAGAATGGGAACTATTTTGCAAGGTGTGAAACACTTGGTGTCAGTTGGCTTCTATACAGTTACTTGTATGCAAGCATTGTCCCTTAGGAGTTCCTACAGGGCCTTAAAACATTTCTGCTGATGCCATCTTCTTCCACCTTTGCTTTTAATACAGAGTAGACTTAGGTAACTTTTTCCTCTTATGCTTAAAAGGGAACAAGAATCACCTGGTAAATACCACACTGCAAGACACAGTCTCTGAGCAGTCAAATTAGTTTTATTTTAGGCAGCTGCATTTCTTCACATTTCCTTTGATGCATTTCATTTTCTTACTGTTACAAAACCAGTTCCCCTAAAACACCCAGTGGCTCCAGCACTCAGCTGTCTGCTCGCTACACTTGCCTATTAACAGCTCAGTGCAGAAGCAGCCAAGGCTGGTGGCAGAAAAAGGTTCACTTTCCTTTTAGAAGAGCTTCTTTACTTTTCAATTTAAGTATGTTCAAATTGCCAACTTAATGGAATGGTACCCAGATGGTTAACAGAGTAGAGAGTTATTGGAACAGAACCCAAATAGTTAACGGAACAAAGAGTTCTTTGCAACAGCTATAAAGAAACAGGCACATAAAACATGTTCTGTACTAAAAATTCAAGTCACTCCAGCACCAAGTGGACTTAGTCTGCATCTACTTAAAATTTGGACTTTGCATTGCTATTTGATACAGTTGTTTTCTGTAGGTTACTTTAGTCAATTAGTTTGCTACTCAGTTTTGGCAGGAGCCTGATCATATGGCATTCCCTGCAGAACTGGGAACAAATTCTGATCCGCTTTATGATTTCTCCTCCCTAAGCTCTGATAAACTCTAAACTCTGCAAAAACATTTGGTTTCATTATATGTTTTAAATCTAAATACACTAATAAGACATTGACTGATATTTTTGGGGCTGAGACTTTAAAGCCTTTTATTAGAAAAAAACGTGACACATATGAGTTTACAATATATTATTACAGTGATTTATGCTCTTTGTTAAAGAAAAACTATGATCAGAAGTAACACAGTAGCAAAATGCCAAGGACAGCAGCAACATAGGTGAAGGAACTGTTAGTGAGTAGGATTGCAGCAGAAAGAGCTACAGGATTTACAAGTCCAAGAAAAGGTATTTTACCTTCTAATAGTAGCTTCAGAATGTAAACTAAGCTCCTATGATACAAGGCTAGACCCATCAACGTCAACATTAATTTAAGATGTACTTTTACATAATAAGATTTGAGGACTTGGTTAGTAGTTGATCAGTTTCACTGATGCAGGCAAACAGCAGTTACTGCTGCTTCCTTTCTGGTCTATAACACCATGAGAGCTAGCACATTCATGTTTTATTTGCCATTTCAGCATTGAATAATATCAGTATTTCTATCAGATACCTGACAGCTTCCCCAAAGCCAGAATACCCTAAATTCAGACTGACAGCTCATCCTTTGATCTCTATTGTGTCTGCTGCATACACCCCACATCTGCCAGACACAGACAGTGGACAAAATGGGTCTTCAGTCTGTACTGATGGAACATTGACTGTGCAGTCAACCATAACTAAGACTCTGAAATAGTGCTACATTTAAAGTAAAATAATGTTATTTACATTGCCATGAAAAGATGGAGTTATATTACAGCTCTTTCCATCACCTCAAGTCAGCTGAAGTTTTCAGGTGGATATGCTTAGACCTTTCCCTTTCAACAAGCCACCTAGATATGAACTGAACTCCAGAGTTTAGTTCTATGAAAAGAAAGAAGACTAAAACACACTAGAAAATCCAACTAGAGAGAATCAGCTTATGAAACAGCCTCCCTACTGTGTCCTTACAGGGCACACCATGATTTTCTAACTTGGTTTTAAGTCAGCTTTTTGAAAAAGCAAATGCCACACAGCTCTCTTCAGAAAACTTTCTCCCAGTCATCCCCTCAGGTCTGGCTGTCTCATCCCGATCCAAGTCTTCCCTTGATCTGTGAACTTCCTGCCTGTCACTCTGCATGCTCTGAAAGCCTCCCTTCCTCAAGGAAGCTCGGTTGCTTGCCAAGAGATGAAGATCTCCCCACAGAGTTGTACCTGTCATTGACTTTTCAGAGAAGTGTTACAAACTAGGAACAAACAAAAACATCAGAACACTTTGTTTGCGAGCAGACTGTCAGAGTGAATGAAACTTGTTTTACAAGATCTTAAGCCAGTGTCTGGGAGAGTCACTATATATGTTTAGAGATGCCAGATGAAGACAGAAAACAGTGATACAAAGACTTAAACAGCATGACTAGGCAAGGCAAATTACAATATTTAAACAGTCCTTACTTAAGTCCTTTCTTCAAAGCTTCAAAAATTTTCTTCACCTGCAGTGGCTTAGGATCCCAGATGACTGCCCCCTTCTGCAGGGAATTATAAGCCTTGGGGGATTTCAGTGACATTTTTGACCTCACTGAACTTCGGCTGAGAGACTTTCTGCAGAAAGAGAAAAGAAATACAGGAACAATGCAAACATCACTTGGGAAAAGAGAGAAGCCTAATCTACAAAGCATCCAGATACAAGCAATATGCCCAATCCTATACACGTTTACTCAAAAGAACAAAGCCCTTAGACACACTGAGAATATTTTCACAGGTAACTTTAGGAAGTTAAGGCCCAGCCTTAAATACCCAGTGCAGAGAAACCGCAAGTTTTTTGTGACTTCAACAATAATTTCAATAAGAAATACCTCCTTCTCCAAGTCTGGCACAGGCTCTGAGAAGCCTAGTCATTCTCTTTTATCCTTTTTTAATAAAGAAAAATCGTACAAGTTCTCATTTCTTTGGGAAGGTGGGGGGACAGTGAGCAAGAAAAAGAAAAGCTCATTTTTGTAAGAGGTTAATAAGAAGCTAGAGTTCATACTGCTAACAATTGTCTTATAGACATGCATGGCAGCTAGCTAAGTCCCTGTTTCTGTGCACAAATTCACACCAGTTGTTGGGTCAAGTACAGAACTAGTCAAGTAAGCCATGCTGCAGGACAAGGACATTTCCATTCTGACTCTCACCTGCAATTCAGGAAAATGAGGCAGCAAATTTTTGATCCGCTCAAGTATATCTGATAAAGTTAACATAAAAAGCCTTTAGAAATAGCTATTTCTTTGCCTATATTCACCATCCATTTAAATGATGGCTCAGAGCCATACCACATGTTTAAAAAAGCAAGCTACCAAGCCTAGATTGCATAGAAGATATAATTATCAAGGTATTTTTTCAGTGTCTAACACCTCACTTACTTTTAAAAGCAAATGGAAAAACAAAGTTAAATATTGTTTGTAACAGAAGTCACCCACACAGGATTTTTTGTGCTAACTTAAAGTGTTAAAACGCCCTAACCATTAGTTACATATATCTACAACATTTAAACCAAAAAGTGAGCTCTCTCAAATGGTTCTTTCACAGTGTCAGATTCCTGCCTAGCTTTGCTCTATCCATGTGCTCCCCTAAGTCTCAGTTATTTTAATATAGTTTTGTTAATACTCCTGAAAGTCAAGCCTCAAAAACAACATTACCTAAGGAAGTTTCCCATTCCACCAAGCCAAGTCAACTGGTTGCTCTCAGAGAGGCTTTCTACCTTCTCTGCAATCTTTGTCTTACATGGAGCTCACCTAGAGAAATTATGAACTTCAAGGAGCTTAACACTTACCTAACAACTGTTTTAAATTCTAGGCATGTGATTGAAGGCCTAAGGAGATTATTGAGCTTGGTGATTAAATCCTAGGCCAGGCACACCTGAGAGCTGTCTCCAGTCTCATCATAGGCATCTTTGACTAATTACTTTAATTATCCTGGAGATAAATTTCCACTTAACTCCATATTTTCAACATATAATCTGCAAAAAAAACCCCTGATAAAACTAGTTGTTGCCAAAGGTTACTGGATGTTTAATTTCTTCACCCTGACGAAGATGATGGCTTCTTGAAAAGCATTAATTAACCAAACCATTTGGAGCTAATCTTACCTATAATGAGGAACATTACTGTTAAATTAGAAACTTACATTAATACAGGTTTTTATTCTTAAGATAACAAATCTTCGAGTACTCCATGCACAGTGAGAGGGTTTCAACAGGAATTACACTGGCAGGGACAGTCTAGCCAATAACAGTTGAAACAGCTTAGAATTCTTTCATGCAAAGAAGGAAATGGCATCCAGTTCTATGCTTTAGATGAGTACTCTTATTAGCAAGACACCATAAGGAAGATACAAGATAATTCTACCTTTTGAAATTAAAAAGCTGAAATCACTCCTCGGTTTTGTTTATTTTTGGAGAGGAAAGGACTTGATATTTACCTTCAGAGTTTCAGGCTGCAAATCCTAACTTTGGGAAATCATTTCCCTTCCATTGAAGTATAGAACGTAAACACTGCTCACAGGCAGAATGGGATTTAAACCACACTCTTTTCCTCAGTTTTCTCCTACTGACTGATGTAGCCAATATGTACTCAGTGCACTGATGTTAAGAATCCCATTTTCATACATTCCATAGAAAAGTTAAGTGTTGGACATGGGTCTTCAGGGACAGTAGCTAAAAGCTATTGTTGCTGTTTTCCCTTGTGAACTTAATAATTTAAGTATCGTATTTCCCACTTTATAGATAACAGTACTAATATTTACTTCCTGTGGAGACCACTGTGAGGAAAAATGAAATAGTGTGTCTGACTGAGAGCCTCAGAAGGAAGTTGCAAAAGCATATCTAGCATCTGCTTAAGAATCTCCATGTGGACCTGATTTGTGTGTCATCCTTTGGATGGACCTTGCATAGGGCCTCTGTGATCTCCTGCTGCGTTTTGCAACAGTGCCTGAGGGAGAGATAACTTAGCAAAGGGTGATTAAAAAATTTCTTCAGCATGCTGACAAAGGCTCTTGGGTGTTCACTGAGCTGTGACTGAGTATCTAGTACACAGATTTTCCTTATTACAATGATTTCTGAACAAAACTGTCTGTCTAAACACTTAAATAATGAAAAGCAATGTCATAAAAAACTCATAAAGAGAAGCATTTGGTTAGAAAACCTTTGCAATTAAAAGTAACAGAATAATCTTTAGGGCTATATGAACTCTTCTGTTTGGAGCATTCTTACCCTGCTGGAGTGTGCCTTGTTGGAGAAACAGCTGTTCAACACTCTTCCTGGTAGATCATTTCCCTGCTAGAACTCCCACTGTGTACTTGAGCTCAAGTCTGTTTATGTAATTTATTGACAGTGGTTTTTGCAAGATTGTAGTGATTTGTGTATTTTAGATGTGTGATCTTTGCCAGGTGTAATATTATTTTTCAGCTTTCTCAACAAATTAATTTATTCAAATGTGAAGACTTCTTGATTACATCATGCTGCAATTTCATTTTCCTTCGTGCTGTGTTTAACTAAAAGCTTAATTCAGTCATTTGGTTCTTTGAAAATGTATTTTATCATGAGACAGCTATTTTACTGATACGCAATAGGATTTTTTTTGAGTACAACACTTTTACATATATACATATTTTCCAATATTTCTATATGATACTACTAAATTATTCACTTTGTTATTATTCTAGCATGCACTGGCAGTCAGAGACTATATTAATTTTCCACTTATACATCATATCTTCTGAAAACACATGGCAGGCAATACAGGGATCACTGAATTCAGAAAAAGAACAAGAGCACTTCCAGTGGAAAAGCTCCGTAGTTGCCTACATAGAGCAATGCTACACAGTAATTTATGATAAGCAAAAAGGGGAAAACAGTGCAGGATGTTTTAGCAGTGATGAAGCTTGACTGAAGAATGGCAGACTGGACTGCAACCTCTGCTGTACTATAGACCTGTTGCCAACACCAGTGAATTTGCAGTGCCCTTCTTGACCTGTTTGTATTCCTCCCTTCTTCTCATTTGTGGTCCTGTCAGAAAGCACCTTTCCTCTCATGTAATGCTGCTCTGCTTAACTAACTCCAGCAGAAGTTCAGCTGGGTTCAGACACACATTTTACCAGGATTCATCATTAACATCTCATCATTTTAAAAGTCTATGAGTTTTTTAATTACCATAAGTATTCAGAAGGTTTTAAACAGAAAATATCAGTTACTACTAGGCTGCAAGCAGGAAGGGGTGCAGCCCTTCATTCTCCTAGAAGGAATGGATTATTAGCAGTCCAATACATAACCTCTGAGATCCAGCCACTTCTGAAATACAGTGTGTACAGCAGTATATCAGCATGGTGTGAGGTACAGCTATTTCTCAGTGAACCACAGCAACATTCAATAGTTTTAAGATAAAAATTAAGAAACAACTTCTACACAGATATGCCTTAGGTTAAAAAATACATTCACAGTACCTAATGCCTCTTACCCAAACAATCAGGTGCTTTTCTTCTTGTGTTACTTACGCTAATTTTCTGCTTTGCACAGTGCTGAATCCAGTGAAGGAACAACTCCTGCTGATACCACCCCCGTCACCAGGGGAGACGAACGTCAGTTTGACTGACATGATTGCCAGTCAGTAAGTCTACTGCCTTCTGAAATAAACAGAAAAACAGATGAGTCAAAACCTTCTCGGCAATTCAGGCTTAGACCTGCGCTGCTGCAAGTGCTGAGCTGCATGAAAGTGGAAAGTCAGAACAACAGACAGTAGATTAAATAGAAAAAAAAGACTTGTCTGCTAGACACATTTCCTCTGTTGCCATCCATAATGCAATTAATAAGAGACTGAATAGTCTAAAACAAAATCTCTCATGCCCTCTTCAATTTCTGATTGATTTTACAAACTCACTATGTAAAAGCCAGAATAGCCCCAACTCACAGGCTCTCTACATTTCTGATTTTTTAAAAACCCTGCAATTGTCCCACTGCTTAAGGAGTTCAGGCCAACCACTACATTTCCAAATCAGTATGGATACCAGAACAATACTTAAGCTCCAGACTTAGTCAGGTCCAAAAGGCAGTTCCTTGCATCTGTGCAGAGCCACACTGAAGTCAATGGTAGAACTGGCTGAGTGTGGTGCTTAAGCCCAAGGCAGAAGCCTGGTTTCAACAGTAAATTTCAGGTTCACGCTCCTCCTCTGGCAGGATTTCTCTTGGATTGCTCTCTTCTGTTTTCCATCAGTCAAACTCTTTTGCTTTCTGGAGAATTGTGTTCTCTGCCATATGTCTATAGAATCCAAGTTACAATATAAGTAACAGACATATCCTTCAAAGCAGCTGTAGAAAATCACCCAGACAGTTAATATACAGAAAAATTCCCTTCCTTCTCCCCTCAAGCTGGTGTAATGTAAACACCACAACTGAGTAAAACTGAGTAAAACAAAAAGCTCGAGTACCTATTTGTAGAGAGAAGTACAAACTCCAATAAAGAGCTCTACATGGAGATGCTCCTTGCAAAAGTTTGCCCTGTATTACAGAATGTACTCTGAAGAACACTGAGCTCTTATTCCATCAGAGTAGATACTGGAAAGAAAGATCTGCACTCTGCCCCTATGCCTGACATTATCCCACCAGCATGGCGACAGTTAGTCAGACTAGAAGCCTTGAAATGTCAGGATAAGACTCTATTCTTGGCTCTGTCACTAACTTGGAGAGCAACCTAACTCAATGCTCTTCCAGACTGCACATAAAGAACTGAATGGTTGAACTATACTTCCCCAGAGGAGTGAGATTTGAGAGTGTTTTGCTAATCCTGGGCTAGTCTACAAGTACAGTGAATTACTGTAAGTGACTGTGCTTCAGGCATCATTATCTACAAAAGTTGCCATGGATTTCCACAGGCAGAGATCCTGCAGTGAGACGTGACTATTACATTAGAAGCCGCTCAGTCAGTTCCCTGTGTGGAGGTCTGACTCCAGTTTCTTTGCCTGTTCTACAGGCTGTGCCAAGGTCATGAATGCATCCGTGAAAAACAGGCAAAAGATTTTAGACCAAGTTGTGAAAATGATAAAGTTGAACCAAACAGCTACCTGCTTTGCAAGCTACCTGGTTTATCAAAAGAGGTGTCAGGCATGGCTATGTATTTTGCATCTCAGTGCATCAATGTCCACATGACTCCATAGCTTCAGTAATATCGACATAAATCTGTTAAGTGGAAATTTGTTACGTTAGTGCATCTCAACCATCTTAAAACCAAACTGTCCAGTGCTTACATTCTTTTGTTTTGAAAGGCTGCCTCCTTAACACTCACAATCAGAGATTGTACTTGCATCACAACACAGCTGAGGTTTCAAAATATTTTCCATTCTTTCCTCTAGTTTTCAGATGTTTATAAGCCTGTGAACAGTCACCCCATCAAAAGGATCATCAGATTGAAGAAAACATGCAACTTACTGAAAAATGTGATTGCATAATAGGCTGTTAAAGGAAGAAATAAAAGGAATAGCCTCATGGTTATTGACCACATCCCTCATCAAGGCTAAGTCATGTTCCCAGGATCTATTCTTCAGCCCTCTAACATGGGAAAGCTGGTTCATGAGTAAAAGAGAGGAAGAAAGCGCAGGAAAAGCTTGTCTAGTTTTATAGGACTCCTAAAGCCTGCATAGCGTAAGGCAGAAAGCCTTTGAAGCATATAGAAATGAAACAAACAAAAACAGGCAGCCCCTTGACAGGGAACAGAAAGTGGAAAATGATGAGAAGACTCCTGAAGTACAAATCTGTGGTACTGAACTCCAGTGAAGAATTAAGCTGGAAATGTACAAGTCCCCAGAACTCAGCTGGTGAAAGAAATAAATTGCTTAAATTGCTGAAACTAGATTCTGTTGCCACATGTGTTTTCATAAATCAGATATAATTCTAGACTTGAAGAAAATACACTGTGGTAAATTAGTCCATATGAGAGATGAACTGGACCTCACTCACACATAGCCATAAGCATTGAAAAATTCTCATGGGCTGTTTGTTTATTTTAACTGCGCAAAGCTCAGTCCTCAAGGCCACTGACCGTGTCATGGTCTGTGGTAACGGGTAGCTACATTCAAAAGCAATTCACAAGCACATTTTCACAGTTCCCTCTTATGAGAATGAAGAGAACCTAAATAATGTCAGGAAAGCACCATTAAAGGGGTTATCTTTCTTACTGTTAAATAACGTCAACAAAGTCGAATGCCTTCTGGAACACATCTGCATATATAGTTTTCGCAGTGACCTAGAAATCTTACAGCTCATTTCACGCTTCTGAGTAGAAGACCATAAGTAGGATGTCAAGACAACATTTTATTTGTAAGAATGATTTATAAATGCAGTTGGTTAAACATAGGGGTTTTCTAGCCAGAGTGTCTGTACAAAAGTGCTGAGCTACGTTAAAGCTGCCCCTGAGAAAAAGCATCTGGACACATCTCAAATTCAACTCTCCCTTTAGGCTAGAAATAAATCAGAAAAAGACCCTGACAAAGCTGAGTTCAAATATGTCTTCCAACCTGTAACCTCTGCTGTGTAGGCCAGTGTCTCCTAATCTCATAAATTCAGGGATTATACCCTGGGGGACAGAGGCACTTCCTCACTTTAATCTTCCCAAAAAGCACAGAATGTGAATACAGTAGCAAGCTAAGGGCTGGCGTATGCAGAGTGCAAAAACATCAGGCCCACCTGAAGGAATCTATTGCCAGGGGCAACAGAAACACTGAGGTAGTGGAAAACACAAGGGGTCTTGAAAAAGTCTTATAACGCCTATTAGCATTAAACTGACCTCCAAAGTGCCAGTTACTAATCTACTCCAAGATTTTAATACCTGCAGTTTTGTAAGATTGAGATTTCAGGTATCAGAAATGTATTTTTAATATAAATCAAGATATATAAATTAATATAAAATAATATAATTTTTTTAAATTAAAGGAATATGGTTGGTTGTCCCTATTTCTATGACATGGCAATGACTTACTACAACAGACTATTAGCATTTAACCTTTAGTGTTACCAGGTATCCAGGCATGTATGGCCAAACATTTGAGTTTCTTTGCAGCAATGAGTACATTCGAACTGCATGTTCTGCTTCATCTCTGTTAGCACTAGGATATTCCTCAAGCCAAATGATCTTCATCCTCTACAAACAAAAAGCTGATGTCTGTTTGTGTTTATGGCTAAACTTTTCCAGCCCTAGTCACATATTTAATTGTTTCTGGGCACAATGGTTTCAACAATTTTATGAGGAAAATATGACTCACTGACTTCTTGCAAAATAATTCTGCTTATGTTTTGTACTTTAAATTAGTGGCCATGTTTTGCTTCTAATATCTCCAAGAGGCTCACTTGAACTTGGTGAACTACTGCTAGAGTAAGGTATTCATGTTTCCTTATAATTTATAGCATTCCGATCACGAAAGACCAGTTGGTTAAGAGACACAAACTTGCTTCTAGCTGTGTGTCTGCAAAAACTGTGCCCAACTTGTGTTTCCCTCAGCTAGTTGTGGACACACACAACGAGTTGATAGCCTAGGCAACAAGCGGCCACGTATCTCACTCAGTATGTCAGTACCTGCTGTTCACTGGCTTCAGCAAGCAGCAGCTGCCAAACAAAATCAAAGCCAGTTTGAAATTAAGTAGATTATTAGTCATCATACAAAAATAAACACAATGACTGAACACAAACTATCAAATGTCAATCGCTTCAGTGTCTCAGGATCATGTTTGTGATTCTAGACACATTATACAATCATGACCATTTATCTTACACCACTTAAAGCTAACTTTCTCCTTATGTTTTTAGATAATTATTGTTATTTTTATACATAATTTTATTCTTAAATATTAGATTAGCTTTACTTGGAAGGACAATAGAGTCATTCTGTCTTCTAGTTGTAGAAACTAAACAGAGCAAATTTCATTTTGTATGATCACAACATAATCCTTTCCTCAGCATCAGAAATGTTCAGTGTTTTATTGGAGGGACTGCAGCCTTGACCCTTATATTTGTGCCTATTGGAGAATCCTCTCAGTATGTGGATTTCTGCATAGCATAGTATGCAGATTTTTCTCTAGGGTTGCCACCTAGAATCTATGTCTTTTTAGAGCATGGTTTTATAAAATTCATTTCAGTTCCTCGCCAGACAAGCAAATTTGCCATTAATGTGTACTGGTTCTATACTATCTCTACTGAAACTCAGTTTTCACTGTATGTAACCAAAATTGGTAGGGAGTAAGTAGATGAACATTTAGGGACTTTAAAGACATTCTCTGGGCTTACTGTAGAAATGATCTGTGATTCCAACTAATCATCTGTGGTTTAAACAAAGCATTCAGTCAAAGGTGCTAAGTTACTCATTTCACTTTCCTGAATTTATTTTAAGTGCCAGCAGAATAACTGTTTTCCTGCTATAACTGCATCTCTATTAGGATTTTAGCTAATGGAAATATACATTGCAAACACTTAATAGGCAAAAAGACAACCTTAACATGATTATAACAGAAAATTTCTAGCATAAGTCAAATTTAAGATTGATTTTGCAAACTGGGCTACATTTGTCTACCATCACATTGATACATTCACAATTATTTTTCTTCTTCTCAGTTATTTCATAACTTAGGAACAATGGAATTAGCCAGCACGTCTGGATGTGTATGATGGGTGGTACCCATTTCAAAATACTTGCGGCAGACAACGGCATTTGAGTTTTCCATGACACTGATAAAGACAAAAAAAATCAGATTGCCACTATGTATTACAATAATGACAAATGTTTTGAACAAAGTCTTCGGGCTGATCTGCGCCTGAACCACTGAAGCTTTTTGTGATGTCAATGTACACTGCAACAGGCTGGAAATTTCTAGATCTTGGCACTCACTTTGCAGGACTGGACTTCTAAAGAATCCAGACCATTAAAATTAATGAAACTTCTGAGACGTGATAACATCATGATTCAACCCTAATTACTCTAAAGGTAGATGTAATGCGGGCTGACTGAACAAAGAATGAAGTGACTATCTCGTGTACAGCTCAGTGCTGAGTCCACTGGGAAAATACACGCTATATTTAATCTTTGCTCTTTAGCATTCTTTAGAAAAAACATTGACCTCAGTAGCAATGTCTACTCTGCTAGATAAACACATTCCAAATTTAGGATTAAAACCCCTTAATCTTTAAGCATTTTTGTTCAATTGTTAGACAAACATTCTATTTATGCTGCTATTGAAGAACTAAGTAAAATTTCTCAGGTTATTTTTCTACAGGCGAAAAGTCATTTGAATTAGGGAAACAGAAAGTGTCCTTGATGCTGTTTTAACCCAGCATTACACTCAAAATAGTGTACACTCAAATACACCCAATTTCTTCAGATACATCCTTTCTGTGGAAAGGATTCACAGCACAAAGATTCACAGTAGTAAAGGTTACACGTAATTCAGTGTAACAAAGGAATTCTGACTTGTGGATATCATCTATCTAGAACTGGTGTGTCACACCAACACATATAACCTGTAACTAGTCCACCCCACAGACAGAGGAAGAGCCACTACAGTTACAGATATGGAAAACATATGCTTGATATTTCATTTTTATATGGTAAAACAGATTTGTGACAATTGAGCCAATGGAGATAAACAGCTGCCTGTGATGAGCTTTGGAAAATTTTCCCCTTAGTACTTTTATTACCCATCTCTGAAGCACTGTACTTTTCCTGCTCTCCCATCTCACCCCTACTCATCACCTTCTCCCCTCGGTTCCTATAACAGGAACACAACAATGTAGACAGCGGAACCTGTTCAGCTTTGCAGAAAAATGCAATTCATGCAGGAAAGAGGTGTGTCTAGCTACAGAGCTGTGAAGTCCACTGGATACAGCTGCACAGAGCCATGAACAAGCATTCTTCCGCTCGTATTCACCAGATATTTCTGCTGTTTTAAGACTGAGCAATGTGAGCAATTACACAGCAGTTTTGCTGCAAGTAGAAGATTCCAATTCTCTACAAACCTGCATGTGTTCCATAGAACTTCTTGGCCTACAACCTGTTTAATTCAGATAAGACAAATTCTGTCCTTTGCACCAAACTTACACCTGTCAGGTTGTATTTTCAAAGTCTCAAATTATTTAGGAATATAAACTCCTTGTCAAAAGGAACTGAGGAGACTTTTATTAAGAATTACATTCATAGCCCACATCATTTAGAAAGATCTTCAGTTTCTAGCTCTCTTTGGTACTTGCAGATTCAACCCTTAGATATGTATTTAAATACTACATATCTGACATATTTTCCTCCTAGCTATAATCAAGACATAAAAAGAAAATCAGATCAATGGCTCTGATCCAAATTATTGCTTTAGTCATTAAGACCTCCTACAGCTCTATGCCAGCTTCGGGAAATGACGTTCTGGAGTCCAGGTTTCCTACACAGCAATAAGTTTGAATATCATATACAGTCCCCTCAGATAGCTTCTCCTATGCTGGAGGTGGTGTCTCTGATCTAACCATTCCCAGCATTGTTCTTTGAACACAGGACTCAACTTTCAAGTCCAAGATGACCTGTTTTTCAGGCCTGTGATTCAAAATGTTACTGTATTTCTAATTAGTTTTCATCTAGGCATAAAGATCCAAGTCCTATTCTCTGTGCACACTGGTGCACATCCAGAAGAAATTCATCGGTCATTTATTCCAGATTTCCAATAGAATCCCAGAAGCAAATGTTGGCCCATACTTAGTTAATGATCTGGAAACTATTTTTCAAGACATAATTTTGTGGTCAATTTTGTACCTCCCTCTAGCGGCAGCAGATATCAAACAAGGAGCACAAAGGAGACCTTGTCACGGATCACACACTGATGTATTGTGCCTATTGCTTTTATGGAAATTTGTTACTTGGAATCAAGGTTGGTTGTAAGTCCCAGTGTAACTTTCTGGCAATTTTGTAATAAGAAAAGAATCAGCGATTGCATATAACCAAAATCCCCGTTTGCTTCCTTCGCCAGCACGCGGCACATTCATGTAACCACACGTAGTTTCTCCACGCTTGCCTAGATCACAGCTCTTCGAGTTGCTGTCAGTACTTTTGCAATGAGTTTTGCTTTCCTCTTCAGGGGAAGGCACAGAACAATTCGCCCATTATCAGCTGATTTATGAGCACAGGGCCTGCTGCTCACCCCTCTGGTTTCAATTTCAAACTTAATGACAAACTTGCAAGCCTGAATCAGAGACTCAGGAATGTGGCAGGCTCCACACGCTAGCCTGACTTGCAGCTTTTTCAGCTTTGGCAGAATTTGAGTCTGCAGTTAGCTCCATTATAATGAATACTTAAAAACAAAATCCTAATGAGAGAAGAAGCAGATGGCGCTGAGGGAGAGCAATTTACAAGTGATGAACAGGCTTTCCATTCTGACAAAAGAAAATTTGCCTAGCAGCAAGGCACTGAATCCTACCAGTTCTGTCTCTGAGGGGTTTCTCCTTCTTAATTAGGAACCCCAAGGAACATTCTGCTGTAACACATATCTCATTCTCCCGGTCTTCCCCAACCTATGCCTGAATGTATGTTACAGATAGGCTTATCAGGTGTAATCATCAGCTAATGCAGGAGCCTCCTAAAAGCTTACTTCCAGGTTAATTATGAAATAAGGAAGGTCCTTTGTCTCAGCCTGAGGGCTGTGGAAAGTCCCAAGTGTAAGCTTCAATAGAAACCATCATGATGGGTAGATATATGTTTTGATTATTACACCTAGAAGGATACATTTACCAAAACAAATGACAGTAATAGTGAAATTTGATGTTGACAGTATGTGGGATGTGTTTTGATATCTGCATAAATTAAAGTCCGTGAATCACTATATATCAGTATGTGTCCAGGGGGCGTGCTTCTGAAGTGGGAGGAACTGTCTGTCACTAGTTGTCTGATCAAGAAAAATGTCCTTTTACTAAGGATTAAACCATCAAGTCAACTTCCTACAGCAACCACGGTTTACTCTCATAAATGTTATCAAGACAATCCTGTGCCACAGACATAATGAAGTTTCTATGTTATGATCAGTATCCCAAAGAACACTAGAGAAAGAGAAGTAGACAAAATGTCATATAAGAGGGAAATAGGATAGAGAAAAGGCCTATGTTTTAAATCAAAGTATTTTCTTTAACGCTGTGTAGACATAGCCTTAGTTTTGTCAAAGTCAGTATCTCCACTACTGATTAATGAATCTCCATACCTATCTTAAGACAATGAAAAATGGTGCATTTTTTAGACAGAGATCTCAAAATCAAGACAATTTAGAAGGTCTCTCATTGGCCAGTTAACAGCTGAAAATTATTTAGTGTGTTGAACATTTTCACCTAGGCTGAATTTACTCAGTATCTTCTAACACAGGCTTGTATATTCTAACAAAGTAAAGTAGCTGTCATAGCAATTTTAATGCTCCATTCTGTATTAATGTTCCCTTTCTGTAGACACTCCACAAGCATGGAAAAAACCAAGAACCTTTAACTATGTGTGGATATATCTGTACTCTCTCCTTCATTTCTTACTGTTCCTAATACATACGCTCTGACATTCACGGCCCACATTTTTTACACTGTTATTCTCTGCTTTTATTTGGTTTGGGTTTGTTTTTAATGAGGTGAACTTTGCACAGCCCAAGTCTAGCTCCTATAAAATTTGTGTCTTAAATGGCCAGATTTAGTGATTTTTGTATGGAAAAAAAAAAAGGGCCTACACACTAACCACACAGCTGTACTTGGAAACAGATGTTTTACTCCCTTTAAACTAAACTAATGAGGACAGGATATGGAACAGATAGGTCAGGAAGACTTCTATCTAGATTTTTAATTTAGAATTATAAAAAGAGTACAGAAAAGACTGGTGCTACCACATAACGGGAGGGGAGAAGGATGGTGATTCCACTGATGATGAAAATTTGCACTGCTACACCAGCTTCAAGGTACTTCCACTTAACAGTTCCGTTCATCCCAATGTCAGTTTTATCCACTTATCTCACACAAGTATCTCAGAGAGAGCAGGCCACACCCTCAGTCTATATGAACTGCCCTAACTCTAGTCAAATCAATCTATTTACAGAAGTCCAGAATTGGGCTCTGTGTCTCTTCTGCATTTAGCAGGTGTGAAAGGACTCTAAATCACTTTTTTCAAGACTTCTGTAAAACATAAAGTAGATCAATTATTTAGGATCAAATGCTTTGAAAACCATAACTTTGGATAGAAATCTGACTAAACATGAAAACTTTTTAAACTAACTTTTCCTACCAGTGTGTTCTTAAAATATAACGTCTTCTGCTGCTAGTTCAGAAACAGATGAGGTTTTTAGGACTATCGCTTCTCTGCCCAATCTTGCTCCCATCAAAGTCACTGGGAGCACTGCCATAATTTCAGAGAGAGGACGAACAAGACCTTTGTAGTCATGATTTGGCGCTCACACTGGAAAAATGCATTAGCGATGGCTTTTTATAGAAAAGATGCATCAGGTTTTCCCTCTGGTTTGTAGCTTCAGTTTCTTTAAAAAATTATTCTTGATTTGTCTTTATACACTCTTCATCAGTGTGCTCGCAGGCAGTAGAGAGCAGGCCCCTTGTGCTAAGCCACAGCAGCAAAAAAGAATCTTCCGCTGTACAAAGCTTTGCGAGACACAGCCATTACATGCAGAGGAAACTGGGTTTAGTGGGGCCCTAGTTCCCCTGGGGACTACCATAATATAAATTATTAATAATAAAAATAAACATTGGCTAGCTTGAACTTTTCTTCATTCCCTTAGAGCTTATTTCTGTGATGGAATTAGCTAAATAAGTCCCACTTGAAAGAATGCTTAATTGCAAACTATCCAAACAAAACAAAACAGAACTAATTGGTTCTTAAATTTTAAACATTGAAAGGCGATGGCTTTGGAAACAGCTGAAGGACTAATGCATATTAGCATACGCATGGTGAAGTGAGCAGTTAAGGAAAATGCAATTTAACTTTACTTTTAAACTAGATATTCAAGTTTTGTCAGTCTGGTTCTGCCTAGAAGACAGCTTTGGATTATTTTAAAACTAAACAAAATTAAAGCAATATTCTTTTAATAATTATAAAACCAGAAGAGTCTAACTTGTGCAATGACTGCTGGATATAGTTTGCTCAGGAAAGACTACAAAATCAACAATGTTCATTACTCCATGGACTTAAACTTACCTCATAAAAAAAAAAAGCCTAGCAAAGACTACTGTTGCAAGTGTTTTTCTAAAGCACTAATTTTTCTGGAAGTTGGGTAGGGAAAGCCCCATAAACAGTTCTGACAACATGTCCCTAAAGGAGAGTGATGATGCCTTCCATCAAAATAACTGATTGCAGATCTGCCCTGGCCTTTAAGAACTTCCTTTCTTCAGCCCTGTGTTTTTGTTACTGCTATTTAATTCAAGTATTTCACAGTCAGAAAACAGAAGGAATAAGTTTGGGCATGTGAAAACTCCCCTTTGATATTTGTTAAAGGTTAATACACTTGTCACACATTTCTTAAATCAGAAGTATTTCTAGCAAGACTAGAAAATTACATCTCCAATGTGACTGAAATTTGCATATAAGAAAAGAAAAACATTCACATTAGAAAAGAGCAAGAAGTAGATAAGTTATAGCTAAAATCATGTGGTAAAAATTATTTCAAAAATCAATTAGTGGTAGAAGAATGTTTCTTTGGAGGCCCGCTGTGTGCTGCGACATGAAATTAGACTAGTGGGAAGCCACTGAAAGTGCACTGCCTCATCAGCCACATATTTACTTTCTCGCTTATCAATAACTGACACTAACAAGACTTCTGCCAGAGATAAAAAATTCCTAGAACTGTCAGGCTCTTTTACATCACCCAACCCAAGTGCAAGAGAGCTACTCACCAGCACAAAAAGGTAGACATAACTGGGAGTGCGAAGCAGAAGTTGCTCAGTAGCATGATCAGTTCAGATCAAACCACTTCAACATTTAGGCCAAAAGCTAATCTAATTCTAAGGTTCCTTGAAATGTTATGAATAACATCAACAAACACAGCAAGAGTCACTCATGAAAATGCATTACAGTATTGTGCACAAAAAAAATCAATCAGCTCTCTGTCTCAAACTTCTTCAAAGACTGTGAACCCAATTGTTTGCTCCCTATGGACTCAAAGATTTTACTGCAACTAGCAGTCACATCTGCTTAGGGTTTGATATTTTTCAGCATCACAAGTAGTTTTTCTTAGATCTTGGACTGGTTTACACAGCATCTATGTGTAAGTACAACAATGAAACTCCAACACAAGAGATAACTGAGGTCTTCAGCCAGCTTATCTACCTCTCTCCCCAAAAGACATAAGCAATCCTGGCAAAGGGAGTATTCTTATAGGAATATTTTGCCAGCATAACTAAATCTTCATGGGTTTCATTTTTTAAAGTTCTTTTTAGGGTGCACAACTATGCCAGGAACTTTTTAACACAGATCTATACAGCTACACAAGAAAGCTTTGTTGGTTTGATAGACCTACTACGGTTTTGAAAGGTATTAGTAATCAGCACACACTGTAAAAAAAAACCTTCAATGTGAACACCTTTTGTAAATCTGTACTACCAGCATCCCACTTCTATCAGAATATTGGTACTATTTGCTACAAAAGTTCTCCTGGAATAAATGGAGCAGCTTGTCAAGCCTGTGCTTTCTATCAGCATAGTTAAAACTATCCCTTGGATCCAAACCAATTAGCACTAACACATGTACAAGGTTACTGTGCACTATAACTGCTTCTACAGTTTGATCTTTTGCTAATTCAGCCATAGCAGTAAAAGAAACCATTTTTCACAGTCCTTATCCAATTTAGCTGAGGGTAGGAATCTGTGATACAGACAGAGATGTAACAGCCGTAAAGAAGAGCTTATTACTTGTGTCTTTGTAGATGGTAGAAGGACTATGCTAGTACACATGTACTGTTATAAAGCATCGGGGAAAAAAATAAATTATATTAGCACAGAGCACTGCCATATCAATACAGCCACAGAAGCTTTTAATGTCACACGGCTATATCATTAAAAAAACCCTCAACTGAGACAAAATTATGGCAGTACTACACTTAAGCCCGGAACAAAGCTTAGTATGGCTACATGGCAAGTGTAGGACAACTGTAATTCTCAGTTTATAAAAAAATCTGTGGGTAAGTCCTTCATGCCTCATAAAACAAGACTTATTTCTTGTGATGTAAATTGACTTAGTCTATGTTACCCAGACTCCAATTCTTACCTATGACTGAGACCACTCTTGCAGAATAGGATTGTGGCACTTGGCAAAACTGGGTCCCCTGTAAGAAAGTTGTCTCAATTCCCTCAACATGGATGGAATGAATCGCAATGCTAACATGCACGCTGCCTCAGGAACATGAAGAGCTCTTACCCAAGACTAATGAGCAAAAGACTCTAAGTATCAATCAGTTCACTGTACATACTGATCCTTAGTTTATCAGTTCCTGTTGTCCTAACAGAACAGGACAAACAACAGTCACCTTCAGAATGTCGTATGTAGGGAAATGTCAGTCAGGTTTACATTAAGTTATAGTTATTACAGCTACAGAGATATCTAACACAAAAATGGATGGGCAAATGTATAGTCCATATGCACACAGCTGTTGCTTGATTGATAATTTAAGGAGTCCTGGTGATGGATGAGATCACCAGCACTTTAAATTTCAAAACTTTTAGGCAAAACAGTTAAATATCACGGTATTGTGATGCCAAAAGCACTGCAATATGTGTGCAGTGATATGCTTTTTTCGCATCAGACAGGCACGATTTCTGACAGAAATAACCTTTACGTATCTTGCCAGATGAGCCTGAGATGATGGCGGCAGTGTCCAGAATGCTGAAAGGTGCTATAAGCACAACAGTGACACGCCCTCCCATTAATGAGGAACCATGCCTGGCTGGAGAGGCAGTAGATAGAACAGTATGTCCCTATGATGTTCTATGTCCCCTGGCAGTTTTCCCACCCTTGCAATATGACCCTCCAGGCATCAGTGCATGGATCATTGATCTTAGGAACTCATATTTGTGATCCTCTACAGAACCATCATTGAGAGTGTACAGCCCAGAGAACTTCCTGGCAGAAAATCACTCTTGGGTAATCTTCAAAATTCAGAAATTGCCATTGAGATACAGAATATCCATGCTGACAAGTGATTCCAACAATATCCTAATCCAGATCCAGAATTAAATCCAGATCCTGACACAGTTACAGCAGCAATGGTACACTGCATTCGATGTTATAATAGAAATATGATGTTTTTCTCCATATGATTTGGCTCACTCAAGAGACATTTTACAACGAACTACAGTTTTGCTTTATTGTGAAAATAATCTGACAATTACAGGTCAAAGGATACTTACTTATTGCTTTAAATTAAATGAAAAGCAGTAAATTCATACACATGCAGAGGAAAGATTAATCATGTATTACTACAGCTCTGGAGAAAACAAGCTAGGCTGGGCAGATGCAGAAATTATGTCTGGACTAGAGATCCTCCCAGAAGATACAGTACACGTGCTTATCCAAAGCCTTCTCCTGCAGAGCACATGCTCCCTAGAATTGTATTTTTGTTCTTGAAGCACTCAAGCACAAGCAATTTTGAGATACTTCGCACTGCTACTTACTTGTTTTGCACTTCTGATGTTTCTTTGCTGACAGCTGGGATGCCTGCACCGATTTTGTAAGGTTATTTAAATTCTTCTTTATTTGTTAACAAATTATGTTGTTGCACAACACATTGGCATGTGAACACTTCAGAAAATGGGAGGGACACCACTCAGCCTCAGTGGAATTAGCAACAACATTCAATGACCTCAGCAGAGTTACACAAAGGATAGCTCTATTGTCTCTGTGGGAGTTGTAGTTAATTAAAGTAATATTTCCCGCCAGCCTTCTACATGCAGGACTCTCTTCAAAGGTGCCATTACCTTCAAGATCACTGTGTGGGGGCTTTCATTTCAGACAATGAATAACAAAAGCCTAGTGACAGATTTTCATAAAGTCTGGGCATGTACTATTATACCAAAAGCACGAAAAAACACAGTAAAGAGCATTTACATATATCTATACAACAAACATACAGTGATGCTGAAGCAGCAATGTTACTGATTGAACTAAACCGATGCATTTTCAGACACCATCCATCCATTTCAATTGCATTTTTGTTTTATCTTCCAATGTAAACACCAGGTAACCAACTTGCTACAAATCGGTTATCTTCAGGACTTTAGAAATACCTGTGAACTTTCTCAATAGATCAAGTATTAGCCAAATTTTCACACACAGAATCACAGAATTGCTTAAGGTTGGAAAAGACCTTTAAGATCATGTCCAACTGTAAACCCAACACTGCCAAGTCCACCACTAAACCATGTCCAAACATGTACACTCTATTGTAATAATTGCTCAAGCAGCTGCACATGCATTTGGAATATCTCTGTGAGTCACATCTTTTTTAAAACCCCGAGCCTACTATTTTACATTTACACATCTCATGAAACAAAATTGCAGAAATTCAGTGCAAAGACAAACTGAAGGTTATCTACATTGTATTTTGTCTGCACTTGTAGACATATAAACCTACTTATTGCTAACAGTAAAGCAGCAAACACTAAGACTTTAAAGCACACTGAGGTCTTTGAATTTCCCCCCTGTTTATCTGTTGAGTCCCAGAACTGTAAAGTGATTTTTCCTTCTTCAAGTCTGTGGCAATTTAAATAATAAAACAGAGGTTATGTAAGTGCAAAGAATTATGGAAAAAATGTAAGTGGAAAGTACATATTTTTAAAATGCACTCGAATAACTCAAATACAGCTGAACTGACATTATTCAGACTTTCCAGTCTTATTCAGTACTGGATTGAAACCAAGCCCAAGATATTTCAGGTCCAAAGAACATTTTTAAGAAAATTATAATTACCTATATTTCTAGTTCACAATGTCTGTCTAGGAAAGCTCTACCACCTAAAGAAAGACTAACCTACCTTCTCATGGGGTCAAACAACAGGGCTGTCAAGTAATTAAGGAGATGTTAGGAACAGCTTGTAAACACAAGGATTGATTCAGCCCCAAAAAGCACCCAAAGCAGAAAACTGTATTCAAATACCTGTGGGCTTCCAGCAATATACGGATGCAGATTCAGATCCAATTTTCACACTGCAAGTTCATTTCTAACCTGTGTAGACACAAGCTCTAGGCCCAGCTCTGCATTCCTTCCACACCCAGAATTGGAGTTCTGCCTGCATAAGGAATGCAAAAGAGAAATCAATTTCTTATCTTTACGGCAGATCTTGTTTGGTGATGCACAAGACTATGAACCTGCCAAAACCCAAATGTGCAACGTGGTATGCAGTCTAATTCCAAACCTGATAGATTTGAAAAGACTACTCTTGTAGGACACTTAAAATATGGTCAAACTATTTTCAAAAGCCTACATAACTGTCCCAAACTCTAACATACCTGGATATATTCTAATACTTCTGTTATAAATATTTTTCATAAATTGGAAAGTGAAGATCCCCGATTTGTACAAAAAAAATCTGTAACAAAGCAAATAAACTATATATTTTCAAACTGAGGGACATGTAAAAGTGTGGTTATATGAAAAAAATATTTAAAAATTAATTTCACAGAAGTAAGATACCAAACAAAACCAAACAAATAATAAAATAAGGCTTCTTAACATAACATTGTATGCCCATTATCCTTCTTCAAAATCATAGGGTAGCATTATTCACACAGATGCATATGGCAAAATCTTTCCTCCACTCCAAAAAGATATAAACTTCTCCCTGGCGTCTGATAACATAAATGCAACTGGGTTTCCTTCAGCTACCCAGTCAGCAGTATTCCAAAATTTGCAGGGGGAAAGGCCTTCCAAATGCACAAATGACGAAGAACTGTGGAAACAAATCTCTTTATGTATGGATCTTCGCCTTTTGTAAATTTTCCCAGTTTTTTTTAGTCAAGTTTACAAAAGAAATGCCCACCAATGTTAGTTACAGATGCTGTATTTTATGTGTATGATAAAATTGAAATCCCAGTGCAAAACAATTTTTCAGTTTAAATTAATATGGTAAAAAATCAGCAATAAATTCTATAAGAAAAATATCTTTTTGCAAATATTAGATGTATCCACGTCTGGAGAGTTTCTGACAAAAATAATCACAAGTGTCAACCTGTTCTACTGTAGCTGTGACCTTTCTGACTGTTTTTCTTGTTATTCTACCCCAAACAGCACGCAAAAGCATAGGATAAATACGCTCTTCTGTGGTAAAAAAGGGAAAGTGGATATTAAGGTAATTCCTGCTGCAACCACACTTTCATAATAGTTGAGAAAACGATATGTTGAATAGACTAACCTGTGGCCACTATTCAGAGAAAAAGAAACGCTAGCTCAAATCAAGGGCTTTGGCTGTTTAAGGCTTCCCAGGCAAGACTATACCAAAATACTTCCTATATACAGTCCACCTTTCATCAATATGTCAATTGTAGTAGAATGAGCTATTAATTCTCAGCATCCAGATCTGGGATAATTTAATACAGTCAAGTGTTTGCTTACTTTCACAGAAACAACTGTTACTGGAAGTATTTTCCAAAGCATGTTGCAAGTGGGGCTAAGTCAATCAACTAGTACACTGCACAGTTTTCAAGGAAAAACGTTCTAAAAATGAGTCAGGATGTAATAAAAAATGTCTCAGATACATAAGTCATGCCCATTACAGAAAAAAATCAATCTTCAACCCAGTACAGAGAATTTTAGGACACTAACGGATGCATTCTCTGCTGTGCACACATATAACACACAGAGAAACCAACGAGAGGCTCTGAAAGATGAATACTGCTTTTACATTTTCCACTAGAAAGACAATTTGCTTTCAATTCCTTCTTGCTTTAAATTGTTTCTGTGGCAACACATCTGGTGCTGTAATCCTGGGCCAGAACATTAACTGTCCTGAAAGAAGAAAGTTATGTTGTTGTTCTGGTCTGCAAGAATGTGAAGCAGAGAGAGATCTGCAAACACACGTAATCAGATAACCCTTTTTGCCTTCATGGGCATATAGAATATCAGCTACTGATATTTATGCATAGATTAAAATTACAAGTTTAAAAATGTTTCTACAATGAAAACTCTTGTGGTGAGCACACATTCCATGAGCCAGCTTTTTTTAAACAAAACGCTGAGTGTTTTGTTACCACTTTTCCTACCATAGAATCATAGAATCACTTGGTTGGAAATAGACCTTTGAGATCACCGAGTCCAACCATACCTGTCCACTACTAAACCACATCCCTGAACACTTTCAAATATCTCCAGGGATGGTGACTCAGCCACCTCCCCGGGCAGCCTCTTCCAGTGCCTGAGAACCCTTTTGGTGAAGAAATTTTTCGTGATACCTAATCGGAATCTGCCTTAGTGCAATTTGAGGTCATTTTCTCTCATCCTACCACATAAATATCTGAGGATAGTATTCAGCTAAGAGGAACAAGGTTCATTCCCTAATCATAAATATGACCTTCTCTATGTAACAGAGAAAGATTGATACCAATTTCTTATCATTTCTCCAGTACTATGTAAACATGACTGTGTTATCATCATTCTACAGATGAGATAGGGCAGGAGCACATAAGGCCAAAATGTCTGAAGTGTCTGTTAAATTCAGATGCCCTTATTATCAGGTACCCACACTGAAACACGTAGCCCTTGGCACTCTGCGCTCCCAAGGACCAGTAGATTTTACTTGCCATACTTGAACAGGAACCTACTTAATGTAAGTCTTGGACATCTGAGCTTGAGCATGCCAGCATTCTCTGAATCTGTAGTCTGAACAATTTAGTTGTTGAGAAAGGAGAGAAAAACAAGAATAAAAGCTTACAGCCCCAAGTCAGTTTGTTAAGCCAACAAGTGAACAGTTTTCTTAATCACTAACAATCCTGACAAGCCAGTGTGAAATCTTAAAGTCATACTATATGACTACATAGCTATATAGTCATATAGTTATTATGGATATTTTACAGTGCAACTGAGATTGATGCCTCAGGATATAAACGTTAGTGTGGATCTCAATTTGTAATACAAGGGCCAAAGCAATCTGCAAGGGCTACTGCAATCACCTAACTCAGCCTGGAGAAGCAAGAGTTAAAAAAAGTGAAATTGAAAGTGGATTTTTGCTACTCCTTCAAGCAGATCAGGAATGAATTTATGGAAAGAACATATCTGTTGAATAACAAAATATCACTGACATAGTTACTTTTCCAATAATAATTGCATTTTGAGTTCCTCATGAAACAAATGTTGCTTAATTTGAAACAGCTAAATTCAAATCTAGATCAGTTACACATAAATCGGTTTGCTTACAGTACTTACAGTATTTTCTCTATCAGTGACAAAGAAGACAAGATCGTCTTGGTGTTCTGATCCTCTAAACTGTTAATGATTAAATGCATTGATTGGCTGAAAACCAAGTTTTTTCCCTAAAAAGTTCAATTGAATAAAAATTATGGTTTTCAGGCATTCTGTCTTTGAAGACATACTGGTTTAAAGCAGTCTGTGCCCAGGGAGAATAAACTGGCAATAGAAATGGAAAAGTTGGGAAAAGTGGATGAAAACTGGTATTTCACAATTACGTGTGTCCCTTTTGTACTTCTGGAGGCACCATCTTACAATCAGAATAAAACTCAGGACCCTGAGCACCTCTGGTCATTAAGTGCTGGGTGGTGTCTTTTGCAAGACTGGTTAGCTGTGTAATTTTGGATTGCCACCAGCCAATCACCTTCCAAAATCCAGTTCTGGCCAATAACAGTCTGGATAATTCAATTCTGTTCTCTTTTTTCTCAGTCTTTTGGTTAAGATCGAGCATGAATATTTAACTAATATTAAACCTACTACTTTAAATAAAATATATCCTTCACTTCCAATCTAGCCATTCTATTTATTTCATCCAAATGGCATAATTAACAAACCGTCTGAGACAGCTCTCATTCCTTTGCTTTATCTTGTATAACTTTCTACACAGAACCTCTGCTTTGTCCTGGTGTACTGTAACTCCACATTATCACTCCTCAAACCACCGAGAAAGAGACACAGTAAAATCATAACTTTCTCTTCCCTACAGACTTGGTCTGGTTTTCCTTTCCTAGCCATAATGGCTCGATTCCACTTCTCAGGTTCTTTATGAGGATATTGCAATGGAGTATTTGTGAAGGAATTAGCTGTGGAAGGCAATAAAGTGATATTGGTGGATCTGCTATTACAGGGTCCCAGCTCCCTGCCTGGATTGCTCCTGAGGAACTCAGAGCTAGAGTGAACATTGTAGAGCAACTGTATAGCTGCTCTTTGTCTTGACAGAAGGAAATAATCTCATTTTTATACTGTCCCTTAGGGAATAACATTACATAACTCACTGTTTGGCCTATATTTCCCTGTTCTTGGCTCCATGCTGCTAGCAGAAATATAGCTGCTTCACTGCTGTTACCAACTGACTCCAGAACCAAGCACTAGATAGGGACACGGGACCTGTCATCTTGGGGAAGCCCTGTAACTCCTTTAAAGAGTATCCAGACTCTAATCGAAGGACAATTTCACCAAGCTTAGTTTTTCACTACCGTATCACATCTGTTGTATCTCATATAAGTTTCTCTTATAAATAAGAGAATAAAGTGGGCTTGGACTGCCATTCAATAACAGCTCTGACCCCTTTTGGAAGGTTTTGTGCAGCTCTTTTTGCACTACAACATGTGGTGCTTATGTCATCCACCCTGCAGGATTCAGAGCAGCAGCACGTAAGTGATCAACTGCACGAGAAATGAACGCAACAGAGAAGTTGTTTCTAATATGCATGTTCCTTTAGACTCCACATCTTTCTCAGATTTATCTCTCCATTCAACATGACATGTTCTCTCAGGCACATATTGCATTGTTTACTGCAAATTATCTTCGCCTTTCTTTTTTTTTTAAAATTAAGGTCTTTCCAAAAAGAGTATGCAATGCCCCTCATTAATAGGTGCAGCTCCCATTTTACAGCTGTGAAAACACAAGTGGAAAGGGATTAAGTCTTGATCCCAACAAAGGAAATGACTGAATCAGGAGTTTTGAGTACTGGTGCTATACTCTGACTCTGGTTCAATACTCAAGAAATGGCTCGAGAAATACGTAACCTTATTTATCAAATTCCTTCAAGTTTCTTTGCTTGATGAACAACCCAATTTCCATATGGCCCAACTTATTTAAAACACTTTTTAAAGGGGAAATTAAACTCTGTCTGAAGCAAAATATAACTGGGCTGTGACCCAAAACCTCAATTCGTATTTATGAGCAAATAAAATGCGTAGTCTCTGCATAGAGAAAAAGAGTTAACTAAAACATAACCAGCCTATACAACGACATGTCCAAAACGCAAATCCTACAGAATGGCACAAATATTGTCCTGCTTCTCTTACTTTTCCACCTGCTTCAGCCATACGTTCACCTCCCAGGGGGTTCCTGGGTGTCTCCTGTCATGAATGTGTTCACCTCTTTGCACTGGTGCAGCCTCTTTAGGAATACCAGCATCCTTCGAAGCTTGCCTACTTACATATGCTCTCAGAGTGCTAAAGAGCCTACCCCCTATACGCGACATGCACTCCCATAGGTGCCATGTGCCCCACTATAGGTGACATTCCCTCCACAGGTGACATGCACCTTCTCATAGGTGACATGCATCCCCCACAGGTGACATCCCTCCCGAAAGTCACATGCCCTCCCCCAGGTGCCATGCACACCCCTCATAGTGATATACACCTCCCTACAGGCAACGTGCCCCTCCACAGGAGACGTACCCCCACAGGTGCCCTTCCCCCCATATGAGTGACATGTACTCTCCATAGGCGCTCTGTCCCCTCCATAGGAGACACGTTCCCCCCCCCCAGGCGACATGCACCCCCTGTAAGCAACACACACCCCTTGTAAGCAACATACACCCACATAGACGCCCTGCCCCCCCATACGCGCCCTGTACCCAATATAGGTGACATTCTTCCCTAGGTGACATGCACACCCCAGGTGACCAGCCCCCCTCATAGATGCCCTGTCCCCTCCATAGGTGGCACTCCCCCCAGGTGACATGCACTCCCATGGGTGACCAGCCCCCCCCATAGGTGGCATTCCCCCCAGGTGACACGCACTCCCATAGGTGACCAGCCCCCCATGGGAGCCCCCCAGCTCTCCCTACCGCTGCGGTGTGGGTTCCCGGCGCTGCCCCGCACTCCCACACGCTATCGGTTCCCGAGTCAGCCCTGCTCGCCCCTCCCGGCTCGGCGGGCGCGCAGCGGGGCGGGACCCCGCGCTGCCCCCGGTTCTCCGCGGCCGGAGCCTCCTACCTGCGCCGTGCAGAGAGCCGGGGCGGGCGGAGAGCTCCGATAGCCGCTCTTATCGCCGCTGCCCGGCTCCGGGCTGCGCTCCCTTTCCAGGAAGCGGCGCTTGCCGAGCTGTTCGCCCCGTCCCGCCAGCCGCCTCCCTCCCTCCGACCCCCCCATGCTGGCAAGGGGGGTTGGGGAAGTGGCAGCGCGGTCACAGCCCGGACCCTCTGCTATGGAGCAGGGAGCATCCCAGGCTGCAGAGCTGCGGGCCCCGGGGCAGGGACACCCCGGCTACACAGGCGGGGACACGGCCCCTGTCCTCCCAACTCTTACCCCTTCATTTCTTCTCAGGCATTTTCTCTATGCCCAGATTCCCTCCTTTCCCATCTTCCCCATCCACCGCTCGCTCCTCCTCTCCTCTTATGCCACTCTCTTCACTATCTCTTGTAAGACTCCCTCCTCTCACAATGCTCAGTCTTTCTCTGACCATTACTCTTCTTCCTCTTACTGCCTCCTCCCTTTTTCAATCCTGCCCTCCCGTAGGTTTTCTACAGGCGTGTAATTGCTGTCTTTGATCCTTCCTTAACCAAACCCTGCTCCAAGCTTTCTGCTGCACCCACTGCTGACCTCCTCGTTGCCTCTTCAGACAGGGACTGGTCCTGGAGAATGAGCTCCCTTCCAGCTTCAAAGACACCTTCTGGATAGTCCTGGCAAAAAGATGTGAAACAGTGATGTAGAAAGCAGGCTGAAATCCCCCAGTTCCTTGCCCCACCACAGGAACCCACACAATCACACCTCCTTTCTTTGAACAATGCCTCACCAGGCCTTTTGTAAACACCAACACCCCAAGATGTTCCTGCCTTGGGCAGAGCACCTTGGATTACCGTATGTCTCACCCCTCTTCCATTTTCCCCTGTGACGTTCAGCACCATTTCCCCATCAGGTTCACACATCGATTGACTGATAGCCCAGGTAGCCAGACACTCCCCATGAGGAAAATGAGCTGACTATAAGGAATTTCGACATGCTCTTACAATAAGTTTATTACTAGTAGTGTTTGCTCCCGTTTTGACCACATTCAGGACACATAACCAGGTTTTCCCACCCTGTTTCAGAAGGATAAAACAGAAACCAAAGTTCCGATGGCACCAGATGACCAGAAATCCCACACAAGAACCTGTGAGGGCAGAGTTACTGTTTGCTTTTGCAGTACTTCTTGAAGTTGATTAGGATTTGTGGTTTTCTGTATGCGTAATTAAAGGAAATTCTTGAAACAGACAAGGGAAGATCACTTGCACAGCTGAACGTGTTTTTAAGAAGATGCACCAGGGAAATGACACAGATGGAAGTGAGAGCAATAAGAGACAAAACCAGATAGGAGAAAGAGGTGGCTGAGCAAACAGCATCTCATAACTTTGGGATATATATATTGGACAGAATAACGCTGACATTAAAGTAAAAGTGGGTTTCATACCAGATCTTGGAACTGACTGGGGCTTGGAATGCGGAAAAAGGCAATGGTGATACACCATGGAACAGACCAGTATCAGAACTGGTGCACCTAGCAAGGCAAAGCAAGGCAACACAAACACATGGACTTATACAGGTAAGAACACGACACGTTCTAGTACCTGTAAGACTGCTAATTGTTCTCTTGATTTTCCTAGAATTTTAGGGTCTTATGATCAATCACACCGACTCCTTGTGGAATCCCCCTGGTAAATATAACGGCAGCAGTTCAAAACGCAGACAGCTCCATGTCCTGCTGCTCTGCTCAGGTTTTCCAGTCTTACAGGACAGTCAGCAAAGCTGGATGTGCACTTCAGCCTCAGACCCACCAGTGTGAACACTTTCAGACCAACTCATCAACACAGGATGATCCGCAAACGTGGACTGTGAACTGCAGCAGTTTAAGTACAGACTCCTGTCTCTGCGTGCCAGCCCCATGGCAGGGTGGAGCACACAGTGGCTATTTTAAATCAACTTAACTGGATTTGCAGAACATCTGTCAGAACACCATATCTCTGCAGAGGCCCTATGCAACCAGTTGATCAAAAAACCTTGACTGTTGCTGTCATTTTCTCCTAAATATGAGACTTGTAATAAATTTCACAGACCAGACCCTCAGCTAATGCAAATGACCAAGGTTCATCACTCCCGGAGCAGATGTCCCTATTTACTTCAGCTGAGGATTGGTCTTACATGTTTTTATTCCAGTGTGGGGTTTTCTGATCTTCATTTGCTGTGTCTTCATCTGCTGTGTTTATGTGACTGGTGCTTGGTTTTCATTATTTTTAACTGCATTTCAGATCATTTGCTCTATGGTTTTGTTCACATTCTCCTTTTCCAAGAAATTCTAATAAAACCCCTGGCTACAGATTTTCCAAATTGAATACTGATGTTTAGTGCAGCTAATTATGCAGCAGGGTTCAAAGCGAGTTCTATAATGTAACAATTTACATATTCTTGAAAACAATGGACACAAACCTACAAATTACTGTTACCGGCTAGTTCCACATTCTTTTGGAATTTCCTTTAAAAATACATATGTTTAGTATTCTCGCACATATGAAAAGCAGTAAATAGTCCACTGCTGGCACCATTATAATATTTACAAAGAAAAAATAAAACACATCCTGATGTATGTCAGACCTAAAGGGACATTAAAAGACGCTAGTACCTTTCCTCCAAGGATCTCAAAGAACTTCACAAACGCACCTCACAAATTCAGCCAGTCAGCATCTATGTCAGTGATACAGAAAGATCATTTCACAATGAAATATTCAGGATGGTTGCAACATCACACATTTAGTGTTTCAGCCTCACCAGTGTTCTGGCATCAACAGATTAACTGTGATTTCATTGTTTAAGTAATTTTTGTGTTTTCTAAACAAACTGAACTACAGACACCCAATTCAGTGAGCAGATTGGCCTTCTCAGGAAGATCCAGACTAAACTGTCTTTTAGAAAGGCTGCTATAAACCATAACTCTGTTTATAATTGCAATAGCTAGTAACTCAGTAGTTAGGTCTATTAATATGATCCTGTACACCAGGCTGACTTGGAGAAAACCATCATTTTTCTTGGTGCTCTTAATGCAAACAATATGTATGCAAACACTTGCCTGTGTCTCCACCCCACCCTTTTAATTTGAGAATGCTACTTAAATGTTAACAAACATGAAGTAAACTGCATAAGACTAGATTATCAATCAATCTACCAGTATATTGACCAGGTACTTTCATTACTGTACACAACAAACTTCAGATGTTGTAACAAACCATACATACATAACGAACATGTACTCAGAGTTCCTAGGGGTGCATTATAACAAGATTAAACTGTAATTATGCACATTCACAATTCTAAGCACATGGTTATTTCTGCTCCTTTGTGCATATACCTGGAGTTTACAGTTCACAGTATTATAATTCAGGAGGGAAACTAGGAGAAGAGCCAACAGAAGCACAGGATATCTTCTAAAAGCTGAACACAACCAGGACAGTAGCTGAACTCAAATGGATTCGGTATGTGCAAATGTGACATATCTGGAAAAAACAAATTGCTTTTCTACTCCCCTTGGCTTGCACGTTTCTATTTTTACTTATTAGTGCTACATAAGTACTATTTGGTTAATAAACAGAGACAATTCTGTTATATTTGTGTATCAATGTCTGCTTGCTTAAACTCTGTAGTTTCATAGGTGGGTTTACTTGTGTGCACGCATAAAAATTCTGACTATGAAAGACCCTCAATTAATTTGAATTGTCTAAATACAATCATTGTTTCATATTTTCCTAAAAAATGTCCCTAATAATTGTTTTACATTTTCCTAAAACGTTGTTGACTTCAACTGACAATTTCAACCGTAAATCAATGAAGTATTAAACCATTATTAGATTAATTTTGTATGTAAGTTACAAATAGCCGTGAGGTTACGAGAGTAATTATTGTACAGTAGACATTCGGCACAGCCATGTCGCTATTACAATTAACACCACACCGGTTCCCTCCAGTCATAGCGACGACCCGGGCAAACGGAGCGGGCGGGCACAGCGCCCTCTGCCGGGCCCAGCCCCGCGCTGCAGCCGCCGAGGGAGCCTCCCAGCGTGATCCAGGCAGACAGTCCCCATAGCATCCCCTTCCCGATAGCATCCCTGCAATGCACTCCCACCTGCACCACATCATACACGTCGCATGTACTTCCAATATTGTTTTGAGCATGTCTGAGCAATCTTGGATGGCTCACATGTTATCCAATAGTAATTCAATCGTACGAAGCAATAATTAATTATTTTAGAAAGAGCTGCCATTATTTTGCGATTGGGTGCAGGTATCATTCGAAAAATTAGTTAATTTTCTCAGAGGCAGCTCCCGCAAGTGCTTCCCTTCCTTCCAGCACTTCCATCCCAGCAGTCTAACCCGCACCAAGGAGTAGAAATAATCATGTGTTTAGAATTCTGGATGTGTGTAATTACAGCTTAACCTTATCATAATGCACCCTCAGAAACTCTGAGAAAATGTTCTTTGTGTAGGGATGGTTTGTTACAGCGTCTGAAATTCATTTTGTTACAGTAATGGTGCTGTACGGGGCCAGCAGTTCAGAAAGCAGGCAGGGACAGAAAATCCCGCAAGCTCAGGAAAAGGGGGTTAGATGTAAAATTTTTGATCGAGTACCTGCGACAGCCCAGGGCAGGAGAGACTTAATATAAACGGACTGCTGAGCGATGCCAAAATAATAGGCTGACAAACCATGAGCGCTTGAACACCGCACCCTGCAGGACAAGAGGGCACAAAGACATTATGGTCCCATCTAGATGTGAAGCAAGGGGCTGCCCAACAGGAGCTTGCTTTTCATAAGTAGCCTGCTTACTTTACAGTACGAATGTCACCCTTGTTTGACAGCAAATTACTTTTAGCAACTGACAGAGTCTAAAAATTTGCTTTATATGCATACTGTGTTCAGCCACAAATAATTTTATCAACCACTATTCTATACAAAAACGTTCCTTAGCAGGAAAAAGCATAAGTACTGATTATTCAGCAGATGGCACTTGAAGTACTACTTATTCCAGGTTACACCTGGTAGCAAAGGGCATTGATTTACTCACAAACAGCGGTAACGTGCTTTCCAGACAAGCCTAAAAGCAAAGTTTTTATTCCAAAAGGTTTCTTAGGTGGAGCTTTTTATCTAATTCTCTAAGAACAAGACAAATTAAAAATTCTAACCTGTACCAAGTGAAGTTTAAAAGAAATTTTGGAGCACATTTTCCTTTCACCTGTCATAATTTTTTCCAAGTTCTAGATCAGGATTACTCAGTGAGTACTGGAAGGACAAATAAGTAACGTTCACTAATTCCTTTAAGGAAAGAAACACTGAAGTATTATCTGTTGACCTATTCAGCTCAAGCAGCAGCACACTTTAGCCAGACAAGTTAAATCATTAAACTCCACACACATGTGCAAGCGTGAGATGTCAGCTGTGATTAGTACTACTGTGTTTAAATAAGGAAGAATTCAAAGTTACTCGGAGTCATTTAACAGCAATGGATTATTAGATGAATGGGAAGAAAAAACTTTAAAGGTTTTAATTATTTTAGTAAGAAACCTCTAGACAGTACAAATGAATACATCACTACCAGCTGTTGGCTTGTTAGGAAAGCATTTTCAAGAGAATTCAGAAGCTTATCACAACTAAAGCCTCTAACCAAGAAAAATCACAGAAATACTCTAAAGGCCATCCACTGCTGGGATACTTTCCAAAAAGGACATGCAACATATCCTCCATGAAGCATCTGATGCCAGAGCCAGACAGAAGTCAGAACTCCCATCCATGAAAAGCAAAAATTTCTGCAGAGGTAAGAAAATCTGAAATAATTTACCAGTGTCTCTTGCCTAATAAGAAAATAATTCTACAGTGGTGCACTGTGAGGATTTCCTCAGCAGTAGATGCTTGTCCCCACCAAGCTCACCCATCTCACACCTAACCACAAATGGATTTCACGATGCTCCCATGTTTGTTACAGTCTCAGTTCTGTGGCAGGAAATGTGACAGCTCCAGTGTGGAAATATTGCTGCCTGCCACTCCTTTCCACACAACTCATCCTAGAGTTGGGCAGATTCCTGGGTATGGTGCCTATGTTTAACTTCAATTTATGGCAATATTTTGCATGAATAACTTTCAGTATGTTTCCGAAACTGGATACAGATTTTTGGCACACCAGAAACCAATGTTTAGTTGACAGGCAGCATGATACTGACAACTGTTGCCATAAGTCAGACAAAATAAAAGCACAAATTGAAAGAAAAAACCCACAACCCCAGGAAAATAGAAATATTTTATTGGAAAAGACCTCTAAATATGAACTTTAAAATTAATTGATTCATTTTGTCAGCAACAGGTATGTAAGTATTTAATCAAAGTAACAACTGAAGGTATCGGGGGGGGGGGAGGAAAATTGTTTTGCTGACAGCCAAAGAAGAAAGCACAGGCAGAATCAGAACACAGAAATTCTTCCATCTTAACTTTCTGGTTACTCCTCTGGTCTGTCCTACCTTTAACAGGTGAAGCAGGATTAGTTCTTCAGTTAACGTAAGCATTTTTAAATTTCTATTTATTGAGCAAAAACATGAGTTGAAGTGTACACTACTTTGGACTAACATGCCCCCAGCTCCTCTGCAGTAGATATATAAAACCAAGTGCTGCAGTTTGTTAGTATTTTTTTTTTCCCTTTAAATAAAGAAATACTTCTCAAGCCTCCCCAGGCACCTGTACAAAAAATGCACTGATAAAATCTAGCCAGAAAAGGAGAGGCAGTCCCCAGCTGGAGAGCGCTTCTGAACTACACTCATATACTTGTACATACACAGCCACTATACCCTCTGTAGTGTTGTATGGTGTTGCTGATTTCTGCACCAGAAAAGCAGGAAACTTCTATATTACTGCTTCCATGCTAGAAGTAATTTTACAGCTGTACAGTTAAAATCAAATACATTAATTACTAAACCAACTATTGCATCCCCCAAGAAAATAACAAAAAAATAAAACCAAACAAACCAAAATTAAAATCCACAAAATTCCACAACTGTCACAATTTCAGGAAAAGAAATTCATATCTACTGGTCTTATTTAAATATTGCTATTATTAATAAATTAGCCAAACTGCTGTGCAATGAGGTTTACTTGCTGAGCTTTGCTCTTGTGTTTGTACAGTGATGTTGGTACGGATTGTATTTCATGGAGATAAAACATAACAAGCCACCCTTCTCAAATTCTTTCTCTCTACTGCAACATTTGTAAATTCACATATCCTGCTCCAGGATCAGAACTATTAACAGATCATTATGAAATGTATTTCCATGGCTTCATGGGCACCTATAAATAGTGCTCTACAATATTATTTGCATTTGCGAGCACCAGATGTCTTTATGACAAAAATGGTTTGTCAGTACCACTCGTTATGGGAAAGGTTAAAGCAATTTGAGGTCACACGTGCCCCTAATATTCTGAAAATGCAGTTATCCAAGTGTATACATGGTTCTTGGAAACTCTCCTCTTTGTAGGAAAATACAACTTGTATACCAGATGAATGTATCCAAATTGCAGAAGGTATCAAAAATTAAAGCCTGCATGAACAGACATTTTTTTAAAGAAAGCAGGAGAATCTGTGGTATGACCTTCTTAGCATTTTTTTAAATAAAGCTTCTCTTTTCCTCTTTCATATTATTCTTTCCCTCAAAAACAACCCTCTCATCAACTCCAATACAAGATCAGACTGCAATCTGCTGAATATAACAATCACTCTCTGAGCCAGTACTGACAGCGTAAATAAAGAATAGTTTATGTTAAATAGAAAACCAGCATAAGCCCTAAACTATACATCAGTAACAGCCAACATACACTGGCAGACATTTTTTATGCTTTATCTTGGAAGTATTCTTTCAATTCCCAGGGGGGCTGTACAGAGTATCATTCCATTTAAAAAGTGGGAAGTCTCAAGATGTGAAAGTAGCATTGCGGTAGAATCTCACTGTACTCCATGGTGGACTTAGTGATTGAATTTCTACACCAAAACAAACAAAGAAAAACAAGACCTCCAAAAAAAATTACCCACCTGACTAGAGCTTAGGAAACCCAACCTGTGTTTCAACTTCACAGAAGCTGAAAGCTGAAACTGAACCGAATGAATGGCTTAATCAAGTCTGAATCACAGGTTTTACAGAACTTGTGACTAAAATAGCTCTATAAATGTGTGTTACAACCGACACAAAAGCCTGCCTCTCTCTCTACCTTTATCTGAAATCAAATTGTTTATCACATTCCTTCCCCATACATTAGCTCCTTGTGATGAAAGCAAGGCAGTGATTAATACTTTTTATTAGGTTGGTTTCAGTGACTTGAAATTTGCCCTGGCTCCTTAACCATGCCACCACACCCACTGCATGGCACTCCAACCATGCTAGGAATGCACAACAGAGAAAAAATTATCTTAGACGATACTTAATAAATCTACAGCAATAAAATTAGCTGCACGATGGCTTAAAGCACAAACCATCTTCAAGACATTCTTCCTCCCTCCAAAATAAAAGAGGCAAACCAATAGCTTTAAAAACCTGGGGAAGGCACTGTTATCTTGTCACGTGAACTCTTTTCTGTGCTTTCCTATAGCTCATTAAGCAAAGCCTGCTGCAGAAAACAGAAATGGAAAGCAGTCCAAACTTTTCAATTTTGTAATTACAAAGCGACAAAATAAGAGGTTTTACCCACGTCTTGCTCACATGGCTGTAATCTATCTTCTATTACACTGGGTTCATAGATTTTTATCTAAATCTACAGACCGAATTCTCTATGTATCCTTTTGCAGTGTAAAACCAAAACATACTAGATAAAGGACGGGCAGACTTGAATTAGCTTAGGGAGTCTGACAGCAAACTATATTTAACAATTAACAATATCCTCTGTACTAATTACAGCTTGTCTTGGCTTGAGTGGTAGCTGTAATTTCTTTGCCTTTGGCATGATGGGCATAAGATCAATTGAACAAGAAACCACACTGACTTCAAAGTGATTCAGCACTGGATGTTCTTTTTTAATTACTGCTTACCAACTGGAACCAGAGGACTAGACACTTGCACCTTCCCTCAACTACAAGAAGTTGTTTCGACTCCCTTCAAACCATATGCACGTCTACACAAGGATGCCTTGTGCCGAGTTCTCTTCTATGAGGTTTATAGATTAAACCTAATCTATAGGTCTCTAAGGTATACTCCTAAAACTGTAAGATATTATGAGACCTATCTATAGGTTTATCAAAGGTATGTTGACATAACTACACTGATCTACATGCTTTCTTCTTGCCAATACATGCAAAATTGTATGTGAAAAGTCATTTTTCTTCAGAGTGGAAAGTGTTCATGATTTCTCCACTAGGGATTTTTATCAGTACCCCTTCTCAGGGTAGCTAACCACACCTTTATATGAAAATCATTGATCTCAGAATTAAGCCAATAAACAAGGTTATCCAAGTCAGAATGGTAACTCTGACCTGTTACCAGATCTTCCAATACTATTCATGGTTGAAAACAAACTCCGTGAACATTCTTACACCCACGGAGAGTGCACAGATGCATCCGGAGAGCTCAAACCTTCAGCCCGATTTGGACTTATTTTATGACATCTGTCAATACACAGAGCAGCGTTGCTGGATTTCGCAGGGTCCCAAGGCGTCCGGATGCCCTTGCCCGCAGGGCAGCGGGGACCCAGGGACTCCTGACAGGATCCCTCTGCCCGGGTGCGGATCGAGGGGGTCCCCGCGGCCGGGTCGGCCCCAGTGCGGGGTGGCGGGGGGGGGGACACACGCGCTGAGGCGCCTGAGAAGGCGGGAAACGGCGCTTCGGCCGCTGCAGCCCTGTGTGTAACACCAGGCCCGGCTGCTTCCGGGCAAAGGTCACCCAGGCACATCCCACACCTGCTCCCTAAAGGAAAAAAAAACGCACAAACACTTCCTTATCGCACAGCAGCTCCTGCTCCCTTGCGCCTCCATCTTGGAACGCCGCCGAGCCCGCGCAGGTGCGCGCGCCCCGCCCGCCTGGACTGCGCGTGCGTGACAACGCAGGTGCGCCCCTCCTCCCCTCGCCAACTGGCGGTGCGTCCCCTCAACGCCGCCGATCCCCGACTGCGCATGCGCGACATCCGCAGGTGCACGGCCCCGCCCCGTCGCCCTCCGCTCCTCTCGTGTGCGCATGCGCAGTCGAGGCACCTTACCGCCCCCCCCCCCCCCACGGTGTCTGGGCGGCGCCGCAGGTGGCAGGAGCCGGTGTGGCCCCGCCCCTCCCGGCCGAGGGCGGCGGCGGAGCGGCCGCTGTGCCGGGGGCGGGTTGGCTTCGGGCCGCGCCGCTTTGCCTTCCTCGTTTGCCTCTGCCCTTCTCGCAGTGCTCGGGGGCACCCCGGGGACACAGAGAGAGAGAAAGAGAGGAGAGGGGGCGGCCACCAGCATGAGCCGGCCGCACCGCGGGGCCACGGGCAGCCGGGGCCTGGGCACCATGGAGGTGAAGAGCAAGGTGGGCAATGAGGAGCGGGGCGGGGGACAGCCGGCCCGGCGAGGCTACGCGGCCGTGGGGCGGTGAGGAGAAGACGGTGAGGGGATGGGGGAGCTGCTGACTCACCTGCCGGGGGTGACGGCCCCGGGGCGGCCATGGGGGTCTGGTGCTTCGGCTGAGATGGCCCTGGGGCTGCGGAGCCCTGGGAGGCGGGGGGTCCTGGGGCTACAGCTGGAGCGGCCCTAAGATCGCCACGCTTTGAGGCGGGGGGTCTCGGTGGGGCTGGAGCGGCCCTAAGGTCGCTAGGATCTGGAAGGCTGGGAGGGGCGATGCGTCTGGAACAGCCCTGGGGTCCCGGGCTACTGGGCTTGGGGAAGGGGGTCCCGGTGCGGTGTGGGCTGGTTCCCCTCACCGCCTGCCCGGCCCAGCTCCAGCCAGCACCCGCAGGCTGCCCAACTGTTACAGGGCTGAGGTGGCCGAGCTGGGGGCGGTGGCGCTGGGGGGGGGGGGGGAGAACACACGACACAACAAATATTTCTGAAGTGGTGTAATAAACAGGTGATCCAGGTGGCCCCGAGGTCCTGCATAGACTAAAAACATACAGAGAAGTAGTTGTTGTATGATACTGTGATACTGTGATCTGAGCTAAAATAGATGTTTAGAGTCGTAATTCACAACCCCCCAAACCCGTTCTTTGAATTAGGAGTTCATTTGTGTAACGTAGTGACTGTTTCTGTACTTATTTTATTTAACCTGCTGATTGTGTGTGTTCTATACTTTCGGGTTTCTTGTGGGGTAGAGATACACCTACAGCTTGTGTTACTCGGTAAAGGTAAGCTCTGGCGAACTTACCTTAAAGGGGAGCTTGCCCTCTGTTAGAGGATGCCGGAGGATTTTACACTGGCAATTTTATGAGTGTTTATCTGTATGTTAAGGCTTTTACCAACAGTTTCTTGTCAAACCTTTGCACAGGTCTGTAAATTCTCCCATCAGTGTATCTGCATCTGTTCTTCCTAGTGTTAATTTTTCATTTGCTGGTTAGACAAAGTCTAACTTTGATGTTCTGAAAGAAGTTAGATTTTTGTTCTGCTTTGTATTTGTAATATTTTGTTGACGTGATTCTGCAGTTAACAGTTGTAAAAGTGTTGTGTAGTAGTAGGTGGAGTGTCAAGCTATTATTTAAGTAAATGTACGTAACTTGAGTTAAAACCGCTTTTTTGTTGTCTAGGAAAGTTGCAAGTGGACTTGCATGGGAATATTGTTTCTTCCATTGGTAGAAAAATGTTTTTCCAAACTTGTCTAAAGTCTGTTGCCTGTGTTCTGTATTTTACCTTCCTTTCCTGCTAATTATGTGCGTCAGCAACAGCGTAGGTGAAGCCATTCCGTATTGTGTTGGTGGGTGGTTTTTCAAGGATACCATAACATAATGCTGAAACTTTTAGAAAATGTAGGGTTGGTCTCATCCCTATGGCTTGAATGGTGATGATTTCTTTAAAGTGTTAACTTACATGTGGACAAAACCAGAAAGCACAGGAGTAGCTGGTAGCTATGATTTCAAATACTATTTAAGCACAGCTCTTCCTGTGGTTGGTGAAGTCTTGTTTTCATCTGTGCTCTTGTAAGACTGAACACAATTAGTACAGCGTGTTTATAGACAAAATACTTGTTGACTGAGCCCAAAACTCTAGCCTTACTCTTCCCTTGTGTTCCTTGATTTAAAATATATAAAGGGATCACCTATGTGGTGGATGTGTTTGTTCAGAGAAGTGTAGAAGCCCTAAGGAATAGGGACTGTCTCTTAAGTGCATGTTAGGATGCAGGTTTCAAGGCATTCCTAGAACTACTTGTCGCTAATGCATTATTTAACAGTGCCTTGATTTAATATAGCATAGGAGTCATCATCCTTTTATGAGAATAATAACTTCTAAGGAGGAAGAAGAAAGTCTAGTGTGGGAGGTGGAGGGGACCATTACAGTGGAGTGGTCTAGGCTTTGAAGGCTCCTCAGCTATGCGCAGCTCTTTATTTAGATACTCTAATACTGTGCCCCAGCTGACAGCCAGCATAGCCCAACCGTAGTTGCATTTATATGAGCAAAAGCCTTTTATTAGTCTAGTTTATCCTATTTGTAACTGGTCTGAACTTGCCCTTGGGAATTCCCACAGTCTATTAATTCCAGTTAGCTCTTTCTCTTATCATAGAAACACAAGTTTCATACCCCAAGTTCGTCTTGTTGGTGTGAAAGCCCCAAGATAAACTTCTAGTTCTATAGATATAAAAATTCACATTTCCCACCTGTCTCTCATGATTTGCCATAATATTTCTTTGCAGAATAAAATTAATGAACTGATAAGGCAGATTTGGTTACTGTAGTTCATATTCTGTTGTTGCTAGAAATTTTCAGTTTAGCAGGAGCATGCTGTGTTATGTGGACTTAAAGGTGTCTCTCATAAGTAAGTCTTATTTAAGTGAGTATCCCTAGTAACTTCCTAGTAGCTGGCATCGCTTTTACTGTGTTTTCCCAGCTGAGTTACCATGTAACAGCATTTGTAAAGAGCTGCGGTGGCAAGAAGCCTTCTTTTCTATATTCCCTTTTGATCTTTCATCATCTGTAAACTTTCTAAAAGTTATTAGTTCAGCCTGTTTAATGGAATGCAGAGCAACATTTGGTATAAAATTAAAACATTTCAGGGGGGCAAAATGAATAATGAAATTGTGTAGTTGTATTTGTCTTTATCTGCTTTATAATAGTATTCAACATATGGCAAACTGTTAGAAAACAGTAGCCAGATTATTAGTCTTTTGGTGTTTACACCAGCTATGTATAAAAATCACGTGGAAAAAATAAAAATAACACGTTTGAGAATCTGTCCCTTTGCCTGCTCTCTGCAATAGCATTTAACATTTACTCCAAATTGACAGTGACAGCTTTTTAAGCTTTTATTACTGAATTATGTTTCAACTATGTAGTTTTTTGAAGCCAAACACTTTAAATTGATGCAATGCGTGGACAATTCCTGTGGCATTCATACTTCACATAGCTGAAGAAAGATTTGAGAGACACAGGATAATGTCTTTCACTGACGTCAGGATGAAGCATGGTGCTTCTGACGTTAGGGGATAGGCTTTTCTTTGCTTTTCTTGTGAGCAGGTATGAATCATCCTTTCTGCCTTATTGTTAGTTAATGTTACTGTAATTGGAGTATTTCTAGAAGAGTAATGTTCTCAGATAATTCCTTTATTTGAAACTTCTGGAGGAAGGTGGGGTGTTGGAAGGTGCAGCTTGTTTTGCTGTGCAGTGTTTGAGTTACCAGGGTGTTAATGTGCTGACAACGGGGTCCTTGTCTTCTTATTTTCATTCCTTTGTTTGCATGTGAGAATATCTATTCTCCAAAAGGTTGTAATCAAATGTGAGGTAAAAGTTGGTCTGGAGGCTTGGTAATGTGCACCTTCACACCTGTTCTGTGTAACCTACACCCAAGTATGTGATACTGAGTCTCAAACTTTCAGTCAGTATTTTATTCCGTGTGCCAGTCTGTTCTGCTTAAAACTAAAGAAATTCTTTAAAGTCTCTCTTTGCTCCAGGTCAGCAAAAGAATTCCCAAAAAAATGCCACCAACTGACTTTTTGTTTGTTTGTTGTCTGCTTTTTAATGATTAGTTTACGCTTTAAATTCATATATAAGCTGGTCTGCTTTTAATAACTTGGCTGCTATCTTGTAATTCCTTTTACTGTCTTTATTTTATGTGTGCCTGATACACAGGTTTCAGAGTAATTTTTATGCAATAGTCTGTTTGGTTTGGGTCCTGCCCATGTTGGGCAGAACGCTATTAAGTTTACCAGTTATGCCTGCTAAAATTACCATTTTTCTAATCTACATTAAATTCTTACTCTTTTATTTGCACCCAGTTTCATCTTATGCCTGCCACCACTGAATCATTGCTAGCACTGATTTTTAATAGTGTTTGTAATATAGGTGATGCAGGAGATTGAAGCTCAGGTGGACTAGGGAGCTAGGATATTTGTTGAATGATCATACTGAATGGAAATGCTACCCCTGAAAGTAGAGTGCCAGTGGTTAAATGCTTGCTTTTGCATATCTTTTTAATCTTCTGTTTTATACCCTGGACACAACCAAATTTTAAGACTGTGCAATCAAGTTTTAGCTTTGATCATGCAAGCAAATCTGGTGAATGCTCTTAAGGAGTAGTGCCTGGTTGCCTCTTTCATGTCCTTCTTTTAGCAAGAGCAGAATTGACTTGAGATCAGCTTGCTAGAGCTTTACTGCATGTAGTTTGTACTGAAAGCAGCAACTATTCTTCATAGTCCTCAAGGGTAAAAGTGGCTTTTTTATTTCTTGCCCAAACAACTGGGAATCTGAAAGCTACTCGGTCTTGCATAGGTTAACCATAGGTGCATAACATCTATACATACCATTCTAAAGGGCACTGAAATTTATTTGCAAAAGGTCCAGGCAGTTGCATACCACAGGAGGTTAATCATCATCTTGGTTTTGAGCCACCACCACCGTCCGTGCTGGGGATGAATTCTGCCCCTTACCGAGAGCATGGCTGTTTCATGAGGGTGTAATAATCGGCAACTACTCTTGCACAGGTTTGTTACCTTAATACTCAGCTCCCGTGTTAGTGAATGCTTTGACCTAAACAGAACAAAGGAAACAACTTCTGCATATTCAAAAGTCCATCTTTTATCAAAACGGAAATAGTTACAACTTCAGGAAAAAGAACGGTTTAAACTGACCTTTTCATGTGACTTCAAAATCATTGTCTGTAGTTTTCAGTTTTCTGATTTAACATCCCAATAATTCTATTGCTTAAGGATGTTGAATTTCCATATTAATGATATAAGATATATTTTGTTGTAGTTTGGAGCAGAATTTCGACGATTTTCTCTGGAGAGATCCAAACCTGGAAAATTTGAGGAGTTCTATGGATTATTGCAGCATGTGCACAAGATACCAAATGTTGATGTTCTAGTGGGATATACGGACATTCACGGAGACCTGCTGCCCATCAATAATGATGATAACTATCATAAAGCAGTTTCCACAGCCAATCCTCTCCTCCGGATTTTCATTCAGAGAAAAGGTGAGCACACTTCAAGTCTGTGAATCATTAGTTTATCCAGTTATACTGTGTTGCAGTAAACAGTGTGACGTATGGAGGAAAAGAAACATTCAGTCCTGTTTCATCATGTTGAATTCCATAATAATTATGGATCGTAAAACATATTCACAGCTGATCTCTCTTGCAAGAACTTCCTCATACAACCTATTTATACTTTATTGCCCATAAGTCCAGTTAGATAAAATTAACTATCTAGCAAGTTCTTCTTTCTGCTTTTGTGTAAGCAAATGAAAATGAACGTTAAACCTCTACGGTTTTCAGCTCTGTATGTTGGATACCTTTCACTTAAAATTCTAATCTTGATCAGACAAGGAGAGAGGCCGTTACAGGATGGAAAGGAATCTTGAAAGTCTTATTACATGAAGTATTAAATGTCAGTATTAATTAAATACTAACTTTGTAATGCGCTACTCTTGCTACACTTTCCTAATAAAACTTTCTGAAGCTTTCAAAATTACAAGCTTATTTCACTTAGCAAACCTCAAATGTGAGGGCTACTTAGTTTGTTGCTTTGCCTTCAAAAACAGCATGTCTTCTAGGCACAAAGTTCTGAGTGTATTTCTGGTATCTGCCTTTGTTCATGAAGAAAAAAAAATGCAGCTGTATTTGTTCTTGTCCCAGAGAATGTATTCAGTATATGGAACTGAAGGGGAGAAGTCTAGTGTTGTGACTTGAAATTATCTTAACCCAGAAAAGCCAAGAAAAATGGATTTTTACCCTTATTGGGTTTTGGCTTATGTGCATACAGGTGAGAGTATGCGTGCATTGTGTGTATATATGAACACACATATGCACAGTTCCTGTCGTAAGGCAACCAACTGATCTTTGAATAGCAGACTGCTTATTGTTTAGCTACTTTATAAATGTGTGCACTGTGCGTGGTTGTTGCTAAGACAGGCTTTTTTCCTTAGAAAATACTTGGACATGGGACACTTTTATCAACTGTCCCACTCAGCCTGACACAAATACAATATTCAAAACCAGTGTGGCTGCTTGCCAGCTGCCGTGTTGCTGGCAAAATGTTTGCTTTGTTTGTATCGAGGATAGTGTAGTCTAATAAGGCCTATGTTTTTGGTTCTGAATTGCCAAAGGCATGAACTATTTGCTTTAATAGCACCTGGAGGTACAAAAGGTCTATGATTCCGTTTAATCTCCTACAGTAGCCATATGACGAGGACAGATAAGCCACTTTGTCTGACTGGGATTATTGAGTTTGTATTTTAACACCATATGTTTTTAGATTGTTTCTAGTGTTACCTGTTAACGCTGACTGTTACTAGTGTTACATTTGTAACACATACCTTCATTGTACCTTTAGATAAGGTATGATAGATTATTTCTTATTACGCTAGTGGGAGGAATTGTTAATAGAATTTAATATAATGCACAGAACTAGAAATAACATTAACTCACTGAAGTTTATCATACCAAGAACTGATTAGCGGGAAGAGCTATGTAGAAAGTATCAGTTGTCATCACCTTCCCCTTGAGACTAGAGTGTTCTGGCTGTAGAGTTTCAGGGAGTAAAGAACCTCGGTTGGCATCCGAGTCCCACACTGTACTTCATTCTGAATTAGCTGTGACCACTTTCATAATTTCTGTTGATTAAATTAAGGCTCTGGTTCCATTAGCATCTTTGCCATCCAGAACAGCATTTGTTTGATGGAAAAATAAGGAAATAAATTCTGTATTTTATTTCTGATAACTTGCCTGTGGCTAAAGCTGAATTGCAGGAGTTACAGATGTGCAGCATAATTGGTTTAGGTGTGATTAACTTGTCTGATTGCACATATCTTTATTGGCTGTGCCTCTGAAATTGAAAATCAAATGTCTGAACAAATACCTGCTATTGATGGCACAGCTTTGATCTCTGCTTTTCCGGAACTGTAACTGATAAATGACATAAGTTACTTTTCCACCTGCAAGACTTCTTGTGGCTTTCTTACATTCTCTTAAAACATCTGAAAAATTTCTGTGGCTTTTCTAATGGAACTTTGCCTTTTTTTGTATTTCCAGCAGCAATAGTTGAGAATTTAAGATCTTTGGCAAAAAGCCACTGTGGGGAAGAAAGTTTTTGCTGTCTTAAAATATACGAAATTTCATTATATTGTTTCACCTATTTAGAAGCTACATGCAATTTGTGGAAATTTATCATAAGGTTTGAGCAGACTACAATAAAATGTAGGGTAAATAGTATTAAATTCTTAGTATATAGCGCCCAAGGGACACCTTAAGGGATTGAAATGGGAGCAACAAGATGCTTTGCAGTGTTGTTAATAAAAATGACAACTGTGATAATGTGACACCAAAATTTAAGAAATGTTGATGTGCCAGAGTCAGCACTCATTTCTTTTCTGTTTGGGTTTAACTCCTGATTTATGAAAGCTAGAAAGTTGTCTGTCTGAAGCATTTATGTGTATGGGTTAATGTGGTAAGAAACCTGGAGATCCTGTAATGAAATGAAATCACATATTCCCCTTAGAGTCTTCTAATTTAATTGAATTCCTTTAAAATATTTTAAACTACTCTCCGGTGCTAAATGTAAACTGGCGCTTGATATTGCACGAGTCAAGAATGGCCATCAGTTTGTGGAAAACAGTTGCTTATTGGAATTTCATTCTGCAGTCTAAGAGATTAACAGGTACTGTTGACATCTGGAATTTAAAGGTTAAACTGATGTATCGTGATTAAATCCAGATGTGTGGGAGTCGCTCTGTCTGTGAGAAAAATCTTGGTGAAGATAAAATGGTAGAGGGGATGCAGTCTGCACAGGCCCTGGAGGGCAGTTCAATGTGGAGGGCTTTGCATAGTAAATACAGGAATAATAGAGAAGATAACAGGAGACCCATTGCATTGTAATGTCCTTAAAACTCACTTGCGGGATATTAAATTACAATATGTGATTTGCAAGTTCTGCATGTACATGGCTGTATATACTAACAAAGGGATTCTTTGATTAATTCGTTTGAGACTCTTGAAGTGGACTTTTCACTGAGAAGCCTTATTTTGGTTGAAAAGCAAGAGGAGTTGGCTTTTCAAATACCATTCTATCCTAGGTATTCTGACTCATTTCCCTAAAAACATAGGTTAGTTTCCTAAAACCATGTTTTGTTACAATTTGTGACTAAATGAGACAAAATTTGTTGGGCCTTATTTAAAAAATGCTAAATTGCATCTATATTCAAATGTACTCAGTATTTGAACATTTAATTTTTGAGGGGTAACTCTACATTGCTGCCTTGAACAATGTTGAATTGAAACCAGATTTGGCATTTATGGCCTTCTGCTTTAAATTTCAAGTAGTAAGTATATACAGATTGGTGCCTGCTTCAGCTTGAAACTGCCAGGGTAAAAATCAGTTTTGCACTCTGAACATTCTCCTTAATGCTATCGGTAAACACCTTGTCTGTTGGCTTTATGCCAGTTTTTTTTTCTGCTGCAGCTTTAAACTGATTAGCTTAGTGCCAGAACAAAGATGCTTTTGTACTCGAGAATATTGCTTTAGAAAATTTGTTTAGCAGTTGAAGAGAGGTTAAACAGAGTCACGCTGCTTGGCTGAGGTTTGGAGAGATGAGTGTTATCCTTTATTTCTTTTCTCCACAAATATGTGACTTTAACTGTATGTCTTAAGCTTTGTGCTAGTTTTGAATTTTTAGACTAGTTACAATGCAAAAAAACCTCCCTTCTGGTGCTCTATGGTTTCTTAAGTGTTTTGATATACGGCTTGCAATTTTGGGATGCTTTTACTTCAACAATATGTCATGTAACTGAGGAAAGTTTCTAAAAGCAAAAGCACCAGCTCAATGTTAAGATTCCAGATTGTATATTTGTCTCTTCCTATGACTGTTTTTCTGATCTTAGCTTTTGTTTAAAAAGCACTTTTGAATCAGTTAGTTTACACACAGATGTATTTATGTAATATTCTGCCAGAGCCAGTCCTTTTGCAACTGATTTTCTTGTTTGTGTACTAACCATTAAATTTGATTTGGACAAAGTTTTAAGCCTTGTCAGTTGGAAGCTGTGGGGAGGCAGATTGGCGATGGCTTTAGTGAACTCTGTTCTCATTGGGGAAGGAAGTTTTGAAAAGCCATGTGAATAGTTGTATTTCTAACTTGGATAAAGAACACAAACTTACTGTGATCATTTGCAGGACTCAAGAGATCTACTCCTTGAATGAAATGGATGTGTATTTGTTGGTATACCTAGTATGTGCCAAACTTGACCATGTAGGCGCAGATGGCCTGAGTAGCAGGAGAGGGATCCTGGTACGTGGACTGTTATGAAGGTGAAGAAGCTTTACAGCCCACTGGAAATGTCAAATGTGATGTACATTTGATATGACAGAAGGTGTAAAGTACCAGATATTCTGTCTGATTCTTTGACAAGATTCTGGATATGTACACTTTGAATTTAAAGGGAAAAAACCCCAAACCATTTAATGTTGCAATATGTGTAGAAAAGCAGTTGTAAGAGCATCAATCTTGACAATGTTTTGATACACTGTTTTCCTGTGTACTGTTTCTAAGCCAAACGTAGTAGAAGCAGAGAAACCTGGTACTTCACTGGTACCAATACATTAGTAACTATATGGTAGAGTTTTCATCAACAACTTGCACTCTGGCACAAATAAGCTGTGCATGTGCAATTCTCCAATTTTCTTTGGATGAGCTTAGTCAAAAAAAAGGCATAATATGGCTTAAGCTCTGAACAGTGTTAGAACTAATCAGTCAAAATGCTTCCAACATACTCATTGACTCTCTGGAGAACTTCCCAAAGAACAGAGCTCTTGTGGAGCAGTGTGGTATTAAATGCTTAATGTGTCATCTCTACGAACTTGTGAAGCTTTTTTTACTACAAAGTGAAGCTTTTGAAATGAGGCAAAATGACCCTTCTTCTCCATGCAATATCTCTCTGATCCTTGGAATATCTTTCTCTAGTCTTGTTGAAACTACCATTGATTGTGCGGCCTTAAAACCAGAGTTCTAACGTATCAGATTTACACTGCTTGGACATGCACTGCATAAAAATACGTTTTCATAGTTTTTGAGATCAATAAGATGCATACTAGCTGCTGGTGGAGGAGACCCATGACCTACAAAAATAACTTGCACTCATTAACATTCTTTATTCAAATCACCATTTCTTATTGTTTGTCAAAAATCTTCACCTATGCTATTACTTTCTTGTTGTATTACTTCTTATTCAACAGTAAAAGACATTTAAAGCAAGGCCCTTCTGTCTAGCGTCTCATTTCACAATTGTCCTTTCCAAGTTGTTTTGCAAGTGATTTTAGTTCCAAATAAAAAAGAGAAGCTATTGCAACTCATTGAATTGCAAAAATCCTCCCAATGTAACAACCAGATGTCTAACTTGAAACTGGTTGGATGGGTTGTCAGTAGAGATAAGGGCAAAGCTTCTCACACTTTTTTCTTTGATCCTAAATTTTAAGCAAACATTAAAAGAATTGCTTCCTGTTGTCTGAAAAATCAGCATGTTTGTTTTCGGCAGTGGGGTACAGGATTATTAATGGCTGATCTTCAGTCAGTTAGATATCCCAAAATGCTTTTAACAGAGAAAATGGTGAGTCTGCATTTTTTTAGGTGTTTCACTTCTATAGTGCATCTGTTACATGCTTTGGTTTGGGAGGCTGAATTGTTTTTTAATCAACCCACTCTTCAAGACAACTCACTTAACACACTTCAAGCATTTTTAGAACAGGTTCTAGGCTATTTCTTGTGTTAGTACTGCCTTTTGTTGTTTAGTAACTCTTGGAGAAACACCAGTGTGGATGAAAATATGGCAGATCTGAGCAACAGTAGAAGTACAAATTACCTGTGCAAAGTAGATATATAGTTTAGAGATGCATCTGTGTCCTCCCAAAGTAAATGAGATTGTCACAAAAGATTGACTCCAGAGCGTAGTATGGCCATGTAGACTTAGCTGTCTTCAGAAATAATTCGTGTTTGTGTCAATAGTTGAACAACTTTGTCTGTAAGGTTTAATAGAGATGTTCTGTCTTTAGCAAAAAGTTTTGCCTCCCTTAAGATGTGATTTTTTTTTAAACACAAAAAATTAAGTTATGTAAATGAGGCCATCATCAGGACACATTTTTTAAACTATGTTGATGAACTATTTTTACTATTGTGTTCACACAAGGTGTGAGTTTGTAATAAATACCTCCCTTTTTGGGTGTGCTAACTTAAACTTGTTTCTTTTCCTGTTGCCCTTTTGTCTTGTAGAATGCTAAATCTAAGGCTGCCTTAGTAGACCATCGTATTCTTAAACTCCTGTTTTCAGCAGCCCTAATGTCTGGGGAAGGGAGGGATTGGTATTACATGTTAGAATAGTGTTAGACTATTGCTTCGGAACTACTTTCTCTGTTCTGTTTTGCTTAAAATATCTGAATATGTTGAAGATACACAACTGGTACGTGTCTGTATATCTTCATCCTAGCCTAGAAGAAAAGTCTCCTGATTTACCAGCTCTCCCTATGTGCTTTTCTCATCAGCAATTGACAACCTTCCTGAAATTTCATGCTAGGATAGTATTTCTGTAGTTATTTCAATTCACTAATTAAAATGTATAGCAATTCTTTTACTTTCTTGGCCATACTAATGGTATCTTAAGTTGGGATTTCTTTGCATTATCACATTGTCTGTCACTGGGTTAGTGCAAAACAATTCTGCTTCACTTTGTTTATCCACTGCAGAAAAAAATTTATACAATATTGCAAAAATGCAAGTGTAAATCCAAGGAAACTCTGATCTGAATGTGTTTAGCCTTATTGTTTTTGGAGAGTTACAGCATATTAGAAAAATGGAAGCTTCCTTTTGTAAATTGGCATTTCAGACACCAGAATTGCTTCTGCAGAACATTCTTTTCCAATTAAAGCATTTGTTTGACTTGTATGTGTTTTGGTTTTTAGAATTCTAGCTATTTGCAGACTTCTGTATCAAATGGTGGCAGTTACAGTGTTGCTTGTATGAACAGTTTTGTTCAAAGTATTTGTGTGCAAGATCTCTTTGTTTCTGCTCCACAGCCATTTTACCTACGTTGCATGGAGGCAGGGAAGAGAGTGCAGAATGGAATAAGCTTTCTGGAGTTTGAATCCAGGTCACTTGGCTAGCTTCCAGGAACTAGGCAATAATAGGCACTCTGACTGCTTTCCCTTTTTCATTCTTTCTTTTCCAATGATTTGAAACCTGAGAAAAGAAAACAAGTGGAATTACTCTGAATAAAATTAAAATGTTTCTAGGAACATTCTCACTCTTTCTGTCCAGTAGCTAGAAAATAGTTCTTTGTGTCTCTAAGTTTGCTAACTTGCTTTAATTTTGTGTCTACTGTCTTTCCTTTGATAGCAGGAGACCAAAAGTATTATGAACCTTGAATCTCATAACATTAAAGCTCGTTTCATGTGTAGAGAGAAAGGTTCTACTATAGCAAGCTAGAAGCCTTCTAGACTAGATATTTCATTCTGCTAACCTGAAACACGATAGCAGTGCTATGGGGACCATTTATAAAGTGATCTAATCATCCATGTGCTATGTCTTACAGAAGATGCAGACTACAGTGCCTTTGGTACAGATACTATGACAAGGAAGAAGAATGTCTTATCAAATGTGTTACGCCCTGATAATCACAAGAAGAAACCACACATTGTTATAAGCATGCCACAAGACTTCAGACCAGTGTCTTCTATTATAGATGTAGATATTCTTCCAGAAACCCATCGTAGGGTACGACTTTACAAATACGGAACTGACAAACCTCTTGGATTCTATATACGAGATGGCTCTAGCGTCAGAGTAACACCACATGGATTAGAGAAAGTTCCAGGGATTTTCATATCCCGGCTTGTCCCTGGAGGTCTGGCTCAAAGCACAGGCTTGCTGGCTGTCAATGATGAAGTACTGGAGGTGAATGGAATAGAGGTTTCCGGAAAAAGCCTTGATCAAGTTACAGACATGATGATCGCAAACAGCCGTAACCTGATCATTACGGTGAGACCAGCAAACCAGAGAAATAATGTTGTGAGGAACAGTCGGACTTCTGGCAGCTCTGGTCAGTCGACGGAATCTAGCCTTCCAAGTAGCACCCCAAATATTTTAGCAAATTCCTTGCAAGGAGAAGAGGAGAGTGATGAAGAGGACATTATTATTGAAGATAGTGGTGAGCCACAGCAGATTCCAAAAGCTGCACCTACCAGCGAAAGCCTGGAATCATTGACACAAATTGAACTTCTTCATGAATCAACACAAAATGGGTTCCTTCCTTCCAGTGAGATGAACTCGAATCATTCAGCAGGCAGCATTAACATGGAATATGAAGTACAAGATGCAGATCATAAGTCATTAGAAGAAGATGGAACTATAATAACACTGTGAAATTACATTGGTGTACTTTGTACTAAGTAAGGATGCCATATGTGTTTTAATTTGGCTTAATATGACATATTATACCTCTCCATCTACCAAGCACTGCAGTTAGATTAAAAGGAGGGCAAAAAAAAGTAAATACAAGAAGTTCAAAATTACGTAAGTTGGCTAACTTTGGTTAATTCTGCACTTCAGTGTAAATACTGCACAAAGACGGAAGATATATAATAATTGATAAATGACTGGAATTGGATGAGGAAAATTTTAATTGAAAATGAAGGATACCTAAGAGATGGCCGTGAGCTTTCTTTTAAAGGTACTTTTTTTATGCAGAATACTACTGATTCTATACGAGTGAACTTCCATTCTTGTGTGAGGTTACCTATCTCATGTACTGTGGTTTCATGTTTATCTGAAGAGCTGCTTATGTATGATGGAGCTGCTTTAGCCACTTCACTCCTGTTCTGGACTGCTATTTAGCTAGTAGAGCTGTTTGTGTGACTCTGCTTGTAAGGAGACTAAAAAATAAGCAGGAGATGGGGTGGGAAGAGATGTTCTTGGTTGGTCTGTTTGAGCAGCAGGGATCTGTCACGGTGGTCAGCAACTTGACACCAGCCTGGATTTGAAGGTAGGGACTTCCGAAGTTGACTGTTCCTTTGTAAGTGAATGTGCAACCACAGGCTCATTAGTCATGCACCTTTACTGGTTTTAATGGCCAGGTGAGCTTGCTTTTAATAACTATGATTTTGAAATTAAAATGTGAAAGTCTTAACACTTACGTATCAAAGCCCTGTTCTCATTTTAGTTTGCAATATTTAAGGATGTTATTGGATTTAGTTGCTAATCTCAGTAAAATTCAAAGAAATCAAATGTAAACTTAATGCTATGGAAATGATTTCTATGGTAAAATCACAGTTCTAGTAGAAGCTGTGAAGGTTTCTACTACCACAGGTTTGTTGTAGTGAGTCTGAACTACGTGAGAAGTGATTTCTTCAAACCTAAAGTTAGAACAGCTTAAATAAAGTTAAATCCCTGGTTTAAAAAAAGTTTTAGAGTGAGACTTTAATAGAACTTGCTTGAGCCATGTGATATTAAATTATTCATTATAATGAACTAAACTGTAAATGTGTATCTTTGTATCCCACTGACTGGGTGTTCTGAATATTACAAAGTTGCTGTAAGTAAAAAAAGAATACTGATGACAAGTCCTGATACTGTGAGTGCATAAGTATGCATGTTATCAGCTGCAAACTTACTGAGACAATTGCAGGGAGAGGCTTCTAGCATTATGCTTCCCCTTTCCCCTTTTAGTATTTCCTGCATTACCGCTCTGGCACTCAGTTCCCAACCTGACCCTTGTCTGGGAACATAAGTTGTGACAGGAAAATGAGATGGAGACTAATAGGATTGGGGAGGATGAATGGAGCTTCTCACCAGGGTTCCAGTAGTCTGTCAACCTCTAAGAAAGAAGTAGGACGCTGCCAGTTCTGTACTGTGGTACTGTGCTTCCCAGAAACTGTAGTTTAGGTTCTTGGAAGCAAGTTCTACCCTGTGGGGAGATAGCATGAGCAGAAAGGAGGCTAATCCCTTTCTCTTTTTCCCCCTCACTCTATCTTGAGGAAACATCTACCTCTGGTAACTTTACTAACAAGAGACTAACTGTAAGTGTAATGTTAAGGCATCTGTAAAAGTCTTTATAGGATATCAGAGGCTAAAACTGTATTTCTTCATGATTTTTGTAATGATGTAAACAAAATTGCTTCAGAAATTACTGTCGTTAAATTTTACTGAAAGTTTAAATTTGTATCTATGAGAAGTAGTATTTTAAAGCTTTCAATACCATTGGAGTTCATGTCTCATAGATGTCGAGAAAGGTATTTGTGCCCATTTTGGTAATGGAGAGTTAGCATTACAGATAATGGCAGTCTGCAAATACAGGTTAGAGTTCTGCTTTGTAGGATCTAGTTACAGTTTCTTCAGCATAAATATAGAGAGGCCCTGGAATCTTTTCCAACACAAGCAAGAATTTTGAAGTGTTTTACTTTGCTAATAATTATTAAAAATGAAGTAACTACATCCACTTAGTGTGAAATGAAGAAAATAAATGTTCTTTCTGCAATATGTACACTTTAAATATACATATTTTCTGTCAGTGCTGCTCTGTGCTTCCTTTATTTAAGGAAGATTGTTTACTTTGTCTTTTTTTTTCCCTTTTATCAAAGACTTTCCTTCCTGTATAAAGTCATCAGTGGAGGGTAACTGTCATTTATTATGCTAGTTTGCACTTCTGTGCCTTTTGTTTACTTGAATGTATTGTGAATAATCAAAGGAACAAAGGCACTTGGATGAGAAATGAGGACCGCAGATACAGAAAATGAACTGGTAATGCACTTGATACAGGTGCAGTGCTTTCATTCAGTGGAAATACCTTATGGGTCTAATGTGGTACGTGAGTATTTTGCAGCTTGGTTAATGGCTTTGAGCTATTAATTTATGCCGGAGGGCTGAGTCTGGGAATGCTGGTGGTGCGAGGTAACTTATTGCTGAGGTACAAACACCTAAGGCTAGTGGGCCACCAAACCCTGTGTTACCTAATCTGTACTCATAACAGATGCATGAATATTTTGAATATATATACCAGTATTAAGGACTTGTAGAAATTTAACAAGGGTCCCACTCTAAATTGCATGAGAATTCATCTCTTAAGACATTTCCTGGAAACTGATGAACCTAAATGTGAGATGATATTCTTTTTAACACATCTCATGTTCTGTTTTACAGAAACTTGGTAACATAGTGAAACTAAGCATTTGGGACTTGATTAAAAAATATTAAAGAATAAACCTAAAAATGTGTTAAGTGTGTATTTACAGTTACAATGACAGACTGCACAGCATATAATTGCTTAATGCTGCAGTTACCATAAAGTTTCTAAAGTTCTTCCATATCTTACTAATGCATACACTGTTAATTACAAAATATTTTTAAATTGTTACTTCAGGATGATCAATGGTTGATTATGAGTGGCTAAGCTTAATTTTATATACAAATGATACTGGGGTTCAGTATAAGGGTTTTTAAAATACGTTGTTATTGTTAGCCTTTCATTCACTACCTCCTAAATTTTTAACATCTTTGCAATTTTCTCCCTGGAAGAAAATACTTAAAGGCTTGACTGTTTTATATAGATTTTATCTTTAGCTAAAAATAAAGAAAAAAATCCAGAAGTGTTAGGGAGGATGCTACGCATGATTGACAAAATTACGCTGCTATTAATGTGATCTGTGTGTACTACGTGTCCTGTATATGTAAATTGTATTTTCAATCCAGATTTTATAAATTAATTTATAAACATCCAAATTATTTCAAAATGGAATGGAAAATGAAAGTTCCTTTGCCTAGTATTATATGTTGTGTACATGCATAGTGGGGCATCAAGTCATTCCTTACTTGCAACTGAGAGATTTAAGTGCACCTTAATAGGAAAAAGAACAAATTCTTAATGGAATTAAGATGCATTTATGTTGAAGTTCTGCTATGGTACTGGATAAGTCAAGCCTAACTGTGAATCATATTATTTTTTCCACAGCTGAATTAAATTTAGGACAATGTTCTCACAAGCTGTCTTTAACATGTGTATTTTTGTGAATATTATGTATTTTCTAATTAAATTTTACTTGCAATGTGATTTTTACATGAATGAACTTGTTTAAAATGTCAAATATCAGTATTTTTCTTACAACTTTAATGTATAATGTACATTGGTATCTCACTCAATGAAGATTGATTTTACAAAATCAAGGTAGATGTAGTTGTATATTAGTCTTATATTTTTACAGACTGGAATAATAAATGGATATAGAAATAAAATGTGTTTTTCCTCAATTACTTTGTCAGATAAGTAAAAATGAAGAAAAATGTATCCTCTTATTCAAGTATGAAAGTAGATAGGCTTCATTTTTTCTCTTCAGTGGTTGAGTGGGGTCTTTTCATAGCAGTCTTAAACGTTTGCTGCTTCTGCTCCCTCCTCTGGAGCAAATCTCTACATATGGAAAGCATGCAGGGGTTCAGAGCATTTGTCCTTCAGTCCTTTTGACAAATCTCTGGTGCATTTATTCCTACAGTAGCTGCAAATAACGAATCTTCATTGTATTGCTTGCCTGAGGACTGCTCATAGTGAAGTTTAGGTCAAGAGGCCTGGGAGATGTTTCCTTGTCCTCCATCATCTTTGCCAGGTGCTGCTGGTGATGTGGAGGTTTTCACTGTTACTATAAGTATTTGGTATAACGTTGCTATTAACGCTTTACCTTGAACCCATTCCACTTACAGGTGCTTTCTGCCATATCTAATGCTTTGGCAGCCCTTGTAAACATTTACTTAGTGACAAAAGACTTGAGTTTTGTTGAGCCCTTTTGTGTAGAGCTTTTGTTGACTGCTGGTCTCGGGGCCAATCGTGTGACTTCTGTACTTCCAGAATGTCGGGTTCAGTACTTTCCATCGTTGCCTGTGTAGCTATGGGCAGGTGACAAGACCAAGAACAGCATTATATTATCTAAATATTGATATGCAGCTGAAAGAACCTGGTCTGCTTCATCTGTGCCCTTGAGTCTGAATGTCTTGTAGCTGAAAGAAATTACACTTCAGGGAACTTGACTTCTCACCCTGTTCATAAAGCAATGCTGAAATTGGTATGGCATTCTTGAAATGGTGTGAACTTTAAAACTTCATCCTGCCTGTATTAAAATTCAGGTATAGTATTTTTCTAACTTAAAACTTCTATCCAAATGCATAAAGCTCTGAAACTGGGAGAGATTTCCAAGTTACTGACTCAAAATTCTTTAGCATTGTTATTGGAGTAAGAAATTATCTAGTATTGCAGCTGCAATTTTTCAAGCATCAGATATTTGGAATAAATTAGATATGAAAAATGAGGAGCAAAATCTGAAGGATGGCAGACAGACTGCACGATTAGACAGTAAAACAGCAAACAACTCAGTGTAGGCTAAGTTTTCATGTGTGGAGAAATCTGTCTTTTGCGCATGTAATGATGAATGCCAAGCTGATTTGCCTCTCAGGAGCCCATCCTGGGCTGTGATAGTCAGTGAAAACACAAGCCTCATACTTGCTAGCATAAAAAAACCAGACTGTGTTAGGAAAGGAATAAAGGGCAAAATGATAACAGAATTTGTCCCAAGTAAAACTCCCAAAGAATCAAGGAGGTGGATTATTTCAGGAGCAAAGACTCAGGAATGTGTCTTCAGGAATGTGTATATCTATGAGGATAAAGTAAGCGTGATAGGGTTGTTTTAGGTTGGAGAAGGTCTTGAAGAATAGACTAATTCCAATATTGACCTGGTCTGAACCTGCATGGGTGGCACAGTACAGAAGTTAATCTGGGGCACTGTAAGGTAGTGAGATGAAAATGCATACTCATGCAAGTCAGCAACACTATTTCTGCAAATCGCTATAATCCCTACTGGTAGTTTTCCTAAACCAAGAAACTAATTGTCAAGGAAGACCCTAACTTTCCCTACTGCTGCCTCCTTGAGGAAGGAATACAACTGTTGAATGCTGTGCAATAACACCTCTGTCCTTTAAATGCCAACAGTACTTAACTTTTCTTAAGGTCATGAGCTCTTAACAAGATATTAAGACTCCAGTTTTGTTATGAAAGTGAAAACTCGTGTATGGTTGCAAATACAAAGATTTTCTGGGATTTTCATAAGTAATGAATTGAAATTCCTCTTCTCCTTGGTATAACAACAAGAGAAAGATTCAGAGTAGTTCTAGATACGCCTTTGAAGATTTCTCGTTACCTTAAAACTAACTGTGCCATCCCAGTTTGACTTGCCTTAATCTCTTTTGATGAAAATATGTCCATGCAATACAAGTATCAATATTCAGATACTACTTTGTAGTAGTTGCATGTCGTAATGCTAGAGAGGAATAATCAGCTTCAAGGTAGCTTCATACATGGCTTCCAATAGTAGCAGGAGGAAAAATGTGTTGGATGGTAACAGTATTGTTCTTGGATGGTGTAGAAATATGCAAGAAATGGTACAGCTGGTTTTTGGAGAGGTGAGATTGTAGCCAAGATTTAAGAATGCAGACTCCTTGTGCAGCTATGATAGATCACTTGTGTACTTTCCCTCTCGAATAGGAGATAAATTTGTCCCTGAGGACTTAATGTAGTATGCTTGATTTTAAAAGTGCTTTAGAAATATGAAGCACAAAGCAATTTGAAGAAGTGCTGTGCTATTTAACCAGCGTTTCTTACTGCAGCAGTTCAGAAGTGTTGCTCATAAGATATAATTTCCTGTCCTTCCAATTAACATTCCTTTCTACTTGCAGTACCACTTTATTATGGGATAGTATAAGGAAATGCCTTGCATTTCATTGGTGTGAAAGACTTGTATCAGGCTCTGTGATGTTACGTTGAAGAAAGTACATAAGAGCATATTTATTGCCCCCGCATTTCCTTTCCACAGAGGAACATTGTTCTTTTCCCCTGTGGTGCAATAACTTCTTCAAAATACTTCCTTTTGAGCACCTGGTAATACCTAGGTACTGATATGGCTTTTTCTTTTGTAGTCACAGATACGTTAGCAATGCTGAGAAACAAGGAACAGAGTTTGAGTGACAGATGAGAACAGCAGATAATGTGAAAGGAGCCAGAGAAGGTAGGGGCATCATCCAGTGTGTATAAAAAGCATTTAGTTGGCGTGGTTACAACAGACAAAGCTGTTGTCATAATATGATACATCTAAATCAGTTCTGAAAATGAAGCCCAGTTATTCACAGCTGCAAGACATAATGAAGATAACAGTAAAAAGTAGGAAGCAAACAGGAGATGTGCTAATGAAGGAAGTAAGAGGCCTGGTGTGTTGCAGAAAGGAATACTTAATTTTGCAATAGGTAAAAGTTTGTTGCATTAAGCTGTGTTAAGGTGGTAAAATAAAAGATACGGTCTCTACCTGCAGGCTTGCCTCTGCAGACCCTTTATAGCCGTAACAATACCTTCTAGTCATAAAAGAGGTATTCTGTTGTGAGACACGAGAATTCCTAAAAAGCTTTTCTTTTTCTTTTTCTTTATTGCTTTGCTATTGTTCTGTTTCCTGTGGAGCCAGGAAAACAAAAATTTAAAAAAATGAGTTCTCATCTTCCTGTTGGAGGATGCAAAGGATTTGGAATTCTTAAAATGCTGAGGAGAAAGTATTGAATATATAAACATTTCTCTGACTTTCTGAATGCTAAATAATGTTACAGAAAAACTTGTGCTTTTAATTAGAAATTTTAAATGCTAATAGCTTAAATCCCCTAATAACCGTGTTAATGTCTGCCCTTCATGCTCTCTGTCCTGCAAACATATGAATAAATGAGCTGAAATTTAAAAAGAGCTAAAAACTACTTGCAAAAGACAATTCAGGTGTTTTATTAAACACTGAAATGCTATTAACTGTCTTTCAAAAATACTTCAGGTGGTTAGTAACTGGATCTGTATTATGTCTAAAAACTTTGGGGTTTCCAGTCATCCTGCAAAGTTACTATGTTGAGAAAATGAAGCAATTCAACACGTGACTTTCCTTGTATTTTGACTGTGGTTTTTACTGATAAGCTGTTAGGATAGTGATGATAGAAGGGTTATCCTAACCTAACAGCTGAGATACAGAGGTCACAATGCCATTTGGTCATAGAAATACAATGCATTATGTCTTTTTTTCACACTCTTTTCTCTTGAGAGTTTTCCTCTACAGTAAATCATGCCAGCTCTAAAGCTCACATGGAGGGCACAGTCTGTATGAAATAACTGGGGGGAATCCAAGCTGGTGTTACACTTTCAAAACACCTGAAATACTCTGCCCAGTTCCTTGTGTTTCTTCTAAACATACCTCTTCATGTTCTTCCTTCTACGATAGATAACTTAGTTTTGTAACAGTTGATCTGTGATCTACCAGAAGCTAGGAATACTTCCTTCTGATCTGGTAAAGCTTCCCACATGCACTTTCCAAATATCACTGAAGTTTTCTTGGGTACATCTTTCCCTGATAGAAACATTTTTTGCAGAGATACAGAATACAAACCCTTAGGGACTGCAGTATCAATGGTACCGCAGTGGCTGAGCAGAGAACAGGTCTCTGTGTTGTTAACTCTGCAAATACATAGCAAGAAGGCTGCGCAGACCTGGAGAGCTTCAATGGAAACAAGAAACAAAGTGCCCAGAGATGCCATGTGCTGTCTCTCTATGCAGTGCTGGTCAGTGGAGGATCAGGTTTTGCAAATGCCTTTCAATTTTTCAGATAAGAAATTTTTAGTGTAGAATAAAAGGGTTGGTCTTGTGCTACTGTTGAGATGACATGTACTAGATTCAGCTCCCTGTGTGTATCCCTACTCTTGCAAAAAGATTTGGAGAAATCCTACAACTTATTAGCTCTTTCTTTTGTTGCTTCAAGTACTTCTTCAAGCGTGGCTGCTTTGATCTTCTCTGCAAACTGCAGACTATAAATTAAGCTTTTTCTTATAAATGCTAAATTGAATTTAACTTTCCTCCCATGCAGCAATAATTTGGTCTTATCCAAAGCCAGAAAAAGCTTTGGATGACAGTGCAGCCCTTTTGTGGCTCTGCGTAGTTTTACATAGTATACAATTCTAAAATTAGATAATGCTTCTGACCCATTAGTGGGAAATACTGCATATTGCTTTGTTTCTGCTACTAGAATCCACTTAACCTTAGTGTGAGTCTTCCGTACAAGATGCATGAGCCAAATCTGTTGCAAGGGCAGGCTGCTTCTAACCTCTTCCAACTGTGAATAACACTGTTACTGAAAAGAAACTCCTCTCCCTGTTCTATCTTTGATGGATCATTACTTACCAGGTAGGTCCCATTTCCTGCTTGGGGGAGGAAGAACAATGAACAGAAAAGTTGGCTGGTTTTGTCTCAACTCTGACTGCTGTCTTGATCTCTACAACACTTTGATTTAAGAGTGTGTTTTAAAGAAGCCTAATACAAGGAAGAACATATTCTGTGAAGCATCATCCAGAAGGCCTAAGAAGAGCCTCTTCAAACTGCAGGTTTCCATAGGTCATCTCCCAGCTCCATCGTCAGGCAGAAGACCAGGATGTTTTTGTGACTTAAGAACTGTGTCAGCAGTTCTGCTCTGCTTAATATAAAATTGAACGTCTCTAACCTTAAGTCATTCAAATAGCTTACAAACAGGGCAGGGAGAAATTCTGAGCACCTTAAAGCTGTACTTTCAGCTGCAGCCTTTAATTTCCAGAAATTTTAAAAAAACAGACATCCAGTCAGTCTGGTGCATCTGATAACTGCCTGACTTAGTCTCTGCCCTCCAGGCTGCAGCACGGGCTTCTTACAGCAAAATGCTATGTGAAAACTGGATTTGAGGAGTGCCAAACGAGGCGGTGAGGGAGGGGGAGCTCCGTGCCGGTGGCGCAGGGTTACTTAGCGCAGGGTTTGTTGAATCCCCATTCTCTGGGTGAGGTGTCGTGACTTTAAACAAACGTTTCCTATAAACCTTTAGCCCTTGGCTCTTCCGAGGGAGCGCCGCGGCTCTGGCTCCCACCTGGAGAGAAGGAGAGGGAGGCGCTACCCCTGCGCCCCAGGGCCCAGGTTTTCGGTTGCAGCGCCGCGAGGTGGCGCGCGCGGCCCACGGCGGAGGGCGGAGGCGGGACGGACGGGGGCGGGGCGACTGCAAGGGCGGGGTCAAGGGGGCGGTGCCATCCGTGGGACTCACGCTGCGGCGGGAGGAGCGAGGGGCGGGGCGACTGTAGAGGGCGTGGTCAAGCGAAGGGCGGGACCGCTGCGAGCTCAGCCGGCACCGGCTGCCGCGGGGCTGATGCTGCGGCCGGAGGAGCCGTCGGAGCCGTCGGAGCCTTGGGCGGGGGCGGCGGCAGAGGAGAGCGGGGTAGGAGGGTGGCGCAGGGGAGGGCGCGGCTCTCAGGGGGTACCGGTTGTAACGGGCTGTCCTGCAGGGACTTCTGCCCCGCTGTCCGGCGGGGATGCGCGGGGAGCCCTCCGCCCGCCCGACTCCGGAGCGGCCCTGGCTCGGGACCTCGTCTGGTTTCTGGAGGGAGCCGGATGTTCACGCTCCCTCCAGCTGAGGAGGGCCTGGTCCGCGGTGCCCCGTGTCTGGGATGCGGTGTTGGATGAAGTTGAGTTACTGCTGAGCTCCTGAATAGCTGAGTAAGTGTTTCCGTGCTTCTCTCCTCAACAAGCCGGTGGCTGGGGGTGCTGCTCTGTTCTTTGTGGAGGCCCAGTCTGCAGGTGAGGGTAGGGTCAGGCCCAGAGCGCTGGAATGATGCTTAGTTTGAGGCTCCTGGGCTCAGTTCCCCGAGCCCGGCTGTTGAGTTCAGGCAGGATGGTCACGGCGGTGATGTTGTTAGCACACTCATCATCGCGGTCACGGATAGGGAACGTTTCAGATCCCCGACAGCAGAGAGGGAGGTTTTTAAGTTGCACTTTGTAGGAAAAGACAGTCCCTCCCCACCCGCAAAAAGAGAGGAAGGCTACAAAAACAGAAATGAAGAGCACTTGGGCGCATCCCCCTTTCTGACCTGTAGGTAGCTCCTATCCCACTTGATGGTGGTGATGTAAAGTGAATAACGTTCTCTTTGGGCAGATTATTTAAAATTTTCTCAAGAAAACAGACACTCCTAAATCAATCTTTACAGCAGCTTCCCCTCCCCATCCTGCTACCCCCCCCCCCCAACAGTGAAGTGTTGATGTGGTTTATTTTTGTCTCCAAGGAAGAAAACGAATGGGAAACTCTTCTTCAGTTTCAGTATTCAGGATATTTTTTATATTTTTTTTCCCGTGCCTCTCCCTTGACATCGTCTCTCTCATCAATGTCATCTCTCCACATGTGGTTATTTATGATTTGCAATAAGTCAGATCACTTACATCCAAATCTTGGCATCTTTGTTTTGTTTTTTTCTGTTGAGCATTTTCAAGGAGATGATATAATGCTTAGTCCATGATACCCACATAATTTTCATGTGGTTAAATCACTGACAGCTTTTGTCTTAGTTCTTGATTAAGATCTACTTTATTATTCATCTACACATCTGGAGTGGGCCAGAAACAAGTGCTGTTAATGAGATTAAGAGTTATAAAAATGAATTTTCAATTTGAGATGACATTGCAGAGTGAACTATTTAGGAGGGAATAAATTTCATTAAAGTATTAGTTCATGTCAGCTGGATTCTATCAATTTTATAAAGTACCTCTCATGCTGGTTTTACCTAAGAAATAAAGAAGACCTGCCAATTAATAAAACAAGTTCCCTGTATAGTGTTGTATGGACCAGATTTTTGTAACTGAGTGTCAAGCCTGTCAGTTCTTAGAAGGAATACAGAAACAACTTGTGTTCTTTCCTACTTGCAAGTCATTCTGTTTCCTTCAGGCTTCCTCAGCTGAAATTAAACCCTTGTTTTAACACTGATCTCTCTTGATTTTTGCTTATATTAGTATCTGGATCAAGCAATGATATGATTTAGGTATTTCCCTACTTTGGGATTAATCACAGCTATTGTGGAATGTTACATGTCTTTTCCTGTGGGCCTTGCCTTGCTAGCTCAGCTCTGTCTCATATCACAGTGTTGTGGAAATAAGAATGAGGACTTTCAGTTCCTTCTCACAAAGAGTTGCTTTAGTTTTGCATTTTTTAAATTTTGTAATTAGCAACAACAATTTCCTCCAGCATATAACTCCTAATTTTCATTATGATTTTTAATTTTGAATAGCAGTTGTAGCAAATGAGACTGACAATGATGAATGCAAAATAAGATATTTGTTTAGTCCAGTAGAAGCTTTTGCTTAAATGAAAGCTTTCCAGCATATGCTGCATGACATATTATTCTGCCTGATTTGAATATTTCCTGAAAATAGCTACAAAATACTTTAGTTTTACTATTGACATACACTTGCCATTCTGCTGTTTTTGTTTTCCCTTCTACACTGATGGTTTTCCCTTTGTAAGGGTTTTTATTTCAGCATTCTGAAGCTGGCATAGGAGGACATCGTACTGAAGATCCTGTTACTTTTCAGCAATATTGTAATGTTCCTGCTGGAGTCTCTAATTTTAGAGAGCTGTGTGATTTTCTGGTTTGGATATTTTTAAAGTTTTCTATGCTTACCTTTTCATCTTAATGACATGCTAGGAGAACACTTCAACTTCCAACAAAGGCAGCTTAACTTTTTGAGTGAAAGCAGAAGGCTTTTTGGAAAACTTTGTAGAAGAGATTTAGAACTGAATTTTCTTTTTTTGTGTTCTTTAATGAAGTCTGATAAGTTAGAACACTGTATTCATACCTCCTGGGCCTGAACAGTTGATGATATAAAATACTTGACCCAAATCTTTTTATCAAGGAGCAAGCTTGGTATTAGGGGAAAAAAAATCCTTGGAAAAAGCAGGTAAATTCCTTTAAGGTTGAATGGGAGCATAATGCTGAGGCAAAATGAAAAAAGGAGTGATGGGGGAGTTAAAAAAGCTTATCTTACCCAGGCTTGGAATAAAGAGGAAGGAGACTGCTGTTGAGTAATAAAGACATTTGAAGGGAGATTGCTGAGAAAGGGAGATTGCTATGGCTACAGTATATACTTCATAAAAGAAAGTCTGAAAGAAAAGCTAACCTCAACGCTAGACTGTGTATTTTTTCCCTAAGTTACAAAATTCAGTCATGATTTTAATTTTATTTTCTTTCAATAAATAAACAGGAAATTCAACAGTGCATATATGGGAACATTAAAATGCCATCTGGAAGTGATGCTGTTGTGCCTTGGGCTAAGGTTTCATGATAAGTTAATGTTGCTATTGAAAGATCCAACCTGTCTATTCCACTTGCTACCTGTTTTCTTGGTCAGTGCCAGCCTTAACTGCAATGAATTGAGTTGAAGAAAGACCTGAGATAAAATGATATGGCAAAAAAAGTTAATAGTTTTCAACCGAAAACAATTTCCTTGTTAGTTCCACTGTGAATGTCTGTCCTCTCCCATGTGAAGGGTTGGCTTCAGGGGCATACTGAAAAGGGTGCATTACTTTTGTTTCCAATGCCAGCTTATATAATTTTCAAATGATTCCGAAATTACAATCTTAACTAAGAAACACTTGTCCCTCTGTATTTTCATCATAATTTTAAAATGTGTTTAGTGGGGTTTATTTCAGATATGATAAATATACAGTGAGTTGTATAATCGCTTGGAAGGAGCTGGTATAGTCAGTTTGGTAAGTACCTCATCACAAATGATGGCAAATATGTTGTTGATCCTGCAATTTGCAATAGGCCCCTCTTAACCGTTTCTGAAAGTGTCTTAAATGCATTGAGCCCTTAGAATGTTTTCTCTTTTGCAATTCATATGGAACTAAGTATTTGTGGTTGAGTCCTTTTTAAACATAGTATATTGGCTTTTTTATGTCTAGTGTGTTTTTATAGTGGTACGCCTTGAAGAAATAATGTTAAGTGGTTTGTTTCCATCTATTTTCCATTGTTTCTCACTATTGTCTTCTGTTATGTTTCAGCTTATGTAACTCTCTTTAAAGATTAACTGTGAATTTGATTTTTATTCAGTTCTTCTCAGTGGTGTCAATAAGCTTTGCTTCTGTCCTGTAACACATGCTACTCCAATGTTTGAATCTTTATGAATATTATGAATGCAAGGTGCTCATGGTAGCTATAAGAAGGGCTGGCAATGCCAGCAGGCTTGCTGCCTGAAGCATGTTTGCAAGTTCAGTCAGAGCAGTACAGAATCCTGTTCAGCTAATGCAACTCCTTTAAGTGGATGTTTCCTTAATGTATCCTCTGTCAAATTAGTGGAATTTACACCTGCTTCTGCATGCGTGCAGTTAGTGATTGCTACCATTAAACAGCCTCTTCAAAGCTGTAAGTTTGATGTCAGTTTTGAACAATGTCCTTAAGCCAACTGGGCTCATCCTAAACGTGGCTGCGCTAGTGGTGTCGAGCCGGTGAAGCCGACTGTGCATAGGCTTGCCAAGAAATGTCAGGAGTTTGAAAGAATTGTTCTGTAGGCCATCTGATGCTTGTACCACCCACTGAGATTGCTCTGCTGTAAAATGCACTTAGCTAAAAAGCTAGCAATTATGTTTCTCTGCCTTGTGAAGACTTCAAGAAATCGGACTCAATGCTTACAAATTTTTCACAAATTAAATGTATTATAGTATTTGAAAATGTCTTATTTGAAAAGAATGGCTTTTCCTGTTGTTTAGCAGTGATCTTACCAAAGTTAGCCGATGTGCAGTGGGGAGGAAGAGTACTCCTTCTTCCTGGGGAGAAATTAGATGTGGAAATTCTGTTCCTTCATTTAGGCATGCAAAGGAGCAGCAGAAGGAAAACAGCTTTTCCTCACAGAAATCTTTACCTCAGCTAGACATAGAACAGATTGTTAGGGGATATAAACTCATGTTAGCACCACTGAAATCCATGCGTTGATTTACAGCATCTATAGATCCTTCCTGATAAACCTGTGGAGGCTAATGTGTCTTGAGGTTTCTTCTGTCCAGGTATGTACACAAAAAAAGAGGTGGTGAAACTTCTGTGGTTTTAGGTTTTAAGCCTTGTATAAGTGCAATTACAATGTGAATGTGATGTGATCGTTTATGCCACAATGCAGCTTTTGGTGGGTATGTTTGGGCTCTTGGCTCCAGGCAGACGTTATTGCAGCTGTTGAGTTTTTTCCGGAGTTCTGAATATGGGCTCATCTGATACGGGGAAAACATTTCAGCAACTGTCTGAAACTGCCCTCTGAGCACCTCTTGGTTTTCTTTTGTGACGCTTTGCTGCAGAATAGTCAGAGTGGTTTGGTTTTCTTTCTTTTTCTTTTAGGTATTTGCTAATGGGTTGGATTTGGGGGCGTTCTAGCAGTGAATATCATGGGCTGTAGCTTCAAATCGCCTTTTATAAATCATGCTTTGTTGTTACATCCATCTGCAAGTGTTAGAATAAACATTTCTGCTTCAAAACTTGAGTGAGATGCTTGGCAAGGAACTCTTGCTGAAATATATGAGGCTGGAGCAGCTCCCATATGAGGGTAAGGCTCAGAGAGTTGGGGTTGTTCAGCCTGGAGAAGGCTCAAGGGAGACCTTAGAGCAGCCTTCCAGTACTGAAAAGGGGCTACAGGAAAGTTGGGGAGGGGCTCTTTATTAGGGAGTGCAAGGACAGGACAAGGGGAAGGAAGATAGCAGAGGAGTCCACAAAGATGATCAGAGGGCCGGAACACCTCCCATACAAGGACAGGCTGAGAGAGCTGGGCTTGTTCAGCCTAGAAAGCTGAGGAGGGGCTTTTTATCAAGGTGTGCAGGGATAGGACAGGGGGTAATAGTTTTAAGTTCAAAGAGGGGATATTTAGATGAGATATTAGGAAGAAATATTTTACCATGAGGGTGGTGAGGCAGTGGCACAGGTTGCCCAGAGAAGTCGTGGCTGCCCCATCCCTGGAGGTGTTCCAGACCAGGATGGATGGGGCTTTGAGCAACCTGATCCAGTGGGAGGCGTCCCTGCCCACGGGAGGGGGGTTGGAACTGGATGGGCTTTGAGGTCACATGCAACTCAAACCATTCCATGATTCTGTGATTGCAGGTTTAGTTGCCCACTGGCAGCGAACTGGCCGTGAGCTCTAGAACCCAGAGCCCCTGTTGTTGGGCAGATGTTGGGGACACCTGGTCGCCTCCTGGTGCAGGAGCGAGAGGCACCTCCCAGAGCCTCCACATTCCACATTGCTCAGTCCAGTGAATTCCGCGTGCTGGTTCTCGCACGCCTGGAGCGGGCAATGTAGTCGTTCCTACACAGGCTCCTCTTGGGCTCTCCAGCGTCGTGGCAGCTGTGGTGAGGCAAGGGCAGTGCTCTGATGCCCCTGAGCCCGTCGAGCCCCCCGCCTGGGCCCTGACCCCAGGTGAAAGCACTGGAGGAGAGGCCTGCGGGGCTGTCGAGCAGGCGGCGCGTGCCCCCAGCCCATGTCCCGGCGCGTGCCCCCAGCCCATGTCCCGGCGCCCGCCCGCCATCTTGACAGCGCGGCCGGCGCGGGCAGGGCTGCAGCCCCTCGCGCGCAGGGGGGCGCCGCGACCGCGAGGTGGCGCCATGGCGCGAGCCCGGAACGCCCTCCCCGGCCCGCGCAGCGGCCGAGCCGCAGGGCTCAGCGATCCCGGTGTGCCCCGGGCCTTCCCGTTAGCGCAGGGTTCAGCAACCCTGGTGTCCCCGGTGCTTCCCATTAATGCGGGGTTCAGCAGTCCCTGTGCCCCCCCGGTCATAGGATCATGGAATCTTTTGGAAGGGACCTCAAAGCCTATCCAGTGCCAACCGCCTGCCATGGGCAGGGACACCTCCCACTGGATCAGGGTGATGAAAGCTCAACCCAACCTGGCCTTGAACACTTCCAGAGATGGGGCAGCCACAACCTCCCTGGGCAACCTGTGCCAGGGCCTCCCCACCCTCATCGTGAAGAATTTCTTCCTAATGTCTAATCTAAATCTTCCCCTTTCCAGTTTAAAGCTGTTCCACTTCATCCTGTCAATACTTGCCCGAAAAAAACCCTCTTTCCCAGCTTTCGTGTAGGCCCTTCAGGTACTGGAAGGGTCCTCTAAGGTCTCCCTAGAGCCTTCTCTTCTCCAGGGTGGACAACCCCAACTCTCTCAGCCTCTGCTCAGGGTTGAGCTGTCCCTGTGTCCCCAGTCCTTCCCGTTACCCCAGCTGTGTTATGAAGCCTTCCGAGAAGCTGCACCGATGCCCCAGCAGCTGGATGGTTTTGATGGTGGCACCTGATGCAGACAGAGATGGTGTGTGTGACAGTAGCGCCCATGGGCACCGCCCATGGATTGAGGTCACCATGCTGGGTGCTGTTCAGATCCAGCGGGCAAGTTGTGTCTGTGAAGGGCCTGCAACCAGAATGGAAAAGAGGAGTCAGACGTCAGGAGAGATTTCTCCACTGAAATGCACTGTGTCAGGCACTGGAACAGGCTGCTCAGAGAGGTGGTTGAGTCACCATCCCTGGAGGTAATTAAAAGACAGATGAAGTGCTCAAGGATATGGTTTAATAGTGGACAGGTACGATTGGACTCGTTGATCTCAAAGGTCTTTTCTAACCAAGCGATTTTATGATTCTATAGGTTGGTGCAGGTGGAATAACCAAGTGGGGAGTCCTAATTAATGGTAGTGGTGACTGATACGCTGTGCAACATTTGTAGCACAGCAATTGTCTTGGGCATTGTCGATGCCTAATTGTTTGGGATAAGCTGTTTAGAGCAGGAAGTATGTGTCACTGTTTGGCTTACCCCAGGCTGTCTGCATGTAGTGATGCTGTCTGAAGGCGCTGTGGGTTATGGTGTTGATTGTAAAAGTGGGATCTTTGCAGCCAACTTTACTTTCCTTCCTTGGGCTAAACAGTTTAAAATTATGTAGAGGTACTGCATTTTAACCCTCTATGAGTGTTTCAGAGAGCACTAGGTCAGATAGCATGGACCAAGTTTACTTAGAGGAATCCTCTTCTAATCACTGATGCACAGACCATCTCACCTTCTGTTAGCTTTTACCACAACAATTTTGTTCTGTCTTCAAGCACCTTGTGTAATGCTGTGTCACTGGCAACTACAATGGTTGCTAATTGTGTTGAAAGTGCTTATAATGGCAAGAAGTGCCCAGTCAACATCTCCTTGGAGACTTGTTGCCTATGAGCTATTTTGTTGGTTGACGCTTGGGATTTGCATAGATAAATGGAAAGGGGCAGGAAATAAGAAAATTATGTGACCAGTGTTTCGTAGGCAATTGAAATGCAATTTTCTGGATTTATTCTTAAGCAGCTTTAGCAAAAGAAAGACATTGGTGGGCTGGCCTTTCTGCACCATTGTCTTCTGTTCACAGAAAAAATGCCAGTATTGTCTCCGGATCATCTTTCCACTTTTTTTGTTCATATACCCCAATGTTGTGCCTACTCTCAAGGACAGAACTCGCAAGTTGTAGACAGCCCCATAGCAGTCTGGTGTTGTCTGCAAGAACCCATTGAAAACTCATTAACATACTTGACACAGTTTATGCAAAATATCATTCTGCTAACCAGTGATTATTATAATTTGGTTATGGGACAGATCAATCTTGCACTTTGGATGTGAACTCTGCTCAAGAGAAGTGAGGCCATCATCATTGTTCTAGGCAAATCAGTCAGCAATAGAGCCAGATATTAATAATTTTTTGACTTCTATCAGAGGTTTCTGGTTTTGTCATTGGTATGTCCTGCTTATGGTAAAGAGGCATCATTGCTTCCAGAAAGAAGTAACATAGAGTGGAAGGAAGCAGAAGCTTGACTCATCAATGTCTCACGTGGTTAGTAGGGGACTTGGAAGGAGAAATAACTACCTTGTAGGAATGGTTCAGTGTTAGTGGCTGTTTAAACGGTTCTTTTTCCATTCGGCTTTTGACAAAAATAGCTGTAAAGCAGCATGTGACCCTCAGAACATGCAGTGTCTTTTGATATATCTTGGCTTACATTTGTCAGCTTTAGATTCACTAGTATGGCACATTTAGTCTGTGCAAAATCTGGAATAGAAGGGATTGGTTTATTTGGAAAAAAAATCCTAAGCTTGTTCCTGACAGGTGATGATTTCTTCAGTGATAACCACATTGCCTGCTCAAAGCAAGTGGTTTGAATCAATAGCTGTTCACTGCTGATCGTATTTTGTCTGATTTACTATTAAGTTCATTCGCTCAATTCTTCTGTTTGAGAGCTAATGTTAAGGTTTTATATGAACCTTATGCTTTTTCCCATTAGCAAGTATGCACCTTACATTTTTGGCTCAGCCCTAGGGAAGATGGTTAGCTTGTTCAGATGGATCCAGTGAGCTTTTAAACCTCCTGTGAGACTTCTTTTCTTGACAGCCTTTTCTAGAAAAAAACCACTTGCCTAGTTTTAATACACTATCTTTGCATTGCCCCTGAAAACGTTTTTCCATAACCTGCAGGCTGTGTGTAATTCCCTAATACGCAGATTTCTGACCGCATATGGGAACATCAAAGCACTGCAGTCGCTGTGCTGATTCTGTGCCTTTCTATCCAGTACCTACAACATAAATTCCTTTCAGTAGCACATCTAGTGGTGTCTGCAAATCTGATAAATATAATCTAGAATTTGAACTGATTCCAGCTTCTGTGCCTAGCAATAGTTCGGTCTTTTGTCCATGCCAACAATAGTCAGGGAGAATCTTTCTTTTTTCAACTGGACATTCAGTACAGTATTCACATAGAGAGATTTGCCTTTTCTCTTTTGAGTGTGCTGCTCCTTTTCACTTGCAGGTATGCTTGATGCATACATTTGAATACTTCAATGAGGAAAAACCTGGATCCTCAGTGCAATGAAGACAGAATGCTATTTCCAGGGTCACAATGTTGTACCTGACTAGGCACAGCATGGCACAACACTTGAAGTGGTCGCTTGTACAGGTGATAAGTTACAATGATGATGTAAATGCAGTTCAGTGTGCCTCACGCTTGCCGTGGAAGGAACATCTTGCAATGAAAAGATTGTGCTAGAAGAATTTTAGTGCCAGTTATTTAGCTTCTTCTGATGTCATCTTTAGGGCACTATCTTCAACAAAGAAAATTAATCTTTTAAGTGGCTTCAGATCCTCTCAAGTATAATTATCAAATTGTGATTTTTAACTGTGCTATGATTTGAACCAGTGATACAAAAGCAAAAAATTTCTTTGTGATAACCAGACTCTTGTACATGCTGTTCTTATTGTTTCCAAGGGTCATTGATGGTTACATTTTTAGATACAATTCTTTGTGCTTCTTGTATATCTTCAAGCATGGTTTAAAATTATGCTGTTCAGAGGTGCACTGCTGGTTTAGCTACATGTGGGAATTCACTACTTCCATTTATTTGGCTCCTAATCCTTGAAGAGGATGTATGGATAGATACAAAATCTCTGCTTATGTTTGATACTCCTCTTTTTTTTTTCCTTTGAATGTTGATCCTCAAACATCCTCACAAGTTTATAACACCATAGGTTAGTAGTTTTCCAGCCATTGAATGTTCTTGCAGAGCTTGCCCCAGGGAAATTCTGTGTTTATAAATCTTTCTTTATTATGGTTCCACAGACCAGCTGCTAACTGCTTATCTTTGTCTCATGGACTTACAGTCTCAAGACCTCCTTGCTGAGGCCCTAAGTGTGAAAGCAGGTTTCATCACTGCAAAAAAGAGAAGAGGAGATTGTTTTCTTCAGTTCACTGTGGCTGGGGTTTGCTGATTTTACACAAACGTACCAACCTCATTTTTTTCTCTTTTCTCACTGCTGAGCTGTTCAGTTTACAGTGGTTACTTTTACTATTGATCCTTTTATGTCACTCTGTTTTAGCATATGGGATCAAAGACTGAGAAAGAATATAGAAAGATCCTTGAAAAAAAATCATTGTGACAACTACAGTTTTCACAGTATCTTTGTCTTGTGGCTCCTACTATTTTTTTTTTAATTTTCCTGAAAACAATAATAGTTTTTGTAAAATACAAAATATCAAGAATCTATGCTTATTTAACTGGTACAGCTTGAACTGCAGTGTGTGCAAGTATGAGGACTCACTGTCCTGCATGCAATGTGCCATTCCTGGTTTGTGTTCTAATTTGTCATTCCTACCCTGGTTGTGCTGTCTCCTAACTGACTGTGGAGCTGTTGGTTTGCTGCCTCCTTGAGCTTGGTCTTGCTGACTTGAATTGTTAGAAGACAAAGCTGAATCAAACGTTCCCTCCTCCAATTACCATAGTAAAACCTTCTAACAGGAATACAGGTTTTCTCCCATGGACTGCTGTGCTTGTGCTGAGCAGTCTGCTAAATCCTCAGTAAAATAAAGTAAAATACATTGCACAAGGGGAAATAAATCTTGTTTTATAGTGTGGGGTTTCAGACTGATCCTGCTTTCTGTGGCTCACGAGAGGTGGCTGTACCAAGAGAATCATTTCTCTTTGTCATGTGCTGACTCTTCTTGAACTCCGCTGTCGCTGTGGTTCTGCAGACTGCTGCAGAATGACTCTTCTTGAATCATATTTGCATATCATTTCATTTATTCACAAGGCTGCTTGCTGGAAAATCAGTTCTCCCGTGTCTTGTAGTGGTTGTTTGCTTTTACCCTTAAAGAAAAATGGTTTAGATTCGTGCCGTGTCTGCTCTGACCTTGGGTTGATTGTTTCTGTACAACATATCTCTCTTTCTGGCTCTGTCTCAAACTGTGTTTATGTTTTTCGTAGTTATCTAGCATTTAGCTGTAAGTGGCTTTTCCCCAGTCCCTTCTGAGACCAACATCAGCTAGGTTTGTTACCTTATCTTCAGAAAGTCCAGACTCAAATTTTAGTCTGATGTATTTTACCCAAGTATGAACCTCACCTAGAACAGATCACCAATCTGATTGTCACTTGTGCTTCATGATAGAGCAGGGGTTTGGGTTTTTTTTGCCTACTGTTCACCCCAATGAATGCAGTAGAACAAACCTGGAATTCATCTGCTTCAGCTCTTTCCTTATGTATCTGTTCTGTATTTTTACTTAACATTAGAAAATACATCTGACTCCATTCACAGGGATCCTACCCCAGTGTGCTCACTTCCTCTTGGATGTAAAATACCTACTGTAAAGATAACAAAGTGTGCCTGTGTATACAGCTACATCACTGCTGGGGGAGGTGTCCAAATGCATATTTGGTGGATGTAATGCTGGGACCAGCAATACAGGACATACCTGCTGGTTTGTTTACAATAGAAGGCTACTATGAGTTTCATATGTCTGTCTGATCTCCTACTACAGAACACTTAGAGCGCTATAAAAGCACTTGATCTGCATGTACTCATTTTAGTAATAAAAATACCATAAAGTCTTACTAGGAGTCACTTTATATGTATATAGCTTTGTCTATACTCAGCTTTTAAAAACACAACTTAAAAAGAAAACATACAAATCAGTCATGTGATCATCAGTAAAACATCTAAGTACCTGTTAGTGTTTATAAAGCATGGTCCATGGAATAAATTACTTTATAGCAGATTCTGGATTAAATGTCAGTATGCCCAGAAATTTCCGTGGAGTATTAGCCTAACTCCAGGTTCTCACTGTTGTAGCTAAAAGATCCTTACTCTTCCTTGCAAAGTTGAAGGAAGAATATCTTCTAGCTCAGTCTTTGGGACAAAAGTCTTTCTTGAAGGGATCCTCATTCTTCTGTATTCTTTAAATCTGTTAAAATTGTTAGACAGAACACCTTTAATCCAGAAGTGAACCAAGACCTATACTCCATTGTAGCAGAGAAAGAAGACTTGGGCTCAATTGCTTCTTATTTCTCTTGTCAATGGTTGCTGCCCTGTTTGGGTGTTTTAGAAGAAGTTTTCTTGGGTTTGCTAGATCTTTCCCTACAGAGAGCTCTTGCTAGTTCTTGTCTTACTGATCATTTTTGCCTTGTACATTGCATTAGCTATAGTGCTCTGTTTAGAAGTATGTGTTACTGCCACCTAACATAGCGTTTTCAGTTGTTTACATAGGAAATTGTGTAGTTTCCTGTATAAACAGAACACTTAGCAGAATTTCAGATAAGGTTCAGGCTCTTATATGGATATCAGAAACAAGCTCTGGTATTAGGTCACTTATTATTATGGTACCTGATAGGGGTTAGGGAGCAGAGGCTTTCTCTGAGGTGCCTGTGCTATAATGTTGCTCTCCTGAAAACTCTCATCCTGAGCTCCTGTTGAAAGTAAGATACTAGAAATAGTATGCTCAAAGTTGTGGCCCAGGACAGCCATTTCCTTGTTTCTGTGTCGATGCCAGTCTGCATTGCAAACTGAATTGTATATTAGGTGTAAACAGTTCATAGCCAAGAGCGACCTTCCCATCACCCCTGAATTAGGGCTACTTGCCATAGTCTAACTCAAATCCTTTTCAAAAACTGATTGATAAGTAGTGTGAGTTAGCTCTTTTCCAATAAAATCAAGGCACGATGGATGGTATAGAGGCAGTTTTCATTTTATATCCATCATTACCCCTCATGTCTACAGTATTTCATAATTGAAAGCGGATGATCTCTTGGAAGGCATAGTGTGAAAATTTGGGGAGAAGAGGGAAGGATCTGGTTACAGTTTTGATGTCATCTACTGAGGGTTTTTTTTGTTGTCTCATGGATTACTCAAGAAACAAAGTTATTTTCCCAGTCTGTACTTTATAACATACTGCAAAAGGGCCCTTGTAATATCTTTTCTGAATAGGTGTTTTTTTAAATAGTAGCATGAAAAAATAGTGAAACGAAAAAAATGTGGTGCTTTTCTTCAAGATTCATCCTCACATGAGGTACTTTTTTTCATGCAGGTTAAAAGTGATGCATCTGGGATCCTGGACGAGACCATTCCTTTTGTTAAAGACAAGATGATGGAAGTGAACCATATCTATGCCAAAGTTGATAAATCAGAGATTTGTTCAATGCATTAGAAAATTTACATCCTTCTTTTTATGTATTTTATAGGTTAACTCTGCAGGTATTTGTATGGAGCACTCGGATGTTTATGGCTATCTAGTATCTTATGTTATCTAGTATCTTGTGTTTGTTTTTCAATCAGTATGGTTACCTATGATTCAGCACATGTTAGTGTTTATGGTTTGGAACATCACTGACTAATTTATTGCTGTGGATTCTGCCATTCCTAATGGTAGATTAAAAGTATTATTTGTGATTTTGATGTTAATAATAGTGCTGGTAATGTTAGTTTGTTTTGTGACTTAAAGGAATATCTGTGAAACAATTTATAACTTCAAAAATTCAAGTCTCATATCCAGTGCTGGACACGCCCATTGTAAGTTGTTGATGTTAATCCTACATATTAGTGGAGTGATCTCTGAGCTCTCCTCTCTCTTGTATGCCCTCACCATATTTAGGAAACCTTATGTTAAAATTTGTGTCAACTGAGGGCGAGTTTGCTTCTAGAAGAAATATAATGAAAACATGACCAGATAACTTGTATAATGTTTTAAATCAGTTTTAACTGACTCAAAGTGAAAGAAACCAAGTGTTTGTGGCATTAAATCCAGATAGGCAGTGCTTGAGTTTCAAGTTATACCTCTGTACAAAGGAATATCCTCTGGTGAGGCTTTTTACACTGGGAGCTGACTTAGCTTTCAGCAAGTTTTCTTTAAATGCAATTTGTTTTTTGTAGTTTGCATTTTTGCCCTTATCAAACAGACGTATCAAACCACTTTATATTTTATGGATTTACTCAGCACCAGGAGAAAGCTTCAGGAAGAAAATCGAGGAAATTTAGAACAAAGGTGGGAGTCAACCTTTAACCTATCTAGAAACTTGTCAGATTTTCAGAACTGAATATTCAAGTCCAAGAAATAGCTAACAAGTTCTCAGTATACTTGACAATTTGGCCAAACTTAAATGTGTACCTAAGCTAGGACTGTGAAAAATGGCTTAACTGAATGAAGTCCCAAAGGAACTGTTCCTGGGAGTGTCTTGTCCATTTACATCTTTTTGCAAATTCCATGCTTATAGGTGGTTGGGATCTTAGGGGAGTGTGGGGAGGTGGTTTTGTCTTTGAACCAGAAAATAAAATTAAAGCTAAGCAATTACTTGTGCCAAAAGTATGGTAAGCAACAGGCCTCCTTATTGCCTTTTTCTCTCTAATCTAGAGAAGGGAAAAAAGAAATCCTTCCTCACTCAATTCTGTTAGTACAGCTGTAGGGACATAGTAATTTGGAATATTAAGACGACACCAGTCTTGGCTAGGGTACAGGTTGTCCTTGAATAATGCAGGAGAATTTTGTTGAGAGGGGTTTGGTTTTTTTTTGCTTATCAAAGGGGAATAATACCTTGATTGGCTGGGAATCAGTGTTTCTCCCTACCATTACCAGCTGTAATGGCATTAATCTGAAAGCACAAGATTAAATTGGCAATTTGAGCAGTAGTTAATGTTTTAATTAGAACTTTCAAATTTAAAGCTTAGCATCCATAGGGATTTTCAAGGGAGAAATTAACTTGTACTCCCAAGAGTAGAAAAGGAGGGGACTGTTGTGGTGTAATGGTTATATGGAATGAGAATATGCTGGGTTTTGATTTTCATATTGCCACTGGTACATTTTAGGCAATTAATTTGCCTATTCAGCTTTACCTTCCCCAACCCTAAAATGAGCAGCACTCAACTTCTAAGGAAAAAAGTGAACCTTAATCATTAATGGAGAGTATCAAAACTCTTTACAGAAAAAGCTGTTCTGTATTTTGATAAATAAATAGTTTTCTTTCTAGTTGGCTTATCCTTATGGTTCAAAATTTGGCATGTATGTTTTACGTCAGTAATTTCTGACCTTTTTTAGTTAAAATCACCTGTCATCTTTTCCTCTGCTGTCTCCTCCCTCCTACCACTCTGACCACTGTCTCACTCCCACTGTAGTAGCAGCGTCTTTGTGGGTTCACCTCACTGCTGAAGTGTTGCCAGACCTTTAAACATTATGCAAGGGCTTCCATACTCTCTGTGCTCAAAAGGGAGCAAACTCTGCCCCTAGGGAAGGAGAAAAATTAGCCTCAGGTCATGACCAATTGTTCTTCTCATGGCTGTAAACATCTGTAGTCTACTTATGAACATGTGCCTCTTGGATATTTATATTAGCAATAGTGCACTCCAAAATCTTGTTAAAGCTTTTTCTTTGACTTCTGATCTCTAGCCAGGGTACTGCTGAAACCCCACACAGGTGCTTTTAATTTTCATTAGGTATTTTTCCTCTCTCCACAGGTTTTTGTTAAAATAGTTGCACACCATGTTGCCTTCCTGGAAGAGAAGTGTTTGAAGTGGAGAAGAGCCATGGCACCTTGCTTAATACTGTTTGCAAAGTATTTCAGTGTGCGAATATCTCATCATTTAAAAATGTGAGTATTTTTAAAGTTGACTCCCGCAGGTGGGAAAGTGATGTTAAATACCCTTTCTGTATCAATTGTGGCCTTACAGCATATTTAATTATTAAGTGATGTGAACCAGTTACAGTTTGCTTCTGTAAATGGAATTTTATTACATTTTCTAAAACTTTCAATAATTTTCTTTTATTTTTAAGAGTTGCTGCTTAGGCATTGAATAGTTTCAGCAGTGATTTTTGAAGGTCTCTACGTTTTGTTCCTGAATGAAAGGATTTTCTCCATATGTGTATATGCAAATAGGAAGCTTGTAATACATCATCTTGCAGTGAGACACAACAGTATGGATGGTTGTTTCTATTTAGTCTTTGGTTTTGTGTCAGTTATGTTGAAATTACTTTAAAGGGTCATCCATGGCTGAGCACTTAGAGTGGGATGAGAATGCTTTCAGTGAGTTTTAGCAGTATTTGCTTAGAGAAAAAGACTGTTGAGGGTCAGGGATAATGAGAACTGATGGGGTTTCGGGGACACTTTATGTACTCTTCTTTCTGTCCCTGTTCTTTTCCAAGAATATCTTCATACCACTCACCTTTACACTCTGTTTTCCTTCTCTAAGCTCCCAGCTAATTCTTGAGATCTCTCATTTCCCCAGCAATTCATCAGTCTCCAGTTAGCCTTCTCTAAACTCATCCTTGCCATTCCTCCCTTTTGATCTGAATCTACTATGTTTTCAGTCTTAGCATTTCTCTGTCAGGATTGTTGTTCTACTCTCCACTACCTCTCTGCTTTTTCTTTGCCTTCTGTATTTCCACCATTATGTTTCCCTCTTCATTTTCTTCCAAGGGGCTTCCATGCTTAATACACAGATACAAGCATTCGTGTATATACAGCTGAGCCACTTCTGTTTTTTGTCCCGTGTCATAGCAACCTCTGGAACCTTCAGATTCAGGAAAAGTCTAGTTCAGTTTCTGTCTCCAGGACAAACTGCTTAAAGAGAATCATGAATATTCAGTCTGGTTAACAGACATGGGCAAAAGATTGTGCATACTGACTTCATCCTCAGCTGTCAAACTCTAGTGAATCTTTAGAAAACCGCAGTTTATACAGACTCAGTAAAGAGTTGTAACTTGGCCCAATTTTGTTATATTTTCATATGAGTGGGAAAATATGCCCCGATATGAAGGCAGTTTACTGTCAATTTAATATCTGCTGTAGCTTATGAAGACATCAGAGCTTTTCAAAAGAGCTAACCAACGCATACTTTACCTTAATTTAATTATCTGAATTGGCTTGATTTTGTTCCCTAAAACTTTCCAAATGTGTTAGACCTGCAAAAGATACCCAGTCTGGAAAATATATCAAAACTGGGAGTTTTGCCAGGTTGGTCTGCCTGTATAAGTAATGTTATATAACTGGGACACCAGTAAGAATGCGGGAAAGGCCAGACTATTTACTCAGAAGCTGCCTTGAGCTGGGCTTGAGGACAGTATGGTGTTTTCGAGTGGGGAGGGTTACCCTTGTGATTACAAAGGAAAAAATTGAAATATTGCATAATTGTGTATTGATTCTTGCAGGCTTCTTGCAGTGATAATATTAGTGAACAAAAAAGAAAAATAAGAAAAATAAGTATAGCTTCTTACTATACTGATCTTATCCCTCTCCCATCCTTTCCCCCAAATAGTGCTTCTATAAAGTATGATGAGAGAAGTGACAAGGATGAGCACATAAAGGAAAAGTTCTCTCACAGGAATTTCTAAACTGACGAAGACTCAGCCTGAGGGTCTGAGACAGTACAGAGATTTGTGAAGTCATTCTGTATGTGGAGCAGGTGAATAGAGAATGATAATTCACTCTCTCCCGTAATTCAAGAATGAGGGTCAGCCAATGGAATTATCAGCAGGCACGTTCACAGTACAAAAAGGGAGGTACTTACTTTCCACAATGTATTCGCATGACATAGTACTTATGGCCACACATATTCCCAAAGCAATTAGACAAATTCATGGGGAGAGGAGGGGGAAAATCTAACAATGAATACTAAACAAAATATCTGTCCTTCAGTTACAAATTCTTGAAAATTGGAATAGAAATTTGTGTCTTTACCCTTTAAACTTTTTCCCTGGCAATCCCTTCAACTGGTCACCACTTAAGTGGGATTATTTGGCTGCATGGACCTTTGAATGATGCAGTACAGCTGCTTGTTAATAACTCTTACACTGTGGTTCTCACTGGAAATTCTGACTCTGAATGGCAAGGCTGTGTGTTGGTAAGGAATTACTCACTTCCAGGATGCAGGAAAGGATTGTATATTTTAAGAACATAAATGGAGTTTGGATTTCTACAACGCTTTTCCTTTTGGTTTGATGGTTGCCTGAAACCTAGTAAGAGCTCTGCCAACTGTTCAAGTTTCTGTACTCTCTCCAAATCTGTTTGTTTCTAGTTGTCCATTGTCGTTCCCTGTTCTGTAGGATATCATTGCAGAGATGCCCCTTTGGCATCTTTTGCCATTTGAAAATTAAGATGTCCTGACCATTTTTGTGGGTGAGTTTAACTTGATCTGAAATGATAGTGTCCAACTTGTGTATCTTCTTTCTGTAGCCTTGATGAGACTGGGTAAAGAAGTTTGAGATTACCTCTCTCTCCAAGTAGAGTGTGTGCATGTATATATATTTCAGCTAATTTTTTTCCTCTTCTAAGTAAACATACATGCTATTTCAAATGAAAGGGAAACCTCGCTGGTTTGTAATTATACTTCAAGGTGCAGCAAAATGCTAAACTGTCTTTTTTATGTTTGGCTGTGTTTTTTGGGTATTCAGAAAGTTGTTTCATATAGACTTCCAGTGCATGGTAACTCTGGGAAAGGAGTCTAAACTGTGGAAGAACAGCATGTAATCAGAATTCACTTTTTGTGTTAGGAATATCCAGAGGTGGTCTGAAAAGAAATGACCTCATACTAAAAATAAATTACAAATATGACTGGGTAAGTAAGAATATAACACCTCCTGAGGGAACAGAACAGTAGAAACAACTTCGACTTGTGAAGTTTGGGGCTCTGTGGAAGAAAAGCTTTTCTTCTGTAAAGCTTGAATTTTGTATGGGAGAAACTGTGATTTCAAATCTTTTATCCAGAGATGTTATCTGTGCCTTGGTTGAATGGGGTTCAGCAATCTTAAAGAAAGAACAGGAAAAGTATTTTAGAAAACTTCAGCATGTGGAGTTTAAAAAAAACACCAGTATATTTTCCAATAGTAGAAACCCATATGTCAGCAACTCTTGCTGGTTTGTCATGCATCTTGTGATATCTGGCATTTTCTTAAAGCCAGAATTTTCTTTCAATGTCATTGTCTGAGAATCTTGACAAATGTTTATTTTTACACTAATTTTTCACGCTCGTATAGTTGCAGGGAAAGGCTTGTGAAATCATAAACCCCAAAAAATCTCATGCTAATGGTATGAAGAAAAAGGTGCACTTCTGTTAGATATTTTTTTTGAAGCTTTTTATTGTCTCTTTCTTTCCACTGGTCTTGTAATCTTGAGAACAGCAGCTGCTTACCTGAACTGGGGTTTGCCCTCTTGTCTTGGCTAAGGTGCTGGCTAATGTTTTTTCCTCACATTTGGGGCAGATGCTGACAAATTGAACTGGGAAATTGATAGTGGGTTATGAGGCATTCTGTGTGTTTCATTAGAGTTCATCTGAGCTCAGTAATGAGCAAAAGTTTTTGATAGATTATACTGACTGAAGTATCTAGGAAGGAGACATGTACTTAACAGTTCCTTTCAGTGGTTACCAGTGTAAACTGTGGAAGTGGACACAGACTTCTGTGTGCAGTCTCTGCGGATTCATTCTTCTCTCAAGAAAGCTCAGAAGGACTAAGAAGCTATGTAGAGTTAAGGTTTTGTTTAATGTACAAGACAGCTAGGTGGGTTTGAATTTTCATCAATAAATCTTAACAAAACAAATATCATTGGAATAAGAAATCTTTCCTATATTGAGAATTTGCATTGTTTTAACATTTGCAGATCATCATTCAAATATAACTTCATGTAGCTTTCAGCTTCACTATTTTCTATGTATTACTATGTATTTCTTTTCTTGAAGGCTCCAAAGAAGCACATAGTGGGATTTCTGTTACTGTCTTTGCCACTGACAATGTGTGATCACATATATGTCACGCCACTTCTTTGTGTCCTAGTTTACCTCACAAGATAATGTTTAGTGTTTCCAAAATGCTGAGATTTTACTGACAGCCTTGAAGAAAAATATTTGCTAAATTATTACTGAAACATACCAGATGGGAAAGATGAGAGGAGAGAAAATAGAGCAGAGTATTTCAAAACTGGGGGTGTACTATGTTCATATTTAAAACTCATTAATTTTCAAGTGTTGAATACTACCAACCATTCTTTTAATATTGGGAAAAATAAAAAATCTGACATGTACTTAAATATTTTATGTTAAGAACTTTGGGAGCATGTTCAGCTTATTTTACTTGCAGCTGTGCTTGAAGTTGATCCAGTTACATTCTGATTTGGACCGATTCATTAACTGTTTTGGGAGCCCCAGAGCGGTCACACTGGTTCTGTGTTGAGAAAGCTAACAATGGGAAGATTTAAGAGAGGGGATGCAGTAGGCCTAGAAGTCAAGATTTCAGCCACTCATTCTTCACTTGCTCCTTTGTGGGAACCTGCACAATTCTTGAAGTTAAGTTTCTTGCCAGTTTGCTGAGTCTGGTGTACAGTGGAAGAGTTTGAGAGAGGCTGCAATGCTGTGCTTGGACATCAAGTGGTGCCACTGGTTTGGAGGAGCAGATAGTGTGGGGGGGGCTTGAACACTTCATGCAGGAGTAGAAATACACATGTGCCCACACCTATGTATGGAGAACATGAGGGAATGCCGTAGGAGGAGCAGGAGTTGGGGCTGGTAGGATCCAGCAGGCACACATACAACACTGTTGGCAACAGCGTGCAGTTTTCAAGTGTGCATTGAACAGAAGCCATAATACAAAATACTACCTGTTCCCATTTGAACCAATTTGTTTGAATGCACCTAGGGCAAGTGTAGAGCCCTTACACTAGAAATGTCATTGTTACTGTCCAAAGCAGGACAGCACAGTGGCACATCAATAAGGATTTGTACAGCACATGTTCCGAGTTACATACACAGTTGTGGGGATGAACTGTTGTGTAATTGCTGCTCTGTAGGGAGCAGGTGGTGCAAAGTGTCTTTTGTACTAAACAGGTGTCACTTCGGGGAGGCACCAGCCTTAGTGGGGCTGTCATGCTGAAATAGTAGTTTAAAAAAATTCTCTACGTTATGTGCAACAAAGAAGTTAAAATAACAATCTGGATTCTTTTTTTTTGATCAGTGCTAAGATTGGCTTTTGACTTCCTGTTCTCGAATGGGAAGGGATTAGGCCCTTTATGTTTTGAAAGAGACCGAGCCAATACCTATTGCAAAATTCCAGTACTGAGATCAAATGAATGAATGAAACAGGAGAAACATGATTTGTCAGAAAGCCATCTTCATTAGTGCTCTCATCTCTTTTCTATCATAGAAATTGTTCTTAAAATATAATTGTATCTCACTGACAAAAGCTTCTGGCTACATATGTAAAGATTTGTAAAATACTGCCTTTCTGTAAGCTGGTATAATCTGTGCCAAAAAATAGAAACTCAGCCTCTGCATGTCAGGAGCTCCTCCTCCAGAGTTCAGTTTCAGTGACTCTATTGGTTAGTGTCTTTGAGCTGTAAATACATTCTGCAGTATTTGGTTTACTAGGCTTTCGTGCTTGTGTTTGGAATGTAAGAAAAAAGTCTTCCTTCAGAAATGTTTTATGTAACAACATTGCCCTGTGCAGAGTTAAAGTGAACTGGTTACAGAAAAGATTTTAGCTGGCGCCAGGGAAATAAGCAGTAGATGTCTCTTCACCCTCCCCTTTTCTTATGTTTTGGCTGCTCCTGTAAGGAATGCAGAGAGCAGCAAGCAGTGGCTACTGCTGGCACTATTGATTTAAGCATTTGCATGTTATACAGTGCAGCTCTGCACTGGCCTGTCTTCTGGGGCAACACAGGACATCTTCAGCTGTATCAGATTTTCTGTTTTGCTTGCATTTCTGTCTTCTGTGTGAGGCTCTGTGCCATTATATCCATTGTTAGAAAGGATTGTGGTTACAAAACAATATGTGTAAAATACGGGTCATAATCCCAGTGGTTCAGGGTTCCTATTCGTAAACCTGTGCTGTACTGCCATCAATTGTTAAAAACCCAAAAGCAATAAAATAATAAAAGCTAAAATTTGGTGGCTGTGTCTCTAACATGAATGCCCTAGGGCCAGCAGAGCAGCACATGTTGAAAGGTGCTATTGGGTTTCTTTCTTAGCAGAATTACTTGTCTGGGTTTTTCTCACAACATCCCATTTTTTTGTTACAAGTGTGCTTTTTATACATCTGGCCTTAAGAGAAATTAACCACATTTTCCAAAATGTTAGAATTTTCTCCCTAAAAAAGCATTGCTGTTTCCCTGTTTCAGGGTTTCATTTGTTGTACTATTTTTATCAGTTTACTCTAGCTGAGATGCAGAAACTCAGATTAGGTGATGTTAGTGTTAAACATTTCAAATAGATTGTAATACATTGAGAAATCATATTTTTGCCAGCCATAGTTGTGGTGAGATTGTTGAGAACTTTTGTTTTACCATATTTCTGTGGATTATTGTCTCCACATCCTGGTATGCTCCTCCACTTATTTCTGTAATCATGTAATATATATTTTTGTAATGGTGTCTCATCAGAGGCATGTCTGTAGAAATTGTGGTCTCAGTCTGACAAAAGCAAAAATTTCTGTGTTTGTTTTATTCCTGTTTTTAATTCTACACCAAAAAAAAACTTGACCTTTAAAATGATTTTCACATTACAAACATTTTACTTTAGAAAGAAATTGTAACTTACGCTGGGGGCTAGACGGCTTAACCAAGATCGGGGTGCTAAACCTTGAAGCTCATAACTGTTTTCTGGGTAAACATTTCAGACAAAGGGGCAAAAAGAAGAACATGCACCGTCTTGCTGATGGGAATAGGAGCCCTACAGAAATAAAATTACTTTATTATGGTTTTACCATAAACCTACAACGTGACCTGGCACTACATGAAATGTTCACAGAACTCTGAGTAGAAAACTCTCTGCATTAAAGTTATTTAACTCTCATAACACTTCAGCTTTCCACCTCAAGTCCTTTTTTATAGAATTAAAAAAGGACAGGTGAACTAAGAGTCTATTTTATAGCTGAATAAACTGGTACAAGACCCAAGAAGATGCTATGAGCTAGTAAATAGTTTAAATAGAAAAATCCTCACTCCAGATATTCCACACAGAATAATTTCTATGTTAAAATTTGGGTGACGGTGGCATGAGAGAATTTTGGAAAGGAATTTTTACTCTGTTTTGGCTTTTATAACATGGAACATGTCATAGCTTGTGGATTTTCACAGTATCCTAAAGTGAAGATCAAACAGGAGCAACTCATACAAATCACTCTTATTGTAAATCAGGTTGGGTTTTCTGGAACTACATTTATCGATCAAGATGAATGAAATATGAAGGCTGGGAAATAAAGATATTGATCCTGTATGAATACTTTCAAATAAAGTAAACCATAAGTATGTGCACAGCTACCAACTCATATGCCAAGTGAGCTGTGAAATAGTGTTGTTTGTGAAATCAGCCTGAATCTCAGCTTTCACTGAAGCACTTGAGATATAGTTTGTGTATGAGGTGAGAGGCAAAGTGAAGCTCAAACACTGGTGACATTGTTTCTTCTCTCCTTTTTAACAATGACCCCAGTGCTGCCACAGGCCACATTGCTATTACTAAATTGCCTGTTCTCCTCCAAAATGCCCTCGGTAAAGCAAGGTCCCGTAGAAGGTGTTTAATTTTTACATAGGTATACTCTGTCTGATGTGGATTCTACTTTCTTGCTCAGAGTGAAGCTGGAGTCGTATTCTAGCCCTGTGGCACTGCCTGCTTATGGAGTTTATTACTGATTTCCTGTCTGCCCTCCCCCAGTTTCACACATGTCCAATTAACTCCCCCATTCCTCTGCTCTTTCTTCCATCTCCTTGTGCTGCTGCGTAGATGTTCCTACTTTGGACACCCACCACGTTTTAAAAGTATTTTATCAACTCATTTTCAGTGCCTCTGCCTTTTCAGTGTGAGACTGTTCCATATGGAAGTCTCCTAGGGGATTCCGCTGGATTTCTCTCTGAGTCATTTCCCTGATGACTGCTCTTGTCTTGATGGCTGTTCATACTTCCTCCTCTTGGATTTTCTTTGGGACGTTTTTCTAAAGAGTAGTAAATGGTCTGGAAGCATATGTAACTGTTAAATGCATTTAGAATAAATACCTGCATTGCAGGGCAATAACGAGGAAAAAGGAGTAATTGGAAGTCAAATAGGTGAAGTGAGTGCCAAGCTCCTGTGGTGAAGATAACAGTGACTGGCTCTTTCATTGGTGTGTTAAAGTGAAATCAACGTTTCATTTTCTTACATATGCTGGGCTATTAACTGCCCTGCCATGGGCAGGGACGCAAATGTTGAGACAGGAGAGACACTCATATTTGTTTCTCAGTTTCAAAACTGTCTCAAGTAAATAAGAAATTTCACAGTAGTCTTCAAAATTATAAAAGATGTTAATAAAATCTCAGCAACTATTTTTTTAGTACAGAGAAAGCTACTCGCAAAGTGAGTTCAAATCTCAGGAAAAAGGCAGTAAGGAAGGAATTGAGGACAGTAACATATGAACATATGGATTTCATTAATGTGAGAATGAGTGAAATGTTGGAAATGCTATGTGAATTCAAGAAACACCTGGGCTCCTTTGTGGAAAGATCTGGTGAGATATCTGGGGTGGAAGTAAAAAGGGTATGAGTTTTAGGTATAAAGGATTTGGGACCAAGTGAGGTTTCTTCCACTATAAAAAATGCCTCGTATTTAAATACACGTGACATGAATATATCTTGCTAGTGTCCTGTTTTCAGTTGTGTGTGGCATAGGCTGACATTTGTTTCCTTTGTATATAACTGCAGTATTATTTTTTCCACTCTTTCCAGTCATCAGGAGTAGGACCCCAGCAGCTAAAAAAGTTTTGCCAAAATCAAATCACGATAACTGACATTGGGAATACATCAAAGAGTGGAGACATCCAGAGAAATTACATTCTGATATAATTTCATGAAAGTAAAATAAGTTCTATGGATTCGTTCTAGGAAATGGATGAGCTAGAAGTCACAATTTGAAGTTTTCTGTGCTGACTTCATCATTACAACTGGGGCGTATGTTGGAGCCAGTGTTTGTGCAGTTACTGGCAGTGACTTTTGTGAAAAGGTTTTTATTCATCTTCCAGTGGATAGGATCCCACCTTGTGCCCCATCACCAGATTTGCTTCTCTCACTGACAGCTTCTGTAAGGACACTTCTTTGGAATTTGCCCGTTTAGATCAGGACTTGCTGCTCAGTGTAACTGGCATTCTGATGGTAGCTGTGATGCACCGATGTAGTCTGTCAAAAACTTTCTTTGTGAGCACCGATTTAAAACATGAAACTTGGTCAAAGGCACAAATGCAGGTCTGGCAACGCTTTTTTTCCTTGGCAACAGCAGAGCTTCATGGCATTTAACTTCAGAAAAGTTTATTCCTTCATGACCTGGTACCCTAGCAAATTACCTTTCACTTGCATAACTGAAACACTTGAGTGCTCTTTAGGATTATTACTAGAGGCACACTAAATATCAAATGAAATACTGTTTTGGCCAAAATTAAAACAAGGTTTACCATCATGTCTTGGCATCCTCTAAGTCACAGGGCCAAATGTCAACCACCTTTAGTTTTCAACGGGTTAAGAATTTAGGAGTTCTTTTCTTTTTAAAGTTAATATTTGAAAAAAAAAGTTTAAAATTGCATCTTTTGCAAAGTGGAGAAACATTCTGTCTGCTTGTATCCATCCCTTCCTGACTGGGCCATTTTCTGTGGCCGGCAGGCAGTTTTGTGAGTGATGTAATGGTTGTGTTGCAGGAAAGGTGCTTTGCTGGCCTGGAGCCTCTAGGAGCCGTTGTGCTTAGCATTTTTTCCAACGCCTCCAACAGAAATGCACACACTCTCATGCCTTGGTTCCTTACCCACTCTGTCTACCAGCACCCTTCCCCCCACCTCTTTTACAAAGTGTTTCTCCCTGAGGCAAATTTCTTGCTGTCTGGAGTACCAAACATGCACAGGCACTTTCTTTTTTATTTTAAAATTTTCTACTGTAGCTATTATAAACAATGGCTAAAAAGGTAATTTTAAAATTTACCAACCTCCCAAAACCCCAACATTACCACTCCCCCTCCCCATAGTTTATGGCTAAGCTAGGTCAGGTTTCTCCTATTTCTTTTTTTGAAGTGTTTTTACTCAGCAGTCACATTTTTTTCTTGTGGTAAAAAATGCAGCATGAGCAGATGGCAAGTATTAACACATGAAATGCAGTGCCTGCTTGAAGTTGATTTAACAGTGCTGTAGGTTTCTGTCGTTGGCTTTCAGTTAGTTAAGTAGTGTTTACAAGTTAATGAATTTGTTCCACTTGAAATATTTGATGGTATGTGCTGAGGTTCATCGTAAAGAGATCTTTTAGGAGTAATCAAGGAAAGCATGAGGTTTCTAGACACTGAGCTTGTGGATTTTTTTGCCCTTTGACTTTTTTTAGCGATTTTGCCATTAATATGAAACTGAAAAGAGAGGCAGAAGGAACAATAGCAGATAGCAATACACAGCCTCTTATATTGTGATACAGCTTTGAGCACCACGGTGATACCCTATCTTAGAGCAGCTCCATATTTGTACCGTGTAGTTTGTAGTTTCATTTCTACTGAATGTTCCTAAACCTTAGACCAGGATTGGAAAAACAAAGTTTTGTGTAGCGAATCAGGCAACATTTTTGTGTTTTTTATGTGGTGTACTTCCATGCTTCCTTTGGAAGTATGAGTGTAAACTATTAAATAGGCTGCTATATATAAATTAGCCCACATTTGGCAGGAAAACTGCCTAGAATAGGGTGATCAAATTCAAGTATATTTTCAGTTCATGCGTAAGACTCCTTCCTACAACACCACATGTTGCCTACCTAATAACATTTGAAACTAAGCCAGCTATGTATTCATAGTAAGAAACAGTTATTGGTTACTGGCAATTGAGCATCACGCACACTGAGTGGTTTACACAGCAAATTTATCTCTGCATAGAATGCCCCATTTGAGCAATTGGTGCCAAAGTAGTATGTTTTAAAGGCTAAGTTGATATTTCTGGCATTGGGTTTTGAGTTTTATTTATAAAACTGTAGATTTTAATTTTGTTAGTACTTTTGTAAAATGTTATTCACTTAATAACAATTTATTCAAACAGGCTGAAGGTCAAGTTCCTATTTGGAAATAGTACCATACTTAGTTCACCTTTGACTTGAAATGTAAGATCGCAACTGCTAGATAAGACCAAACCGATTGCCCTCAATATGTGTGAGTGCATCTTCAGTGACAATGATTTACATTTCCTTTAGGAAGGCTTCTGTCCCAGTCAGTGCTTAGTGAAGCACTATTAAGATCAGTCTGTGAGCACTGACAGTGATGCAGCTTTCTTGACAGGGAGGCTGGAGGTGGCCGGGTTTGAACTCCCTGAGTGGTGGTACAGCTAAACCCCTCTCTGTCCTGGAGTGGTCTGTGCTCCTGCTGCATGCACTTCATACACAGAAATGAGACTTGTTAACCTATGCATTTTATTGGGCTTTATGGATGTGTGACATCATTTGCAGCCAATCAGAAAGTGCTTTAGGGCAGAGTTTAGGAGCTATTTCATAATATATTTATATTCAGTGCAGATATTTTTGGACTTCAGTAGCACTCATTTTGTCGCAGAGTCCATGTATCAGTACGGCTTGGGGAAAAAAAGATATGACAATAGTGTGTTTGCTCTTGTTTTTTTGTAATTCATCTGGGTGACAAAATGCTATAGGAAGTGTGGCTGGTACACTACAAAACAGTTATTGTGGAAACGATTTTCTTCCTCCAGGAGCAGTGATGATGCAAGCCAATCTTGGGCGATTGTTGCGTGCTCCCCGCTAGACTGCTCCTGCTTAAATAGCCAGACCTACAGATATTTCCCAAGCTGCTCTGCTTTGCCAAGAACAAAAATGCAAGACAGTCTGCAGAAAATGTGTGCGTGTATGTGCCAGCCAGAGTCACCCTGGCAGCTGGGCTCTGCTCGGCTCTGCTGGAGTCACCCCACGGCTGGGCTCCCTCATCCCCATTCCCAGCCCACAGCACCCGTGCCCAGTGCTTTGCCTTTTGCACACAGACTGTTTTATTCTCTCTTAGTTGACACAACTTTACCTATTGAAGGAGAACCATTCACTGGTAGTGTCTCTTCTGGTTAATCCATGCAACCCCCTACCATTCCTGCTTAACTCCTTCATTTCCATAGTGCCCCCTAAAGCAGGATGATATGGAATTGTAAAATCAAGCTATTAGCAATCATTTCCAGACCATAACAACCATTTTTTATATCCATTGTTATTAAGACCAAGTTGTATTGCTTTTTATAGAAAAAGGAAATAGAGGCTTGTAGCAGTGGTGGGATTATTATTACTTTTATTTTTATTTTGGGCTGTTTCTCCTCCCACTTAAGCACTGTGGTTGTGCTTATGGCAGGTTGCTATAAGTTGCTGTTCACATATGTTCCATAACGGGGCTACAAAGCATACAAATGCAGTGCTGACTCCTTCATCGTGTTGAGATCCCAAAGATTTTATCTGCTCCTGAGCAAACGAAGTCTTTCAGATGCTAGCTGTATCTCTAGTGTGCTGTTCAGTGTTCACAAATGAGTTAGAAAATGAGGCATACAATGACATGAGAAAGCTTGTTGACATAGTTATTTTGAGATCGCAGAAGTGAATGCCAGCTGCAGGTAGTTGTAGGCAGACCTTGCAATATTGAGGGACTGAGTGGAAAAACTTGTAGCCAAAATGAAATGTCCATGAATATAAGGTGATGCAAATGTAGGTGATGCAAATGTGGTGATGCGAGTGAGCCTTACGTGTATGGTATTGGTCTCTGAATTTTTCACTGAAGAAGAAGATCATGAAGTAATCACAGATGGCCTTATGAAAACTTTCAGCACATGGGTCAGTAGCAGGCAAGAAAGAAAATTGAATGTTAGGAATGATTAGCAATAGCGCAAAGAAAGAAAATAAAAACCTTCTTGTGCCACTCTGCGAATCACTCTGTGGTTTCATCTTTAATACTGACTGAAGTTCTAGTCCTGTTCCAGTAGAACTAGAAAAAACATCTAGAACAGAAATTTGGGAAACTGCTAAGCAGACTACTCTTTAGTCTTCTCTTTTCCACACTGAAGAAGAATGTACTATCCTTCTTTGAAATGTAGAATTGCATGAAACAGTAAGTAGAAATTGTAATCAAAAAATAGACACAAAATGAACTAAAGGAGTTTTTTTCATGCAATTATATCAATTAAGTTTGGAACTCACTGTTGCAGTTGTAAATTAAAGAAGATTTCTGTATGTTAAATTCAATCAGACAAAGAAATTTAGCAAAGTTACCTTTCTATTTCTAGGAACTCCTGTGCTGCAGATTGCTATAGGTTATGGGAGTGTTCAAGCCAGGAACGCTGCATACTTGACCTCTTTTTATACTCTAAGCATCAGCTGTTTGTCTCAGCTGGAGATAAGTTACTAAGCTTTGGTTTGACAATGTCGGCACACTGGCTGTTCTTGTATTTGTGGACAGATTTCTTCTTGTACTGCTATAGGATAGCATTGCAGCCACTGACTGGAGGTTGACATAGCAGCCAAACCTCATTGATCTTTGTTTCCTGCTGTATTACTCTTGGAAACAGAGTGCAATTTTCCATTTCCTGTGACTTGTGGTGGGTCAGTCTTTCTGTTTGTCTGAATGACTTCCTGATCAGCATTTGAATATCGTATATTTTGCCAGGCTAAACCTAATGCTTCCAGTTTTGCCACATTTCTAGTATCTGCTCGTGTCCGATGTGCTGTGTACTTTAAATTCCTATTGCCTTTCATGGAAATATGGTAGGACTAGGACCTGTCTGTTTTAATACTTATCCTTTTAGAATACTTTTTCTATCACCATTGAGTTTGTTCTAACTGTGAAGTCATTAGGAATGATATGACAGATATAACTTTGGATAAGGGAGAGCATATATCCTGTGCCTTTATGAATTCTTTTGATACAGACACCCACAGCATCTACGTATTTAAATTGGAATGCTATGACCTAGATGGGTGGACTACTGAATGGGTGAAAGAACTGATCAGATCATTAGACTCAAAGGGTAGTCACCCACACTACATCCAAATATCTTTCTAGTGTGAGTTGGATTTCAGTTGTGTCTTGCATTCGTACTGCCTGATTGCTTGTTAGTCTTTGACGAGGAGTTGGAAGGTTGTGTTACAGTAGTACTAAAACAGCGAGGCAGCTTGGGAAGCACGCTCTTCCTCAACTTGGCTACTACTGTTGACTCGGGGTGAATCATTTACCAAGTTAAGTAAAGGAGTGAGAGCTCCTGGTGCTTTGTTGTGTCTGTTTGGTCAATCTATTTTTTTATTAGCCTTGTCTGGTTCCCATTATAATTACAGACTCCTTCCTCAATATAATGCTGCCACAAGCTGCAGATGGATGGTGTTCTTTTTGTTTACTTTTGTCTGTGGTATTCTTCCAGAAAGTGAAAGTAGTTTGAGTTGTTCCTTGGGGACCTCAGCTGCAAGAGATTCCGTAAATGTCTTAGATGAGAAAATGTGTTGGTATGAATTGCTTTGCAAAGGGACCTATAATTTGAGGCTATTGATATTCTGGTATTGTATGTGCTTCAATCAAACACAAGAAAAAGAAAAAGCTGCTCATAAGTCTAGGACTGACAGCCTTGGAATTTGCTGTTTATGCCTTGACTTCTTGTTTCAGAAAGTCTGGAAGCCAGGATAAAATGCCTTGTTTAGACTCCCAAGCCATTCCCTTCAGCACCTTTGTGGAAAAAGCTTCCCGCTTGGAAAGTTTGTATATGTAACTCATGGTCCCTTGGGAACTGGACTGAGACTGTCAGCAAGTGATACTTTAGTGAGTAATTAATAAATTCATTTTGAGTGTTGGATGTGAGTAACAGACATAGCAGCACACTCAGACTTTGCGTATTTTGCTTGGAGTGCCACTGGATGAAGTGAGTGCAGCCCTGCATCTTTTAAATTTGTAATTTAATTTGTGCAAGAAGGCAGAAAACCTACCTAACCCTAATACTGCGTGGGGCTTCCCTAGCAGTTAGGGAAGGGAATGGACAGCTCAGAAATGCTGAGTTTAGTGCTTAGGGTTAACATGATTAAGATCACAGGTAGAGTTCAGTTTATTGCCTCTGAGCCTCAGTTAGAATCACTGAATAATAGAATTTAGAACTTCTGGAGGTCAGCAGGTCCAGCTCCCTGCTGAGAGCAGAGTTAGCCAAAGTTAGATTAGGCTGCCCAGCATCTTGTCCAGTCTAGTTTTGAATACCTTCAAGAAGGGAGGTTTTACAGCTTCTCAGGGCACCTGTTCCAGTCTTTGAGGATGCTATTATGTAGATTTTTTTTTCCTTATATCGAATTGGTGTTTCTGCTTCTGCCACTTGTATCCATTGCCTGTATTTTTTTTTCTGTACAGTTCTGAGTAGAGTCCAGCTCTGTTTTCTCTGTAAGTAGCTCTGTCTTCACTCATTAGATAGTTGAAGACATAATCTAAATTGCACTTATCTTCTTCAGGTTGAAGAAGTCACCTCAACCTCTCATCATAATATATATGTTCCAGCACCTTGATTGTCCTCTTCTGGACTTGCACCAAGTAGGTCAGTCCAGTAGTCCTTCATGTACTGGGGACCCCAAAACCTGACACAGAACTCCTGATCTGGTCTCAGGCCAAAATAGAGGGAAGGGATCACATCCCTCAGTCTGTTGGTTGTGCTCATACTGATACCAGTATTCTGTTAGCTTTGATCACTGCCAGAGCACTCTGCTGATTCAGGTTCAGCTGCTTGTCCCTGAGGACCACTAGTACTTTTTCTGAAAGACTGGTTCCTAGCCAGCTGTTAATTAGGTTGGCTAACCATTGTTTGCCCTTATTAGATCTATGCTGTTTTCAGTCACCTCCTTTTCTTTGAAATGTTCTGTATTTTCTCTGGGACTGAGGTTAGCCTGAACATCCTGCAGATCTCTGTATCTTCCTTCTTGGCCTTCTTGAAGATAAGTATGAAATTTAGCTTTTTTCCAGTCATAAAGAATCCTCTCTGATGACTGGCTCTGACCTTTAAGATGACTGACAGCAGCCTCAAAATGCTATGAACCAGCAACTTTAGCATCCTCAAATGCATCCATCTGGTCCCCAGGGTTTTGATGGAGTCTTTTTCTGGTTTGTTTGTTTGGTTTTATTTACCAGTTCACTGTAATAGTCCCTATTCAGATTTACCCCTGGTTTATGCACTTCCTTAGTTTGGGCCACTAGACAAGGACCTGGGAATTCTGAGAGCAGACTCTGTAGTAAAAAACATGGCAAGGAATGCACGGTTATCTTACTAGTAAAGTGAGAATACTTGTGTTAGAAGGATATTGTAAAGGTCAAATGGTCAGATGGCCAGTTTCTGCCCTTTGTGTTCCTGCAGGTAGAAATGCTAGGATTATTGTTATTGTTTATCTTAGTTTGTCTCTTTCTTTCTTTCACTCCTACTCCCTTTTGGCTTTCCTGAAGTTTAACACATGAGGAACAGCCCAAATATATTACTGATTCTTGTTCAGAAATAAATTAAGAGACTGAGAGTGCTGAAGCCAGGGCAGTCTGCCTTATGAAGCCTCATAGACACAGACTGTCAGACCAATCACAAATGGCAAGAACAAAACAAATCCAGACTTTCCTTTTTAAAGGAGGGTTCCTTCTGGCAACAGTGTACCAAGAAAATGATTATGTTAGTGAGAAACTAGGTGCATCACTGAAGAGAAGAAAGCCTGGTGGATAGCGTGCCTAAGCACAAAATCTTAGACTGTACACTTAGAGAGAACACATTTTACAGTGAGATTCTTCAAAGCTGTCACATCCTTTTGCATCCCACACTGTTTTGCCAGAAGAGCTACTGCATCCTTGTGTTTCTGTCTCCTTACTGAACAGCTAATAAACAGTGTTTTCCCATGGCTTCTGCAAGAGTATTGATTTGTACAGTGATTATTATTGCAACTATTGAATGGATCTTTGCTGGAGAGATGGAGAGAGACAAAAAGGGGACTGTGTTGTTTTTCTCCTGTGCTTTTTCTGAATTCTCTTTACTTTATGTAAAGAGAATTACTTTGTGTAAAGAGACATACTTTATGTATCTTATTATTAGTTATGGAATAAAAATAGATGTTTAACTGGTTTTACATGGTTTCATGGTACTGCAGTTCACAAAGAGAAGCCTGATTTGTCCTTCCCTTGAAGAGATTCTAGTCGTAAGTCATAAGTGAAAGGCTGTCGTTAATGACTAATTTCAGCCAAAAGGATATGCATGATGCTGCCTGGAGCTTGCATGGAATCGGCCTTGCTCTGAAGTGCTTACACAAAATGTTTAGAACACAGGAAGAAAAAGCTTATGATTTGTGATGGAGATGACCATGTGATCATGCTAAGATGGATAAGGCATGTGCCTTCTGAACTACAAAGCACACAGGTGATGGAATTTCTGGAAATTTCCTCTTTCCATTGTGTATAATTTACTTTATAAGCTGTTTTAATAATGAAACCTGCACAGTCAGTCTACAAACTATTTACTGTTCTTTTGAATCCCATAAATAATAGTAGCAAGTATTATGATTGCCTTATATTTGGAAAGAGTATGCGTCAGTTTATAGTGTCTAATAATGGTAATGATAACCTTCAGACAGAGTTCTGTAAAGAGTGAATTTAAAGATGTTATTACTGGTAGCCTTTGTGAGAGCTGTGGGTGAGGTCAGATGTCCAGCTCAGCAGACTCCAGCTTATGACAGTCACAGGTACCAGAGTCAGAAGAGACTTTTTGTTTTCTCAGGAAGAAAATTTTGCAGCTTGTGCTCTTCATCCAGTCACATTCTGGGTTTACAGAATGATAGACGGATTTCTTTACATTGCTGAGATAGTAAAGATGCTGTACATGTGAATTTGAGAATGGAATGCAGCTCTTCTGAAGTCATACTGGGCAAAATGTGTGTACTATCAGAGATAGCAAAAATTGAGCTCTGAAGCTTGTGTTCTGAAAATTGGAGTGGTTTTACATTACTGTATTTGCCTTAGGACAGAAATGACTACTGTCCTGAAGAGAACTCACAGCCATACTCTGACTCTTGCAATTAATAGTTTTGGCAAACTACCTTCATCCCTGATAAAAGGTGGGGTGCCAGAGTGAACAAGGATGGCTCTGATGTGGTGAAATAATTTCTTCTGCTAATTGAGAGAAAAATCACCTCTGGTGGAGGAATAGGGAGGACAGCTGTAGGCAGTGAAGTTTTAAACCAGTGCTGCAAGCTCTGCTAGAATTCCTCTGTCAGTCCTGATGTAAATCTGGCCTGTGCCATGACTTGCTGTCTGTTGGGACTTGTCCCAAGGTGCAGTAGTGTTTGCTTAGTTTGTAAGGCTATTGTTAGGATTAATATTCGATCTTGAGTCTATTTCTAAGTTATTAAGAGATGATTCCTTGCTGCTGATTAAACAACTTTTTGAGAATATTTGAGAAGTTTGAAGAAGCTTCTGAAGAGTTATATTAGTTTTCTAAGGATAAACCTTGACACTGGTTTTATACTGCTTGTTTCTTCTTGATTTGCTGTGCTTAGCATTAGAGCTGAGGTGTGAAGAATATTTTTGGTTTTTTAATTGATAATTTTCCTGGAAGTGTCTCTCAAGTCCATGAGCGTTGTGCTGGGTGAGCTGAAAGAAGGCTGGTTGGAAGAGTCAAAGTTGATAGTTTTTTAAGATGTAATTTTTTAATATTGAACTTTAAATCTGCTTAGTAGAAATGAAAAATATTTTACTGTTGTTATATATAGCATTGTAAAAATTAAGATTGAGAAGAATTGAAATCATCACTTTTGAAAGCTGCTGGAAAAAAGTGAGAATGTTTGCTTTGTTTTGGAGCTCCTAAAGAAACAGGTTTTAAGTTTTGCCCTGTTTTGATTTCTACAGGGTAGGTATTGATTTTAATACCTGTGAGAATGACTAAATCTGAAAAATTATTATTGCCAGATAGCCAATAATCTCCTTTTATCTCTGATAGCAGAGTTCAAGTTGCTGTTCCAGGTTCCTGTAGAGAAGTGCTCCTTGAGCTGCTTCATTTACTTTGGATATCTGCAGCGGTGCTGATGCACTCCAAGATGCTTTGCGGACTTTCACTATAAACTAACAAGAGGAAATACATTTATTGGTGTCAAGGGAAAGGTGTATTAGTGCTGCTTCAGGGGGTAGGCAGCAGGTGCAAAAGAAATGGGTTCAGGAGCTCTGGAAACATGAATAGTACTTGAGGCAAAGTCATTCACGACAGTCAGCAGCGTGGGCAGAATATTTGCTCCTTTCTCTGCTTTGAAACAGCAGTACTGATCAGGAATTCAGTTCAGAGGGATAACTACCCCAGTACAGTTATTGTAAAGACATCTAAGTTGAACTACCAAGGCTTTACATTTAGTAGCCTTAAAGGAAGCTTTTTTTTGTTGATAGATCTGTAATGATTGCTGTCAGGGTAAGCATGAAGGTTCAAGTTACCAGCTGAGTTTCCAGAGACACTGTATGTGGAATATTAACTTATTTTTTTTCTGTGTGAAATAATATCCCTCTTCCTTTTCTCAGGTAATCTGCTGTTTTCTCTGTCTGTGAAAATAGCTCAATGTTTTAGCTGTAATGGTCAGGCACACTGCAAATAGCTTGGATAAACATACTGGGTTTTGGAATAAAGTCAGAAATCCTTCTGATGCCAAGCCTGTCTGCTGGGTCACTTGGTGGCTGTACCAGTGCCCCTGCACCACAGCAAGACCATACCTACTGCGTTTGCTTAGCTGCTTCTTAGTGTATTTATTATAAATGTAAGCAAGTGATATGCTACCAGTTCTTGGTCTGTTTGGGAGGCTATTGGGAAAGAGAACAGTCTAGCTGGGACAGTCTGGCTTGGCTGGGCTCATGCTCCTTGAGGGATAGATGCCCTACATCTGTGTGATAATAGTACCAAAGTGGATTTCTGGACCATCTTGTAGATATTTGGATAGAAGGGAAACATTTTTCCATGTCCACATCAGCAGTTCTTGGAGCACTCATCCTAAATGTAATGTTGCTGTGCAGGCTGACTTAAGTCTGGCTATGAAAATTAAAGTGAGCATGCAGTCAGCTCAGCATTTATTTTAATTCCATAGAAGATAGACTCAAACTGTCTGGGAATTAAGCCATTTCCTGGATGTGATACAACCTGTAAGTGATCACCTTTTGACCCAGCTTTGCTGTTCTGATGCTGGGCTGCAGTTGTCAGAGTAACCATTGTGCTCTTAAATGGGTCATTTTCTTACTGCTCTCCTATATTTGGTTTTGTCATCTGGGGGCTGGCTTTTAGGGGCTTCAAACTGTATTCCTTAAGGGGTGCTTTTAGAGCCTTGGATATTATGTCACACAGCTTGTCTCCTGGGATAACTTGGCTGCCTGTTAAAATGCAACTGGCTGAAGTCTCTAAAGCTGCCACCAGAAGATTTAATCTTTCAGGCATGATTCCACATGCCATTTCTTTTACTTGCCTGCAAGTGCAGAATTGTTGTGGATGTGCACTTTATTTGTCAAAAGCTCTCTCACTGTTTTAGTCCTTCCATTTCTACTATGTGATCTGGCTTCCTGTTATACTGCCTTCCAAATGCTAAATTCCTCTATAATTGCTTGAATCTTTGTTTCCTCGGTTTATTCACTGGTTGTTGGATATCTCAGTTAATGAATAGTTTCCAAGTTTGGGACAAAGAAGACAGGGGTATAAGGGCATCTCAACAGAGGCCCGTTTCCAGCTTGTGTTTTTCAGGTAGGGTGCAAACTTGTTACTCTGTGCTTGGTTGTCTCAAGCCTGACCTAAGAGACAAGAGGAGAAAGGATTTGTGTATTTGTGCTGAATAGGTGCTGACAGAGGCCAGTGAAATGACAGAACCTTTAGAAATGACAGGCCCTTTAGAGCCTGGATTAGACATGAACACGATCTACTGTTCATACCAGTTGGCCTTCAGCAAGCTACTGCTGTAGTCAGTGCCAGGAGTGGCTGCATGTCCCCGTGTGGATGCCATCCAAACAGACCACCTATTTTCTAAAGGCCATAATCTGGCCTTTATTAGATTGTTAGAAACATTAATCAAGTGATCTAGAGGTGAAAAGCCATTTGTTACTACTTAAACCTTTCTCTGGTGATGGCTTTAATAGGCTTTGGAATTTCAAGACATTTCCTCCCCCCCTCTCCCCCCTCACCTCCTTAGCAGGCAACCATATCACTTTTCCTTTAAGTTTCACAGCAGCCTGACCACAAAGGAATTATTTCATCTTCAGTCTGTGTGATGTGCACAGCACAGAGATTCCTCATGCCCTTGTCCTTTAACCCTGTGTGGCACTCGTAGTGTTGTGAAAGCAAGCTTTTCTCACACCCCTTCCTCGTAAAATACTGTCAGGTCATACGGATCAGTATCTTTGCTTCTCATTTACTACAGGTTTAGCAGCTCTAGTTTAAGGTAATAAAGATTGAATTAGTTCCTTTAATGTAAACTGGTAACAAGAGCTCGATGACAGTAGATGTAAAACAGGAGTTCCTTCTGGAGGTATTAACGGCACAGTCAGAGGAAGTTACCCAGAGGAATTACCTGTGTCAAGAGGGTAACATAGTACCTGGTTACAAATCAGAGCAGGACAGTGGTTTCATGAGCTATGGGAAATCCTGACTCTACTTGTAGAGAGGCTCATGTCCTTAGCTAAGTTTGGTTGCTCTGATCAGGGCTTTCTGCAGATGGATTGTCACTCAGCCTTGTTCTCTCCTGCTGTGACCACTGAAATGAAGGACAGTATTTTTTACTTTGAAAATTGGAGTGATTTTTAACTTTTCTTTCTCTGCACTTTTATGTAACATACAGCAAATGTCAGCATTCCACTGTGAATTGTTAAGGCTATTTTTACAGCTTCTCTGGGTTAGGGTTTTTCATAGAATCACAGAATGGTCTGGGTTGGAAGGGATCATCTAGTTCCAACCCCCTTTCTATTTGGAAGAGGTGAACCTGGCCACTAGTAGTTCTTGCGCGATCAATTCAGATTCTTCCTTGTCTTACTTAGTGGTTGTGACTGTTGATTTTTCAATCTTAGATGAAAAAAACTTAGTTGCATTTCACATAAAAAATTCTAGTATTCTGCCCATTAAAAGCAGCCGGTCTCCTAACATGAAAAATTCAAACCCACACACATCTATTGATTATCACTAAAAGTATAGTTCTGCCCCATAGCAAAATTTGTATATTCCAATAGGTAGCAAGTGCCCTTTGTCTGAGAACATGGTATTGATCTCTGAGATGTGCAAATCAAGTTTGTCAGCACAGCCTCCATTCATCCTGCCTGTTCTGACAGCATCAGCACAGCAGTGCAGCTTCTGTAGCCAGTACTGTCATAGAGTATAAATATTGTGCCTACATGTATATGGAGAGCCAGCATCTCTTCCAAAAAATTAGCAGTGGATACTATCAAAAAATGTTTGTAATCAGATGCACAATTTGAAGCACAGGAATGAGAATACAACACAAACAAATGTGAGGATTACATCCAAGTAGCAAACTATTATCTGGAAGTACATTCAATTTAGAGCCTGAAGACCGTTAGCCTTATGGGAAGGACAGGCTCTTCATTTTCCATTGAGACTGTGATTTTTAGCTAGAGGCTTGAATTGTTGCACTGCAGAAATATCTCCTCAATTCAGAATTAATCAATTATTTGACTTCTTAAAAACCCCAGAAGCAAAACCAATTCCCCTTCTATATTTCTTCTGCAGTCAGTAACTTTTTCCAGTGTTAATTCATTTGCATTTTTCAGTGCCTTAACACAAATCTCCCTTGTGTTCTACTCTATTTTTATCTGTTCAATATTGATCCAGCTAAGATGATTGCAAAGTCTGTAGAATCAGAGGTGAAAGTAAACAACATTATATTTTCAGCATTGTTTACAGAGCCAGTTACCTCATATTGGAAAGTGACTTCAGTTTGGAGAGGCCAATTCCTCTCCCCACCCCCATGGTGAACTCGAAGTATCATTTCCTGGACTTTTAACAATAAGATTAATTTCGTCCCTATTCTCATTTCACAGACATCCTCTACCGGCTCCTGTGACCTGCCAAAACTCTACCAACCGAAGACGTTTTTCCTATGAACTATGTAGGTACTAATAATTAAAATACTTTTTTCTTTACTACCAAAAGGTTTTTAGGAAAGACCACCTGATTTTTATTCTTACAGTTCATACTTTGTGACATTAGGAAGAAGCAGCTGTTACATTTCAGATGTTTGGCTAGCATTTCTAAGGGAAGCAAAACATTTCTGATCATATTGTAGCTTTATGGAAGCTGGAACAGTTATTTTAAGGTTTGATCACGGTAGTTTGCACTTGATAAGCTTCCCATATCAATGAAGAAAATGTACAAGTAACTTTCTTTACCTTCACATTTTTGTAATTAAAACAATCAGGATGTTGAAGAGGGCTCTGGTATGGCATGTTGCAACTGTCAAGTAAGGTGCTGATACTCCCAGCTTCACCAATGCAGAAATGTTCAGATTTTAAGAGAATATGAAGTCAATGTTAAAATTTTAAAATTCGATGAACTGCATGAGGCTGAATCTTCCAGCACTCTATTTCAAACTAGGAATAGGTTTTGAAACGCTGTTGTGTAATATAACTTGAATGGTATAAATAAACTTTCTGTTATGGACCTTTGGATGTGCAATTCTGTTATGCAGATGCTTATTTAGCCAGGACCAGGAGTAGCATGGTTCATCTCTGCACCTGTAGCTTTTTTGGTTTTGACTGCAAAATAGCTCTAGGGAAAAAAAAACAACCCACTCAGTTCTCTGAATAAGGAACATTAGGAAGAGGTTGTGTACTTCTCAGATGATTGGCTTTGCATACAGTACAATACAGAGAAATAGAAATAAATGCTCATTTTAAAAATACCTGTGGAAAAACTCAAGATGGAGGACCCAGAGCAATTCTGTAAAGGGAGGGGGGAAAGCAGCTTATGGTGAAAGTAAAGCTCCATGGCTTTGAGTAACCATGGAGACCAGTGCTTTTCTGATGTGGAAATAAATGAACTCAACCTTTTCATATTTATTAGTGGGACTGATGATGAAAGATAAAGTTGAATTAAAATATAAAGCAGCAACGGACAAACCCATTCATTGTCTGTACCCCTGCAATGCAGGTTCTTGAAATGGGTTATTACATATGAGCTGGTATTAGAGACAAATTAGTTATGAAAGGAACAAAATACTCTTAGTTATACCAACCTGTTTATCCAAATATCAGCTTCTTTATTAACAGAAATGAAGAGACAGTACACACAACACATTCCTGAAATCTTTTGGTTCCCATAAAAATTGAAATAAACTTGTTTTAATACCATAGCAGTGTATGAAATATATGTACTACAAAATGGAAAACTGGTTACTGTCCTGTATTAGTGGTATTTGAAACCAACACATTTCTTGGTGGCAAGAATAAGAGAATTTTCCTAGCAAAATACTGGGTGAATATTCAAGTTTCTGTCTTGAAAATACATGTCAAAGGGTAAAATATTAATTGGCAACTTCTTGCTACAGCCGTGTTACTACTGAACAGAGGATGGCAGCATTAAATGTTGCTAGGACTTCCAGCACGATTAAGAGCTTGTGAAATGAAACTTCGATGCAGATATTTCTGCCACATTGTATAAAAGGTATTGATTGAATAGAAATCCCAGTGTAGATAAAGGGTTAAATCACCATACCCAAAGAAAACGCTGAAGTGTCTGATGCTTGGGATAGAAAAGTAGCTTAGCACAGGGTGTCTGTCCCTGTTCAGTTTGAAGGGAAGCTTATTAGCTGTAACTGTGCTTCAAGGAGTGAGGGGAAGAGGGTGGCAGGAGTGTCCTAAAGGAACAGGAAGAGTGGATTTGTTGAACCCTAACACCTCAGGTCAGTACATTGAACAATGCTTCAGGATAACTGATATGACAAGCCCAAATGAACACCTGCAGCAATAAAGCAGGATAGAAAATGCAGCTCCCCTTAACAATCCTGAACCGTCCTTTTCACCCTCAGGTATTTATCAAAAGTCAAATCACAGCCCACCCCAGCTCTGAAAGCTTTTGTTGTGCAAAGCTGCTGTGTCCAGAAACAACCTGTACGCTAACAACCTCCTCCTTCAGTCTCAGTCTCAACCTTTACGTCAGATGGAAAACACACGGCTTTGCTTCAATTCAGGTAAACTGGCTGCAACCTGCTTTAGGAAAGAGTCTTAGTGGTCTTCCTGCTCCATTGTGCTGGCCAAGTCCTGGGCACACCAGTGTTTTCAGGGTCTCCCATTGAGTACAACTGCCAAAGGTTGAACCATCAGCTTGAGCTCGCTACTCCGGAAGCAGAGCTGGCACCTTTACCTAGAGTCCTACTATAGAACTTTAACAATTTCTGGAAAAGTTGGATAACTTCCATCTCATAAAATGACAGTGGTGGGATACATTAAGACTAAATAAACTGGGTTTAAGGTTCCTTCAGTTTTACTGGGCTGTCTACCTCTCCTGCTTTTTGACTTCCTCAAAAATGTGTGGTTAGCCTCAAACCGAGAAAGGAATTCTTGCCTAGGCTAAAATCCAGATTTGAAGAGTAATTTGTTTAAAATACTTATGCCAAAACCTGAAACAATCTACCCAACCCTTCTTGATATTCCTGCTAAAACAGACTATTTTTGTGCAAGACCTTTAATTTAGCAACTACATAAAATGGTATTTTCCGTCATGGAGTTTTCTGGCAAATGAAGCATTCCTAGAGTTCAGATTTCATAGTCTTCCTGTTCACTGACTACAAAGAGCAGGTCAGAATTTGTAAATATAGAGTTCATTAATATTAAATAAACCTTGCCAGGTACTGAGACAAATATAATACAAATTCATAACACGATACCCATTTTTTATTTCATTGTTTAACAGTGGTCACACTACCATTAAACTATCGGGGTAAGTTTTTTAAAAATGTATTTGTAAAGTCCCTTCAGGCCTTCATGAAACAACATGAAACAACTTCAGACGTGTCTTAAGTTTTCAGACAGTAGCCTCTTGTGTAATAGCACGGCCTACAGAAGGAGAAGGGAAGATAACAAAATTTTCTTAGCAAAGAATAACCTTTTCTAGAATTTAGAGTGCCTGGTTTTGTTGGGAAAAAGATTACCACCCCCCTGACACCTGTAAATTGTAGTTAACAAACTCTCACCTGATTTACTGAAAAGTTATTTTCAATGAAATAGTTTCAGAAAGCCTGCTAACACAAGTAGTTGAGGCTCAAGTTTTCTTTAAGGCAGAGAAACAGAAGGACCTCTTTTGCTGATGAAAATGTTGAAAATATTTTTCCTGTATTGTTCTTAAAACGTGTCTTCTACCACCTGAGTGCATCACTGGGAGCCAGTCCAACTTCCACTCCTCTCAGTTAAAAAAGCAGAATGAAAGTATATATCCCTGCTGTGAAGGGGGAAAAGAAGAACAAGACAAATCTAAACCATCTTCATTTAAAGGTAACTGGTTTTAGTTATCACTTCGCACACATAATTAGTTCAACAAAGCCCAGAAATGCTCATTCCAAAGAGTGCCAGCAGCACATTGGCTGTGGAACATCAGAGCGTACACACATTCTCATCTTTGGCTTACACAGTGTCTTGTTCGTTATCCTAACGGGAGGTACCGTTGGTACCTACCCAGGACTGCTATAGCAATACCTAAATGGTTTCTCAAGAGCTTGGGGAAATGGTTTTGGTTTTCAAATGCTGAAGAGCACAGTTTCCTCCTTTACAACGTTAATGAAAATGTCACAGGTCCATTTAGTTCTTGTAAGATATCAACAAGCAGGTACTCCGGTGTTTATTAGACATATGCCTAAATCCAACTCATTGCTCTATTTCAGAATAGTTTTGTTCTCATCACAATTAGATTCCCTTCAGTAAATTATTATCTTGATGAGATTTTGGTTATCCAGCTGGCTGTTGGACTGCACACTTCCCAAAATGCGGGACAGGTTCGACCAAACTGATTACAAATTCTAACAAATTCATTATTATTTAGTATTCAAATTACTTTTTCTTCAAAGCTAAAACAAGTCTTTAGCTTGCAAGGCACGCTCCTTCATGTTTAAATGGCAATTATTCACATACCTCACTACCATTCACCCTCAGTAAGACATAGTTCTAGATAACTTTTTAATATGTGAGAGTGATCTCCATTCACGTAAGTATAAATGGATAACAAATGCAACAAATTCATAGACCTTGTTTCTCCAGGATGCAGAACAAGCAAATGACTACAATCCTATTTATAAATTAATGTTCTAGAATGCTAAATAGTAAAGACAAATTTAAACAAAGTTAGTTTTGTAGGATTTCTAGTATCCTTGAAGGAGATCAGTCTATTCAGTAAGAAAGTACTACAGACAAGCCCCGGCAGAGCTGTGGAGCACTGTGGGGGGAAAATAAAAGGAATGAATGTAGCAAGGTGGGATTTACCAAACAGGAATGTAGCACTTGCATGTAATAAAGCAAATATTTACATTAAGCACAATACAGCAATTTATTTAGATGCTTAAATGAAGAATACAAAGGGAAATAAAGATCACAAAATTATACATACTACAACAGTGTGTCATATATTAGATGGTATAAATGAATACAACACCTTGTTGGTGTTAACTAAAGATAAAACTAAATATTCAAAACACAGCACTTTGTTTCGGTGTGCTGCTCCAACACAATACACTTTTATACAGATCTAAAAGGTGTCAAAATTAGTAGCTGCAAACTTGTTTCTTGCAAGTGATTTTTCTTTTTTAGCTTAAAAGATTTCAGAAAATGACTCTGAAATACGTTTGTCATCAGTTGTAATGTCAAGGATATTCAGAACAAGAAAATTCTATAATACAATAGAGTCCAGATATATTTTTTTATGTTGCTGGCCTCTGTTTTGAGATTGTACAAGGTTATGTGCAAAAACTAAGTTTGTCAAAATCCATACTATAGCAGTTTCAAGCTTTTGCTAGGTAAACTAGATACAGCATTTATTACACAGCAGGGCAACACTAAAAAAGAGAAACAAATCTATGATGGGTACACAAGAACAATTCATAAGCTTCACTTGAATAGGTCTAAAAGACTGTACAAATATACATTTCAACTATTCAGAATGATACATGAAAAAAATCAATTTCCCCATAGTCTACTATACACGTTGAACCGGTAGCTTGTATGGTTGGCCCTACACTACCATGTGAAAAAGGGTAATGTTTAAAAAGACATACAACTGAACATGTACAAGAGTGAAACAAATGTTGAAAATGCAGATAAAACAAACCTCTGCTTTTCTCTGTGTGCATTCTGGAGCCTCCGGCTTATCCGTTTTCACATTAAGTTCCTGTGCTCGTCCCAGCAGGTACCTTCAAGCAAGGTTAGCCAACAGCATCCTTAAAAACCCCCGGAATAAGAGTGGCCACAACCACCGCACGGCGTGACCTAACACTCGACAGGCAGTACCAGTTAGAATTTAACCTTAGCAGTCATACTGAAATGAAAGTGTTTGGACAGTTGTAGATTGGATCGTATTACTGACGCTGCTGAATCGAGCGGCTTACGCTTGCTGGCTACTCAGCTCCACACCAGTTAAGCTGCTATGCATTGGTTCTGCTACTCCATCAGTCACACTGTCAAACTGATCTCCATCCTCACTGTCAATTGTGCTATTCTGCCATTCCATCTGCTGATTCGACAAGCTCTCTTCAATCTCTGATGTATTTTTCCATTGCGACTGGTCCTTAGACCAAAACTCTTCTACTTTTCCATAGGAACGATTCTTCCACTTTGACTGTTCTTCATCACTTTCGGATCCACCCCCTTTTGTCTCCACAGTTGGTTTACTGCTACCGGCATCTTCACTTTGGGAGGATTCATCTGTCCACACTTCTGGTTTTACTTCTGACGTATTATCTTCAAAATCAGAAACCTGTTGAGAACCAGGCCCGCTTTCAGACTGTGAAGCTCCATCTTTCCATTCAACAGCATCATCTTGGTCATCCTGATCACCTTCGCTATCTGAAACATCGCCTACCAGTTTTGATGGTTCTTCAGCAGAAATAACCTCTTCGTATTTAGAGCTTTCCTCTTGTTTTTGATCAGCCTTCTCTGGAGACTGTATTGTATTTTCTTCAATGATTTCCTTGGCTACGCTGTCCTCCGGGTTCTCCACTGTGCTATCAGAAGAGGTTTTCCCACCAGTGTCAGAAATACGCTGACCGAACGGACTACTGCTTTCATTGTATTCCTCTTCTATATTTTCATAGCTGTCTGAGGAACTTTCGTTGTCTTTTTCTGAGGTTATTTTTTTATCAACAGTCTTACTGACATTGACTCTGGAATTCTTTTCATCGTGGTTTTCAAACAGCCATTCAGCATCAAAATCCATTTCGTGTTTAACCTTGTTTAACTCTTTCATGTTGAACCCAAGCAGCACACCAGGTTTGTATTTTTCACAATCTCTAACGCATTTCTTCCTTTTGTTACTAAAATGAGATGCAATATCAGATTTCCATAGCCACAAACTGGCAGCCAGCTTTTCAATCTCTCTCCTAGTGGGATATGGTTGCTTATTAAAATATTTTGTAAGAAATGTTTTCCTGGCTTCATAGGAATCATCTTCGTGACCCTTGGGGTCCAATGCTAGAACTACAGGTTCCTCAGGCTTCTCCTCAAAGGCAGAGGGGGAGTCATCATCATCCATTTTCCTTTTCTTCATCAGTGAGAACTCCATGTGTTCGTAAGTACGTTTTACAGGTGCTACAGCTGGGGACTGGCTTAGCCGAGATGAAGTAGCTTTGTCCTGGCCATTCTGAGTCTTCCCAACACCTCTGCAGTGAACAAGGTGCAGTGTTATAGTTGAGGCAGTCATGTTACTTGTATATACCCCAAGGCAATGAATGCATTTGTAGGTTAGCTTTTTCTCAACTGGATGAACCGTCTGAATGACTTGATGCCTCTCCCGTAGATGATGTGCAAGTGCATCAGAGATGGGTCCTTTTAGGATTGAAAAGCACAGAGGACAGAGAGTTTTCCCCACATCTTTTTTGTAGGGAACTGCTGCTTGTGGAGGACTTTTTACAGGTACATCAGACTTCTCTTGGACTTTCGGCTGTGGTTTTGGAGGAACTGGGGGAGTATTCTGAGCATGGTAAGCTACAGATTCAGCAGGAGCATCTCTCAGGTTGTAGGTGGTTACAAGAAGATGTATATTCGTATGACTACCCTGCTGCAATGTCAAATCAAAGGTTAGAGTGGAATCAGTTTTAGGTCCCATTTCTTCATCAACGTGAACCATTCGCATATGAGCAGCCATCTTTTCAACGTCATTGAAGGTCGAACGGCAATACGGACAAGACAGACCATGTATTAACATATGATTAAGCAACGTATCAGTGGGTAAATAGCGATTACAGTATAGACACTTGCTAGTGAAATTGTGTATTTTCATTATATAGTTAGCGACCGCAGGCACCTTTTCAGCCTTGTGCTCCTTTTCAAAGTGGACACTATACACATTTTCAGGAAACAGCTCATTACAGATTGTACAGATTTTCCACTTCTGTGTGGATGATGTATTGACAGCAGAAGGACCTGTAGCAGCTACAGGAGACTTTGAGCCAGATTGACCTAATACTCTTGAAGCTGCCTGTGACTGAGATAATGATGTCTGTTTCAGCTGAGCTGATGAAAGAGAAGACGAATTGGCAGACTGAAGAGAGTATCTTGCCTGGGATCGCTGTTCCCCTCCAAGTGTATAAGGCCTTCCATTTCCACTCGCTGAAAACTGTTTCATTGTTTGTGACTGTTGTGAAATAGAAACTGGTGAATTACCACTTAAGTTTAGCCTTCCCCCTGGCTGACCAACATAACTTGGTGGTACAGATTTGACTCCGTAATTGTTTTGTTGTAGGTGAACATTTGACATCATATTCACTCCTGCAGAATTCAACGTAGGCTTTGGTATAGTGAGTCTGTTTATCATCTGTTGTGATGAAAGAGATCGAACACTTCCAGGGGAAAGGGCGCCCATCCTCTGAGGGAGTCCCATGGGCTTTTTATCCTGTGGTTTTGGAGCTATTAGCATCAAAGGTTTAGATCTTGGAACCACTACATTAGTGTGACCTATCATTGCTGTCACCTGATATCCTATACGTTCGTGGTCTTCGATAACGTGCTGTACTAAAGCTTCGTATGATTTCGGCATAAAAAGGCATCTTTTGCAGTGAATACTACCCTCCTCTCGGGTACTGGAACTTAACGGAACTGCACCATTGAGTGACTTCTCACCTCCCTTTGCTATGTAAGGAGCAGCAACATGCTGAAAATGTTCCCTGTAAATGTGCTTTCTAACTATTTCATACAGAGGATCTCGGTAAGTGCACTTCTTACAGTAATAAACAGCTTGTTCTACACTGTCAGCCTGCTTAGGTTTAAGGCTATCATGTTTGTTTTTATCTTTAAAAGTGCTGATGCCTCCACTCGGTGTATTGGCATTTGGAGCATGAAATATTTTAATGTGCGTTTCCAAAGTCTTTTTGTCCGCATTGAAAGTACAGTAAGGACAATTAAGGAGAATCCTATTTTCAAAGTCTTCACTATGAACATTCCGGAAGTGGCTTTTGTATGCTGAAAAGAACTTCGAAGAAAATGGACATGCACTGCAGCAAAAGGGCTTTGTCCGATAGTCCTTAAAACAAAGAACAAAGCAGAAACTAAATATTGAAAACCAGTTCTCAGAAAAACAACATCCATGATCTTCTCTAATCAATAACATTTCTAAATAAAGGTCCCAAGACCCACTACAACAGTCTCAAACCTGTAGATTAATTTCTTCTCTCCAATTTTTCACCTGCAGATCAGGCCCTGAAGAGTTTATCATCTGAATGTACATGTGAAGTGGCAAGTGACAATTTAAAGGTCGCCTCAAGAGTTTAGCCATAAACCCAGCATGCAAGGCTAAATCATAAGCATCTTTCTCCACCAGACAAAAAAAAGCCTGATTCCCTGCAGCTAAGCTGCATGAAAAAATTCACTGTAAGCTCATGTCCAGAGAGGAAAGGCAAGCATGACTGAACAACATGAGACTGTATCCAGATGAAGAGTTACATCCCATCAAAATCTGCCAAACATTCATAGATATAAGACGGATATATGACTTCAGCTATTTCAATGGCTTAATCCATTACAAATTTCAATATAAAAGATGCTCTTCAAAACTTATGTTTGGTGAACAGATGGTTTTAAGCTTACCAAGTCATATACTAAGGCCACACAAGCCCTTAAAGTCACCAAGCTTCTTCCTTCGGATCAAAGCACAAACCTAACTTTTAAAATGATCTTGAATCAGAAAAAAAAAGATATTTGAAAATTCCACACTTGCAGTTTCCCTCCACTCTTGATCTGGGTTCTATTTAACATGTTGCCAACGCGGTTCTTGTCAACTGTTATAACAGAAACTAAAGTTTCACTGCCCTTAGACACAGCCACAAGCAACCTGGCCTTTCAGATAAGATGAGACATGAAATTCAAATAGTTATAAACATTCATCATGAGTGTCAAAACAAGTCTTGTGCAACAAGCTACACATAGATCATCTGAAGTAGCTGGAGAGTTGTATTCTCCCTCTGTATAACTAAGGAGGAATACATGCTTCTGTCTACCTCCTGAAGCCTCAGACATCTGGTAGGCTGGAGACAAGAGACAACAAAACAAACTAAACAAAAGCTGTCTCCTTTTATGTTACAATTTTTATTCTGGAATTAACTAGAAAAAAGGACATCATCAGTGTATTTTATGGAACACAGTAAGACAGGGACACGTTTAGAGTAACACTACCCTAGGAATCCATCAGAATACAGGTCCCCATTTCCTGTAAGAGCAATGCCTGATCTTTCAGATGCTAAAAGAGGGCTTATTTTGTACATAGGTCTCTCACCTTCTCACTGTTCGGACAATGCTGGCAATACTCTGTATTGTACCACTGGTAGAGGCTACTGCAGCACACATGACTTGCCTTAAATGTGCTTAATCAGAATTAAGTAGTATTTCCTCCTTCTACTTCTATCTCAATTCAAATTGCCTTTATTACTGGCTCAGAAATATCTAAAAAGTAAGACTTCAGTGTGTCCCTTCATTCTGCTGTACTGAGCTACACATGCCTAAACCAAACCTTGGGCACAGTCAGATTATGAGAATCTTCAGAAGTGGCAGACACCAATCAGAGTGACAACAGTGGAGAGAGCAGCAGCTAGATGTGTTTGTTTAAACTTCTTCTGAAATGATGGAAAACAGACAATGGAACATGTAAAGGGTAAAAAAAGCGTATCACAAACTGCATAAAACTGTTGATCTTTTGACCCAAAGGATGGTGAAGTTGTGCTAAACTGGAATGGGCTCTTAATATGCAGTTGTCAAAGGCTGAGTAAGGTTTCTTGACCAATCAGTTCCCCAGGCTTTGGCTGTCCGTACTACTGAGATAAAGATCAGGATTATTACTTTAAAAAAAAACAAAAAAGCTTGTTGCTGCCCCTTAAATTGCTGACAAATGAAGATCAACAGGTAAAAGCTGCAGGAAAAGCTTTTGGCATATCTGTTAGTATGAAACATCTTTGGAATCGGATGTGTGAACATAAACTATTACCAACCTGATTTTTTGTAAGCGATGGGTCCCACAATCCTACATCTTCCCATGTAGTGTTTTTCAAATAAAAGTCATTAGGTTCAAACTGCTTAAAATCCTGGAGAAAGGGGAAGACGGGAAGAGAGTACAGAGAATCAAAACCAAAGACCAACTGCTGCCTTAAGTAACTTGTGTAAGCATCCATGCAGTCCTCTCAAGTGCTGATGGCAAATAGCAGACACTTAACTGAAGAAGTGTGGGTATTCAAGATGCAGTTCTTTGGAGGTGAAGAATTGTGAACAGTCTCAGTATCATAAATCACCTGAAGAACTATTTTCAATGCTCCTCCTAATTAAGCCAAAACTGTAATTATATACCTGCCTAATTTTCAAAAGCAGTAATTGAGAAAAGTATTCCAGGGCTAGTGCTTTTGGGGCATGTAAGATCATGCAGACGCTCTGTCATAACTCTGATGTATGTTTGGGGAGCGGTGGTGGGGTGTTTGGGTTGTTTTTTACTTTTAATTTCACACAGGAATTCTAATAAAAGTTTTAAAAGTTCGACTATATCTATGATGGCCAAGAATCCCAATTCTTATTAAAAAAAAAATCTTATCAAGTACTTTGGCATTTTACTTTTGGCACACAGAAGGACTTCAAAACAGTATCTCCACTGAAATGAATACTGAAAGTAACACTGTCCCAAGTTCAGAATTTTACCCTTAAAGATTATACTTGCTCCACAAATTTTCCAAGGAGGAAGGACTGGCATTTCTTCTCTTACACATCTCGCTTAAATGCTCTTTAAAGAGACACTAACAGAAAAGCCACAGCAAACAGGTCATAATTTGCTGTGTACTCTAAAGAGTTAAAAGTGTGTGAACTGACACTGCAGAAGTTCAGTGTTCAGGAGAGAAAGCTGCACTTCCGAGATGATCGTTATGAAGTCTGTCCAGAAGAGTAGCACAAATACCCTTCCCTTCCAGGAACAAACACAGGCACAGCAGTGATTCTCCAACTCGACCTACTATTCTGCACTGACAAACACATCATGAAAACCTCAGAACCATCTCCTGTCCCTTAGAAACATCCCATACAGCACCTGATTCTTGCTTCATCCCTAAATGTTCAGTTAGCAAGTGCTATTTTTAAGAATCCAACATAAATAAAAGACAACCTGCCTTCAATATGCATCACATCACTCACATTATAGTCTGAAGTGTATCTTATTTCCACTGAACTTTCTAAGAAGTGCTTTCAGGTATATTTTAAGTTATTAATTAAGGTTTACTTTGTGTAGAACTTAAAAAGCAATGCAGAACTAGCAATGCCTGAATAGCAAAGCTCAAATGTAATCCCAAAATCATTCTCAGAAGCTGATGAGAACAGAGGAGCATGGGTGTGGGATATAGTGGATTCCTTCAAAATTCACAGAAAGAAATTAACATTTCATGAAACAGGTCTTTAAAAAAAAAAGTCATCCTCTGAAGACCTCACAGTCCCAGTAGCTTTGGAGCATTTTAACTCTCCAACTGCAGCACTTGGGAGGTATCATACTTACTTCTATATGTTCTTTACAGTATTCCAAACCAATGTCACTAAGTATTTTTTTCACAGTTTTCCGGGCCTTTCTTAAACTGCCAAGGTTGTTGACAGGAAGTTGGAACATAGTTTCTATTGAAAAAGAAAGTAAGAGAAAAGGTTTAAGTCAAATGTGCTTTGTCTCACAGAATGTTGCACTTTCAATTATTTGTAATTTTCTGTCTCATTTAACCCATGTAACTGTATCAGAGCTGTGCCATTAGCTAAGAAACTACCACATTTTTGGTCTGATTTGTTATTAAAACGAGGCTGGCCATAAAGCTGGATATTGACAAACTTGAGAGCACTTAAAACCCCAACAAACTGATGTAGTGACTATTGCAGGAATAATCAGCTGCATCTGGAAATAACTTTTGTTTTATATGTTTGTATTTACAGGAAATTTACCCCCCTATGCTGAAGCCCTTAAACCCTCAATTTATCTTTTGTTCATACATATCCTAAATGATTTGAAAGTTGGTAAGTTGAGCCTCAGGGTTTGTGTCAGTCTTGTAATAGAACCTCTTCACTGAGAAAGATGCTTCTTGCATTCAAGTGTAGATAGGATAAGAAATTAATACTGTTTCCTCCATTAACTGTATTTATATATTTTAAATGGCTGACAAGCCATTTAGTGTACATTCTTCTTTTATTAAGATGGGACCTGAAAGCTTAGTTAAAACCCTTATATTTCCAGAGATATAAATCACTGGAAGAAGTCCAAGAGATGGCTTAACACCTCAAAGTGTAGCTGGATGTTTTCAGCCTACAAGGCAACCCTCCCTTTCAGTTCCCTGCACAGAGATCACTAATTCCAATGAAACTGCCTGTTAATGGCTGGGGCTACAGACTAACAGAAAGCCTAAGATGTTAAGATAGGTGGAGTCCCAGATTCAGCCACTACCACTAAGATTTTGTTTTGTATACGGGGGAGTTCTTAGTCTGCATGCTGCTGTCATTATAGTAAGGCTTGCTCAGCTACAGAACCATCATCAACAACTCATCTGCATCTTAAGAAGGTGCAAAATGGCAGAAACAAAGTCCCTGACAAGGCACAGTTATTTTGGAAGTGAGAGGGGGTGGAGCCAGCAATAAAAAGGTAGGCTTTCCACAAAGAAAAAGGAAGGAAGCTTCTTAAACAGCAAGAAAGTGTTCTTGTTCCCTAGGCTTTAGTGGTCCAATGCCTGTTGCACAGAGCATCACAGCAGAAAATAAAAGCTGCTCATTAATATTTCTGTGAGCTGATTCAGAAATGTTGCTTTACGTGAACAATAAAACATTTGATTCGTATCATCAATTTAATCCAGTGTAAGGCTGAAGACTACCTACCATCACCTAAACAAGGACTCTCCTTTTTTGTTAGAAGCTTGAAAGTATTTAACTTTTTCAAGCAGAAGCCCAGAATGCAGAATTAACACAAATTTGCAGCCATTAAATATTTGAGTAAGACAAAAATTCTCCCCTTTTATCATGAGATCAAGGGCAATTGCTAAGTTGCAAAGAGTTTACTAAGAAATCTCAAAGTACAAAGGGTATGGGTTGTGACTACAATGGAGCGTTTGTGATCAAAACCAGCCCTTCTATATGCACTGTCATGAATACTTCCTGAAGTATTACTTGTCTGTTACACACTGGCCTGTTTATTTTCATATTCCTACCAACTTTTACTAGGTAATGCTTTAAGACTGTCTCTAACTATTTACTATTCCACAGTCCCCCCCAACAACACTGTTTAGTTTCAGAAATAAACAAAACTGAAGAAGTTCTGCATGTAACACTGCTAACACAAACCACTTAAATCAGTTTCATGATCTACGAGCAGTGCTGCTAGGCTCCAGTCTCCTCTGCTTCAGAGGAAGAGCAAAAAGCTATCATGACATTTAGAATTTATATAGCAATTATAAATCAGAAATTAAGTGGAAACAAGCCTGAGTTTATATAAAGATCTGCAGGGAAATTTTGAGAAGTACCAACTCTGATCGTTAAGCACCTTGGTACCTGGATCAGGCTGACCACTGTCACAGATTGCCAGAAAGAAATACAGCACCACTGTCACAACCCTATATGAAAACTAGGAAGCAGACAAGTTCAGACCTTGTCTATAAATCTCAAGCATTCCAAATTACTCACTTATAGTATTTGCAATAATGAAGTTACTTAGAGACATCATGCAAAGTGATTAATGATAGTAATTTTCAAACAACATAGGCCACAAAAAGAAAGTATTTCAGTGTTCTAATTTCCTCCAAGTAACACTTGTTAAAAGAAATTAGTATAATCACAAATGTCTTTATTTCTTCATATATAAAACTCTAAATGCAAGCATATTAATTTATGTGACTGCAGGGGTGTTTGAGCTAACTGCAAGTCTCGGTGCAAAGGACGAGAATTGGAAAAAAACTAGAAAAACAGCTACGTTCTACGTCTCATCTGGCACCTTTCATGTTAGGGGAACTCAAACCCACATTAGAAATATGAAGAATTAGCATTCTAGTGAAATACCTTATAGGTAGATTAACTTCCAAGACTCATAAAGGAACCCTAATCAAGCTATGAAGAGCATTTTTACAGGTATTAACATCTCAGAGAAAGTAAGAATTAAACAGACCATGGCAGTAAACTACTTCCTCTTCCAAGTTATTCCCTCTAAAGCCTCAATTGACTTTGTATGGGAAATCACGACCTGCTCTTTTTTTATGCTGTATCCATTCTCATCAGTAATCTTCTATAATCAAATATCTCATCTGCAATTATAAACAATATCCAGGCCTAAGACATTCTCCCTCTCTATGCAATGTGATTGTTCAAAAAATTAAGAGTTATTCATGTCATCCTTTCAGCATGCTACTCACTCCTGCCCTGTGAATGATTTTTTAACCCTCGTAAAGGACTAGGAAATAAGGTGTGAAGCTGAGTTTCTAACTTCTTGTTACTCTGAAAACTGACTCATGCAAATCAGCTGTTCTATTGAAACCTGCATTTATGCTTACAGTTCCTTTATCAGATTTCCTGACCAAATTCTGTATTTATCCATGCCCCTTTCCTCTTTCTTATATTGAGATCTATTTCTGAAGGCAAACATTGGATAGAAGTTTAAGAAACACACTTTCAGCATACACAGGATTTATAACTCTGTACCGTGTACCAGGCTTTAAGTAACTACAGAAGGTGCCAGGTTCCGCTCTGCTTTACTACTTGCCCTTGCCCATTCTGTGGCATCAGTTTTACTGCATAAGCAACTCTGGGCAGAGGCTACATCCTGTTTTTCATGCTATTACTTCATCCAAAAGCATGTTAAGTAAAATAAAAATACCATTTATGACAAAGTATAAGTACATAAATGGTGGAAAAGCTTTAGAAAATAGTAATGGCTATTTACCTTGCAAACACGAATTTGTATTGAGAAAAGACCACAAAGAGTACATTTACATATTTCAGGGCAATATTATAATTCATTTTGTTACTTCAACAAACAGAACTAAAATCTTGACTAAGGTTGCAGTTTTGCTTCAATCATAAAAATAACGTCTTATATAGCTGAAAGTTGAGCCAGGTCCATTTTAAAGATATGAATATTAATTGAAAATATTTAGCAACAGGCCTGAGGATCAGTAATGCCAATTTTGTTAAGTATTACTAACCGATTTGTTAAGTATTACTAACTAATAACTAACAAAGTAGTTTAAAAGATGGCAAAGTCTAATGGGAAAAAATGCTGTTGCCTAAGAATTTCAATTTCTAACTAGCTGATTAATGCAAATAATTTAGTAAGGTTCTGCCCTATTTCCAATTTCCAAGTAGTGGCATATTCTCGATTTTTGATCTGTAGTTGAAATAGTACATTTCCAGATGGAAAAAGCAACTCCCAACCTGCAGTTTTTTCTCCTAGGCCAGTCACTACAAAATAGCTTTCCACACTGAGCCCACTGACACTTTTTTCATGACTTAAAACAGATCTGATTTGTGTAATACCAGAACTGCATTAAGAGGAAAACAAAAAATACCACACAGTGCACAGAGTGGATTTATATCCTTAAATACAGATCACAAATTGGAAAGAAAACATGCTTCCTTAACATTCTTTTCCCTCTCTTCCCTAAACAGAATCGGGAAGCATGGCTCTGAACATTGTTACAATAAAAGTAACACAAGTTTGCTTTCAAAGCACTGCATAATCTTGTTTTTTGAAGTCAAGCACATTTATTAAAAGTTCTGGCTACTGCCATTGTCAGCAGAGTCAAAAATATTAATGTAGCCAAGAAATTAATCGTGGCTGCACTAATTCCTTTTCTCTAAAGGCAACTGAATAAGCATTGCTCTCACTGTATTACACTTGTTCAGTAATGCTTTCAGTAGCTTTTTCATAGCTATCTGTATGCTCAATTTTTTCCATCAAAAATATTAGAAGCAGCATAGTCAAGTATATTCTGGATTTTAATGAATATTTTCAAGTGAACTTCAAATCCAAGGAAATAATGTCCTAGTCGTTTATTCCAGAATAACCCAAGTTCTAATATCAACTGCAGAAACATCCATGCATGAAAACATTACATTTTAAAGCTTCTAGCAAGCTATGTTATTCTCTTCAAAACCAAGTCCCAACTTACAGAACAGACTCATTTTGCTTGTAAAGAAACCATTTTTCTCATGACAAAACAAGAGTCAGTACAGAGCTTGTCTCTGGGCAGTAGTCAATTGTAAACTTGAAAGTCAGCCACAAGTCTCAAAATAATGCTTACTAAAAAAGAGCTTATTTTAGTACAAAACACCACTAACAACTTCACAAAAAGAGTCAAATGCTTTCTCTTCATTGCTGTTTCTAATATACCATGACATATATAAACCCAAGTGATAAGAAAGCAATTTAGGACTGCCTGAAAATAGGATCTCTAGTTTATCTGCATTATCTTCTTGTCTCTGCCCTTTTGCCTGCCTCACAGTCAAGTCTTAAAGACAAGAAATCATCAAGATCTTCCTATCACAACATATCATAAAAAAGGATATAATTATGATATTCACATCTAAAAACTGAATATCAACCTTAGTTTGCAAATTTTGCTTGACAGCTGAATCCAACTCATTCAATCAAAAAACTCACCCTTAAGCAAATACAGTTGGTTTTATTTAGAAAGTTTTTTGACCATTTAATCATAATTAGTGGGGAGCCAAACAAGAGTCTGATGCTGCTGGCACATCCTTGAATGTGGACATTAAAACAGTTGGGAATAAGTGTCTCAAATCATCATTTAGACTTTAATGCAATCCTTGAAATAAGCCACCCTTTTATCTGACCTAACATTGATGTTTAAGAGAAGACACCTGGAATTCTTTCTTCTCTGTCAGAACTTCTCCTTACTGCTCTGAAGCTTAGATCCAAATAATTATTTTAACAGAACACAACACTGAGGAATGCAGCATCCAGTACTGACAAAACCCTTTAGTGCTTTAATCTGGCACTGAAGCTACTGCTACATCCAGCATCCCCCACAGAGAAGGATGTCCATAATAAAGGGTCATGGATCAACTGATCCTTCTGTAGAACACTCCTATAATGCTGGGTTTCGCATTTTTTTACTGAAATGCCAAAAGTGAACAGCCTTATACACATTGTACCTCAGTGGAAACAAATAAAAGGCACAGCGGCTCAAGCTTTACACAGCTATCAGTCACCAATTCCTGATGGTTATACAAGTGCTACTTTTGTAACATTACAGGCTCAGTACAGAACTCTCCGAGGTCTCAAAGCAGTTTTCAAATCAAGTTCAGCAGCATTTTTTTAAGTAAAGGAGGAATTCATTTATGCTGAGATGATACCACTCAATCAACTACAATTCCAGCACAGGATTCTAATTAATGGGACATCCTGTATTTCCATGTATGGTTCTATTCACTCCCATTCTTTCCTACACAGGTCCTACATATTTAACATATTGTAGAACTTGTCTTTCTAAGAAAATGTGCATCTGTAAACACATTCACAGAAAAATAAGTCAATTGCAGGAAAATAATTAGAGAGAAACCTAAGCATTTTTCATCCTTACCAAGTTAACAGGAATAATGAGATCTGCCTCTAAGTCAATCAGTTATTTTCAAGTTCATGGTTCAACAAACATATTAAGAATTAAGTTGTGTCCGCCCTTCCCTTTCTTGCTTCTAGACTTTTGTCCTACCTACAAATACACTGGGAAGCCCTTGTTCCTAAGTTGAATCACACATCAATCTACCCTGAAGTGTGGGGTGGAAAGAATAAATGATTACTTGAAAAACAAGTCCACCAATGTCCTTACTAGAAATATCCAGGTAGTATCTTCAGGTGCTAAGAAAATGGATTCCAAAGCTTGTTGTAAGAAATTCTTAAAAATTAGATGTCTGACTGTACCAGTCCCAAAATAATGGTAAAATAAGCAGCCAAACCATGTAAAAAACTAAATGGAACCTCCTTCTGCTCTGTATTTATGCAGTACCTAGCACAAAGGTCTAGTCCAGAGCCAGGTACTGATTCCTAGAATAATTCAGTAGCCAAATACAAGCACAAAACCAAACTATAAAAGATGAAAATACCATTACTAAATTAGAAACACTGTACTTCAGTTTTCATTTCATAGTCACATTTTGGAGATGCAAAGACCTGTTTTAGAAAAACCTGCAGTACTCTTTCACTGCTAAAGGTCAGAGCCACTATGCAAAGCACGAACAAAAGCTAAGACAAGTTTCCTAGCTAGTGCACACGTGTTAACAAAGGCCTGCATGGGACATTCTCAGCTCTTCATCCAAAAATCTGAAGAGGGTCAGGAGGAAAGGTTTTGTGAAAAAGCAAGGACTATTTGCAAAGTAAGCAGAGGACAAGCAGCTAAGAGACCTCACCAAACTCAAACTGTGTACATGACATTGTGCTTGGGAGAAGTGAAGCACTGTCTTTTAACAGGCTAAGAGAGCCCCAGGAAGCAAGAATTTAATCTCAAGTGCCATTCTGATACGTGCATATGCAACTGAAACGTCAAAGTTAGGGCACAAAATGACTACCAAGACTTCTGAAGTTTAAGAATTCTATAGGAACCAGCAGCTCAGTTCACTCGACAGAATCACATCCCGAAATGGGAATGGGCCAGGACATTACTAATATAGGCTATTTGATGTAAATTAACAATCATGTCCAAGTTATAGGAAGCAATTAAAACTGCAGGCCAAGAGAGTTAAAAAATGTTGTGCCTCATTTGTTTAAAATCAAAGGCTTCTTCAGTGTTTTCAAAGTACCCGGGTTCACTGCTGTAATAAAAGAGGGACCTCACTTCGAGGTTAGGATTGCTCCTCAGAGAAAGGCTTTTCCTCTCAGTTCTCTAACTTTGTTATCCACAGCTTATAGAAGAAAATACCAACAGGGGAAAGTTGTGTAATACCTTGAAATGCTCTCAGGAGCACTAATGTGAACAATATTTAGGAAAAAAGCATAATTCAAGTGAACAGAAGGGACAAACACATTGGGAAAAAAACCCCGTCTGCTTTGTTTTAGGAACAGTGCAAATACGCCAAGACACAGGAAAGTGAGACTTGTAATTTTTATCGCATGACAACAAGCAGAAAGTAAACAAAGTCTAACCCAAAAATTAACCACTGCATAGTCACAAGAAAGTGTCAAACAAACCCAAATTCTTCAACATATCAATCTTTTTTAAAACAGATTCTAGGATTTAGATAGACTTGCAGTGACTTGCAACTCCAAATTACTTCTTTACCAACTTGCTACCTTACTAGCACTTCAACTACCAGACGGAAACAATTGCAGTCAGTATTCTAAAATCATCCAGAACGTGAAGTCTGACACATCCTCCTGTTATGTTACTCTAAGTGATTTTTAAACCACTTGCAGCATTTAATAAAAATAAACTGTCCTCACTATACCAACTTCAAGCACTTCAAGTTAACATGGCCATGTAGTTCAGCCCTTTTAACACATCATTTACCAAGGGACTGGAACCACCTAGAAAACTGAATCAGAAAGAGGAGTTAAAAAAAATTATTGTGCAATCATTTGGAAAATGAATTGACATAAAGACAATGCTGCAAAAGTGTTTTATAATTCTATATTGCAACATTAAACATTTCTTACACTACATATTCTCCCCAGTGCAAAGAGTCCTCCCTCATGAGGGAAGTACTGATCTCATACACAATACACTGCATTCACAACTGGAGAACCATGATCTTAGAGGCAGGAACGCACCCAGGAGAGAGAGGACAAGGAACATAAGAGGGAAAAGCAGCAAAATCCTGTATCAGTCAAATAATCAGAGGTGATAAAAAAAGAGAGCTTCCACATGTTTCTAGATCCCAAAAGCTATTTGTATTTTAGTGAAACTAAAAATCTTCATTCTCCATGAGGTCTTTTGTATTTTGGACCTCATCAGAAGAGCTGCTGCACAGTCTAACTTTGACAACATCAGGTAACAGATGTTAAGACTGTTTCAGCTCTGCCAACTTCATCTAGAACAATGAAATAAAGGATCTTCTAGTGTACAGCTTCAAAGCACACACCAGGTAACAATACCGTTCTAATTTTGGGAAAGATGTGTCATTTTCAGAAGATGACAGCCTTTTAATCTCAACTAAAATCTTCATCAAATATTCCAAATCTGCCTCATCATGTTATTTTCATTTTGGACATTATTCAAAGTGCATGCTACGCTTGTTTCATATTTCAGCTTTGTTACAGTTGTAACAAGCAGTAAGGATAATAAGTTTCTGATGTCAGTGCCTTCTTAGTAAAACGTTGGATTTCATCCAGAGATAGTTTAAAAACCTCATGAAATAATCTGGAAGAAAGTCTTGCTGTGTAAAGGAACCAAGACGGCACCAGTCAAGGTTTTCTCGAAAACCTACTCCAGCTTTTCTTCTCCTTATGTTTAACTGAAAATTACCCCATTCCCTTACCACCACACTGCCAGTTCGTGCCATTAGGAAAGCTTTCCATGACAAAGCAAGCACAGAATTGTGGGTGACCCTAAACATTTCATTGAGGAAGGTTTGGAAAGAGCACCACTGTGAAATGGCAAATGACAAAAAATCTGATGGAATCCCCAAAAGCTCTATCCACAAAACCCCCTAGTCCCTAGTACATTTTATTCTCATTCAGGCATCTCAAACCTGTACGAGTAGGCTAGGCTTCCTAATGCTATTTACAATGGCCATCGATTCTTGTGAAGTACCTGGCACTAAGGGAACCCATGGTTTTAAAATTTTTAATATACAAGTATGATGTCAAAATTGCTAATGAATTGGAAAATTACTATCTACCTATCCCATTTATTTCCTTTGGAAATTTTAAGAACATAGTTCTAAGTTGGATCTAAGTTCACATGGTTGAGAACAGTTAGAAGAACCAGTCAATCAAGAAAAGGAAAACTTCAAAATTAAACTTTCCCAGTGAGTATTGAGTAAAAATTAGGAATTAAGAGATTTAAAAAGTTACAGAAATAAAAACTAAGCCCCTGTAACCAATCTTTTTTTAAAAAAATGCATTTATCCTTTTTCTTGACATACAATTTATTTTACCAGCTGATGAGGATTCCCAGGCCTACCATGAAAACCTTACTGGAATACAAGAGGTAGAATGCTGGTAACTTATTTTGAAAGCATTTTCCTCTCACAATGAAATATATGACACTCATAATCCTCAACATTTACCCTCACCCTTCTCCTTAACCATTCTAAGTTTATTTCTTGCCTCAATTGAAAGGATCAGCACTAAAAAGAAAAGCTTTATGTGTATTTAGTATTTGACTATTTTGGTTCTGTTAAGTAATAAAGTTATCCAGCCACATCAATACACAGCCACACAGGAGTGAGTGGTGTTATTAATTCCACAATCTCTTTGTAATTGTGGCCACATCCTTCCAAGCTGCCTCATCATAACCAATCATCAAAACAGCAGTGTCAAAACACTTTTATGCAATAAAAACCAAACAAAATTATCTCTTTAATCCTAAACCACACCTCTGTTAAATACAGAAATTCCAAAAGATGCAGTCAATTGACTCAGTTTCTCATGTCCAGATAGAAAGTTCTTTACTACTGTAAAAAGGCACTATTTCACCAAATATTAAGTGTGACAGCCCTTCTCCCCAATGTTTACTGTGAACACCCTGCACGCAAAACAGCCCAGTCTTCCAAGAAGGGCTGGCAACATCCTCAGCTGTAAAGATGGGACCAAACTACCATCACATGTGCAAAAGCATCACCTCTTTTACTCTAAGGGCTCAAATTTCTCAGTTGGTTTGGATTTCTAGCAGATGAGAGCGAGTACTCCAAAGGACTGCACTCCAATCCAGTACAAATCCACTGCCAGTTCATAAGCCTACAATTCATGTTTTAGGGCTACTGCAAAAACCTTCAGATAAAATGTAATAAACCCACAGGTTTCAAAGGGTCTTCCTACTGTAAGGTAAGTATCTACTGTTAGTCAGTTTTTCAGATGTGATGCCAAGACGTTGGCTGAGTTTGTGAAATCAAACGTGAGGCCAACTGATTTGATGCCAACACTCCAGATCTATGACAGAAACGTGTACCTCTTGAACTGACTGCTTCTTAAAAGCATTCTGTGAAATTTACACTTCCATACAACTGTTCTTAAATAATCTACCTCGAAATAAAACTGGGGACGCAATTACAACTATCTCATGGGCACATTAACAAGAACAGAAGATAAATTTTACCTTGTCTTATGATCACATTTGATTTACCCTTCATTTCCTAATGCCCTCTTTTACTCATATTATGAAGACTGAAAAACCCTGAACTTTTTGGTGTTCTGAAAGACAGTATTATCAACTGTACTGTTGAAGCACGTAATGGGTGTGAGCATGTATGCAAAACAATTTATGAGCAATATGTAAACCTACCCTTTTCTATCTCATTGTGACTGAGTTTATAGATACTTAGATTAATCTTGTCTTATTAAAATAATTAGCTCTGTAAGAACTTCTATTCATTAAAGCACATCTATAAATTTGAAACTAAAGATACTAATATTTTCTGTTATTTCTGCACATGCTTATAAAATGGAACCGTTCATAGTCTCTCTTTTCCCCTCTCCCCCTCATCATCCCTCTGCTGCTTCAAAAGGTCCGTCCTTTCGTCGCTCTTTCCCCCTCTCCTTCTCATCCTTTCTTTGCTGGTTCTTGGCCTTCTTGGTCCTTACCTCGCTCATTCTCCCTCTTCTCATCTTCCCTGTGCCAATTCATAGCGTCCACATTCTTTCGTCGTTCTCTCTCATCCTGTCTCCACCGCTTCTTGATATCTTTGTCCTTAACTTGCTCATTTTCTCTCCTCTTCTCATCATCCCTCTGCCATTTTATTGTTTCTGCATTTTTCTGCGGCTCCACGCTTCTTTTGAGATAGTCTTGTCGCCTCCTCCTCTTTTTTAACATATCCCTTTCCCTGGCACGAGCCTGCTTTTCTTTCTGGGAAAGAAAAGCTTTACGGGGCATCATGAGCTGCTGCTGTACCTGTAATAATATTGTATCCATGGAATAATGTACTATACATGCACTCAGTCAGGCACCAACAACTCTCATTTGGAGCTGAATACTTCAAATACTAAGCCAAGATAATTTACTGCTTCTTGTCTTCCCTTGATAACCCCCTGCAACCTCCCTGTCAGATAATGACAGGCAAGTTACTACATTCAGCTCCAGCCACGACACCTCACTCGCACCTCTGCAGTTGGTGCACATCCAACATGTAAAGTCAAGCCCCTAAAATCCTGGGCCTAAGTAGAATGTTTTCTCTCCCATCCCTCTTGCAACTCCTCCCAGAGAGTTCTTAGTGGCCACTTGGCATTTCTCCATCCAATGTATGGAACAGCCTGATAGAATTGTGAAGGAAACTTGTGGATGTTCAAACCTTAATTTAGTCTCTTACTGGAGATCTACAGTTAATGAAACTTAAAAGGTGCTTATTTATCGTTTCAGACCTCCATCTCTACCAAATTTCATTGAAAATGGTCAACTTTTTTCTTGGCTGAGAGGAGGAAGGGGGGATTAGGAGACAAGCCACAATCTGAAAAATTGTATAAGCTTTGTTTGCTTGGGAAACCTGGCCAAAACATTTAACTGCAGTTAATAAAGTCAGTCCTGACTCATCCACTCAAACTTCCTCCGAGTATGTTATGTCTTGCCACTCACAAGCACAAAGGAAAAAAGAATGTTTACTTGGAGTTTCTTCCGACAGCATTCCTGATGAGTGGAGCTTTTTGGTTTTGCTTGTTTGGGGGGTTTCTTGTTTTGTTTTTGCGGAGGTGTCGATGAAGACTACCTTTTAACAAATAGTTTTACTTTCAGTCATTTCTCTGTAGTGATCCAAAACATTCACATCTTTAAATTTACTGGTGTTAATATCTGCAATTTTGAAATCATGGAAAAGAAAACAGACCACAGAAAGAATTTATACTATTACTAATATCCTTTAAACACTCTTCTGTACACATTGAGCAACGTTTCAGAAATGTCAAACTGCAGTTGTGGCCCAGGTTTGGGATTTTTTGTTTGGTTTTGAATTTTGTTTAGAAGAGTTTTGCAGAGGTCTAATCAAAATGAAAACTGCAGAAAGGACAAAATTACTAGATTAGAATACTGAAGAAAAGCCTAAAACAAAATTAAACAAATGTACTTTTAAAATTTAGCTACCTTATGGAAAGCACTTGTTCCCAGCATGCAATACTCCATCTTTTTCCTACAGAAAAAGCAATGTTTCAAACCCTTATTCTAGAAGCTGTTCCTTTTTCCTACATAATACAACACTTAAACCCACTGGTCTAGTCCATTGCCTTTGTTAGCTATGTATCATGATCCCATGGTTTTCATTTCAATAATTCAACCCCAAATTTCTTAATAACCATAATAATAATAAAAGGGAAGGGCTGCAGCAGAGTGAAACAGCATAATCATAAAAATACATGCGGTTTGATAACAAGTTAGTGCACAAAATTCAGATTATGCTAAAAATTGCTTCATTAAAGTGTCTGTACTAGACAGCCTGTTTTTAAGTATTAAATATTTCTCAATAAGTTATTACTAAAATCATAAAGCAATAAGAACCCAAGATCAACATCATCAGAGCAACCCGACACCGTAAATCTTTAAGTTTTACTTTCCTCTTCTGCTATTTACCAGAGCAAACAACTTACTACCTCTTTATGCATATGTCATCACTATAATTTTATCAGCACCCTGATTTTATTCAAGTAACAATAACATGAAATTCAAAGTAAATCAGATTTCATGCAAACAATTCTCTGTTCCCTCCCCCCACCCAAGGCAAGTACTGACATTTAAAATCTGTTGGTTTTGAAAAACTCTTTCAGGACTAATTGTCATATTTTCTTTCATTTGTTTGTTTGTCCTGTTGCTGGGCTTTCCCCCCCCTTTAGCTTTATCTTTTTCATTGTTGTTAACTACAGTTTTCCTCCCTCCCTGCCCTTTATCCATATCCCAGCCCACTCTGACAGACCGATTTACAGACAAATGAAAGAAAATATCACAATAAAAACATTTCAATTGAATTTCCAAAATTAAACATTTCAATGAGATTCAAGTAACAAATGTCAGATTCCAAGGAATAACTTAAAGGGACATCCAACTTAAAATCACATCTCCTCACTTCCATATCACAAGTGACATGTTTTCCCCAGTTTGTTTCAACATGAGAGGGTACTTCAGGCAGCTTGGTTGTTTCTCTTGTATTCAAAATCACCTTTCACTTCTGCCTCTGTTGATTTTAATAAACCAAAAGAGGGTGTGGAAATTTAAACGAGGAAATTAATTAATATACAGTGAAGCTTCCAGACTGATTGAGCTCAAAGCTCCCCACCCCCCAATTTTTCCAGAATGCAAGTTGGTGTTCCTTTAAGTTCAAAACATCCAAACGTCAGAAGTAAACAGAACTACCCTTTCAACTTTTTTTTTCCCCCCATACTTCACCAAATGAAAATCTTAACTCTTCCCAATCTATTCAGTACATATTATGAGGCATTTACCTCCAAAATTAATGGTGCTTGGGCGTCTCAGACTCATTGGACAAGTTTCATGCAAAAGCCTCCAAAAATAATTCTCCTTCCAGAACGCCCACCTCAGCGATTATATTACACCTACTGTGTGAGGCCAAAGCCCGGACATAGAAGAAGGATCATATCCTGCTGTACAAAACAAAGTGTTAAAGACAAGAGATAAGAAACGTAATAAGGGCAATCTTACATTTATAACGTACGTTTCATTGCGAAGGACTCCAAAGCTAATCATAAACCACACTTACAGTACCTTTACTGACACAGAGCTACTGTAGATTGCACTCCAGCGAGTTAACACTGCTGCAGGAACTTTTGGCAGGTCTGAGGCTTAAACAACAGATTTTGCTGGGTGATGCTACGTGATGGATATTGTAGTGCTTACATTTCAATTAAGTTACCCAATTCATAAATCCAGCAGGATACAGAGGAATGCTCTTATTCACAATTCATATAACCTTTGACTGAAGTGCTTAGAACCTCAACTTACACCTCAGCTGAGCTATTCCTGCACAGTTGTACCCTGTATTAGAAGAGGTGTTTACACTTAGTAAAACAAAGGTAATTCTTCCCAGAAGGTTCCCATATAAACACAGTCCAAATTTAAATTACAAGATTATCGGAGATCAAACAGGTGATGTGGCCAGCAGCTACAGCCCTAGGGACATACATTCATTTGGGAAGTATTCGGATTAGAATTCTCAGTTACAATGCTACTAGTAGGAGGCTGTGAAGTAAATGAATAATGGCACGTAAATGATTATGCTCTGTATGAAGACTGATACTTCTTCAACTCACATCACCCATGGACAGAAACTCAGTCTTGCACAGACTGGAAACGCAAGACATAACATTAGTATCATGAAGTCTGGAACAACAAACCTAAAGTTTATAAAAGCAAAACTTGTAGAGTAATTTATAATTGCTTTTCCAAATAATAAGGGGTTTTACTGTTTAAAATTGTTAGATTAATCTCTATTGATTATTCAACCAAACATCCACAGCTTAAAGTAGATACTTCAGCAACTGTGGTTTCAACAGAAGACACTAAAATGTGCCAAGAAATTTAAAAAGACAAAATGCTTAAAATACTTTGCGTTGAGGCAAAACTGAATGCTGCACATGCTTTAACAAGACCACTAGCCATATCTTCAAATAGTTAAGGATGATGAGTTATTTTGTTTCATATTGGATTATTTTCTAACTAGAATGCAGAATTGGCCCCCTATATCTCTTAAGTCAAAACTACCTCTCTCTCACTGAATCCTGATTGCAAAAAGCACACTTCTGGATGAGGACTGATCAGCCTTGAGAGCAGATCAGTGGCAATTAGTATATCAGTGTGAAGATACACACACTGGGCTCAGAGAAGTACTTCATCCCATACTGGGCCTCCCAAAAAACTGAGTATCATTTCCCTGCATTGTGTTTCTGATGAGAATCAGCAAGCATCTGGCATCTGCCTGACTTTATAGAATCCAAAATTATTTTATTTTAGCCCCCCCCCTTTTTTTTGCTAGTATTTCAAGTTGAAGAAGTTCTTGGTTTACATATAACAGTGGAATGTAGTAGCATATATTAGAGTTGATAGCAGCTCTATGTGCCTGGATGAAATTAAACAAGACTCTTAAGATTCTTGATATTGTACTTTTTATCTCCCTATTGTAATTGCATTCAATGCAAGGTCTACTTTTAACAATTGGCCCAGCTAACTGCATTTAATAGTATGCTCTAAAAAGCCAGACATAAACAGGTTTGCAAAGTCTGTTAGTGCAACATTGAGCGAAATCTTTTAAGATATGAGAAGAATATGCAAGAAAATTAACTTATAGTTCCCACAGCAATACAGAAGCAGCCTCCTCACATATGCAAGTTAAATGCTCCTCTATAGTATGACACCATGTAATATTCTATATCCACATCAGGACAGTGACAGCCTGTTCCTACAGCAAGGCAGAGCCTGGGACTCCGGAACCTGACAACTCCAGGACAGCTGAGCAAATCAGGAAGCAGAAAGGTATTTCAGGAAAGAGTGAGAAAATAAACACCAGAAGCAGAAATATCAGAGAGAACAGAGAAGTTCAAAGAACTGAAAATTATTGGAAACTTCCTTGAAAAGGTAAGAGTTGCAGTTAAATACCTCCCCTCCCTGCCCTGAGTGAATAGTCTACTCCCAACAGTCTATCACTGGCTTGCATTATGCATTTTCTCCTCCTTCTTTTGGACTCTTTTCTCTCCTCCTTATTTAAGCATTTCTGGCCTAGTTTTCAGAGGGCTGTGCACCCACATCTCCTGTGAAGGTAATGAGATTTGCAGTTTAACAGCACATCTGAAATGCTAAGGGCTCATTTTTCAAGTTCGCTATAATCCTAGGATGGAGGCTGTTTTGTAACAGCACACACTCTATTCTCATGGCAACCTTTTAAACAGAGAGCACCTCCTCAGCCTTATCAGCTCAGCCATCTGCGACACCAAGCTTCTGCTCATGTAACATGATGGTCTTCAGCTAACTTCTGTCTGACAAACACCTCTCAATTCCAACCAGGTAATTCCATGTATGGCAGCTGCCACGTTACACCCAGTACTTAAATTCAACCTTAAGCTGAAGCAAGTACAAGCCCCAAGCCCTGTAACCTGTGTCTCTATTCAAGGTCCTTTAACATGTGTCTATATCCAAAACAGGACTAGGTACATTAGAAAGATATAAAGTCAACAGAAAATCCAAATCAAACCCTCAGGAAAAACCTGACATGTTGTTTTAAAACTAAGATTATTGGAACTGAAGGAAATGAACAAATGTATTTTGGTATCTAGTCAAAGCACTGTAAAACTTCTGGAGCACTGTGTACCAAAAGCACCCCAACTGCCCCTTATAGTCAAACAGTCTACTTCTTAAACGTCTCTTTGTCAAAAAAAGAATTTAAAAATATTTTAAAATCAATTTAAAGATTAAATCAGCTACCTCCATAAAAATTTCAAGTTGCCTGTCAAACAGTAAGAACTGTTTCACACCACTTCTCTGGACATCCTATGTAAATATTCATTCAGGAGAGGAGGTAAGTCCACCTAAAATATGGTACTACAAAAACCCACTTAAAGTCACTTGGAGGAAATTCTTAGACTAACCGTAACATGCTGTTTCAGTGTTTTCATGTAATTTTCATCAAGGGTTTATGAAACTCTTATCTCTTCTTTTGGAGCTTACTTTCTAGCTTCAGCTTGGTGACTCTTGCACTAAGAATTCCAACTTGCCATCGGAGGAAAAACTCATATAGAACATCATTCTAGTGAAAGAAATCAGTAAGGCTGGTATGTCTTACTCTCCATTCATTTTTTATTTAAAGATTAAAAAAATATCTTCTGCAGTCCAGCAAACAGGGATCTTCTAAGTCATTCACACACTTCTCATTCTCGCTGATTTCTGGAATATTCCACTGCTGCCAGAAGCTCCATCTGGTGGGTGTGTACACTAACTGCAAAACTGAAAGGGAATTAACTATTTCCTTTATCAACTTTTGTTTAGTAGTAAAAGTTCTGTACGCTGTGTCCAGTATAAAATACAAAATGTCAAAATTTCAATTGCTCTAGGAACCACAACTCATTGTTTCTATTCCTGACAAATAACCTGCTATCTTACACTCTGCTGGGAAATTGTTGGGTTTTCTTATTTTGATGATAAAGGCTAAAGTATGTTAAAGAATGATGTTAGCTAAATTTGAATGTTTTCTAAAGAAGGACCTTCTGAACCCGTATGACAAAAATCGCATCTCTTCTGGCAATCTCAACTGCCTTCCAAAAAGCAGTTTTAGATTGCATCCATTCTTTAGTGCTATACTTGAGTGCATAGAAAATTTTAAATTAGAGGCACTAGCAGCTCAAGAAGTAGGCTTACACACCTACTGTCATCTTAAATAATGTATTTTGTGACTGTTCAAGATCTCCAAAGATAAGCATTTATACACATCCACATACATGCAGTGAAATCAATACACAATATGCATACTCAATATAATAGCCTCGCTTGTTTAGGGTTATTTCTTAAAGATTTCACTTTGCAATATAATAAAGCCTGCACATCCTGCTGAAATTTGAAATTGAGAGTGGAGATCATTGAAGCACGAAGGATATTATTTGCATACACCATGATATCCACACTTCAGTGATCAGGAAAAAAGGCTGCATGAATATAGCCTACAATTCCAAAGTAATGCTCATCTAGACTGCAGCTAAGCAAGAACAATCTCAGAATAAAAATTACTTTGGAAATAAAAGCATGTTTCATGAATTAGCAGTTACCATTTAAATTATATGAAGAATCATCTTGAAATTTTCACTCCAAAGCTCACAAAAACATTTGTGCAATCAAACAAAGGGGCACAGAAGTCTGGGTAAAATATGTAAGAACAAAGCACGTAATCAATTTATGACTGGATTACACCTTCTGCAAAACTGCAGTCACATTAGACTGCAAGTGAAAACGGTAGTCTTGTCTCTTCTCTGTGTCATGTTTTCCCGACATCACCACTGTGTTAGCAGCCAGAGCAGAGACCTGATCCAACTGAAAAGGAGCACTTTTCAGGCAGAGCAGTTCTGTCGCTCACCCAAACTGAAGCAGGACTGGTACAGGTAAGGCAGAAGGTAGCGTGGCTCATACTGCCCCTTCCAGTGGCTGCACCAACACAGATATATTTAAACCAACAGCGAAATCGCATCTCTTAGTGCGTTCCAACTAGTAAAATGCATTGTTTGCACGCTGGTGTAAGTGGCAGAACAAATCAACAAAAGAGAGCGTACAAATACTTTCACAAGCTCATCCAAACCCCTGCCAATAGATGCTTTCTCAGATAGTAGATATATCAGACATTGAATGGATCTCGCCAACTGGCTAACACCTGAGTATTTACAGTGCAAAAACAGTCAGTAGGCTGATGCTAATTGTTTTTCCTTTACCTTACTACTTCAAACGCACTATGCACAAATTCTGGCATTGCATGATTGGGTAATGTCTGAAAACAAGAGCTTAAAATCAGTCTTACCACTTCACATTTCTTACCTCTTTCCCTTTCTGTCTAAGCATAGCTCCCAAGTGCTCCAATCCCTGACTACATTCCAGCGTTAATCCACCTCAGCTACTGCTGTCTTCAGTCTGACTCAGGAACCTTCGATATTCAAAAGGCTTCAAAGCAGCAGCAGAAATGGGGAAACAAAACAAAACAAAAAAAAAATAACAGAGGCTTAAGTTTGACTTTTTAGGGGTAAACAAGCATTTTAAGACTATTATTTTGCCTACTTAGATTTCAAGAAACATTTTGCCCCCTTACTGTTGCTGCTATGAATCTGCATCACTAACAACTTATTTGACCCAGCTGCAGCACACGCAAACTCCCAGATTCAGAGTCACATTAGAAATCAACACAGGGGAGAGGAAAAACAGGTGAAAGAAGGAAGGGCTGAAGAATGAGGCCTGAAAGAAAGAGGAGCTGGGCATAGGGAAGAAACATCAAACAGTGAAGCCAGGCTTGAGAGCATGCCCTTTCCTACATTTCCTACACTTCCCCACAGATGAGCTGAAGTATTATTGAAGTAACAGTGTACAGGCTGTTTACACAGGTATTAGTTTCTACTTCTTATAAATCATTTTAGATACTACTTGAGAAGTAGATTTTAAATGAAACATCTTGCCACATGGTCTGGACAGTCAAGAACCTGCAGGTGTGGTATGTTCACAGAGTCAAAGACACAGGTTTAGAACCCAACAGCCAGTACCAGTTTTCACCAAAATCATCTTCAATGTCACCTTAAAAAAAAGGCAAGGATATAAATGGTGGTATCTAAAAGTGACTCACTAAAGAAAAAATGGCATTTATTCCACTCATTCAAAACCATCGACCATCATACACATTCAAAAGCATTAATGTGAAATAAGAGTGAGGCACTAAATTCAAGCCTCATGTTTCCCTTACAACTTCAGTTAAAGAGAATCTCTGCACAATGTAGTTTTCTCCTCGAGGCATATGGGTCCCAGGTCGATAAGTAAGAGTTACACCCTCTCTAAAAATGTCTGTCTTCAAATCTAGAACATGTATTTGTTTTTTATATCAGATCTAAGCACTTCCTAGAAGCTCAAAAGGCCATCCTGACTAGGAAAGAAAGGGTATTCTTCCCAAAATGTGTCAGGCGAGTCAAAACAAACCTACATGTACAGAAGGTAGAGAAGTCTTCTTTAATTAGCATAACCAACAGTTCTTTTTCTTTCAATGCATGTGCAGACATTTACATTATCATTAGACCAGCACCTTTTAATCTCATCTCTACCACTTGTACTGTTATTAGGAAACATACACATGTAGCAACGTATTTGTTTATATGAGCAGGACTATCTCCACATTAACAATTATACTGTTGCAATTATGTTAATAAAAATATAACCAATAGATATTAAAAAATCTAAGCATAGAGCAGATCTGAATTTAATATAATAAAAATACTGTAATGCTTATCTAAATAACGCTTATCTAAATATGCAGACTAACATAGCTGTTATAGTTTTTAAAACATGTATATTACATATACCTTAAAAAAATATCCCAGCAAAGGTTGCATTATTAATATACAAACCCGGCTGAACCAGTAATTTAAAAAATACCCTGTCTTTGCCCATGCAGATAAAGCAAAACAAATGACACCTGTGGACTACACTGATCAGTTGCAGCACTACGCTTGTGCACTGCCTTTCTCCTGGCACCCATGCTCTACAGACTTTAGACTGCAATCCTCATGTCTGGCACTGGTTTGTTCATTCCTGACACACACAATCTCTTTTAGACCAACTTCAAGCAGCGGAGTAAAGATAACTTCCCCTTTCAGAAGAAAAAATCCCCACCCCAAAAGTTTCTTATTGAGGCACTAAATCTTACTTGGAGCCACCTCAAAACAAATGTATTATCCCATAAATACTGTCTTTGTTCCCATAAAATCAATCGTTCCCATTTCTTTGAAGTCAGCTGCCATCTTAACATATAGTTATAAAATACACATTTAGACTATATGCCTTTGACTACTGATAAGAGTCTGATATGGTTATATATTCCAGGAATGCCACTTTAAATCTTTATATTGACTTTCAATATTCACTAATATTATGGGTGGTAGAGCTGGGTTGGGAATAATCATGTATTATTCACTCTGCAGCGTGTCAGAAGCACAACTTACCTTCCACAGTAAATCGGTACGTGCATTCATCTAGAATTTAACAGTGAATTCAGTAACTATAAAGTTCAATTTGGTAAGTAGCTAACAAATGATTCTTTAAACTTTAAAATCTTAATTAAAAGGCTGCTGTAATATACCACTGTAAGTAACACATACCAATTCTGAAAATGCTAATGGGCATCTTCTGACAACTGGTAACTTCTATCCTACGTATACAGAAAAAAAAATCAGTTATTCATCTCATCCTGAAGATCACAGAGTCTTCCTAGATGTTTTGTTTGTGCAGCTGATGCTTAACGCTGTAGGGCATGAACTTCCCAAACCAGTCGAGAAGTTCCTCTCTTGTGAAGGTTTTTCATTCCTAAGCACTCTGAGCAGTAGACACTGCTCACCACTGGTCTGTCTTACCTACAAGTAAACGCAGCCACCTTTCACCTTCCCCATTCCTTGCACATCCAAACAACATATCCCCCCTATAACTTAACACAAGTGATCTGACAAGCTCTGAATGACTTTTAAGCTCTAGCAGTTCCACACAGCATACTTTCAAGCATAAATAGTAGTAACCTAAAGAGTGCTTTCCATAAACCTCTGTAAGGGACAATCACATGGAGATAAAAAAATATTTTAGTAATGGGGCACTAAAAATATATCAGTTTGCAATGATTTCAGAGAGTTGTCCCCAAACACCAGAAGCATCTCATTTCTATTAGACACTAAAGAGTAATTTTTAAAAGTTAACTGAGAAACTATTAATTTTAATAATGAGCAGCTTGCTCTTAAAAAAACAGTACAAAAACATTTCACTTAGTATTACTTCTAGAGGAAAAAAGTTATTTGTTGTGAGTCAAAAAAGACGCCTCTACATTGAGTGAAGTTCATTTCAGTATTTGCTGCAATAATCTCCAGGAAAGTGAACAATCATGTTAGAACCCATCAGCCTCAAAGCAATTTTATTAACAATAGCATGATTCTCTTCTGTTGTCTCTTCATAACGTTTCAAGATTTCAGCACACATCATGTTAGATGATGATCTGCTGATATCAAATTACTGCCCAGCATCTGCAAATGTACATCTGAAAAGGAACCAAGTTTTAGTTTCTTCTGTTAGTAAAAGCTTTTCTGTTTTTCAAACCCATCTTTCTCACCTAGAAGGATGGCAACTGACAATTATGACAGTTACCAGAGTCCCCAGTGAGTTTTTCCAAGTGGCTGAGGCCCTGCCAGAGGCAGCAAGGCCGGTGGCCTGCAGCAGGCACGGGCTGGGCCCCAGGGAGCCAGCCAGTGCCGGGCCATGCTGCCCTGACAGGTAGCAATCGTGTCTCCGTTATCTCAAACACACCTCGTACCTCCAAACAGAAATAGAAAACAGGAGTAAAAATAAATAGAAACACAGCCAGTAAAAATGACCTTAAAAGAGGCAATTTCTCTAAGGACTGAAAACCTCCTTCACACCTACCAAATGGCTTAAACACGTAGAACAGACAAAGCCCACCGAGTGCCGGTACCCCCAGACAAAGCCCTGGGAGCTTCAGCAGCGCCTCACCCCGAGCTGCTGCCGCTGCAGCCGCACGCCCAGGGCGGCCGAGGGAGCCAGGCGAGACCACAGCGCGAATGACACCGCCAGCAGCCACCGCCGAGCTGTGACATGGTGACCGCCACCCGCCACCGCGCCCCCCGGGACCCTCTGGGCGGCCCCAGCCCGCCTCCCCATCGCCAGCCCCGGCGCTGACCCCGAGCGTCCCGCCAAGCGGGGAGGGCGGGCACAGCGCCACGGACCCGACAGGCCGATGTCGGGGCCGCTATCGCAGCGGCCGCTCCGCACCCCCGGTTCCTCTCGCCCGCTTCCCCCCGCCCTGCCCGGCACGGGGAGGGCGCCCCCTGCCGCCTCCCTCCCGCACGCCGCGCCCGGGCTGCGGTGCCGCTTGGGTGGGGGCTGGTACATCCCTGCCACGGCCATAAACCGGCAGCGGAACGGGAGGAGGGGGAGAGCACCGCGTACCTGCCCGGGGCATCCCCCCCGCACCGAGTGGGTGCGTGACGAGAGGGGGGAGTTCCCGGCAGCACGGCGGGGCTGTAGGGGCCGGTTCCCCCCACCCTTTGTCTGAGGCGGGTGTCGGTAACGTTACTCCAAGGCAGGGAGGGGAGGGCCGGGGGAGCCAACGCCGCTCCATCCCGTAGTCGCCGCTCGGCTCGGGGTACCGAGGTGCCCCCGGCGCCGCTCGCTGCCGGGATGCCGGCCCCGCTGCCCGGCGCATCACCATGCTCCGTTCGCCCAGCCGGCAGCGGGATACATCCGTGCGCGGCCCCGGGTCTGCAGGGGGAAGGGAGGAGGCTGGAGCTGCGTCTGCGGCCCGGACAGCGGCGAGAGAGCGAGTGGGACCGGCCCCGTACGGCAGCGAAGTCTCTTCAACATGTGTGCGGCGGCGGGGAAGGGGGCCCGCCCCGCGGCTCCGCAGCCCCCCCTGCCCCGCTGCGGCAGGCGGCCGCGGGGCTCTGTCCCTCGGGGCTTCGGGGCTCCCGCTCCGCCGCCGGGGCTGCGGGTCCCGCCGGGCGGGAGGGAGGGGCGGGCGGGGGCCGCCCCGGATCGCGGGCGAGGCGCGCACCTACCTGGCTGAGCTCTCCTGGCAGCGGGGCGCGGCCCCGGCACCGCGGGCTAGGGGGGGGCGCGGAGCTGCCTCCCTGGCGCCGCCCGGGTCCCTGCGCGGGCGGGCGGAGCGGAGCCGGCGGCGGCGCGGGGGAGACAAAGGGGGCGGATGGCGGGGAAAAGGGGGGGGGGGCGATGTGCGGGGGCGGCGATGGCGGAGCGGGGCCCGCGGGGCGGGAGCGGCGGCTGCGCTGGGCTCAGTCCCCGCGGCAGGGGGTGTGGGGATCCGGGGGGGGGATGGGGGGGGGAAGCTCCCTGGGCGCCCTGCAGACAATACAGCCGGGTCCCTCCTGCCCAGAACCTGCCCTGGCCAAGATGGCGGCCGAGAAAGAGCGGAAGTGACGCGAGACTCTCATTAGCATACGGGACTTATTGTCCGGCGGGAGGGGAGGGGGCCGCGCCCCGGGGGGGAGGGGGCCCGGGGTCCGGTGAATTCCCGCTGGTCTGGCCCCCATTCCCCCCCGCAGGCTGCGCCCCGACAGGCGCGGATGGGCGGAGGGGTCACATAACCTCGGCGGGCGGGGAGCAGGGGGGCCCTCTCGCGAGAGAAAGGGAGGGAGCAGCCGGCGGCAGCGGCGGGATCTACCCCGGCCCCACTAGGAGGCGCCGCGCCCTGCGGCTTGGTCCGGAGAGGCAGCTGACGCCGCCCGGTTATCCCTCCGCCGCCCCCAGCCGGGACTACATCCTGTCCTGAGGGGCCTCCGCCGCCGGGGCGGGGGCACGCGCCTGGCGAGCGCTGCGCCCACGTGACCGCGCTGCGCGCACGTGACCGCGCGGCCGTGAGTCCTCGGCCTCGAGCGGCTGCCCCGGCGGAGCCTCAGGGCGCGCCCGCTCCGCCCCGCCCCGCTTCGTCCCGGGCAGGGGCGGGGCCTCCCCGCGCGCCGCGGCCCCCGGGGACCGCGCGTCGCACCATGGACAGCGCCGCCTCGGGGCACGAGGCCCCGAGCGCTCGTCGGCGGGTCCGGTGTCCAGTGCCCTCCTCGGTGGGGTCCGGTGCCTGGTGCCCTCCCAGGTAGGGTGTCGTGCTCGGTGCCCTCCCCAGCGGGTCCAGCCGCCGCTCCCCGCTGTGGGGCGGCCGGGGCTGGCTGGGGTCGTGCTCCCGTGATGCCCGGGAGGAGGCGTCGAGTGAGGCGACGGCTGGTTAGGTCCATGCAATGCAACAGCTTTCATTAACCACGATGTCAGTCAGGAACTGCAGTGCGGTGACAGTGGACGAGTCCGGTTCACACACAGCTGCTCTCTGACATCTCAGTTTGCCGTGTTTTGGCTCAGTTTGCCGAAGGCAGATGCGGGTCATGTTGTGGGTGAGCATCGCGCTCACGCACATATGTCCAGTATAGAGGTTGTTGACGGCACAATTGTCATTTCAGAGCAGTAACATCTTGATCGTGATGGGACTCTGCGTGTGACCCTTCTGGGTGCACACAAACACACTCAAGATCTCAACAAACAAGGGACAATTCTGTAGCACAGTAAAAATATTCTGCAAGCGGAACGGCAGGGTGGCTTTTGTTACTTCAAAAACACACAAACACTTGAAGGATGAAGTAAAGCGTAATTCCTTCCATCCTCAGCACTCAAAACCTTTCTGGTTCAAAGTGAGGGGTGTTTTAGTTAAGTCTTACAATGCTAGGAAGAAAAGTCCATGTTTTCAAATTGTTGCCTGAAGTATAAAAGCATAGAAAAGTTGTCATAAATTACTGAGGCTTCATAAATCTCAAGGGTGTCCTATATTTTGAAGTGACTGATATCGTGAAAATGTGTAGACCACTGCATTTGTCACAATTCACAGAAATAGTTTATATGAAGAATTCAGTGATATTTTATTGTATTTGTTACCTTCCTTTGAGACTTTCTAGTTCATCAGAATTTAGAAGTGTGCTGCCTGTCTCTGCCTGCAAATCACACTTTCATTTCACCAGGTCTTTTCGTGGTGTCTTCATATTAGTGGTCGTAAGAACCAGCAAGTCTTTCTTTTACAACAGAATGGAAATGCACACAAATTCCTAGCAAAAACAAACACTGCCCTTTACCATTACAAGAGTTTCTAGAACTGAGGTAGAGGTTCCTCTGTGATGTCTGTGTGTGAAATGCGTCCCAACCAAGGAAAGCAAAGAAAGCTGGTTTGTTTTTTCTATAGTAATTTCAGTTTGCCTTCTAAGAGCCACTTCATAGCTGCCGAGACCAGTTCGATTCCTATCAACGAAAATACGCAACCCCAAACAAACCATAGGACCTTCCTATTTCAAGACTTTTTTATTATGCTTTACACTGATAATTTTTTTGCAATCACTTGTTAGTGGTGCATTATACTATACTTTTACTTACCTCTCTTGCTGGTCAGACTTCTGTTTTCTTCTTAAAATTAATTGCAGTTTTAGGAGAAAGGAAGAAATGTTTGCAGCACCTGTAATAGAGTATTATTAAACAGTTTCATTCCTTCTGAAAGAAGAAAATAAACCAATAAGATAAACAAGAAAGCTTGAAGTGATGAATAACTGCTGCAGTTGCCTTGTGCCTTGCCTGCTGAGTTGTACATCCATATGATGCTTTTGTTTGTACAGAAGAATGCTTAACTGAGGAAAGGAGTTGCAGTAACAGAACAGAGGTTAGCAAGCACTGATTTAGCTTTGAGGATGATTCTTGGGTCATTTGGTTATGCCTGTAGAATGGGCAAGGTTAGAGAGGATCGCCCCATTTAACTGTGTCTGTCACCACCATACCTCATGGCTCCAGCATGGATCTATTGCACATAGAAAAGAAACTTCTAAGAAAATATAATAGCAACAGGAAAACAAATACGTAAAAATACAACAGCATCAATAAAAAACAAATCCCTGATGCACAGACCTTCTAATCTCAGGGTTGAATTTGAGTAACCGTAGTGAGAAGTGTCTGAATGTTGGAGGAACTGCGTTTAATGAACGTGATAATGCAATTGGAAACAGAATTTATATTTGATAGATATTTAAGGGAATGAACACAACACAGAAGGTGCAGAGAATACAACAACACAAGCAGAAATAGTTGGAATCCAGGCAGGAGATCTGAACAGGCTTTCCATAATCTGCAATCTGGGTGTGAGGGTAAGCAGCAGAGTAATTTTGTACCTTGCTGTAGTCTCTTGATACTTATCAGGAGAAGCCTCCAGGCTAGGCTGGCAGCCAGAACTGCTGAAGATAGAGTTTCCTCTAACCACTTCCTCAATGCCCACAATATCGAGGAATTTCCAGCTGGAAATAGCATGTTCAGCCATGATCGTGGTACCCAGTCCAAAATCAGGGCCAAAAAGAGTAAGGGAAACAGTTTGTGAAGAGTTCAAAAACTGGAAGTCAGCATGAGAGGGAATTAAATTAGATTTGCATGGAATGGAGAGCATCAGAAGGCAGAAATACCCACTCGATGCACAAGATGGGTTATGTAGGCAAAGTTTTTCAAGGCAAGGGAGAGATCAATGGGAGGGAGAGATCATATAGCAGCAGCAGTTTGAGGAAATTTGAGCTATTGCCTTCTTTGGGGTAAAATATGCAATGATAGGACTGGAAAAATTGGAAGGAAGGATGAGACGGTGTATGTAGAAAGCAGTCCTCAAATGATGGAAAAGATCTTGTTCTTGTTTAGTTCAGTGAGAGATTGTGTGATGGTTTGCACAGTATGACAGTTGTCAACAGTGCGTTAGAAAAGAAAGATGAGAATAATATAAAGTGTGTATGAAAAAATTACTTTTTAAAGGTAAAATTCAAGCAGTGTACAAGAAGGAGAAAAATAGTCTTAAGCCAATTTTTCTCCTGTGTGTACAGAGTGAGGTGAACAAAATGAAAAAAAAGCTGTTAATAGTCTTAATATACTTTTTATATTAAAGAAGTGGGCATTGTTTCTCAGAATAGTCTGTGGCCACTAGAAAAATCAGTAGATTTATAGCATTGCAAGAGACTCAAGGCTTAACACCAGAGGGGAGACAATTAGCATTCCTGAGCTGAATAGGTATAATTGAACATGTGCTGTGCTACTGATTCAGATCAAAATTATGCCCACATTCATAATTGTACTGGTTTAGCAGCAGTATATTTGTTTTTTTTAATTCAAATGCAAAATAATTAAAGACAATTGTCAATGGCTTTAAGCACATAGCATAATTAATTATATAATAAATACAAGTAAGTTAACCCTCAGCAGCATTAAGGTTAATGGTCTCACAATGATCTTTTAAGGCCCATGAAGCTATCTTACTCCTCTGCTTTTCAAACACTTCATCTGTTAGCATTCTCTAACCTGCTTCCATAAAGATGACTTTGGGAAAAGTCACTAGGAAGGAGCCAAATTTAGGCTGTATGAAAGTAGGGAAGAACTGTTCTTCTTTATTTCTTGTTTTTTTTAAGATACTCATATAGAGCAGGTCTGTGATTAGAGCAGCCCTGAGATAGGTTGGCTTAGTTGGTGGGGATAACTTGAAAGGAAAGTTTGATCCCTTAGTCAGGCCAGTAAGAATTTTTTCTGCCATAAGCAACACTCAAACTTCACATGGAAGCTGGTCATTTTAGTATAGTGTCCTTTGGAGGTGGTGCTGTACTGCCATGACAATTTACATTCTCTCTGTGGATACAGGACCAACGCCTTACATATTGTCAAGCTTTCAGAAACACTGCAATCAGATAGGAATTACTTAATGAAAGACAATTATTAAAATGAGAAAAAACCCCTAACTTCAATATTTCAATTATTTATCATTTTCAAGCAGCTTGTCTTTTTTACCTCCCCTGCATTGTACAATAAGGAATATAATTATTTTGACAGGATCCACCCATCAAAAGTACTGTCATATGCCTTCTTTGCAAGAGCAAGTGGGATGGAAAACTGGACAAGAAACAAAGAGCTCTTCACTTCACCACATAGTAAGAAAAGTGGTTATTTTCTTCCTGGGTAGCCCCTCAGTAGTTGCACAGAAGTAGTGGGACAGAAGACCCCAAAGCATTCGACTGTAGGAGCTCAATCAAAATCTTTCCTGTTCTGGAATAAGAGTAGAAGTGTTATTTTGTGCTCAGATTTTCCCTTTCCTGAGAACACAGCATTTTATGAGCTAGATAACCACCGTCGGCTTCCCAGAAACATCAGGTTCTCCGCTGTGGTTTTGTCTGGGTTAACCTCCTAGGGATGTGACATGTTTGCAAAAAGTCAAAACAGGAAAGAAGTTTGTGAGCCAAAAAAGGCTGGTGTATTTTTAAAATTATGATGCACCACTGGTACCAATTTTTGTTGAACAGTCAGTGCAACTAAGCTGGCAGAAATAACCTTCCATTTTATTATCTTTGCCCACTGCTACTTTATTGGAATCTCTGTCTCAAGGGCTGAGTGTTCTGATCTAACTTTGGATTAAAAATTGCAAATCTGTTTCCTTCTCTCCAGTCCCAATATATTTCCCCCTGAACAGTTAACAACCACTATCTGTAAGAAGCTAGAAACAGATACCATGCCTGAAGAAGGTAAAATGTGGCAGGAACAGAGGAGGAAACGATGCTTAAAAAGCTTCTGTGCTTTACAGAGGTTCTGTGATTACCTCCTTTATTCATGTATTCTACAGCATGGCACCTTTGATGCAGTACATCGTAAAACAATGATAAAGTTTGATAAGCAATCCTCTCATCTGTGTATACTCTGTTAGTACTGATCCTAATGTTAAAATTTGCCTACAGCTCTGGAATGCTAAGCGCTGAAAAGCTGTTGCTGAAGTCATCAATGTATTGAACTCAGTAGGCAATCTGTCGTTTAATTCATTTGTGCCAAGATTTCAATCCATGCTGATGCCTGGAATCTTGATAGACCCTTGAGTAAATATTATCGATTAGTCATCATTATTTTTTACTGTTGATATGCAGAAGGTTGTGCAACCTTGCAGTTGGCTTTCTACACAGACCACTAGAAAATATGTTTTATTACAGCGCTTAAGTGGGCAACTACGTACACCTTTATTGTGGGCACAGTTGAAAGACTCAGATTTAAAACCAAAACCAAGTCAAAACTGAAGCCAACTCCCTCCAGCCTCAGATCAGACAAATCCTCACTCACAAGACCCAAACCAGATAAGCTAGGGATCTCAATTTGATACTGGCTTCACATTCAGTTGGATACGTTAACCAGGGCCTTGGTTGTCCCAGCTTCAAAATCATAATGATCTAGGTCAGAGGGATTAAACTGCTTGTCCTTGTGAATTACCCACTGAAATATTCATACAACTAAGAGCTACAAAATCCACACCTTAGGGTATGAACCTGCATTGTGTATCCCTGAGGCAGGGCTACTGTTAGGGGCATGAGGAGACCACAGCTGCTCACTGTCCAGCTGCCACGTGGATCGGGTACTAAGTCCTTGGACAAGAAGCTGTATCAATTTTAGTTGTCCCTACTGATGTGTTTCATCTCCCAGCGGTTGTCCGATAAAAACTTCACGCTACTACAGGGCTGCATAAGTGACTCAGCAGAGCTCTGACTGGGGACGTGCGTTCAGAAGTACTCCCAAACCAGAGTGTGAGCACTGAACTTAGGTCAAGGATAATCATAATTGACATGCTGGGCAAAACTTCACAACACATTCTGCTTTAACTTGAAGTCTGTTGGGACTGCACACTTGAAATTTAGCACATGCTTTGGCTGTTCTAATGAACAACTGAGCCTGCAATGTAAGTTTTCATACACCACACTGAACTTCTTGCTCACAAGAACAGAACAAAAGATCTGGGCCAAGCATTGCCTTACTGCCAATGGAGGTAATCAGTTTGCCGTTCAGGGGAAAGGAAGTATAAGCAGTGCAAAATGTGAGTTATCTTCTTCCCCCTCTTCATTAAACAAGCCCAACCAAATATATCCATGATATAGCCTGATTTAAGCCAGGAAGGAATTAAAACTCCTGTTCTTGCCAAATGATTGAGTGCTTGCAGACAGATTCCTATGTATAATAGAGAAAGTACATTAGCAGAGTATTTGTGCCTTCATAGGAAATGAATATGGACGTAATAAAGAAAAGCAGGGAAATAAAATGAAACATTCTCTGTAAATATCAAGTCAGTGTTTTCTGGTGGCCAAAACAAGGCATGTAGAGTATTGCAATGGCATTAAGGAACTGAAAACTAAAATGCCACTATATAAATCCCTAGCACATGAATATTTAAGACATTGTATGGAGTTCTAAGCACCTGATCTCTAAAGATTATAGTAGAACTGCTGTTCTACTGCAGACTGCTACTAACATTTTGAGAACAGCAATGTGTGGAGTGGGTTCTGTCTGGGGAAATTAAAAAGACAAGCCTGAGTATGATGAGGCGATAAGCGGGATAATAGGAAACAAAAAAGGGAACACAGACTACTAGACCCATAAAATGGTTTGGGTTGGAAGGGACCTTACAAGATCTTCTTGTTCCACACCCCCCGCCACAGGCAGGGACACATTTCACTAGATCTGGTTGCTCAAAGATCATACAAGCCGTGTTTCCTACTTGCTTGCATTCCTCCTCCACTGTTGAGCACTGTAAGAGATAGTATGGCCATTCCTGCACAACTTCCTCTTTTTCCTCTACAATACATATTATTTTAAAATTTGGGGGTTTATGTTAAAAATTTACATAGGTCATCTTCAAATACAAAGAGGCTTGATTAAAAAAATGAGAACAAATTCAGGTAACTCAAACAGTTTCTGTTAAAAAAAGTCAAAACCAGTTTAAGTAGCACTAAGCAATGGCTATTTCATCCCATTGTTTGCTAAAAAGATATCAGCTTTATTAAAGGACCTCTATTTGATCTCTGAACACTGGTTACAGTATTATGATATTTTTTTCATGAACTCTCACAGCAGTGCAGGCAAGAGAAAAGGTCAGCAATAGAAGGCAGTCTTAGAGCCTGGCTTTGCCATGTTTTCCTATGTACAGAACACCATTGGGAGGACTGGCGAGGTCCTACAGTGCCAGATCTAAGTGCTCAAAGAGAGGGACCATTTAAGAATCAGATGGTTTTAGTCACCTCAGGGGAGAAACTCATTGGAAAGAAAATACTCAAGGCTGAGATGTGGAAAAGGATGACAGGAGACGTTATTTAGGCCAGTTCTGGGCAAAGAGTCTGTCTTTTTCTCTAGCATTAAGAGCATGCTATTTTATGATTCTCCCTTCTACAAGCACATGGAGGGTCAAATGCACAAACCACAGCTCCCTCTTCTGAAGTTCAGGCTTTTAAAACTTACTTCACTAAGTTATCTGCAGCCCAGTCCCCTGTGTTTTGAAGAAATACATTTTTTTTTGCTAGGGAAAAACACCCTCAGATCATTTTCATGATATATATTGTAAAATATCCGTGCATGGGTGTTTGTGTGTGTATTCCAGTAACTTGGGGAAAGCCTGTATGTTCTCAATTCTGCTTCTTTCCATGTATGAGCTCCTTTCAGTAGTGTTTTATACAAGTAGCTTGGTGCTGGCTATTGAAATCAGTTCCACTCTTGTGACGTTTTCTTGTTTCAAAAAATATTGCAGAGTGTCTGCTTGTGTCCTGATGCCATGAAGCATTTGTGTCCATTTCTTTACAGCACTTCTTTCTTGATAACTTAAATACTATTATCTTTAAGCATCATAAGAAATATTGCCTATTTCTCTAAAAACATAATATAACCCAGTCACATTTCAAACTTTCAGTCTGGAGCACACAATATATGCCATGTATTATGATCCTAATTTATACATAAAAGCACCCTCCTCCAAACATGATCTCATAGATAAATGAAAGAAATTTAGCAGGTAATTTTCATAATTAAAAAGTAGGCATGCACATTCTAAAAGCTAAACCCTAATTCAAAGCATTTAATCATGAATAACATATAATGGACTTCAACTAAGCTATAACTATATAGTGTTACATAAAAGTCTGAGAAAACTATGATCCTGCTGAGGCTCAATTTGTATTCTAAAGAATGGTTTTCAGTAGTATATAAATTTGAATATACATCTAAAACCTCACTATTTGGTCACATTTCAGACTTTCAGTTTGTACCTATTTTCAACTTAAAATGTTGATTTTAGACATGAAACTTCCACAGGAAACACAAATATATGAAAACTCTTCACTGGAGATTACAGTGGCCCTTCAGACCCAGAGATTTATTTCTCTATATAATATCAGATCTGATTAGCCTGCACCAAATGAAGTTACATATAATTTGCTGGAAAAGTACAGGCAAGTGTCACAAAGGTACAGTTAAGTCACTGTAATCCAGTCGCAGGTAGATTCAAAACTTACAGCTACATTTTTTATTATTATAAAGCAAATTAAATATGGAATATTGGCTCCGAATACTAAGAAAAGGAGAAAAACAGAATCTGTACAACCACTGAAGAATAAAGGAACATCTCTAAAGTAGTCCACTAGAAAATAAGTTTCTCCTTTAAAGTTCTACTTATTTTTGTGCCTGTGATAACTGTCTGAAATAAGAATTTATCATTTATCCACAGAGTTTATTTTTTTCCTACTATTAACAACTGTATCAAGTGCACTGAAGGATTCAGACAAACACAAGCCAAACAGGCATAATTGTTGTTGCTTCTCCTCTCCCACCATTAATTTTCTGATACAATTATCCACAGAACTATGCTTCCCAACTCCCCTAAACGAGAACATATTTTTCATACATATAAAGCCCTTATTACAATAATTTCATCCTCCCTCTTACTTCTTCCCCTACTCCCCCTAGTGCATATTTGATGGCAAGGGCTTCATAATTTCTGAATTCTGGCTATATTGAACCATAAAACAAAAAAAGTATTACTCCGTCTGTATTTCACTCATCAGAATCTGGAACAAATACAGATTTTATATTGCAAACTGTTATTTGACATAAGAAAAATTTCTCAAATGTCTTCATTAATATGATTTGGATCTGCTGTCACCCTGAAGTTGGGTGACATGTTATACTCCTGTTTTATAGATTCTAAAAAAGATTAGTTTTTAAAGAAAATAGGAAAAGGGAATAATTTTCTTCTGGACAAATACACGAAGTTATTACACATGTGACTCTCTTATCCAGCTAATGTTCCTCCTTTCTGGTATAGAAACAATTTTACAAAAAACACATCACTGTACTCATCTGTATTTCCTCTTACAAGCTATTATCAGTTCTGTAGAAGCTGTTCTATATCTGCTTTAAGACACATGTATATATGAGCTGAGGAAAGAAAGGGAACCAATTGTTATATATTTAAAATATTATCTCCAAACCACAGAACAGAGATAAGATAAATTCTGTCTTTTTTTATGTCCTTGCTTGTCCTTATTTCAAAATCATCTTTGGCTTCTGCTGAATAATGATTCATTTCTAAATGCAAGATATCATTTAGCCTTTGTGTTCTTTATTAAGATGTTATTATTTTTACAAAAATAGCATAGAACATAAGTCTTTATTATTTTTTAATTTAGCATACAGTTAATTTACTTTGAAAGGAGCATTCTGGGATACAATATATGTAGTTTATTATTGGTGGTTTGTTTTAATTGCTAGTTTATAGCAGGTCTTCTGGTAACCACACAAATTATCAAGTTTCTGCTACTGTATATCAAAAGCCACACAGATCAGAAAATGTTTTTCTAAAAAAAGTCAATTTAGGAATAAACTGTCACGTTGTAGCAAACAAGGTCAAGAGTCCCTTTAAGAAGGAAACTATTTCATTGCCTCCCAGTTTAGATTCTCCATAGACACGGTCCACAAAGGTAATAGGAACCTGTTGAAACAAGCAAAACTGTTTTAAAGGTTCAAAACCTCAATAACCAGATATTTTGTAAACAAATTAATGGCCTTTGAATTACAGCATGTTTAGACATGAGAAGAAGAAAAGCACCAGATTAGCTTACTTGCATAAATTCCTCTTACCAGTGGGTTTAATGATGCCCCACAGCTGGGGAGCACGAAATTATATAGTTTATCACCTTTAAAGATGATCCAAAGGCATTACTCAGTGGCTGGGTGATACACCAGTCAGAACAAACTTAATAGCTTAAGTGCACTAAAGGCCTGGGGGCTTAAAATGAACCTTCATCACTTTCCCTGTAGGTAAATTCAACACCTTTGAGTCAATGCCTCAGGAAGGCAAAAATCTCCAGCCACCAGGAAACAGCATTCTGCTCAACCTCACCACTGGCCAGAAGGTGACACATGAATATGGCAGTTAGTGCATGTTTTACAAGCAATACTTGTCTTTGTCTTTGACCATTTCATAGATTATTTACAGGATTTAAGAGCATTTAAAACACTGATTTGGTTTCCTTACTTATGTGATCATGCTATCCACTCATTACTCATAAAATGGTAGGAACATACTGATTTTCAGTGATTTGACCATGTACAAATGATGACAGGGCATTCTGCCAATACTGTATTAGAATATTCAAGAATTTTCATATACATTTGTGTGCAAAACTGATGACTTCAGAGGCTAAAATAAAGAACTGCATTTGAAAAAGTCATTAAAAAATTGGCTTAGCGTTCTGTTGGCAGTTTCAACCAGAAATCATCCGGCAAGTGGAACACAAAAATCACCACGTCCTCACATCTGTGCCAGGACTGAGGATCTCTCACAACTCTGGCAGAAATATGCTACATGATATTGATAAAGAAATGCAATACATAAAGTTTGGAGAGAGAAGTATCAGCAACAGAATTCCCTGACAATTCACAGTCATCAAAATGATAAAGAAGAACTGGTTCTGAGATATGGATGCACGAAGAATTCCAGTGAATCATCTTTAAAGACACCAGCAAGAGCAATTCGATGAAATATAAAAGGCAACAGACTGCTGAAAATATTGGATCTAACAATTGTTTGGAGTTCTTTTTCAATGATTGTAGAGATCACATTTACAGAGTTTATTAGTGGAAAGTTGTGATAGCTGGGAGTTGGGAAAATAACAAGGCAAAAAATGATGGAGAGCAGAATAAATATGAAATAGAATCAGGTTGCTGGAGAAAATAAAGTTATTTGAAAAGACCGAAGTAGAGATGTCAGTACAATACGAAAGAGGAAAGAAAAGGCTCAGAGCAGCTTCATGGTGTATTTTGATTTCTTTCTTTGAAGAACCTTGTAACATTGTATGCAGCTACAGATATGGGAACCAGAAGAGAGAAGGATCCAAAAAAGCGTATTAGCCAGGGAAATAAGTAGCTGGAATTTCAGATCTGGTATTCACCTAGAAAGGCTGGAAATACAGAGTTCTACAAATGTAATTTCTTTATATTGCTTCTTCTTGAAAGTGCACAGAACTTCCTATTTTCCCAGTAATCTGTACCTGCATTTAAATGAAAGCACAATATACTTATCAAAACTTGTACTGTACCTCTCCAATAGTATATCCTAACTGTCTAGCCCGAACAATCATCTCCATCTGGAAGACGTATCCTTTAGAAACACATTTTTCCATTAGTTTCTGTAAGACTTCTTTTCTGTATAACCTGTAAACGATTACAAAGAAAATGAAACCTAAAGCAAAATTTCTGAACTTCAGAAATCAAGCTAGTGTGTAGGAATCTTATCTGTAATCACTCTTATCATTAGTATTTTAAAAAAAATCTTTAACTAAGTCATAGGAACAACAGTTCTTGCAATATAGTCCACTACTTCTTACACCCTTTCCAAACAGATTTCATAGTCCTCAGTAAGGAAGGTTCTAACTCCCGTCCCATGTTCAGCAATTTCCTAACTTCAAATAAAATTTAATGAATTGCAAGCCAGACCCATACCTGAAACTCCCTGTTAAATCGGACGCACCTGGTCTCAACAAAACCTGAGTTATAAAATTGGCACCACGACTGTGAAAGAAAACACGAGTGTCAAAACTGCTCAGTACACAATTCCAAAAGATCAAGCAGAATTTCTAGAAAATAAGTAAATATAATCCTACTAGCAAAAAAAGAAACCTTTTATTGCTATGAAACAATCATATTTCTAATATTTTTTCATTGCTAGATTTGACTAATAAATCATAGAATCGTAGAATTTGAAACCAAACCCCAGCATTATGTTTTTCAAATGCAGATGATCAGTAGATTACTGGGCTTCTCTATGAAGGAGAAAACAATGCTTTTTAGAAATTAGGTTTACAATGTTCTTTATGGCAGAACTGTCAGTACAACTACACACTAATACAGTACAAAAGACATTTGGCAACAGTCAAAACAACATTTTTCTTCCAATTAACATTCACTGTAAGCAGAAAATGCTTCCTCAACAAATGCAAGACTTGAATTTAGAAAGTCAGGGTTCAGTTTTGGTTTATGCTGCTTTCATAGTATGGTAAGGATAAGCTTCACTGATAAATGTTCTGAGACTGAAAAGCCAGCCATTGCTATCTTGCTGAGGGCTATATTACACACTGATGAGATGTGCAAGTCCATCACCTCATTCAGTATAATGTAAAAAGACTCCTCTGTAAGGTCAGTTCAGCTCTCTGCCTCTTCGTGGGTGTTTATTTTATTCAGATTCACAAGAAGATGAGCACTTATTCCAGCCATTAAAAAAACAGGAGACATCCAAATGCAGTCCCTGTGATACCACCTCCAGATCACGCAGGTAACACAACTTCTGTTCCTAATTTTTCACAGTAATGCACAAAACAGCATTGACTTATGCCTATTCTCTTAATTCAGGTGTATGAAACACTACGCAGAAACTTGTCATTTACCTCCTCCTGATCTGTGAGTCCCTGTAAACCTGAGACATCAGCCTCTGTACGCTTACACGACCTTCACAAGAGCTCTCCTCTTTGCTTTTGGGTGAAACCTCTCCCTGGTGCTCACCGCAACTTTCTCCAGTAAGGTCTAATCATGATTTATTGACATTGATCGTGCCAGATAATTCTGAACTGATGACAAACCAGAGTGTCAACAGAAGAGTTTAGCAAATGATTTATTGTTTAGGGAAAGGATTCTTACAGCTACTAAAGCTGACTAAATATGTCTTTAAACTTCAAAAAAAGTTTTGTAATCTCAGCTCATTCTTTGAATGATGAAGCTCCAAGACTGTCCCAACCTGATACCATGCAGATTTGGCCACTGTTCCAAGCCATTTCTCAAGCCTAGTCATACCATTACATTCTTTTGGAGGGGGGCTAAACCAAAGAATTTGCAAATCAGCATGCTTCTATTACTTCATGTAATTTTGCAGCACCCACTTCTATTGACTAAAGACTTGGTCAAGCTCACACAGACTGTGTACTTGTAATTATTTCTAAATAACAAAATTCTGTGTAAATATCTAGAAAACTACTAACCTGATTAGCTTTCTTTTCAGATCCCAGCCATATACTCCCAGCCATATACTCCTCCATTTCCTTTATATCTTGTTCCAGATACAATGTCAAAATTGCCTTCTTTCTGCTTTCTGTAAGATTGGTTTTACCAGAAAAACAGGAGGAATATTTGCATGGAGGTAGTACAAATTTCAAAATAAGAACAATCCCTCTTTCAGTACAAAAATTTGTATTTTACAAAGCTTTGAGCAAACACGTAGAGAAAAAAGGAAAGCAATAGTTATGATGGTTATAAGCATTATGCACTTAAAAACCTGTTAACTGATCTCTTATAAAGAATTTTCATGGAATCTTATGGTTATCTTTTACCAACTGTATCACAGAATTCCATAGATGATTTCATAAATCGTTTATAAGGGCTGACATGCATTTTTAAAGACTTTCTCTCGCATAAAAGACAGAATGATTTAAAAAAAAAACATATTTAAATTACACAAACCCATAGTAAGGGAAAATAAAAGTCTGGATCTATCCTTAGTCCATGCCATGCCTGACTGCTGCAGAACCTTATCTAACATTTTAGGGTTCCAGTACTGCCTTGCAAGAAAGCTGAAAATTAGGCAGATTGCTGCCCTTCGGCTCCAACGTGGAACGCCTGCTGACCATTTCTCACAGACTGAAACCTTACAGGGAGAGGAAGGTAAGAGGCAGACAGAAGGCAGACAGAAGTATTTCACCAATAACTGAGGACACCGTCCTCCAGTCAATAAGCCTGCATGCACACACAATAAAATGATTAGCAGATGACATTTATATACACACTTTTGAAAGGTGAACAACCATTACAAGAAAAAGAAGTACCTAACCACACATGCTCTCTGTTACTTTAAACTTGGGGATTTTTGCTCTAGTTAGGAACTAATTATTTTTCTGGATTATTTTGGGACAAATCTAATGAGGTCCAATCACTTTTATTTCAATTCTTGCCTTGCCAATTTTCTTACTACAGCTAGACAGCTACACAAGAACACAAAGCATTCAAATATTACTACGAAACAATGGAAGTTCAGAAGTCATTCTCTCATACCACAATCAGCACCTACCTGATAAACTCTGGAATAAATTTTGGCTGAAATGGAAAGAAAACAGATTAGAAAAGAGAAAAGGTTGAGGGTAAAAAAAACCCAAAACTTAATTGTAACAGGTTAAAAACTACCATACGTAAAACAGACTTACATGGTGAGAGAGGTCAGCATCCATAATAACAATAAAATTCCCAGTGGCATGCTTCATTCCATGAATATAAGCAGTGCCTGACAAAAACAGTACAGAAATAATTTCTCTCACTATTTTATTATATACAAGCTTCTAGTCCCAGTCTCCACTTGTTTTCTAAAATCTCTAAGCTATACTAGAAAAGGATCAACTGAAAACTCCTAAAATTTATTTTTAAATCTATCAGTGGTCAAACAAAATTATTTTTCATTTTCTCTACAATTTCAGCACTAGATTTTATAAATATAAACTTTGGCAAACTCTTATCACACTAGAAATGCACAGAGAAACATGGGACACTATCTGAAATTTCATTTCTAGGAGTGCCATAGGTACTTACGAGCCATAGGAAACTGGAAATCGGATACAGGCAACAAAATAATCACTACTATTTAAAAAAACCCTTGCTTTCTAGGCTCAGGGTTTACTGTTTGTACTACATAGATTTGGAATGTTCTCCTTGACACCATGAATTGTATTCTGAAATCTAATCTGAAGAGAACCTGTTTTTTCTTACTTTAGATTTTGTTATGTTTTATTCATCCTGTATGCACTGGTGCAGCTGCCTTGACAAGAGCTGGAGCAAGTCGTGCTATTACAGTTTTCCCCAACAATGTATACTTCTGATCCAAGTCATATCATTTAAAGGCAGAATTGCTTCCAAGGATACTACAGCAGCAGAGATTAAGAACTGCCATATACTCTTCACTGATCCAAATTACTCCTGAGTCTTTACATTAACTTCGTAACAAATAGATAACACTGAAAACAAAACACTCCCAACTGATATCTTTAGCAGGCACTCACAGAGAAAACTAAACTGCTGGTTAATGAACAGCCCATCTTTCCTTTCTTTGCCACGTTGTTTGCAAAGTTACACAGTAGGAGTGTCACAGATTCGTGTACTGTGCACGATCAGTAGATACAGTCCATGAAAAATGTAAATTCTGTCAGTTTTAATCCATAATACTTGTCAAACTAAGACAAAGGATGAAAAGGCAGAAAACATAAAGATATGTAAGAAACCCTAAAAAGCTTACGTAAAAGAGATGTAGAAAAATGTATAGAAGAGTGATATACAAAGAGAGTATCAAAATTAGGATTTTATTTTTGTTCAGTGGACTGCAGCAATTATTTAGCTGCAGTACTCAGCGCACAGGACACATCAAATGCTTCACCAGTACGTGGAACTGGAGGTTGTCAAGACATTAATCAAGAAGGACAGACACTGATTAACAGTAAATCAACTAAGGCATGGCATCTTATCCTTTTCTCCCTTCCTATTGCAAGAGAGAAGGGATAAGGGTACAAAATGAATCTCAACAAATGGAAATATCTCCACTTTATCTTAGGATAGTTTCCATACTACAAGTTTGATGTCATTTATGACTTCCTAGTGTATCTGTTTGTTTATAAAGCAAATAAGGAGAAACTGCATTTACAGAGTCTGTGAAATATGGCATCAAAGCTACAAAAATTGCAGTCCTGCATCATTCCATGCAAATGTTAACGATCAGTCTCAGTGGTACAAGATTGGTTCCCAAATTGGTGAGATTTCTGCAATACAAGTGTACTTCAAAGCCTTCAATTCACATCTTAGTTAACAGGTGAGATATTTAGTTTGAGTGCTGGACATCTATCACATATTGTGTTTTTTTCTTTAATTATAGTCATAATTCACACTGAAATCCTGCAAAGATCTCTGTCCAAACATGTGCCAGAAAAGGATCCCAGCCTCCTCTGGTGAAGAACGGTAAAAGTTTGAAGCATCCTGCACATGGGTAGGTTGTACAGGAGGTACCACTGCCCCCTCTGGATTTACTGGTGCCACACACAGCAGTTACCCTCATAAAACATTACATCTTCCCTCACTCTAGACCCCCACATTCTGTAACCAGCGCAGTACAGGACGGAAAGAAGCAGCACATTAGCAGGAAAACAGTTGTACAGAACTGCAGTGACCACAGCCTTCAGGTTTGAGGTTCTGGGGAACTTGTTGTAAATACTCTGTGATTTTTGTGTGTGTGGTTTTTAAACTTTGTTTGCTGATAAAAAGACTTGATGGAGACATTTTTTTCTGCTTTTGAGGTTTAATGTGATTTTTTCTGGAACTTTATACACCAGGCTCAATCAAAAAATACACCACATTTTTACACAAGTTTTTTTTTTAGTATTAACCAGCATTAATAAAGACTTACCGAGGCCCAACTTTCTTGGTCTGGGTCTTAGAAGCTGCAGGATATAATAAAATATACATACATTGGTTGAAGTACAGTTTTTAATTAATTTTAGTGATGCTTTAAAATTCACTATTTTCAAGGTATAGAAGTATTTTAAAATGTACTTTTCATTTTTAGAAATATAGATAACATATAGAAATAAATTTATCTGTCAAAATAATTTGAGAAACAAACCATTATATATAAAACGTATTTTATCAGGTCACATTTAAAAAAACCACCCTTTTACGCTTTACTTAGTAGTTCTGCAAAAAAACCCCAAGATTAAAAGCACCGTCTTAGTAACTAAAGGATTTTTTCAAATTCCACTATCTCACTCTTAAATCTTGGCTACTTTTCATGCATTATCTGAGAGATCATACGCATCGTTATTCAGAGGAGAACATAGATATGGAAGAGTTATGAATCATTAGTGCTTCTGCTGATTTGTTATTTTGGTTTCTGGGGTTTTTATCTTTAATAAATAGTTAAATTTGAACACTAATAAAAAAAAAGTCACTTTGATTCCTCATCTACTTCCTCAATGACGTTGGCCCCAAAAGTTCCCTACATACCATGTTCATTAAGCATAGTGTAGTAAGTCAGAAGCCCCACAGAGTTATTTGGCTGATGACTCCTGAGCACAATCAGAGTCATGACTTTGCTCAGGAAACAAAGAAAAGAATTTCAGGTAAGAAAAAATAAAATTATCAGGATACAACGAAAATTCACCTAACGAAAAACCACAACTGAGTTCTGCTCTAAAGTGACAGCAATGTAAGCTGATGGTGGTGCCTCCACAGAATTCCGCTCGTGTGTTTGGCTCAACACTGTGGCAGGGGCTGGTCTGCCTATTAAACTCCAGAATTAAACTCCTCACTGCTTAGGAAAGGTTGGTTAAATATGTGAAACTCTTCTATTACTAGTATGCAAAAAGAAAAAAAAAACAAATCAAAAAACTTTAAAACTTATTACATACATTGTTCTTAAAGCAAACTCTAAATGGTACTTAATTCAGAAACACTTTTTGAAACTTCACATGTACAGAGTAATAGGTTAGGAAAGTGTCTGATGCTGCTCCCAGCCCTAAACTGTCAAACTGAATATGGAGTTTTTATACTGTACTATAAAAAAACCTTTATTGCCAAAAAAGAGTGGCTTTAATGACTCACAAAGACTAAATGAGAGTATCTTGTCTTATATAATTGATGGTTATACAGTAATAAAGAGAAAAAAAAGTCTTGTTATTGAGGAATGCAAGTAGACAGATTAAAAAATAAACCACAAGACCAGACTAGCTTTCATCTTTCCAATTTTCCTATTCCTGCAGTCACTTAAAATGAAATTGAAGTTTACCAAACCACATTACTGCCTCAGGCACATGCAAAGTACAACTGTGCATTCCTCAAAAGCACACAGCCGTGCACAAAGCACTGAAAACACTGTGCAAATGTTAACTGCATATTCGTTCATAATGCTGCTAAGCAGCTGCAGGGCTGTAATTTTACCTTTGTCAAAAATGGTGTGTGTAACTTAAGTAATTTTTTTTTAGGATATAAAGAAAATGCAGAATCCAAGCCCCCTTTCCAGCTCTCCAAGGAGCTCAAGTAGTTTGCAACAGAATAAAAATTTATAACACACAGAATATACAACTCACTATTTTATCTGATCCATATATCTTTTGCAACTGTTCTGCAACTTCCTGTGTCCCATCCGGGCTTCCATCATCTATGATGATAATTTCAAAATTGTTTCCACTGAAACGAGAATTATTTTTAAATGGACAAATGGAAAACACAATTTCCCTACCACTGTCATTTTAAAGGCACAGCACTAGAGAGCAGGACACACCACGATGTCCCAGCAGCTGGACACAGGCTGCTGTCACTCTTACTGCTGTTCACACGCGAGTCACTGTCCGTGGTTCGGCTCTTGGTGCTGCCATTGCGTCACGGCACCACGCAGGGTACCAATCTCACCGTGACGCCAGTGTAGGCTTTGCTGGAGCCTCAGAGCCACGGGAGATGGAAACCCCTGCCCACGGTGCCTTTTCCCAGCACCGCTCCTCTCACACCCCCTGATTAGAACCATGTCCCAGCTCTAACGAAGCCGAGGGAGGAGCTGCAGGCTGGCACAACCCCATCGCTCGTGAAAACGGTTACGTGTGTCACATCACGGGTGACCGCACATCACGGGTGACGTCACCGCCTCATTAACCCCTTGACGTCATTCTATACACCCCACTGGTGCGCACTTCTCAGCTCCAGGCAGCTGCTCTGAACGCCTCGCTCGACCAAACCCTTCACGCTGGGACCGTCTGACCCCACCGAGCCCGTTCCCGTCCGGTCCCTGCTGTCCCCCCTCGGGACTGACAGCTCCGCCGCCGCCCCGAGGCCTTCACGCCGCGCCAGGGCCCTCACCTCTCTTGGAAGGTGCGCACCAGGAGCCAGACGACAAGGGGCAGGTTCTCCCGCTCGTTGTACGTGGGCAGCAGCACCGACACCTTCCCACCGCCCCCGGCCGCCATCGGGGCGCGCAGACGCAACCGGAAGCGGCGGGCACGCCTGCAGCCAATGGGCGCGCGTGGCGCGGCCGGAAGCGCAAGTGAGAGGGAGAGGGCAGCTGGCCGGAAGCGGAAGTGGAGGCGCCGCACTGTCCGTCAGCCATGGCCGGGCAAGCGGAGGAGGCGGCGCGATTGAACGCTGAGATCGGGCAGCGGGAGCGGGATCTGCGCGGCTTACGGGAGCGCCTGGCCGCTGTCCTAGGGGGGGACGCTGCCGACCCAGAAGAGGGTGCTGCCTTTTTCCCCAAGGAACTGCCCCCCCTGCCCGCGCAGGCCTCTCTGAGCCCCGCCGCTATCCTGCGGTACAGTCGGCAGCTGGTGCTGCCTGAGCTGGGCGTGCGGGGGCAGCTGCTTCTGGCCCGCTCCTCCGTGCTGGTGGTGGGCTGCGGCGGCCTGGGCTGCCCCCTGGCCCAGTACCTAGCCGCAGCGGGTGTGGGTCGCCTGGGTCTGGTGGATCACGACGTGGTGGAGATGAGCAACCTGCACCGACAGGTGCTGCACGGGGAGGCCCGCCAAGGGGTCCCCAAAGCCACATCTGCTGCTGCAGCCCTGCAGCTGCTGAACTCCACCGTGCAGTATGTGCCCTACTGCGGCGCCCTGAGCCCTCGCACTGCCCTGGAGCTGGTGCAGCAGTATGACATTGTCGCTGATTGCTCTGACAATGTCCCCACCAGGTACTTGGTGAATGATGCCTGTGTCCTGGCTGGGAAACCTCTGGTGTCCGCCAGTGCCCTCCGACTGGAGGGGCAGTTGGTTGTGTACAACTACCAGGGAGGGCCATGCTACAGGTGTCTCTTCCCTAAGCCCCCTCCACCAGAGACAGTGACAAACTGTGCAGATGGGGGAGTGCTGGGTGTTGTGCCAGGCATCATGGGGTGCCTCCAGGCCTTGGAAGTGCTGAAGATTGCTTCAGGAATGGGTTCCTCCTTCAGTGAGTTCATGCTGATGTTTGATGCCCTTGAAGGGAGATTTCGCAATATCAAGTTAAGACCAAGGAAACCAGACTGTGCTGTTTGTGGTGACAATCCATCTGTTACCTCCCTTCAGGATTATGAGGCATTTTGTGGCTCTTCTGCAACAGACAAGTGTAGGACATTACATCTGCTCTCCAGTAAAGACAGGATATCTGTACAGGAATACAAAAAACTGTTGGATGAGCAAGTCCCTCATGTATTGTTAGATGTTCGTCCACAGGTAGAAGTGGATATCTGTCGCCTGGCACATGCCATCCACATCCCGTTGAGCAAATTAGAAGAAAAAGATGAAGAATATCTGGAATGTTTAGGAAAAAGAATTTGTGAAGAAAAGCAGAGAACTAATGGGCAGACATCTTTTCCTGTGTATGTTGTTTGCAAATTAGGAAATGACTCTCAGAAGGCTGTGAGAATTCTGCAGGAGTTACCTGTCAAAGAATTTGGTTCTGTGTTAGCTAAGGATATTAAAGGGGGACTCATGGCTTGGGCTAGTAAAATTGACCCAACATTTCCTCAGTATTAGAAATATAAATGATGAAAAAAACCCCCATATTTTCATAATAAATTCTGTAGGGTTTAATTTTCTCTGTGTAATGACTGTATTGTGGATAAAACAGGAAACAAATATAGTGTTGCTTTTTTCAATGATAATTTCTTTTTTAAAAAATACTTATTTTTGTAGGTGTCTGATTTTTTTTTATAAAAAATGTAAAACTCTCCATGGAATCTGAAAGGAGTGTGTTTCTTAGTTATTGCTTAATAGTGAAAACTTGGAATAACTACTTAATTCTGCATGTGATTATTGAGAATGACTCCTAATTAGCCATTATAGCCTGGAAAATGACAAAGAATAGGAATCAAGTGTTGAAAGTTCTTACTAATTTTTCTAACTGCCTAACAAATTGAAATTGCATGCAGGGATTGAAAAAAATAAATTTATGTTTATTCTTTAGGCAGTTCTTTTAAGCCTGTCACAGGACATTGCTAAAATAATGCTGACAAGACTGTTTTGGTCAATTTCTTTTAGTTCTCTGTAGAAGCGTTGTGTATCTATGAAAGAGAACTGCTGCTACAAATAATAGAACACCTTTGCTGCGGATACTGTTAAGAACTTCCAGGGCCATCCATCCTCATTTGTTTGCTGCCAAAAAAATGTATTCCCTGACTTGTGTAGAGAGTTAATAAACTTTAAGTTTGAGCCCAGAAGAACCTACAGAAAAACCTTTTGTGAGAGCTTAAAAGATTCGGAGACTGAGAGCTGAAGAGGGGATAAGGGAGGAAAAAGCAAATATGTGGCCTCCCTTCTGCAAGAGCAGAGACATTTCCAAAGTGTTCTCTCTGTTTGCTGTGGCAGGTGTGGATCCCCAGTGCTGTGCTGTTTTAACTGGCGTGAAGAGCTACTGTATCTGAAAAGTTCTTGTAGATGAACTGAATGAAAAGACAGGAATAAATATCTTCAACAGAGAGATACCCGAGTCCTCATCACTTAAGCATAGTAGTTATCTTAATTAATAAAAGTATGTTTTTCCTTTACTTTCTGCAGAGGAAAAAAAACACCTGTCAGGGCTAATCTTTGCACTATACAAGGAAAAAAAAAAAGAACAATATCATCATAATTAGTAGTCGAAAAGGCCTATTTTAGTAAAATAAATTTGAGAACATCCACGCCGCCCGCTCTATTGTGATATACCGTAGGGTTCTAGCAAAAATAATATTAGTCTCTTGTGAAGGAAACAGTTATGTGAATTTAGAAACAGAGTTGTATCTTTTGCAATTTGCAGGTCAATGAAGACATTGAAGGCCATGTCTTGAAGTTAACATTAGTGTTTTGTGCTGTGGGGAGACAATCGTAAGTCAAGAACTTTTCAGTCTGGTTGTATTGCCTTGCTTGGTTCGGTCGGAACCTGTGGTGGCTTCTGATGGGTTTCAGCTTTTGAGAATGGGAAATCAGAGGGATTTGTTTGAAATACCTGACCTATGTTTTCATTTTTCTTTCTGTACTGTGATGTTAAGAAGGGACTGAAACATAAAAGTGATCAGTAGCAGTAATTCTCTAATATCCAGCCTTCCAGTGCTGTACAGTTGATGATGTGTCACATATCCACCTGACCTGAAAAAGTGATTCTTTCTCAGTCACTCAAAACTCTTGGCTTGGGAAGAGGAGAAGGACTTTTTGATTCTAAAACTGAGTGCCACTTACAGTGGACAGAAATAATGTGCAAAGTCTTTTCCCTTGTTACAACATGTCAGCAGCTGATGTGCGCGAATTCTGTGGGGGGGAAGAAAAGATGACATTAAAGCCTGTGGTGTTTGGCGAAGGATTTTTTTTGTAGCGAAGTTGTAACTGTGTTTCTTGTAGCACACTTTCAAGCAGGAAACCAGATGATGTCTTTGTGCTGTATTTCTGTTAAAATGGCTTTCTGAAAAGACTGTTCTTGCCGCTCTGCAGGAACGAAGGTCCAAAGTTCTTATAGGAGTACAGCATCTGAAATGCACCTGTTATTTGTGCATTAAGAGAGTTCTATGCAAAGCAGATGGGGCCATGCAATATAGAGATGTTTATTCTGGGAAGAACAAGTGACTCAGTGTGCAAAATATAGGTTTCTTTGGAAAAAAAGGTGTTCTCTTTCTTGACTTAGAATAGCTAGTAAATTCTTGGCAAATAAGAAAACATTTGCCATGAGTCTTAGATAAAGACATGCTCTATAGTACTGGTCAAAATTTCATACTTTATATGATGGGTTTTTTTATTTCTTTATTCACCAAGTTTAATTTATTTTTCCCCTTGGTTTGCTGAAGTGATACACAACTCTTCCTGCAAATACAGTCCTCATGTGGTGTTGGATTCTTTGGAGACAGGCTGAAAAATCAGCGCTCGTATGATCATAACTAAGCCAAACTGTTCTTATTATTAGAAACTTATCTGGTGTTTTGACTTGCTTTGTTTCTTGAACTCTATCAAATGTGTAGTGGTTGTTCACTAGGAAGTATAGTAGAACTTCACTTAGATATTCTAAGAGAAGCGATAAAACTGTATCATTTTGTGTTGCTGCCAAAGTTCTGTCTAAATATTGGTACGTGTTGACATTGTGAATGAAGACAAGCTGCTTTATTCAAGGGTCTTGCAGTGTAGCTACTCTGAGATGTGTTACCAAAGGATAAGGTCAGGTTGCAGGCTGTATTTCTCTCTTCAGTCCTTGCTCTTGGTAAGGTTGCTTTTTGCTTGTTTGGTTATATTCTCTTTTATATGGCTCACTACATTTTGGCACAGGAACTGGACAGGGAGCTGTAAGAGGTTTAGGGAAATAGAAAGTGGCTGCAGTGTTGATTCTGAATTGCTGCATTTGAATGTCTCCCACGTGTAGGTCTATGGGATGGCTTCAGGGTTCAGGTGTAGAATTGAATATTTAAACATTTTTTTCTGTTACTTTAATGCAAGGCAAATCAAGCTGGTCTAGCATTCACACAAGTCTAAAAAGTGTCTGCATACAAAGTACTAATGTGACAATAAGCTAAAATCTTTATTTTCATCACAGGAATCTCTTATCTTGAAACACCAATAAATTCAGCACTGAACTACTGTCAGATTTTATGATTTCAAAAAAATCCCTCAACAATTAATGGAACTATTTGTAGGAAAATTTATGAGGGATATATCCAAAACTGTTTCTCAAATTTTGTTTACAAGAATTTTAGGTATATGAGCATCTTTAATTATTCTATTTGTAAACATAGTTTCTAATAAAAATTGAACTGTTCAAAACAAAACTATGCACTAGATGCTCCAAAAACCTGCAAGCACAAGTTTCTTTTTCATTTTTAAAATATGAACGCTTTAAGCTGTCCTTTATGGAACTACATCAGGAAAAAAAATTAAGGAGATTTGCTAGGTGGCACTGCAAGTTTATAAACCAAATCGTTCTCTCAGTTGTGAGATGCAATTCACCCTTAGCAAGAGCTGAAGTTCGCTTGTAAAAATGTATTGCTGTACAAAATTCTTTTGAAAAAAAGACCAAGGAAATTGAAAAAAATGGAGCAGTGCAGTTGAATAGTACATACAATATCCCAAGAAAAAAACATAATAACAAAAATTATCTTTGTAAGGTTAAAGCATTGTTTTGGAGACTTAACCTGAGGGTTTTTTTCACATGCTATTTCAAAGCACTTATGCAGCTGAAATGGATAATTGCATAGAAAAGGACTATTAAAAACACTAGCACAAAATTAAACGTAGATCTTAAATCTACAAAGAGTCACTGCAGGGTCACTGCTAGTACATTCTTAATATTACTGAAGATTTACGTACCTGATTAGGACAGGGTTTTTTTTTTGAAAAGTCAAGGACATTTCTTTTTTGTCATTCTTGTTTTGTAAAACAACTTCAGGCATATAACAATAACAGTAATAATAATTATGTCTTCCGAAGTCACAGCACTTGGATCAGCTGGTTGAATTCACACTGACCGGTTTCATTGTGTTGGAAGTTTACAGTGTTGCTGCTGTAAGACTGCTGAAATCATTGGTTGTTGTTTTATTCTAAGTTTTTAATCTGAAGCTCCTCTGCTGGGGAAAGTTATTGAACACTTGGAAGAGCCATGGATTGGAACATAACATGGGGTTTGGTTTTTCTTCTGGAGTAAGGGTACGTTCAGCCCTTGCATTCCTTTCTGTATGACACTGAGAGCTTTTTCCTTTTATTCCTATGTAATCACCTAACACTACTAGAGGGTGGCAGGTGTTTCTTGTGAGAGAAGGCCAATGTACTGACCTACAGTGGACCACACTTATCGGAGATCATCTGGGTGAGAGGAAACTAAAGAGGAATGGTGTAACAGCATTCATTTACAAACCGGTTTTGTGTGTTTCAGAAAGAACAATTGGTCTCGTAAAATGTAATGCCCCACAGCTTGCAGCTGTCTTGTAAATACAAGGTCGTAAGTTGCATGGCTGGTTAGTAAAACAAATGCATTAAACCAAAAAGCTTTAAGAGGAAACTCCTTGACTTCACTTGCTGATTTTTGTTGTATGCAATTAAGTGGTTCCTTCAAAGTGGTGATAATGAAAAGACAATTACTGGTCTAGTTCACTTGCAGGTTACTGAAATCTGGTGAAGAACAGATCTGAAGAACAGAGAGTGAACAGTAACAACAGGTTATATGGTTAAGATACATGCCTGTAACAGGCTAAGTTTTAGCAGGTAGTTTGCAGTTACCTGGTCGGTCATGTGAAAATTTACTGCTTCTTGGTGAGTGGTTTCTCACTGAGGATGCTGAATGTTCCGTGTTTTACAGGTACCAGAAACATGGATCCATTTTAGTGAATGCAACACAAAGTACAGTGATACACAGCAGGTTGTGGTGCTGCATAACTTTAGTGCTAAGATCAAAGCATATCTAACACATCCCAGTCTGCAGTGGGTGCTCAGGTAAGTGAGTTGTTACGTGAAAGTAAGGCTCGCGGATGTTGTGAGGTGGTGCATCAAGATAAAGAGCAAGATAATTTTTTTCTTATGCTGGTCTGAGTTATTCCCACATAGAAGCCCTCCCAGCTGGAGGGAAGAGTCAGTCACTACATGCACTGAGTGGGTTACTTCCAGGCTTGGACCCACGTTGAATGGAAAAGGTGGAGCCGAATAATTCTGTAATGGTACAAGAAGCTTAATAAATATGAACTGTGCTGCTTTGTTTGATTACAAGGGTTCAGTCAGATATGATTGAGTAGTTTTGAAATGGCAGAGGTAAATAAAAAGTAGTTACATCACTAAAGAAGGTAGGCGGGAGAGGAAGAGAAAAAGGGCAAATTCTCAGAGGTAGTATCAATCCTTTGAATTTCTGATGGGAATGGTGTGGTTATGCTTTTCCTCCTACATTAAGACTAGGAGAAGTGTAAATTGTTAACATATATTAGGGAAGCAAAATTTGGAGCATGTGAGAAAAGGGGATTTGTAATCCTCAACTTTAGATGTTAATCTTATTTAATGATAACATCAGGGATCAGGTACTCCACTGCTATGTGCTAAAGGTAAGGAAATCACCCATCAGACATCTGTGAAAGAAAACGGGATCACCGGGAATAGCCAGAATTGTTTTAAATGGACAATAAGGGGGCACTGTTTTATTGTAAATCAGACACAAGGTAGTATGTAATTAGTTCCAGGAACAGGAGGAGGACAGTTAAATGATTTTGGGGAACTGTAGTGAATATGTATGTGTTGAGTAAATATAATAAGGAGACCTACATGCATTCTTCAGAGGCACTCATGGAGGAATATCCCCAGTGCTTTTCCAGCGCCAAAATTAAAAGCATACCTGCTTAACAGTATCTCAGGCTGTTGGGCTATTTTCTTTGTTTCACATGGTTAGCAAACACATAATGTAAACCACAGGAAAACTCAGAAGGACACTAGTTTGTGGTATTAACCTTCTGTGGCTCATGTTACTGTTGGTTAAAAATACATCCCCTACTGCTTACATTACACTGCAGCTTCAAAATCTTTGCGGAGAAAATAAATACTGTGCAGGAAAAGGAGCAGAACATTACAGCCTGTGGCTAGGAAGGAGACAAAGATTTCTCAGAGCTTTTTCCTCCAATAACCCAGAGTTGTCCAAAAGAGTAATGGTTTCATGAATAAGGCAAAAGATGAAGAAATCCAGAGTGTCTGCTGAGCTCTGGCTGTACTCCTCCTGGGCAAGTCACTTTTTCCCCAGTCCCTTCTGTGCATGTGTTGTGTTTAGATCTTACTCTAGTGGCCACATCCCAAGGAAGAAATTTATTAAGCATGTTGTTCTAGAGCAGCTCTAAGAACTAAAATTCATGGGTTTTGTGGCTTGGACAGGGTGGTGGGATATTGCTTTGACTCTGCTGGAAGTAATGAGAAATGCTTGGTCACTGATAATGCAAATACATGATAATCTTTATTATGCAGTCATAAGCTTGAGCCATACAGCGGTGCACTCTTCTTCTCCATATAGTGGCAGAAAAGCAACTGGTGTGCTCTGGTGTCAACAGCAAAGAAAGGAAAATTGCTTCTAGTTTCCTATTCTCTAGTCTTTTGTCACTGAATGGGTTAATTTAATCTTGTCTTAACAATATATTTTATATGATTGATTCAGCTGATTGTCAAAGTTAATTGAAATATGCGGTAGTGCTCCTCTGACCTTTGTTCTTTTTATTGTGAAGTTCTTGCCATTCTAATATTTCATGTTCATGACAAAAATCGTAGCTAAAAACAAAAAGATAGCTTCCATCCAAAATGATATGTCTTATCAGAAATGCAAATTGATATAACTTGAGTCTAGTGCAATTGCAGTGCAATTTTTCCAGCCATAAGAGGCTATTCCATCAGGGCTACTTAAAATTATAGTATCTATTGAAAGCTAGAATTGGGCTAGAGCTGTAGCCAGAACCAAGATCTAGAAAGGAATGCTTAGGCAGAATAATTCAGGTAGAAGAATACACACAATGTGCATGGATTCAGCTATAGTCCCTCCTTTGCTGAGGCTCTTATGTATGTGTTGTCTGTAGGTTTTGCTGACCTGACCCTTCACCATTGGTCCCTAAAGGATGAAACTGGCAGCTGGAGGTTCTTGTAGCTTTTCCATGGTCATGGCACAAGGGGCCCTTCTGTGCAAATAAGCTGTAGTTTTGTTCACAAGGTGTTCATGCTGTTGCTAGGAGACCAAATCTCTGCTGCAAAGAGAGGTTATTTCCAAATTTAAAATGGCTCCTTATATGTTTGACTAGGAAATGAAGTCTCTTATACAAATAAGCATTCACCTGTTCATGAATAGTGAAAGGAAGTTCTTAGTTTGTGAAATAGACTTCTGACTTCACGGTGTAACGGGTCTGAAGCTCTTAAAAAAATCAAAGTGATTAAATTTGCCTTTATTTATATGTACATTTATATGTGTACATGCCTAAAGCACAGGTGTATTCCTGATACCGTGTGATAGAATTATAAGTGTTGGGTAGGATTTAGAGAACTCATTTCCAGGACATGCCTATTGTCCATTTCAAATATCTTCTTGAAACTCTGCTCTCAGTTTCTATTTTATTATTGTAGTAGTGGGAGGTAAGAGGTGTGACAATGGGTGGAACTCATTGAAGCACCCTGTAGGTGCCTTTTCACCTTCAGTTTATTAAAGCTGAATTGATGTTATTATGTCTTTCTGATTTTCCTGCCTTTCAGATTAGAGCACCAACTTGTTTTTCAACACTCAGAACTCTAGTGCTCATCTTTCAATCACTGACCCAAGGAATATCTGAATATCAACACTTTTCAAACAATAATTTAATTTCATTCCTGTGCTTTCTGCTAAAAATTCTCCTGGGGCCTCCTCATCTGCTGCTGCATTTGTGTTAACTTCCTTCTCAATTAAAGCATCTTTAGTGCCATGTTACAGTCCATTCAAAGCACTTTTTCTGAGATGAATTTAATTGTAATTATTCCTTGACTGCTGTTACCTCAATTACTTCTTCAGTTTTCACGGTGTCAAGCTTAAAATTAATGTTCTTATCTTGTTACTCTCTTTCAATACTCATCAATTTTGTAGGTTCTTATTGTGTTTCCTTCTTTATTTCCTTTCCCTTTGTACTGTGATTAAAAACAATGGCAGCCTTGAATTACAATTCTTCTAAGAAAAAGGAAAATGAGCCATTATTGTAGTAGCATAATATGACAATTGCTAAGAATAACAAAGGTTTTAACTTTTCACACAGGTACTCAAAATATAGACGTTGATGGCAACTGATTTTTGACATCCTGGTGCTGATGAATGTTCTACATTCCAGCAGTAGCTAAACTTTTGCAAAAGGGAGCAGGTTTGTGACTTGTCCTGGGTCAAAAGAAGATTGTCAGGACTCAAAACCAGCCTCCTTTTAGTCTTCCCATTATTAATTTCAGGTAATGCTAATAAACAGTTGTTCCAAGAAGCTGGGACTCATTGGAGTTCTGGGAATAGGTGAAGGTACAAATCTGTTCGTCCACCTAATATCCAACTGGATAATTTACATGGATGTTTACTGGAAGAACTGGTGCTGTCTTCCTGGAGATGCCTTCACTTTTCTCACAAATATGTTGTAAATTTGAGATATATGGATTGATATTCCAACAATGAAAAAGCAGCGATTTCATAGTTAGAAAATATGCTCTGTATGGGTTTACCTTCTGACTTAAAACACCTGGAGGTTAAGGCTAGATTCCAGTTCTCTCTGTAGTTAGAGAGGAATGCATCTCTGCTTTGCAGGGTGGTTGATCCCATATTATTAGGGGTGTCTGGGATGGTTGGGAAATCTCTTTGCTGTGCTCTGCTAGAACCCAAGCGAACTGCATGATGGTAGGTGCCTCACTGAGTCAAGCTTCATGAGTAACTGTTCAGCAGTGCTTCCCCTGGCTGTTCAGTGCCCTTTGCCTTCGACTCATACATGTGTTTGTGTGACTGCAAGGTGAACCGGGGCAGGGAATCTTCTATTCTTATTTATTTTATTTCTCAGCAAGACAAATTTCCTGGTCCCACAGCAGCAGGAGTTCTAGAGCTGGCAAAGTGGGAATGAGGGGTTTGGGTAAGGCACATCTGAACTCCTTGAGCATTGAGCAATTGCACAGCTGCAAATAATTGTATGACTTTTTTTTTTTACCTTTGAAGCAGATCTTGTTTATTTTATAAATAAAATCGTAGCTGTTTACTTATCAAACTGTTCTTGTACAAGCAATGGAGATGTTTACGTTTTCCCTATGTGACCCTGGAGCTTGCTGATTTTAGCCAGAGAAAGTTTCATTAGCCTTTTGAAAAATGTCACTTACTAGTATCTCAGCCAAATAAGTGCTACATAAGTATTTTTTATTGATATTTATGCACTGTCAATTTGTGCTGGAAACCAATTAAAGTAATGATATCTTCATCCTCGTTCCTCTGCAGGTCGAACAGTCAGCTCTCGTAAATGAGAGGCAGTGTACGTAGAAGCCAAGCAGTGCCTCTATATTTTATTATTTGCCTCTATGTTTTAAAAACGATTTATCGAAACATTGTATATTATCCCTTTAAAGGTGCGAGCTGATGCTTAGGACAGAGTGTCGGGACTCGGGCAAGAGCTGCCGGCAGCGGCCGGTAGATGGCAATGCAAGATCCTTGAATCGCACGCGTTCTCTGCTCTGCGTTGATGAAACCCGGTTATTTATACCCGAACGCTGACACGCAGGTTGGATTTACAGTGTTTCTCAGTAACTCTCTAGCAGCACTGACCAACACATCTTCTGTGCCTGGCCATGCATTTTGAGTGCTGTACCTTTCATTTTTAGAAACACTGACATTCAAATACAACAAATATTGACCAATTTCGATTTACGGAGAAATCTTTCCCTTTGGCTTCCCATATCAGTAGTATGCAAAAACTTAAATATTCATCATGGTCTTGTGCAAATGCTTGAAGTACTTTAGTTGTGGGCCAGAGTTCCTGCTGTTGGTGGAAGAGCAAGGAGTCAGCAGGAAAAAACACACCTGCAGTTTTACACATGTCCTACCAAGAGGAATGTTTTATTGACACAATTTCAGGGCTTATGAAAACCTCTGTGGAGGGATGAGGATGCCAGCCTTACCTCATGCTATTGTTGCTGCTGCTTCTTTCCTATCAAAATCATGTTTGTTTTCTTCCTGTGAGCCTCATGTTTAATTTGTGCACTCTGCTTTCAGCTTACTGAAAAGGTGACTTCACCCACTTACTTTGCTGCATGATGATTTGCAATCTTAACTTTCCTCGCTCAGGTTGTCACCAGAAACATTCCTCTCCAAAACTGAAGACACCTCAAATTCTGCAGTGTTGGATCTGGTTTGTTTGAGGATACTATTCTTTGATTTCCCAAAATGAGCTTCGATTTGTGAGTGAAACTGAGTTGTCTTTTCCTTAGTTGATCTGGAAACTGACTGCTGTAAAAGTTATGAATTGTACCACTCAGCTTCTTTGTGACATATCACAAATACAAATGAGCACAGTTACTTCAATTTATCATTCAACAATTCTTTGTCAAAACTTTTTTTCTCTATATAATTAACTGTAGAAACTTATGCTAGTCCACACAACTTTGTTCCTGTGGTAGACACCACTTAAAGTATATTGTTATCTTTAACAGAAAGATAAACATTATTATACTTGTTGACCACTTTACTTTCATGACTGAGAGCTGTAAAATTAGCTGTCTAGTTTGGGAAACAAATGGCCTTGGTTTTTAAAAAATTCTAGTCTCCAGATGATGGGTGAATAGTGCTTGCATTCCAGGTCAGTTATTTGAGCTGGCTAATTATTGTAGTTTATAGCCCTGTTTTGCTGGACCCACAATGAATGTAGGAATAAAATTATGACCATAGTTAAGTATGGCTACAAAACTGCAGTCATTAAAAAGGGTGCTTGATGAAGGAGAAGATGAAACCTTAGCTTGACAGTGTTACATGTATTTATGTGCCCTAGTTGGCTTCAGTGTAGCACAAGGCTGTTCAACTCTTGTCACAAGGGCTACAGGGATAACAAATTAATATTTATAAAGTGTAGCAAATATGCTCTAATTACCCTAATTGGCCTGCTGTGTTTCCAGTTATGGCAGAACTTTATTTTTGTTCAAGTGACGCTTCTGGATTCGTCCTGCAGGCAAAGAGAAAGTGAAGGCTCTTTTGGACAGGGCAGAAACTTCCCTAATATTATGATCCTGAAATTTCTTCACAATGCTTTTGGCAGGGCTAACAGCATTTTTGATTTTTAGTGATTTCTAGGGAGTATTTCAGATGATACGAAATGCTGGAAAATGAGAAAGAAAAACAATGAACAAAAAAGGAGGAAGGTCTAGTTTTATTTTTAATAATTAATAAGCCAAAGTGAACATTCTCAATTTGTCAGACAGGCAAAGTTTTCTGTGATTTCATTTGTGATGTATGAATATATCTTTATTTGTGGTGTATGATTTTACACAGTGACTGACAGCTACAAAGAAAGGAATCCTGTCCTAAGGAAAGGACTTACACTCTGATGTTACAAGACAAGACATGCAGAGGGACTGATTCAGTGAAGTAGAAATTTTGGATCTAAACCAGTCTTCACTTTCCTGTGCTTTATGCAATCTTTTCTATGTTAGGAACGCTCATTAGTGATGCTGAAATGGGATTATTAAAATGCCAAAGAGGATGTGGTAAATGGGTGGGTAAATCTAGTGTTAAACTTTTTCTGGTTTAACAATAGAATTTTTGAAATGTGTTTTTGTCGATGGGGATGACATTTGTTCGCTGTCATGAACTCCAGTTTCATGCCTTCTGTTCTATCTGTTTTCTGTAGGTTTCAAACCTTGTGCCTATGGGATACCATAGTTCTACCATCTCAGGAGATTCTGGACTTGGTTTTTTTATTTTTTCCCCTGTATTTTTGGTACTCATATCTTTTGTATAAATACAAATTAAATTCAGTCAAGTCTTGCATGAGGTAACCAACGGAACTATTAACACATTGAAAACTGGGCTGTGTACTGTTGTAGCGGTAGTTTACTGATAGAAAGGAAACTGACCCCGACACAGAACTAGCTGACCTCTACAGATCTGGATTCTTTTTCCTGCTTCATATTCCCTGAGCCCCACACACAGTGAATGAGATGTGGAAAGGACATGTAATGCGGAGTTAGTGTTGGTAGATATTGATTGTTTCGTGCAGTTGAAGAACAAGACTCAAATTCATCAATCCTAACACTGGCTTTTTAATGTGACACCTGCATGAGAGATCTAGATCATTCCAGGCTCCCTCTGTTAAAAAATAAAAACCAGAGAAGACTATGTTATCTCCCAGTAGTGATTCAGATCTTTTGACAATGAGACCACCACTTCAGGCACTTTGGGAAGTGCCTACAATGATTTTTTACTTTGAGTCTCTGTCTGTAGCCTAAAGGACTGTTTGAGTAGAAAGGTTTTGTTGACAGAGATTCCAAGGAAACTTTGGGTTTAGGTACAGAGAGCTGTAGCAGCAGGAATGAGAACCTTCTACAGCACAAATTTTTGCCTTTGCATCAGCCTGAATATCTAGTTAAACTCTACCCACACAAGTCATGAAAGCATAGAGCATGCCAGCTTTTCTTCCCAGACGTGCATCTGGTGATGTGTAAATCCATGATTCAGTTCTGCATGATTTTTTTGATTGTTTAATTGGACATTGCTAATGACTCTGACTATTCAATGACACTGCTAAACCCTCTTCCTATGGAAATATGAAAGCCTGAATTACAGTGGAAAGGAATATAGTGGGACGAATGGAAACAAGTCCTATATATTTGCTAAAGAGAATTTTCCCTAAGATCTTGACCTGTAATAAATGTAATACAAATTATTCCAACTCACCTTGCAAATCATCCTCTTAAACAATTAGAGAAGCCTTGTAGCTTTTTCTTCATTTGTCACTGTTCCACTCATAGAGTGATTCTTATTGCTTTCATTATTTTTTGGGGGAAGGAGGATGAGGAAAGAAATATTTTTGAGAGAGTAATTTAATACATTGCCTTACCTGGAAATTCTGGTTTAATCAGGGATTTTTCTTTCTCTGTCTCCGTGAATCCTTCTCATTCTTTTATGAGTCTGTTAGACTCTTTGGTTAAATAGTTAAAATATTTTTAAGTCATATCCCAATTAACTGTGATTGGTACTTAGATTTTTCTATGCCAAGATAATTTTCTTTCCTAGTAAATCCTTTTTATACAGCCAGCCTGCTTCATCTGGCAATGCTCATGGGCCAAATTCTCCCTCAGCTGCCTCTCACTTCTCATATTGACCCCATGTCATCAAGCATTCCTCTAGCATGTGTGACAGTCTTTCTATAGCATAAGAAGCCCATGAAAATGAAAGGAGAGCCTAACAGTTTATTAACCAAAATTAACACAGCTACTGCTGTTTGAATTCATACTGTACATATGACTGCAGTGTACAGAGGATAAAATAAATAACCCATCTCTATTGGAGACATGGACCACTTCAGAGTGGCAATTCAAACAATTCAAACGATTCTTTCGACTTCACGAAAGCACAAAGTGTTTTTATTGGAACTTTCTTGTTGACTACACATGCTGTTAAAATGCAAAAAGAGGAGTGATAGCTGACTTGGTAGCTGTCAGCTGTGTCACTGGAAACAGCTTTTGAATCATTCCATCATTTTCATGAATTAGACTAAAATTTCAGATTATATATTCTAAAGAGGCATAATTATCTTAAACCTTCAGCCTTCACAGTAGAAGCTGGAACACAGCATGTGGGTTCCATACTAATGTTGTGCTCTTAAGATGTATAGCTGGATTTATTTAGCATAAGGACTACAGTCTGTATTATCTCCTGTAAAATATAAGCAAGTTTGTTACAGTGATTCATAGTAAAACATGTTGATATGCTTACAAATAATGTGTTGCCAAGTAGAAAATTACATAGGGATACATCCTGGATGGCTTATTTGTTCCTGGCTTAGGCAGAATTTGCAACAAGCAAGATGCTTTCATGGCTTTGCTCATCCAACACCCAACTTCAGGGTGATAATCTTTTTGTTGTTTTGGACAAGGACTTCAGAATCAAGCTATAATTTTGGGATAAAAAAGAAAACAATGCGTGAAATAAATGAGCTTGAACTTAATGCAAATACATTGAGAAAATGGACAGAACTTCAGCATTTATTAGCTAGCATATCGTGGAAATAAGCTTAGGTTTCTATTTGGTAAGTCTTGATTTCTCCTTATATTCACTTACAGCTTCTTATTTATGGCTCAGCCTGTCAAACACATTCTTAGATAAGCAACTGTTGCTCACAGGACTAATCTAATTACCAGTTCTTTTTATAACAAATGCTGACACAAAGGTAGAAGGATGTACAGCACTTGTGTTGAAGTCAATGCTACAGATGATCAAACAGTTTTGAAATCAAGAATATTTTGGATGGAAAATGTGTCCCTTTTTTGTCACGATGTTCCTGGTTTTTTGTCCAACTCTAATTAAAGCTGAAGAACAAGAGTGAAAAGTTGGTTACATTTGTAGCTCTGGCACATAATTGATTGCCAAGAGTTTAAACTGGATATTTTAGCTCTCTGCAGTAATGTTTCATAGCCATATTTACCTACAACAGGCTGAAGAATGCTAGAGCCCTAATTATTTTTGAAGTACATTTTTAAAAGTTTTGGAATTATTCTTTAAGAATAAGCCTATCAGAATATCTTCAAATTGTATTATAGAGACATTTGAAAATAAAATCAGTGTTACATGGGCTTGCCCAGACAGCACAGGCTGAGGAACTAATTCTACCTTTTTTTGAAAGGACTATGTTTGTGTCCTTGGCCTTAATTTAAATCAAAAAAAATCACACATTCTGGCAATCTGCTCCAGAAATGCCAATAACCAATAGCATTTCTGAAAATTGGGACAGAGGAGCAAAGGTGAATGTGATTGGAACTTCTAAAAGCCTCTACCTCTTAACTGTTAATAAGCAAATTTACTAAAATACAGGGGGAGAAAATGATGAAACTCTTAAGATCAGGATTTCTTGTCCTCTGAGTGCACAAGAAATCAAACAAGTCGATTTAATTCTTTTTTTAAAGTTCTGGACTTTTTCTCTTGAGTTGTTATACAAGACACTCCCATTCCCTCTACAATAAATGGGAGGCCTGTCATTAATCTCCATAGAAACCTGTGCCAAACCCGAATGTCTCATTGACCCATGTGCTCCCACTGACTTCAGCAGGGGAACCTAAACCAAGACACGTGTGTGGACGAACACACGGCTGTGTTTTGGGACCTTAATTGCTTTTTCATAACCTATTTTAAATCATCTCCATTACTATGATGTCTGTAATGATGCAAAGGTATAGTTAATTAAAGTCTTCAGTCCTTCACGACTGAGGACAGTAAAGGATAAAGCTGTCAGTACCTCTCCACTTCATGACTCAAATGATATTTTCTTTTTTTCACCATTGGCAACTTCCCACGACCATATATTTTCTGCTCCTTTTAAAGAACCAAATGCTGAATGTGAATGGGTATCTGCAACGCTGATTTGCCAAGTAATGGTAGGGTGTCCCCTGGAAACAGGCCTCTTTTAATTCTGTTTCATATCTGAGGTAAAGTAAAAGCATGGAAACAGATGGTAGGGAATGAGTGGAATCTCATCATGCATATTTCATTTGATTTGCAGCTAGTAACCTCTTTATTATAATATTAAATGCTACAAAACTCAAATACTTTGTTCCTGGGAATATTGCATTGAATGACAGAGGATCAACACTGTAACTTCAATTAAATTTTGAAGCTGGTGAGCTGTAAGTATTTACATCTGGAGCAAGGTTATGATACAAACAGCTCAATTCTTCTTTTCTGGTGTTTTGGGCTGACTTACAAAAAATATACAGTTGCTTTTGTGAATGACAAATATTAGCTTTTTTTTAAGGGCACAATGGGACAAGCATCTATGGTTATTTCCATTATGCTCTAAGGTGTTTTACTGGGAGAGAATTTAGCCACTAATTTTATTGTATTTACATTATTTACATTCAAGAAGAAAAAGAAAAATGGCAGCCTGTTTAATGATTATATACATCGTGATTCAGTTGGAAAAATGTGTATTGCAAATGGCAAAACAACCTGTTATGAACATAATTATATGTTGTTGGGGCTCTTTTTGCCAGAGAACTTTTAATTCCTAAAATCCCACTGTATGATCTCAGTGAAAGATCTGTCCTCTACATTATACTGGGGGGAAGAAACAGCCTAATAACAGACTTCTTAAACCACACCAGTTCCTGGTTAATAGCGCCTTTTCTTCATTTTAATATGAGTTACCTTTGTAAAATGCTTCCAAAGCAAATTAAAAGATGGAATCTGATACAACAAAACATTACTTGACATCAGGAGAAACACTTAAATTTCATTCATTGTCCCTAGTCTCAGAAGAGATACTGGGGAATAAAATATCACTCCCTTGTGACGCATTGCTTATCTGAGACTTTGTTTTTAATAAGAACTGTGCTCTCCTGTACATTATTCTTTCCTGTTCTTGCTTTAGCTCAATGTAGGAGCGTGAAAAAGTGTGGAAGATGGAGGTGACTGGAAATGCCATAAGGAGGATGCCACTCAGTATGCTGCTCAGTGCCACCACTTGGCCAGGAATGCTTCTGGGAACCATATCTCCGTAGCCTACCGTGGTCATGGTGATGACAGCCCACCAGTAGCACGCGGGGATGCTGGTGAACTCCTGCGAGTCTGCCATCTCGTTCTCAACGACGTAGAGCAGCGGCGCGAACAGTGCGATGGCCACACAGAGGAAGAGCAGCAAGAGACCGAACTCCCGGGTGCACCTGCGAGCGGTCAGCCCCAGCGTCTGCAGCCCCAGGGAGTGCCTGGCCAGCCGCATGACATAGAGAATCCTCAAGGCACGGAGAATACGGAGGACCAGACCTACTTTGTCCAGGTAGATGCTCCCAGAGCTGGGCTTTTTATAGCCCACTGAAGTGGTGTCTACTAGCAAAGTGATGTAGTACGGCAGAATGGCTATGATGTCTATCAGGGTTAGCGGCCTCCGCAAAAATGCAAACTTGCTCTTTGCCTGGATGAATCTTAGCAGGAACTCCAAGGAAAACCACGCCACACAGACAGACTCCACAATGAAAATATTGTAGCACATCTGGGAACACTCACCCTGCAGGAAAGAGGAGGAGTTTGTAATCGGCACTGGATAATAACTATTTTAGTTGGTACGGTGACAGGGAGAGAGGTTTCTGTGTTGTTTTTTTTAAACCCAAAATATTAAAGGAATCGAAGCTGTTGCTGTGGGGAAACACGTTGACAATTTGGAACAAGTTAAATGCAAAATGTAGAATAGAACTACTTATTCCACAGAAAAGATCACTCGGTAATTTCAGGCATTCTAAATAGCAAATACAAAGCTCAACAAGGTGATACACAGTGGTACTGAAGAGTGCATACTAACAAAATTTCCTTATGATCAACTCTCTTACAAGTAATTGAACACAGACAGGTAAGATTTCAAATATTCTTTATGGGGTGTTCTCCCCCTCTAAAGACAGCTGCAAAATCCCCATTGAAATCAATACCATCAGACCTTGTATATGTTCTGCTCTTCCCAGCACATACCATTTTCCATCCTGAAAAGCTAACTTACCTTTTCCTCCTCCTCCCTCAGGTCAGGCATGGTGCTGATGGATAAGTTCACTGCTGTAATAGTTACAAATAAAACAGACAAACAAGCAAACACCTTTCCAGGGAGGCCAGACTGGGGCCTTTCCACCATGTCTTGCAACTTTTTCATGCACAAGCCAATTTTTGTCTCCTCTACTGTTTCACCTGTTGTTTCATTTTCTATGAAGTCATCCTCCCGTTCATTAATTTCTGTAAACTCCTCCATTTTTTGCAGATATCTCCTTTTACAACACCAGTCCAAGTTGTCTTCCTCAATTCCCCAGTAGAGCAGCTCCTCTTGGAAAGATAGTGCACACATCTCACGCAAGAGGCGAAGTTTTCCGACCCGCAAAAAGGTCAGGATTGTCCTGAATGCTCCTGGATTGCGGTCAAAAAAGAATTCATTACATGTCACATCGTAATCATCACAGATGTTTAGAATGTCATCAAAATTGTTACAGAATTTTAGTTGTCCCAAACGTGTCAATGGGAATTCATCAAGTGTGGTCCATGGGAGTAAATACTTAATGCCCCCTACGTTTATAATAATATGATGCTTCCGATCATCAGGGTGAAAGCCTTTCAGGAGTTCCTCTTGAGGGTGAATTAACTTGGCTCTTTGGTAAAACACTCCCTTAAGGGTTTCTGTTTCTGGAAAAAATGTGTGGTTGAAGGAAGTATCTGAAGCACAGCTCAGGGCACTATAGTCATAATCGGAATTTTCTCCAGGTAGAAGAGTCATCTTGGAAGATAACTTCACATCACTTTGCTACTTCTGCAAGTGTCTTCTGGAACAAAAAACAGATACATAGTGCAAGTGAATGAGAGATTATTTTCAAGTTTGGAACAAATGTAGTTGGTTGCAGCTCAAAAGCATTTATGGCTGATAAAAACAACTGGAAAGAAAACAGCAATGGGTGAGTATAATTAGAAGTCCTTTCTGGTCAGGCTGGGTTTGTCTAGGGTAGAAATGACTCTATCAAGGGCTGATCTCTTGTTCAGGAGCTCTGCTTGGCATATTTGTCACACTTGGGGGCTTCTCTCATCTCATAAAGAGAAGTCTTAATTCCCAGTGGATATGGAGAGAAACCAGGAATACTTCCTGCATGTGACAGGATATTCAAGTATAAAAATTATGACAGTATTGCACAAGAACACAGAATTGAAGTGTGTTCCATAGAAAAGAAAATTGTATATTTTTACTTAACTATTACCCATAAAAACCTTGAGTGTTTTAGTACCTATGAAGCATACAGAAAAACCAGAAGTCAGTTATGTTGTAATTCAGTAAATACACACTTCTAAAAAGCAGTGAGTATAAGACTAATTTCTAAAAGGCTATATAGAAACAATTTGGGGAAAAAAAAACCACTTATATTGATGATCACATTAAATGTATAGAGTTTATATGGCAACTCCCTTTTAACAAAAGATTGCAAAGAAATACACGAATTCTACACAAACACTGGAATATTATTTCATTTATAACTGACACCCTATGTGCAGAAATAGGTCTTTGTCCCTACAATGGATTGAACAGCAGCTGAGAGCCAAGGAGACTGCCTTTCATCTCTGATTATAGGAGACCAAGAAATTCTTATGCTGACTTTGAAAAATTATGTTCAAATTCTGCTCACACAACACTAGTGCAAAGTCTGTGGAATTAAATGACCACAGAGTTCAAATGGGTATAAAAAGCAGGCACTGGAAATGTTAAACTTATTGCCTCCTTAACTCGCTGCATTTTAAAAGTCAGACAGAAAGCCTGCTCATATGCAGGAGTTGTACAACACTGCTTCTAGATCTTCCCTCTCTACAGTCAGCTACTGTGTAATGTGTGGAGTCACTCAGTTTCATTTGATAAGAGTATTTCTTTATTAAGGAGATTGTACAATAAATATCTATTAATTATGCACGAGTATTCTGACTTTCTAGCCTTGGGTTCACAGGAAAGTAATCAATATTACATTTGATTGGCTTCAGCAGCAGTACCTAGGTTTGTTCTTCTCCTGGCTATACTTACCTCCCTTTCGACACGCACCCTGGGGATATATATCCCTGCTAGGGTGACTTCCTTAAACACAGAACTGTCATTTGCAGAAGCTGAGGTTTATAAACCATCTCAATAGTGTTACTTACCCATTACAGAAGAAAAAACATGTCATGAGTACACAACACTAAAGTGCTCAAAACACAGCTGCACTCCAGTTTAACAGCAACTGGCTTTCCTTGCTACAAGGGGACTTACAATGTTGCTTTCAATAAAATACTGTCTTCGTCCTGCTCCTCAACTTCCCAGAGGGATTACTCTGAGCGGAGCAGTTTCTTACAAGCAGGTTACAAACAGGTGGCCCCAGGTGAGCTTTGGATGGAGTGGTATTTCCTGATTCCTCACCAGCAATCCTCTTTAGTACAAAAGGAAATAATTTATTTACTTACCTTCAGAGCATGTGGATAAAGAAAAGCCTACAGGAATATACAAGAATGGACAAGGCATGATTCAGATCTTCCAAGAGCTGTGGTGCTATTTTCTGGCCTGAGGTAAGCAAAGAGGTAGGCTTTTGTCATCTTGCTCCTATCACAAAGTGGGATCTTTATTACTGTTGCTAGTGATTTGAGAACAGCTAGTTGGCAAGTAACCTCTTTTCCATGCCAAAATCTTAACTGTGTTTAGCTCTCGCAGCCTTATCACTACATACGTCCTCGTATTGCTGAGTTGCCCTGTCTTTGCTCTAGGTTTATGACTCTGGCAATCCCCACGGCAGGAGATGGGCAAGTCTGAACTCTGGAAGTAATGGTGGGTGCAAACAAAGACAAAATCCTGCAGGCTAGCACTCAAATAAACTTCCAGTCGATTTTGGTTTGTCTCTTGCCTCAAGATAGACTGAACAAGGCCTGCTGACCCAAAAGATTTTGTTGTTGTATTGTTTTGGGGTCTTTTTTTTGGAAAGAGCATTAACAGGAAACATAATTGTATTGAAAAGTCACATTCAGGGAATTTGTAGCCAATACTGGGATTATCAGTGGAGCTTCATGAGAAACGATGGCATTCTGCCATTGCCCACTGGAAAAGCTGCAGGACTCTGATCAATGAAGGGATCTGAGGGGAGTGATAGCTGGCTCAGATAGCACTGGCTAGAGCATGTTCAACAGAGGAAGTACAAACCTGCAATTACCCTGAGATACTGTCCCATCACATGAAATACTCCTCATGACCTCAGAGTTGGTCTTGTGTAAAGCACTCCCAAGATAACATCTGTAGAAATAATGCCACTGGGAGTTCAGGTTATGGGTTTGATATGGGAAAGCTGTGCTACCTGATGCATGTTTATGTAGGGCTCCATTTCTTAGAGTAACTGTTGTTTCACTTAGAAACAAGTATTTTCCCCTCCGCCTCAACAACGTCTAAGGTAAGGTTGGCCCAAAAGAATGAAGATTATGACTGATATAAGACTATGGATAAATGGGAGCTGTTAACCATTTTCCCTTCTGTAATACCAGATGATGTTGGTTAGCAACAACTCATCCTCTGAATCTCAGCCAGGAAAAATGAGGGGGCAGCTCAGCTCTGTCACTGGTTTGATCTCCCACTGCATCCATTGTTGACACAATGGGAAGAAATGGAGAAAGGGAAACGTAAATGTTCTGCGCGTGTCAGACACATGCTGTAACCCTAAGGCATCAACTTGTGAAACAACAGAGCAAAGAAAAAATAATATATTTCTTCACTTCCAGCTTCTCAACCTGTGCAAGACAATAAATTGGACAAATTAATCCCCTGTGTAATACACTGAATGACTGCAGTTATGAAAGACAGCTTCTCCTTTTTCCATAACCAGAACTGGCAAACCTACAGATCCCACACAGGCAGCTACAGTATTTGATGCCGTTCACATGTTATTTACATGTTCTTTCACTCAGATACATTTAGTATCATATCTAAGGGAGAAGAATAAGGAGAAAATAGAGGACAACAAAAAAGGTTGCCTGGCTTGAAGGAATGGAGGAAGGACCCACACACTTCTCTGTATGTTTCCCATTTTCCTTTGGAAGATGCTTGTACAAAATGATGATCAGCACTGCTTTAAGATGGGGGAGATCTGAATAATGGAAGGAGGTTTTTTGCTATTGAGCTTAAAAACCAAGCAAACTGTTTGATAGATTCATGGCAGACTGATGACATTGGGGGTGGCTGTAAGAAATGCCTTAAGAATTAAAGACAACACAGTGGAATATAAGGTCAGAGAAACACATTAGCCTACAGCAACAATTTTCCCATCAATTAAACAAGGATATGCTGTAACAGTAAAATCCTCAAATAAAACTGCTCTGGTTAAGTAAGGCCCAGTGGTAAAATCCCTCCTTGTCCGAGATCGCCTTCTGCCCTTTGAATGTCTGGGAGTTAGTGAAGCCCAGTTCATCTCTCCAGCTCCCCTGCTGATAATGTTTTCTCATCTTGGGCAAATCACTTCTCTCTCAGCATTATTTCCTATTTTGTTTGTAAGCTTACGGAGGCAAGAACTGTCCCTTACTACATTATACAATCCTGATCATTGTTCTGGCTTATAGAAACTATGGTAGTACAGAATAACTGGCCCACAGCACCAGCTCTTGGTAACTCTCAATGGTGTGGTGCACCTGTGAAGCAAGATAGAACATCTTTTCAAAAATCTGTCCTGCACAAGATGGTATTCTTATCCATTATGTCTGGTGAAGGAATTGAATTAGAAATCTGTCCTGCCCTTACTTTCAGCAGCAATTCAGGAAGGGTGCCAGACTCCTAGACAATGGGGAAAGAATTATTAAAGATGCCCTTCTGAGGGAAAGAAATAGAAATGTTGAGTAACATGCTGAAATTCCACTGCAAGTGTCGTTTCCCTCCCTCAGTGTCCTCTGCAGTATTTTGAATTCTGCAGTGCATCTCTGATGTAATCAGAGCTCCTGCAAGGAGTCCTGATACTGCTCTGTGATGCAGACAATTCAAAGTTGCGCCTGGGTGATAACAAGCATGCAAGGAAGATACATAACTCTCCCCTAGACTCTTCTATCAATTCCAGTGTCTGGAACTTGTCTCTGTTGCTTTTTACCATTTGTAAATCTAGTTAAAAAAAAAGTTTCAGATTTCAGTGCAGGATTAATATGTATACAGTGACTTTTTTGAAAGCCATTAAGAAACTGCTTTGCAGTTTAGTGATCCTTCCTTTATTCTTTCCTTAGTTAAAATAAGCAGCATTTTCAAGCAGTGTCAAGTAGAGCTGTCTTCTGACATGATTTCCATACTGTATCAATACTGTCAGGTTACTCTTCTGAAATACTTTTAAGTTATACTCATGCAGGTCTTTACATTGTAAGAACCCATCTCAGACTTCAACTCAGCTTGCAAAGTGAACTTCCAGCCATATCAAAGTAAAACTTACAAAGGTCATTGCATAATATGAAAAAACAAGCTGTCTTGAAAAACATATAATCTGAAGAAGTATGCTGATATCTGTATATTGTTCTCTTTGATCTGGACAAGAGTTATGCTTTTTGGCATCTTATGAGAACCTACAAACTGAATTATGATAAATATGTTACTCAGTGTTTGGTTTTATAAAGCTGAACCCTATTCTACTGATAATAATCAGAAGTTAAGCAACTTTGCAGATAACTTATATCCTCAGGACAATGTTCTGAAATACATTAGAACTAATAACTATAGTCATTACCCTGATGTGAAATATATTTATGTCAACAAATTTTAGTAAGTCACATTCACAACAATCTTCAAATACCTATTTTAAAAGTAAAAGATTTCCCATTTATTGGTATAGATATATATTTTGCCACTGAAATGAAGAGATACATAGTCATGGAAGAGTTATTTTACGCATGTTTCCCCCCATACCCCCCAAGTCTTTTCCAATGAAAAAAAAATCTGCCAGAAATACATTGCCTATCAAGAACACTTAACTTCATGTGGTAGTTGCCAACGAAGAGAAGTCAGTAAATAGATCAATATGAAAGACATCTCTTAATTATTTTAAAATTAAAGCGATAAAGGACCTTTATATTAGGCAAAGAAGAGGAAATTAGAAATACAAGCCTCCATACCGCACTGTGCAGCCACAGGACTCGGGAGAGGGAGAGCCGGGAAAGGGAAGAGCGAGCATCACAAAGCGAGCCCGAAGGATGAGCCGTGAGCCACCTCCGCGGCAGGACAGGAGCGAGCCGGGAATCAGCCGGGCGGGCCCGTTCGCCGGCGGCCCCGGCCCCGCTCCCGCTGCCGGCAGCCACGGCAGCCCCGGCGGCGGGAGGCGATGACGGTGCCAGGGGACGGTCCCTCTCTTCCATCCCTGCTGCGGGAGAAAACCTGTTGCTGCAACCCCTGCACGGGTTCGCGCGACCCCCCGCCCCCTCCTCGCCATGCACAGCCCTCCGGGCGGGATCCCACTGGAAACCCTTCCCGGGTGGGATCACCCGGGCACCCCTTCAGGCGGGATCCCACAGGAATCCCCTCCCGGGTGGGATTCCACGAGCACCCCTTCCCGGGCGGGATCCCAAGGGCACCCCTTCCCGGGTCCTGCTCCCGCCGCGGGGTGATACCCGCATCTCCCCCACTGCTGCCCCCGGTCCCTCCCCTCCCGGCACCCGCGGCCCCTGGGCCGAAACTTCCCGGGGAACTTGCCTGCGAGTTGCCCTCGGCCGCCGGGAGCCGCGCTGGGGCGGGGGGCGGCGCCGGCCCCGATCCCCGCGCTGCGCCGGCGCTGAGCGCCGCGGGGATGGGGAGGGGGGGGAAGGACCCCGACCCTCCGCACGGCCCCGTGGAGCGGCCACCGGGGAGCGCGGGATCTTAGATTCATGGAATAGGCTGGGTTGGAAGCGACCTCAAAATCCACCCAGTTCCAGCCCCCCTGCCACAACCAGGGACAGCTCCCACTGGATCAGGGGGCTCAAAGCCCCATCCAACCTGGTCTTGAACACCTCCAGGGATGGGGCAGCCACAGCTTTCCTGGGCAACCTGTGCCAATGCCTCCCCACCCTCATCGTGAATAACTTTTTCCTAATACCTAATCTAAATCTTCCTCCTTCCACTTTAAAGCCGTTCCCGCCCTGTCCTATCACTCCTTGCCCTTGTAGAAAGTCCTTGCCCAGCTTTCCTGTAGTCCCTTCAGGTACTGGGAGGCTGCTCTAAGGTCTCCCCGCAGCCTTCTCTTCTCCAGGCTGAACAGCCCAACTGTGGGTTCAGCAGCCCCTGCGTCCCCGGTCCTTCCCGTTATCCCAGCCCTGTTATGAAGCCTTCCGAGAAGGTCTCTAAGGTCTGCTCCCCGCGGAGCCCGGACTGACCCGGCGGCGGGGACGGGGGAGGAGGAGCTCCCTGTTCTACCCTCCGCAAAAGCCGCTTCTCCTGGGGCGGAACAGCGGGCCGGGAGCGGGAGAGGGATGCTCACCCCGGGGTCGATGATCACCGGGAGAGCGATGCTCCCCTCGCGCCGCCCGTGCCCCGCAAGCTCTGCCCCGCCGTCGCCCCCGAACGGAGCTCCCCGGGAGGGGCCGGGAGCAGCCGGCTGCCTGTAAGTGGCATCCCGGGATGCTGTCGTCGTAAGTAAAACCTGTGGTGCTTTGCCCGTTCCATGGTAATTTTATTTATTCATTTTAGTAAAAGTGTTCCTTTAAAGCAGAAATTTTAACCCTCCGACCCACGGCGATGACCCCAGAAGAGCTACAGTTGTGCTCTGTTCCTGTGGCACTCGTGCTAATTACAGCGACAATTAACACGCTGGTATTATTGATCATCAGGGATTTGGAGAGCATTTCATATATGTACTTTTAAATGAATTTTTTTTTACACTGAGTGGTGGAGATTTAATCTCTGTTTGAAAGCAGTGAATGAAATCCTGGTGCCAGGGTTAAGGAGACACCAGCAGCTTAGGCTCTGTCACAGACCCTTGAGTGCAAACCACTCCAATCCCGTGTGCTTTTGTCCACAGGTGGGGACAGAGATGATGCTTCTGGCTTCTGGTGTTTCTTACCTGCCTGCGCACTGGTCTTGGGGGAAATTTTCTGCAGATGAACTCATGCACCTCAATGCAGGATGGGCACAGTCACCTCTAAGCTCAGTGGGACAGGGGCTGCCTCTTACTATAAGCATTATGCACTTCACCCAGAGAAGTGTGGGGAGGGTCTCATTCCAAGTAAGGTGCTTTGTTGCTATGGTGATAAAAATGAAAAACCTCTACTATGGTAATTTTAGCAAAATACCTCTTTTTTTTTTAACTAAATTGGACTGTGGTTCAGAATTGTGTGGGCATACAGAAATAGTCATGCTGATATTCTTCAACTGTAGTTGTTAAACAGCAGTTGTGTACAGGGCTGTCAGCAACTGTGGCTGTAGGCAACTTGAGCTTCTTTTCCCCTGATATTGCATATGATTTTTTTTGAGTTTGTGAAGGTTTCTTAGCACAGTGCTCAGCCTTTATCTGCAGAAGGGAGGGAACTGGTTTTACTGGCCACAGTTTTGGCTTTTGTATAATAGTCTGTAATAATCTTGTAAATGAAAGCCTGCATTTTAAGAGCCTTTTTTGATAATTGCTGTCAAAGAGGAAGGATACATCAAGTAGGGTCTCCAGGGAATTATTTGGGAACAGTTTTGGTCAGTGTTTTCTGTAATAACTTTGGTGATGGAATGGAGAGCACTTTTATAACATTTGCACTGATTCCAACCATGGAGTGCAAGGCTGAGATTTAAAATGACCCTGATATACTGCAGACCCAGTCTGAACTCAACACAATAAAATTCTAGAAGAAAAATTACGTGGTATGCCACATAGGAAGGAATAGCTCATGTCAAATGAGGACTATTAGTTAGATAAAAATACTGCAGAAGAGAATCTTGGGATTATAGTGGATTATAGACTGTGCAGTGCTGCAGAATGGTCCTGTTGCTCTGAGCTCTAGTAACAGGAGGGCGTTACTTCTGTTCTGTTTAGCTCTAGCCAGACTTGGCTGAAGCACTCCATCCAGTTTCAAGCATTGCACTCACTCTTAATGAAAGGTGTGGGCAAACAAGATAGGAGAATAGCAACCAAAATTTTAAGAGGCTTAGGAAACGTAAGCTATGGGGAAAGATGGAATTTGATTATTTGATTTGGAAAAACACACAATATAAGGACATAGCAACTGTCTTAAAATGTATAAACACATTTATAAGGATGACAGCAAAGAATTGTTCTGTGACCACCACTGGTAGGATAAAAAGCAATTTACTAAAGTGCAATTAGGGAGATTAGAGATCAGGAAAAAAACAAACAAACCAGACAAAACTATTAGTGTGAGTAGCTGGAATCTAAGGAGGCTGTAAATCTGTTCAGTGAAGATTTAAAGAAAAAGTTAGACAAACAGACTGGCTGTAGCATATGTTACCACGCCTCGGGGCAGGGGAGAGTTTCAGCATCTTTTGAGACATTTATCAGCCCATATTTCCATGGTTTCTGATTGCCCAACAAGCTACACCTGTCCTTTCAGGAAGAGGCGCAGTAGCAGTGGCACAGAAGGAGAACTCATTACTGTCCCATATGATTGATGTAGTTTTTTTAATATTTAACACACCACATCATACTGTGCTATTTAGATCAGTATCTCATCAACATCTGGAGACCAAGAGCAGCTCATGGAGACAGAAAGAGAGCAGAACTACCCATTGTAAGTTTTTTTTAAATCCAGCTTTTAGAAATAATGACTGCAAATCATCACTATTCAATGGTCAGTATAATATAGCTGTCCTGCAACTTAGTTGGTGCTCGCTGTAGAAATCAGCACCTCATTTGGACACTTGGTTGATGGGTTCAGATGAGGTCAAGGACTTCACTGACATTGGTATGAGAAATAAAAGTCAGGTGTGAGATCATGACTGTGACATATATTATATCTGTTTTGGCAAATGGAGGTCTTCACTCTTCAGACACGTCTTGCCTCCACCCTTAATGAGCACAGAATTCATGTGAAAAACAAAAGTGATACATGCCCTCGAAGACAACAAGTAGTGCTCTAGCAGTTTTTCTGTAGCAATAAGCTGACTTCATGGTGAACAGGTTGAGAGTTCCCAGAGTAAATCTACTACTTTGTGCTCCTTGAGGAATTAGTATTGCCGCAGAGAAAAATTTTAATCCCACTTTCATTACTTTTGCAGCCTGTGGCTGCTTTTCCTTCTCTTCCTTTGATTGTTGACATTGAAATCCTGTTCTATCGTTTCTCTGGCTTTTGCAGATAATTCCAGCATCATTCTACAGTCAGGAGCAGTGCTGCCAGCAAAACAAAGTATTTCAACATCACAGCACCTTTCACCTCTCACTTTCCAAACAAAGCAGGGAGCTAGATTCATTTTTATAAAACACAACTGGAATGTCTACATGGCTGGCAGGTGAGAGTTTTCAAAACCAAGCTACAGACCAAGAATCATTCACAGAACTTATTAATCAGAAAATTTCAACTAATGAACACATTTACCAAAATGCCATCTGTTTGAGAAAACTCTGTAAACAGAGATAGAAGCAAAACTCTCTGAATAATTTATGGTGGCTAATTATTCACCTGGTTTTAGAAAACTTAATGCTTTTGTCTTTTAAGGGTGCTAGATAATGCATATGCAAAATGATAGGCTGAAAGTGAGTAGCACCGCCTTCTTTTGCATAGATGTTCAAAAAGGTCTCCAAAAAAACACCATGTGTCAAAACCCATGTAGTAGTGGTTTTCTCACACCAAACAAAGGATTTCCTCTCAGAAGGAGGAAATCTCTCTCTTTGTTTCTGTTTATGCCCAGATCCATTTCTACCTTGATTTCTGCTATTACATGGAGAAAATGGTACCTGTGCTTAGGATTTTGGAGTTGGGTACAGACTGTTAAGGGGAGTGAGAGTGCAACCACTTAGTCATTAGCACCATCCAGGGGAAAGGAAACAGCAAGCATTTGTCAGTCTTCAGCTCAATCAGCCCTTTCAATGTGACAGCTCTACTGGGAAAGTAGGCCTTTAAGTGGCTAAAGATCAAGGCAATGATGATGGCTTGCTTTGAGATTCTCAAGCTGTGGGCACTAGTGGAACCAACAGTTCATCTGGTTTCCAGCAACAGCTGTTGTTTGATGGGATGCTGGGCGTGGTTTTATTCAGCAGCTCTCCTGAAAAGGTCTTGGTACAACACAAGCTGGACATGAGCCAGCAATGTGCCTTGGTGGCAAAGGCAACCAGCAGCGCTCTGAGATGTAGCAACAGGAGCTTAGCCAGCAAATCAGATGTGATTACTTGCCTTTCCTTGGCAATTGTTAGATGACTTCTAGAATACTGTAGAATAGTGTTATGCACTCAGGACAGACAGGAAAAACATCCATAAACTGGAGTGTGTTCAACAGAGGGCCACCAAGATGGTCAGTGGATGGAACACGTGCTCTGCCGAGACACCAAGGGAACTGGGCATATCCTGCTTGGGGAAGGAGGCTTTGGGAAGACCTAATAGCTTCTAGTGTCAACAAGAATGTTACCAGAAAGATAAAACCAGTTTTTTTCATTGTGCATGGCAGGAGAACAGGAAATAATGGACATAACTTAAACAATGTAAGGAAAAACTTCTTTCCCTTGAGGATAATCAAGCAGTGGAACAGGTGCCCAGAGTTAAGCCCTGAGCAACCAAGTCTGCTCTCATAGCTAGTGACCTCCCAAACCCTCTTCCAGCCTGAATGATTCTGTTTCAATGGTAATTGCTGTCTGAAATACTACTGCTGTTGTCAGCTTACGCCGAGGAGTTCAAGGTGACTGCTGTGAGGGGATATCTGTCCCCTCAAGGTAAGCAGATTACATGCTGGCGGCGGGTGGACCCAATTCTCCTGGCACTGTACGGTGATACATTTCTGATTTATGGCCTATGCAGGCATTTTTGTTGCTTGCTCTTCTCATGTCTTTCCTCATGAATAGCTCAATTTCTCTTAATGCAGTGCTTCTGCAGTGCACCTTCTCACGGATAAAGCTTCAAAACATGTTTCTGAGTTTTATTACAAATAATCCAGTTAAAATAGCAGTTTGTCTTTTGCCAGAATTCACAGAGGTGCTTAGATCCAGAAGTGCTGTTATATTACAGGCTTGAAGGAGCAGGGAACTTGACTCAGCAGTCCACACTTGCATATTTCCATGCTCCACACATCTTGCACTGACACCTTTCACTGGAATAGGCCTTCAGCATGCCCTCAAAACATGATGCACATGTTTTTTTCCATGCCCTGGTTTGGGACACATCCCTTCCAGCCACACAGATACATGCTTGCATTGCAGCATTGCTTATCCTTACTGCAGTTCTCCAGTGAAGTGAAGGGCTCTGCCAGCCAGAAGAAATTGGCTAAAAGCCCTGGAATTGCTGTTCCAAACATGTCTCAAAGCTCTCGGTGCAGCTCCCCTCGAACACATGGAGCAGGTAAGTCCCAGTCTCCACTCTAGTGATGCGTTTGGTTTTGGTGCCTTTTTCCAAGGAGTCCTGAAGATTTCCTCACCTGCCTTGCTTGAGATAAATCTGTCAATTTAATCACTTTATGCTTCCTTTATTGACAATTGAGATGCATTTGAATAACCTTAAAGTACATTAAGAAACTGTACCTGTCTCAATGGGTAACTCAGGGCTCGAATCACTGTAAAAGGAATCTTATGTAATTCTGGCATTGATGCCCATATGTTGTCAGAGGGGTCCCACCTGAAATCACCTGCATTAGATCACATACGGTCTGCAGCAGAAGGAGGATTAAATTCAGGCATCTTACTCTCATCTTGAATCATTAAACAAATCCCCAGATACTTATATTTGGAGAAAAGCTTTCCTTTAGCTTTACTCATACAGTTTTCTATGAGCTTTGTGTCTGTGTTTGTGCTTAGGCAGAACCAGACTTTTCTACTGGTCTGCTTCTGTTTGTTCTTGCTAAAAATTATTCAGGAGAACTCCTGCAGGAGCTTCTCCACGTTTATATTGTGTTAGTCGTGGCGTTGAAGGAGTGAAGAGTAACACATACCTCCTCCATATATGGCTCTGTAGATGTTATGTTTATATTTGCAAGGTGGCCAATGTGACTAAAATTACTTTACAAACACTTGAAATTTTACTCCAGCCTTGTGCTGCCAGCCTCCCCCACATCCCCACTGCAGATACGCTGATAAATGTTCTGCATACTCCCCTGGCTGGATAGTGTGTACTGATACCCATGGTCTGCTGTGCTGAAAACATGGGAAATTCCTGAGTAGGACACATTGGTGGACACAACACCAGAATCAGCATAAACTCTTACTCTACAAATAAATTAATAAATGAAGAGGATCTGAAACTGGAAAAGAAAAAGAAGTCTGGAGTACAGTTGTACAGAAAAGTGCTTTTAATTTAAACAACTATGGATGTGCTTGAACGGCCTCACGGGGGTTTAGTTTGGCCTGTGCAGCATTTGTTCCTAAACTCAAGGATGTATCTTAAGTTCTTGGCTGTGCAGCCCTGTACTCCAATTCAGGTTGCATCCAACCTTGGAAAATCCTGTAATTATATGAGTGAGGAGAGTAACCTCTGCACAGATACATTTTGTGTAACTCCTGCCTAATCTGAATTGGTTAGCCCCCTAGCAAAGGGTGAACAGGGGAATTTCTGCATGCAGGTGTCTCCTGTCACTTTGAATTCCTTTTCAGCTTAGGCATGCAAAGGTAACTGCATGACAAACAACCAGAGAACCAGGTTAAAAAATATTTATATTCCAAAATTTTTGGTAAAATGCAGTACTTGAACTGTGTTTAAATAATTAATTTATGTCAGGTACTAACAAGACCATCAGAAGTGTTTACAGGAGAGGAAGGCTCTTTGGCTGAAATGAGTTTCAGGGACCTGCTGTATTGAAACTATCAGGGATGGTGTATTATTTATCGTGGCTCTGGCAGGCTTCCAACAAGTATAACTCTTTTTCAGATCGCTGAACTGAAAGAGCCTTGCAAGGATCTGAGAAATGCCTTCCCAAGCATGTGCTTAAGCATAGGTATTGTTCAGCTTTATGAGTAAGAATGGATAATGCTCCTAAATACCTCATTACTGCATCTGCCTCAGATTAGTCAAAGAAAATCATCATTCCTCTCCTATGTTCAGGCACTGAAAAATCTGTAGGTGTAGTCATATAGTTTACATGTGGGTCTAGGAATGTGTTTTTGAACCTAACAAACAGCTGCAAATATGAATTTTACTAGGCAATTCCCAATAAGTGTTGTTGGAGCTTTGTAGACTTTGCTGGTGTGGACACCAGGTTGGTAAGTTTGGGTCCCAACTGGCCGTATTGATGCTTTTCTCGGTCTGGGGAGATGTGCAGAGCTCACTGCAGGGGCTCACTTGTTCTCCTTTGCTGGAAAAGACTCATGGCATCCAAGTCCCCTAGGCACCCACAGTAGCACACAACCATGGCTTTCATCACACCACCCATCTTCAATCCACCCATTTGACTGCAGTTCACTCCTTATGGGAAAAACACATGTACCACCTTTGTAACAAATAGAGCAATCTCCATGCAGCAAAGAGCACAGTGGTGCATGCTCCTTGCCTTCAAATAACCTTCGTCCATGAAGGTTTTTGGGCTAAGATTAAGTTCTGAAAAGGGCACGAGAATGGCCAGGAGAGAAGGTGGTATCTTTTCCAAAAAAATAGCATCTCTTTGTGCTGCCTGTTTTCCTCTCCATTGGATAAACTCTTTGCTAATCATCCATATACCTATTCTTCATTTCTGTAGCTGAAATTTACTTCACGGTGAAATTCCAGAGTGTCAGACTCTAAGTCCTCTGCAAGGAAACAAGAAATCTGGGGTCAGCCATTCCCTTCTTCTAGTGGGTTTCAATTTAAATGGGAGTCTCTCAAATTGTCAGCCTCTTACTGTGAGCCCTTTTGAATTTCTGTCTGTCATGAACAGACAAAAGAAAGAGAGAGGCCAAAAGGCTCTACTTTCAAAACAGAATCTGTGGTATGAAACACTTCAAGGGGAAAGAGTCCTTAATGCCAAACTAAATTTACCAGTTGTTCCCTGATGACAGATTCCTCAAACAGCAAAAATGTCACAGGAGGTGACCAGGCACACAGTTTTCAGGCATTCACTTCTGTTCAAAGATACAGTTAAGAAGATGAGATAAACTTCCACTACATTTCTTTTCCTAGCTCAGTCAATTTTTTAATGCTTGTAATCCATTCAGTGAATGTGAAATAATTATCTTAGTCATAATACTTCTGATTCATACAATAATATGTTTTGTGTTGCACTTTTAAAAATGATATAAAAGAAATTATTAAGCAAAAAAATCATGCATGACTACTGTAACTGCTGTTACCAGAAGGTGCAGATACACAGTGCAGTTGAAGTGATTTATATTTCAGTATTTCTGCAAATAAATACAAGACTTAATAAAGGCCTGATCCTTATATTTCTCATCCAGACAAACTTCATCCTTTCAGATTTTACCCAATATATTAGAACTCAGGGAATCTGTATTTTTGAAATGGGCAGTTAGCTGCTATGAATGGGTGTATCTTCTGGACTCACACAGGTGACCTTGTTCTGCACAACACAGCCCTGTATTTGCCCACCCAGCAGCGTATGTGCAATTGCACCAGTAGGCAGTAAACAGGACACTGACAGGTAGGACAGACATCTGAGTTCCTGTCTGAACTCTGCAACATTGGTGAAATTGCTGTACGGTTTATTTTTCCTCAGTAGTTTTGATTCTTGTGTCTGTGAAGGCAAAACATTTTCAACAGCAAAAATTGCACGTTTGCCACTGGAAATCTTCCCTTTAGAAAGGGAGCCATCTGGAGAATGAACTGTAAAGCAGGCCCTGAATGAGCTCCCAGGCTCAGTGGGGCTTTTAGATAATTCTGTGTGTAGCAGTGTTATTACTATAATTATAGTCCCAAATGATGGTGAAGGTCTGTGACTGGCCATTTGCATGGGGTTTACCATCTGGGCATGCACAAGGGGTAGCTTTGTGCTCAGAGGAAACATACTAGTATGAAAAAACATCCAGTGTGCTTATTTGTTGCATCCAGTTGTGAAAACAAGGCTCCTGCCATTGCTTTGTTGGTCACAAAGAGCATCTTGCTGTTTCTTCGTATCTGTGTTCTGCTTGTTAAATACCTGGGTGCATGAACGAGTCTGTATTTGAAGTTGTGCTGTGCACTTTTGATTCAAAGACTTAATGAGTGGTCGAAGCCCTGTAGAAAAAAATAAAGATAAATATTTTTCAGTGGTAAACAATGAATCTGGGTGGGAAACTGCAGTCGGACTCTACGGATGGTGCTTTTGATCATCCACCACTGTTCTGCTTCATGTGGCTCCGTGCAATTCCACATTTCTAATGAAAATTTAAAGCAGTCCTTAAACTCGGAGCCACACTGATATTTTTGCTCTCAGTGAGAAAAGCCATTTTAACCGAGGAGCCTCGCAGGGTGATTTTGCAGCTCTTGGAAAGAATGGCCTCCTGAGTGGATGGGAATAGGGGGAGCTCTGCCTCGGTCCTGCACAACGACCACAAAACCCACCTGACAGAGCTGTGTCTGGGTCAGTGTCAGGGAGCCCCAATGACAGTGCACCCGTCATCTTTGCTGCGGATACTTTAGTGGAAAGTTTCTTTCTGATAGTCTCTCTTTCATTGTGGAAGAGGCAGCATTGTGACATTCCCACATATGTGACCCTGCAATGTGTTTAAGCTGAGATTACTGTCCCTCGGTGAGAACACAGTCATCAGAGACTAGGACTGGTTGCTGCAGGGAACTTCACAACTGATACAAATTTCACTCATGTGCAGACTTTACAATGTATTTTATAAAGGCTGTCAGCTGGCATGATGGCTTTTGAGTCCCACTGATACAGATCTTCTTTGAATAGGAAAATCATGTACACCTGACCCTTCTACTTGTACTCAAATTATTATTTTTAAATGTCACTGTTGCTGAAGTTAAAGGCAGAGGCCTGATAGTGCAATATAACTCTAGCTTGCATAGGATTTTGTTTCCATGAGGGAACTGTGACTCTGCTCTCGCTAGGGTCTTTCAGTGCTGCCTGCGCACAGGGAATGAGGAGCTGCAGGTGGAGCATTGTTCTTGCAGCATACGCAGATCTGCTGTGACGTATCTCATTAATCACTGCAATTAATATGTTTATCTCATCAGTGAAAGATATGTTTAGAGAAGAGCAAGTGGCATTCCTCTAAAATATTTTTAGACTATTTTTAAAAGTATGTAACTTGTAGCTAAACCCTCACGTGGATGTAGTAACCCCTCTGTCATCCCATTTTCTGGGCCTGATTGCATTTTACTAAAAAAGGAACTAGCTGAATTTCATCTGTAAATAGCTCTAAAATAACGCTTTTTCTGCTGCTTCAAAAACTTCCCTGCGGGTTACTTCTTGTTTGTATGTTTGTTCTTTTGTTAAAACAAATATCACCATAATACTGTTTTCCCTCTAAATTAATAAATAAATCTTCCATTCACTTTCGTGGCTCTGCAGTGAACTTTAACTCTCCTTTGCTAAATTCACATTAAATTCACACTTTAATCTCCTTATGCTTCAGTAGCTGCTGAAATTATTAATATTTTTAAAAAATCATATACAGTAGATTCCAGACAAACTATTTCAATAAGAGTTTCAGTGCTCCTAGCATGTGAAAATATCAACGGTAGAGAGCAGATAAATACAAACCTAAAACAATGTATAATTCAAAAATGGAACCTCATATACAAGAAGCAAGACATGCGTAATGTAGTTATTATACCTAATTATTGCTCAGCTGTATGTCTTGCTTAGGGCAAAATTGCCACAAAATGTAGACCAGCTTTCTGGTTAATAAGATTCTTTTCCTTCTTATTAAGTTTATGAAATGTTGCTCTAAAAATAATTCCTGAAGAAATCATAAGAATAAAATCAGGTTCTTCATTGGTGGTTTACTATGGATTAGTCATTCACATTTACCAAACTTCTGAAACTCATGTTTTCTTTTCTAAAAATAAATATTATTTCTTGACATTTCCTGTTTTGTTATAAATGTGCAGGGCTCCAGCTTCCTGCTAGGAACTCTTCTAGGCAGCAGATTTCAGTTGCATATTTTTGGAGTTAGGTCATGGATAAGTTTTAGCTTGTTTTCTCTATTGAGATTCATGTCAAAATTCCCTTAGTTTCAGTGAAAAGTGGTGTGGGGTCACAGATATTTCTTGAGCAGGATCTCAAATAGACTCTCAGGCTTTTTTGTATCTCTTGCTCTTTAAGTATTTTAGCGTTCTTAACTTTTGCTGACATCGTTTGGCAGAGTCTGGACAGAATGGAAGTTCACAGATTATCATGGTTCTTTCTTATTTGGCATGTGTTTTGGCTTAGGCTTTAGGCATCTTGTGGTTTAATTAACACTCTTTATTCTGTTTGTCCTCATACAGTAAGGATCAGATCCACTGCTGTGGCTCCTAGAGGCTTCCATAATACAAATAAAGAAGAGTAGTTTTCCAGCAGGAGCCAAATAAATCTGTATCTCTGTGTTTAATCTGGCAAAGAAGGGGATTTGGGGTGTGTATGCACTGAACAATTGAGTTCTCTTTTGGTTCTCAGGACTGTTGGGAATTGAAGAACAATGTTAACATTTGTTATTTCTCTTATAAAATAGTGAAAACAGCACTGTCTTGACAAATCTGTTGAAATAACTCGCAAACGGGTAATTCCTCCAGTTTAAGGCCACTACTCCTCTGTATCTGCAGGCATCTTAGGACTACAGAAGGTAAAGATTTACTTTAGTTTTTACAAATATAAGAAAAAATCTCCACACTTTTCAGTCTGTATATACTCTCTGCAATGCTGTCATAACTACAATGACGTCTGATTGTGTTGTTAATCAAATCTTAGTTCAGCAGTTAGTACATTGATAAAAAGATACTAATGAGTTCTTGGCACTTACTCTTTTTCTGTCAGACAGCTTGATAAAGCTACAATGGACCAATTTAATTGGAAAATGGGCACTCAAGCATGAACACAGTGTGTGGTGGAGAGATACTATCTACTCTATTTCAGTAAGTGACTTAACTGTCCTCTCATGAAAAATGTTTAATGTCCAGGAGATGTGAAGCAGGATGTAATTGCAGCGTAGAATTCTCAAAAGAGCTTCGCTGGGGATATTTTGGAGTCACTTAGGTAGTTTTGCAATTTGTAGTGTAGAGTGTATAAAATTACTTTAGTAATTAATTCAGACAGTTATTTTTATGGATATACCTATGGGTGTTCAGCTTGCATTTGTTTTGCCATCTAATTCCTCTTGGTTTATGGCTTTACCGTCAAAGGTATCTTAGAAAATTGGACTAGTCATGTTAGCATTGTCCAGTCTCTCTTTACACCAGTATAGACATAACTGGAAGGAAAAGGAATAAATTAGATCAGGCTGTACTGCTATTTCTGTAAGGATTTTACAGGCTAATGTAGTTATAGCAATAGGGGCAGCATGTGAAGAGTCAGTTCCTAGAGCTGCCTTCTTTTGAAATACAGTGGACGTGAGACATTGAAGCTGATTATCTCTAGAAAATGGAAATTTAGGTTTGTTTCCTCTCATCTTTGGCATTTTGTTAGACTCATCTGCCAAAAGAAACACAAGAAAAATGTTATAGCGTGTCCATGGCTTTCTAAACACCAAAAGCAGATGGACTGGTTGTCTCCAATTCCCTTCAAGGGTCCAGTATAAATCCCATTAGCCATGTTTATATGAAGACAAGCACTTTTAGGGTAGTATTAAGGTTATAATATTTGTGCTGTAGCCCTTTACGAAGTGGAGCTGTACTTAAAGGCCCAAAGAAGCAAGTCATATTTGCAGTTGTGGAGCTCGGTATGCTTCAGAGCAGCTCAGTGGAGACTGCATCTGGCCAGAGGGGGATTTGTTTCATTAATAAATGACCAGTTTTCAAGTGGTGTCTGGAGTGGGATGCCATGACATCCTGAGACTTTCCCTCTGTTCAGCAAATGGAAATCACCATCTCCTCCTGCAAAATGTACAGCTGCTCCGGGGCCAGAACAGGGCTCTGGCTGCTCACTTGCCAGCTCAGTGAAGCCTTCCCTGACAACTTGTTCAACAGTTTGGTGGATAGCGCTGTCTCTCCTGGGAGCTCTCTGTAACATGATTGCTCTGCTTCCAGGGATCAGCCAAGCTTATCTGGACTGAGATGATACACTGCCCAGGAGATTGGTTTGTAGATCAGATTTCGGTGTTCTAATTGTACAGTTGGCATGTGCTTGTTATTATGGGCTTGTGGTCTGTTAGAAGGGTGTTGAGTATATATTGGTTTTATTTTTAATTACTGAAATTACAGTTGGTCCTTTCCTCTCTTGCTGGAAGTAACACTACTTAGTCAGTGACCTGGAGCCACATCCAATTATCTGTTCTCTGAAAGCTGCCACATAATGACTTGTTAAAAACTTCCCTAACAAACTTTCCTGTCTGATGCTGTATTGTGGGCAGGAATGATTATTTGCTGTAGTCAGAGTATCAGTTCATTCTGAGTATGTGGATAGTTTTACTAACTCCTGAATAATGCTTGTGTCTCCTGCTGTGAGCAGGAGTTATTCCTTAAAAGCTGATGTGAAGGTTTTGTCTGTATGTAGAGTTGCAGCCCTAATGAACCATGAGGGGCTGGGACTTACCCAATCCTCTGTAAAAGGAGAATTCCTTCCTTGTTCATCCCATAGCCTGTTCCCACCTGCCCTGTTGCCCCCAGGCTTTGAGATACATCCTACAATGCTGCAAAGTTTTAGCATCACTTCTACAATGGGTACTAATTCTTGCTAATTTGGACAGGTAAAACATCTATTTTCTTTCACGTTGCCTGAGTAGTTCCAGCTCCTGGTGATATTCTAGAAGATGATTTGTTGTATTTCCTGTAAATTCTCAAATGGTATATTTCTTACTGCTCTACTATACTCTCCCATGAGCACAGTTTATTGCATTTTTAACCCTTTCCTAATACCACCTCAAAATTGTCTCCAGTAAATAATTCTTATTTTGAGAGACTCAATCATGTCAGTCCCAGAGTTACCTGCACCCCTCTGGAATACAGAATTCTCTATTTTAAAAAAAATATTTACATAATAAAACAAAGAAATCAAGACTGAATTTTGAGCCATAGCACATTTTAGGTTTCCAGTAAGGGCAATTTGTTTGTATCTATCATTTTGAGTCTTTTTCGGTGCACTGTATTCCTGAAGTTTGGCAGGTATAAATTAAACCTTTAGAATGAGTACAGTTGCTCCCTTCCATGACTCAGAACACTCTGTCCAAAGTTTTTCATCAACCTGAAATTATAATCAGTTATGACAAAGGTGGCAGGGTTCCAAAGGCATAATATATTGAGCTAGAAGGAGACAGGAAACACCACACAGCGTTTGGAGCAATGCTTAGCAAAGTGATGGCTCAAGCATCTTGAGGTGTCTCTCTGATCTTGCTGTCGAGGGAGAGGAGAGAGCGATGCACAGTTTCCATGATCCTTAGCAGTACATGAGTCCATGTACTGAGTACCTCCCGTGGGCAGAAGTGTTTTTCCCGAGATGAGATTCCTTGGATCCTCTCTTGAACTTCTGTGTCGCTGGGTTTGATATGGAATGAACAGAATTGTCATACCAATCCTAGTCATCAGCTGTAATCACGATAGCTGCTCTGGAAAAGGTGATTTATGGGGGCAGGAAGAGCTACAGCTGTGCTGCACAACATCACAAGGCCTCATTTTTTTCAAATGGTTATCTTCCAGTTTAGGTCTAAAAGTGAGGTAATAAAATAAGTAAAACACACTTTGGAGGAGTGACTGTTGGACCACATTCCCCCCAAGATCAGAGTATCTGGGATTAGAATCTGTTTTTTCTGGCCTATAAATTTTGTTTTTCTTGTGCCTGTAACACTTTCTAATTAAGCAGAATAATGATAACAGAATTAGTTTGACTTTAACTTTACTTAATTTCATACTTTCCAGACTAAAGCTTTTGTAAGTTGAGGGATTCACTCCAGGATGAATTTGGCCCACATATGACAGTCAGTGTCTAGGGTGATAGTTGCTATCTAAAGAAAAAAATGTAAATTTATCTACAAAAAGAAAGGAAAGAAGAAAAATATTTATCTACGGTGGTGCTGCTATAGAGACCAGGGACATTTGAAATAGCAATAATAAAAAAGGTAGGTGTGCTAAATTATCTCTGCTTGGTTCTATCATTGTTAGTCTTGTTACCATCACTACCTTCTGCACTGGTTTGGAACAACAGCTCCATCAGAATTTCGTTAGACATTTATACTTATAAAACCTTCTAGATTTGTGGAACTAGATGATTTCATTTTACTATCACAATGATGTTTCAGCCTATAGAAAATAGCTTTTCAATCTCTTTTCCAGACTTCAAATTAAAAGAATAATTTATCACAGAAAAGTATAAAAATGGGCTTAAGGAGAATGAAAGTAACATTTATTTTCCTCTGCATGAAAATATATCTCAGAAGTTTAAAGTAGATCATGCAAATGAAGAAGACTGATTTAGATACTACTGCAGATTACACACATTCTGTGCAATCTTTTTTATTTAGTAGTATACAAGGTAAACCAAAATAAAACAAATATGGTTCCGATTTTCAAGTAGTTTACCAGAAAAGTCTCTATGAATTCTGATTTATCCTATTTATAGCCTGTTATCACTAATATATCTAAAGCAAGAAGCCTACAACATTCTGTATTGAATCTCTGTATTTATGCAAAAAATTAGATTATTTTTAAGGTCCCTGTCAACACAAACAATTCTATGATTGTATAAAACAAATCTCAGATATCCACCATTGTGAACAGAGCAATTGCACACATGTCTGATCTCTGAAAATGTCTCTTTCATGTCAGATCAGAATCACCTTCCCAAACTTCGCCTCCTGAACGACTGGCAGATTCACATTGACGGTGTTAGTGGCTCTGGGCTAATGAAAACTCACAGGGGGTTCTTCAGTTCTGAGATCTCTTACTTCATCAATGTCTGAGTTCATGCTGATGTTGGAAAACCCAGATGAAAAATAAATCCAGGGTTGCAAACATACCATAATGTTTGACCCATACTTAAATAACTAAGTAGCAGCTTCCCCAATTGTTTTCAACCTTATTCTTTTTGTAGCTTTTAATTTATGTAAAAAACTCAGCAAAGAAGGGATAAGCCCATTATTCAATATTATTAGATGAAATTAGGTAGTTATATTTTTTTACTATCCTCTTTCCTATTTGTAAAGTAAAGGCTTTCAAGCTGTTGAGCTCAGCAAGTGAGCTTGATGTTCCTGTGCTTTTGGGGAATAATATTGTCTCTGTCATGGATCAATATATTTATGGTTTACTGTAATGATTCGCTGGTTCATGGTCCTACAGTCTTCACAAGAGTGTAACAAATCTTTGTGATCTCCCTGAGAGTTGCCATGTGGTTTCAAATCTTGGCATTAGCTGAGGAAAGTGTAACATTCACACAATGCCAGTCTGCTCGCTGCTGTTTTCACAGCAGCAGTCTGAGGTATTTGTTGTTTCAGGGGGAACCAGCCATAAATTAACTGAAGAAGTAGACTGCTTTATTACAACTACAATACGATACCAATGATAGCATCTACTCCCCCCTCCTTTTTTTTCTTTTTGGAAGGAGCATTTGGTTTGCTCAGCTTTACTCTGCACACTGAGATAACCTGTTAGTCCAGAGTACACGAGGGAAAGGCAGTATTGCCCCAGCGCCTGTTGTTCTGGTGATACTGCTTATCAACTCCCCACCGCTCGGCTGAGACCTTCCTTGGGTGTGTGAAACCAGATGCATTTTTTCTCCCTTTCAGGGTGGATATGAGGGTTGATACCAATGTCCGGGTCTGGCAGAAAGATGCACCAGAACAATCCCTGCAGGAAACCCTGAAGCTAGATGGCTGTTTGGGTTTCTCACTCAACATCCTTTCAGCATCCCTTAGGAGTCACAGCTACTTAGGTGACCGTGTCCAGTCCTGTCTGGTCTCTAGAGTTTTCCCTTCCTTGTAGGGCAGATCAGTGGAAAGGCACATTACAGGCGAAACATACCTTTGCAGGAAGATGAGGACAGGCAGATAAAGCTTTGCCAGAACATGGTAGGTAATTACATTCTGTGAAACAGAACTTGGTGCACCTTTATTCCCAGGTTGACCAATTGGTCTCTGTTCACAATACGTGTTTTCTTTCCTTTCTTTTGGCTTCACACTGCACTGAGGGGCCACCCCGACACACCTGCAGCTTCTTCCATGCATTTGCCTATTGTCTTTAATACACAGGAAGATGTTCACCTCAGGTAGTGTGTGAAGTACCTTTCTCCTACTGCCTTCTGGCTGGGGCACACATGGGGATCTATTATTGCAGATCTTTGAAGAGGCTGCATAGGGAATTGGTGGTCACCATCCCTGCAGGTATTTAAGTGTAGATGTGGTGCATAGGGACATGGCCTGGTGGTAAAGTTGGCAGTGCTAGGTTGAGGGTTGGCATAGATGATCTTAGTCTTTTCCAACCTAAACAATTCTATTGTATCTTGGCTCCAGCACCAGCCAAGAATGAGAAATTCAGCTTCAAGCACTGTCTTTCAGCTTCGTGATAAAATTTTATGTGAGCCTGATATATTTTCCAAAAATTAAAAAGGAAAGAAAAAGTAAAAAACAAAGATGCATACAATGTGAAATGAATCAGCAGGGTGATGAGAGCAAGCATATCAAGACAGCATTAAGCCATAACTGATGGAGAGAATTAGTGCAGTTCTGGAAAGCATGGTTAAATAATCAAAAATAATTAACCAAGCAGTACACAATTAATACAATAGAAATTATTTTCTTGATAATCCTTCAACTTTGGATTGTATAGATGAGAACTCCATGATCATTTTATCCCACTGGCTAGTCTTGTTGCATTTTTGTAGCAATTGCTTTCTTCTCTGAGGTTTCCCTTTGATATGTATGGGTAGCATACATTTATCTGACTGTATAACTTGTAGCATGAGTTAAAAAATGTGCTTAAAAAAGGTTAGTGCACAATGCAATCTGAACTAATATAAGTAGAAATACTTGTAGTTCCTTTGAGCTCAGTGAAGGTTTACTGATATGCACCTGTCTTGCCCTGTAACAATAAATAGTCTCAAGATATTTTAACATAACTATGTTCACTGTCACCAGTTGCAAGTCGACCTCAGTAGTCAGAATGGGGTTTCATCCAAGAGGATATTTCCCTTCACTCCTCATTTTCACACTACATCAGGCTCCACTCCTGGGCTCGCAGGGGTTACTGCACCGTGGCTATTGCTCAGTACCAAGAAAGTTATTTGGATGCTTTTCCCAGGTTGCTCATCAGCTCAGCTCCATCAATAATTCTCTATGCCCATGGGTTTTAATACTCAATTCTGCTTTCTATAAATGTTTCTTGTCTATTGAGGGAGCAAAGTTAAGTATAGGGTAGTTTCTTCTTCCTGTAAATGGGCATAAATGGAAAATTTTATTATCTAGTTGTAGCTTGTGCTTTCTTTGGTTTACACTTGTTTCTTGGCATGTTTTATAGCAGTGGCTGGAAAATCAATTTTTCTTTTCCAAGCTACAAAGCAGTACATGAGTTCTTAAACAAAATCCTGTCATTCTGACCAACATCTTTAGTTTTTCTTCCCTAGTGTTGTCGTGAAATCAATCTCATTCCCATATATTTTCTCTTTAATCTCAGTGTTGCTTTTAGTGATCACACTTAAGTTTAAGAAAGCTGTTAAACCACTGGTTATACAAAAGTACCGCATGTGTATTTAGTGTTTTTCCAAAAGGACTTGTATTTTACTTGTGCTTTATAAATTGAAGGTTTTCACTGATTTCTTTCTTCTGTCCTCCTTGTTTATTATATATCTTCTTGGTTTAGAAAGTTAGATGGGTTAGTGATGAAAGTCTGGATTTAATTGCTTCTCAGATGGGGATATGTGGGAGAAAAAAGACTAAGGATGTTATAGTCCTGCTTTCATGTTTTGCCAACCGTGCCACAGGAGATCCAGATGTGCAGTCCTCTGTCACCATGGAAGCTGGGTGTTGCACTGTATCTTTGAGATGATGCAGGGAATTGGATCCAGGCAATCCAGCAGTTTTCTCCATTAGGAGTGGATGTCAATATGGATTGGTGGCTGGGGAATGGAGGCTTGGCTCTAGATTTGTTATTATTGTCATGATCCTGCATTCCTTTAAAGTCCAAAGTCCTATGGGTCTCATTGGAACTGTGGATTCAGAAAGAGAAAAAAAGCTCAGGGTCGGTGAGTCTGGCTACATCTCTTCTAAGGTTATGACTGTCTGCTTTACAAAAATTGATAGCTCTTTCTAGGCACCAAGGCAGCAGTGACTAATGCTTCTTATTCGAGGCTGCTGAAATACTCTCTCTGAAGCCTGCATTCATCAATCTAGATAAAGAGGCTTGCAAAGGCAGAGCCTGGGGCCTGGTGTCCAGCACGATTTGGAGCTCTGCCGTGTTCCTCATGCAAAACCCATAAACACAGCTCAGCACCAAGCCAATAAAGGGGGAGCAGGTTTGTGTGAATACAAGAATGTGGACAGTAGCACCAAGCTCTATTAGGTGTTGAGGGAAGTGTATTTAACCTCGTCCTGGAAGTGGGAACCTCAGGGAGAGGCAATTGACAACGAGGAGAGAAAACGTGCATATTCTTGTGGGTGAGCTCAGCAGGCAGAAAAGACCAGGCTCTCCTTTTCTGCAGCAGGAGGTGATATCTTGGACTCGTTAATGCCTCTTGTGTATATAGGACAATTTGATACCCACTGCTGGGTGGATGATGTCATCTCAGGGTCAATTAATCAGTCCTTGTGTAGGCAGAGCATATGCCTGACTATATCTGGTGGAACAGAACTTAATTACTGGATTGAGAGGGTTTTTTTAACACTGAAATTAACATCACCATTCTTATTTGAAATCAGCTACTCTGTTTAATTAATTTCTTGTTTATGGCATTTGTCTTGTAAATGAAGTTTTGATCTTTTATGCTAATGAATAGCTATACCACAAAACCTTGTGGAAGAATGATAATGAAAGATGCTGTCAAATGATGATGTTAATGGTTAGGGGTAAATAGTGCTTCTGCTGGTACCTGCTAAGGTGCAGAGGTTCTCTGCTTTTGTGGGAATGTTGAAAGCTAAATTGGGCATTGTAAAGGGCTGCTCTGCACTGAGGTGTCCACTGACACAGGTTGGCCCTAGCAGGGCTTGAGCACAAAGCTCTGAATGCTCAGGTAGAAAGAGAAATGTACAGATCATGGCACTGTCACTCTGGCAGTCACTGGAAGGAAAGAAGTGTGGTAGTGCTGGTTGGAAGCAGGAGCACAGTCATCCCCTCGCAGCATCTGCACACACACAGATCTGCCCCAGCCTCAAACCTGTGCTCACTGTGAGGATGTACAAATAGTGCAGATGTAGAAGTCATATTAGAAGTTATGAACTCTTCTGGTATCCTCTAATAACATTTTTGTGACTCTGCAGCATTGTTGCCGATTTATAGAGCAAATAAATATTTTACACTCTGCATGTGTATTATCCCATAAAAGACAACTCAAATAACTCAAAGAGAAGCAGACTCTCAATGCCTTGACTTGAAGAAGGAACAACAGCTGGGGAGGCAGCAGTGTTGTGAGTTGCTGAGAAGAAACAGAACTGTGTTCTGTGTTCAGGTCCTTGCAGGAAAGTGCTGGGAAAAACTTGGTATGAAAATTGCCCTAATCTGAAAGAAAAAGGCTAAGATAACACACCCAAACCCAAAACATATTCGACTAATTTATAGGCAGGAATTTGAAAATGTGTTTTTGTGGTAGAAATCTCTTAGATATTTCTTTGAACCTTTAAGGCAATCTTGGAAAAAGAAATTCTGGAAAAAGGCAGTGTATTGTTAAGTGAACAATAGCAGTAGAGGTGTGCTATTTACTGTCTCCACAGTCCTCGTATGTTTTTGGAGGTAGTTAAGTACTCTAGTAACAGTTAGAATTCAGATCAAAACTTTGAGCTCAGGAATGCCTGGAGCATATTCAGGCATCAATTTTCAGTGCCTGATATAAGGAGAGACTGAATAGGACAGACTTAAAATGTGAAGTCTTTGTTGATGCAGAGGTGAGTTTGTGAGATTAAATTAGAAGGACATAAGCAATGCAGGTAAGGGGTTTTAAAATTCAAGTCTGAACTGCTGCTTTTTCTTGTGCTACAAAACCCTCTCCTTTTGCATAACCTTGGCCCAGAAGCATAAGGATATAAAAAGACTTTGCAGAGTTGTTCCTGATACAAAGTAAGAACTTAACTGGTAGTTATAAGGTGCATTACCAAACAGATGGAGTATAGGTAATGTGCCTGTGTCTGTGAGTGCTTGTCTCCACTGGAGGAGAAGAGATACTTTGAGGTCAGTAGTTTTCTTACAGACTTCTGCTAGTTTATTAATATGTAAATATGTAATGCAGGTAAAACTGCATTTTTTTTTGCAGCTGGAACCTGGTTCCAGTGGTGTTAATGTTGTTGTTGACTTCAGTGGAGTCAGAAACCCTTCATGAATCCCTCTGGTCTAGAAGCCAGACAGGGAGGGCAGAGCCTGGATAAACTGCACTGCAGACAGAGCCATTTCTGACGATAACACAGCTTTTAACTCCCCTTGTCTGTGCAGACCTTAGTTTTGCAGATAACTGTTGTCAATAAGGGTGGGTATTAGTACATAATACGATTTATCACTGCTTGTCTCTTCTCTTTTTATAAGAGCCCTTCATCTTGTTACTCAGGCATTCAATGCTATTAGAACAAAGCACATAAGCCCAGAGTAGCTGATGTTTTCCATCCAGACTTGTTTGAAATTACACTGATGTGCGTGTTTAAGGCGATTTGAGGAGATTTGTTTGTAGCTCTTGTGATGGCAACAGCACACTTTCAGCAGGATTTAGGATTCTGAAACCCTGTAGAGCCTTGGTCTTGACACCCATTACTCAGCTGTAGAGACTTGTAAAGGTGAAACTGGGAGGGCCTGTCCTGTTAATTTGGTAGCAAAACTCCTGGTGTACAGTCAGCTTTTCATTTAGTGTAATGTTGAGTGGTCTGTTAGAATCTGTGAAAAGATATCTTCTACTTTTCTCTGATGGATCCTAGAGTAAAATTTTCTTTCATGAACATGTATCTTTGCTTTCCCTTTCCAGCTGCTTGTAGAAGTGCATTTGCTGCATTGTGTTGTGAAGCCTCTGCTAAACATTGTTCAGTGGTGGGCTGGAGCTGTGCTTAGCTGCTTCTTGATGTGGGAGTAGGTAAGGTTGCCCCTATAGGGTTTATGTTGACTTTATGTGATATACAGGTATGAATATCTGCATTTTCCAGCAAGAGCTAAGGTCTAATCATCAGGCTGAACAGTATTGTTTGCTTTGTACTATAAAATGTGGCATGGTACTAAAGATACCTGTTTTATCACCAACAGAGTCCGACCAGCTCTTCTACTTCCAACTTTCCTTTTCTCCATGCTGACTTTTCTTAAGACAGCATTTCTGGTTACACTTCAGTATTTATAGTGGTGTAAGATACTGGAAAGCTGTAAAATAGACCTTTAGGACAGAAGAGGGTTTTTTTTAAAAAATAACTCTATCTTAAAATATTATATTTATCCACTACACTGATGTCTGTTACTGAGAGAATAAGGTAAAGCAGCCCAGTGTCCTGTCTAGATTAAGGAGAAAAATGAAAAAAGCTGTGTTTGTTTGCATCATAAACACAAAACCACACAGCATTTTCATAGGCCATGCATGTACTGAAGGAAAATTACCATGGGAAAAGGCAGCAGCAGAGCTTGGAATAACCCATTTGCCTTGAACAAAACCTGTGCAGGGCATACAGATGCTCATGTACCCAAAAGTTTGAAGGATGAATTGATCTAGATAGGAGTGGCCTTGGATCCCTGTGCTTATCCTGATGCACTGGAACAATGCAATGGATTTACTGAAATGTTTTTTTTTAAAAAAGGAAAAAAATTGTATAGTACAATCTAAGATGCCCAACTCCAAATGAACACTTCATATTTGAATTCTGAGTCTAGTGATACAGTGAATTCAGTCCAATTTCAGTAATTAAGCTGATTTTGTGAGACTTCATACAAACAGTAGGATATTTTACAAGGTGTGCTTTCTAGTCAGGTCTCACAGGATCAGACTGAAAAATCCTTAAATCTCTCTTTCAAGAAATTCATGTCTAGCCAGATATTTAAGAAGCAATCAGGGCTTAACAAGCATCCAGTTTATCCACCATTTTACAAAACCAGCTTTTTTTTTACAATTTGCTTCTGAGAATTGCAAAAATAGCCAGTTTGGAGATTGTAAATAGGAAACTTCACCTGCTTTGTTATTTATCAGTGTGATTTGACTTCAGGGTAGAAGTTTGCATCTTTCTTAAAAGTGTAACTATTTTTCCCAGCCTGTGTACTTAGTTTTCCTTAAAAAAAATAATGAAAAAAGATTGCTTACAGGATGTTTTGTTGGTGTATGAGCCTGGGAATGTGTCACAGTTTGCCACCTTCTGTTTCTGCCATTTGGAAAAGCTAATTTTGTTTCAGGGTTTGCTTCTAGCAACTTGTAAGTAACAGCTGCAATGAGGTACAGTGAAGGGGCCCCTTCTGAAGGACTTCTGTGCATCTTGAGAAGGTGGTTTGCTTTCCCTTTTCATTACTGCTTCTCTTTGCTTGGGGAAATTGTGTTGCTCAGTAACAAACTCCTCTCTCGTACTGAGGGCATCTTTTTTGCTTTTAAATGAGTTTCTGAAAGCTCCTGATCACTCTCTTGTTAAGGATGGAGAGCTATAATCACTCAAACTCATTTCCCTGATTTAATGAACAGTGCAAATCATTGACATCTTCAGATGTTGCCAACTTCTGAAATACAACTAAACACTAAATCCTCCATCAGCTTGGAATAACTCTCAAACTGTGAAACTATTAGTGTGACTTGATGTATGGGAGGAGATGACCAAGCAGATTATTAGATGGAACTGAGGCTGAACCTGGGAGTCTTATATGAGTAGTGAACAGTGAGAGGGTTAGGTAAGCCTACTGTACAAGCTATGAGAACTTGATACTACCTTTTTTTCAGTGGGAGACAAAGGGGTTTGTCTCCAGGGCATGTATTTTCCTTCTATCCAAAACCAGATTATGTGGATGGCAGAACAATTTGTATTGCTGATGGCAACCTCACTAGGAGGGATGAGATGTGGTTGGAATTCATTTGGGGTGAGGGTTATAAAGAATTTAGAAATATTTAGGTTTTTATTTTATTTTTGAAATGATTGAAAAATGGGATTAGGCTGTCCTCAAAACAAATATGGACATAGGACTTGCCTATCTAACACTTTCATCTGTAATAACCAAAAGTTAGAATAGCTGAAATCTATGAATGAAATGTTGATATCTGTTTTGTTGTTGGATCCCAAGGGACTGAAGGCATATTTTAAATACTGTAACTGAGAAATGGCAAGGTAAATCTAAAGTCATATGTGTAAATATGCAGCCCTCGTTAGCGTTTTAGTTTAACAGTTAAACTCTGGTCATTAGTGATTAAGCTTAAACAGCCAATGTATCTCTGCTGGGAGATGTATTCAAGAACATCTGAATACTTAACACATTCAAACTTGCACCCACATCTTGAGGCTTTCTTCTATTGATGTTATTCATTAATGTGACCTTGGATGCCTAGATAAAAATCCTTGGAAAAGCTAATGCTTCTGTATAATGTGATTAATGTGTGTTTCATAATGATTACACTTTTCTCCTCTTGGCTGTATTTTGGGAGTGCATTGTTGTCCTATGCTGGCATGTTCGGTTGCTACCTCTTCTAAGATGAGGTTGGAAAGAAGGTGGTAAATAGTTCCTGCCTGCAATTCCATTATGTTTTTATTTTTATGGGTTAAATTCAGTTCCTAATGGAATTGAAGCTGCTAGGAAATGTTAGGCAACAGACTATGGCATCTGAAAAGACTGTTACTGAAAATAACTGAGAACCTTTTTGATCTTATGCTTCATTGGCTCTTTTGACCAGATGTAAGTCCACTGCATGGAGAGGTTATTAGTGAAATGACCCCATTATAATTCTTGATTTCTGAATTGTTCCTTATCTCATTAAATCATCTAAAATGCCTGAATGGCATGTAGGAAATGGTCTGTATCAAGAGGCTGTGCACAGAGACAAATAAAAATGAATAGATATGCATTTTAAGACCTACTTTTATCGCTGTTTCTGAAGGAGTTATTTAGAACAATTGGGCAATATATAAGAGATAATTAATTCTAGTGAGACATTTTCTGTCTTTATCAGTGAGGATATTAATCAGTTCATAAGTGCTATAGATTTAGGTGGGTTTGGATTTGGCTCATCTCTTCCTGGCTTTCCAGCACTGGTCATTAGTCATTCTCTTTGAATACAAGTCTTTGTGAAGTAGCAGAGAACTGTGCTTGCCTTGGGGTGAGACCATTCAGAGAGGCTGCAGGAGCTGGTGAGTTGAATAAGGATCTGGAAGAGGTAGAAAAAATTTGCAATACTGCAATTTAAATTTACTGTTTAAGTTGCAGTAGTGCTCTGAGACTTGTATCTGGGACAGATTTCATTCTCTACTTTGTGCTGTTTAGATGCAAGTGAAGACACAGACCTTGACCTAAAAAGTTCATTAAAATGATTTGTCTGCATTGTCCAGTTTATATTTAGCATTTCCTGGGCATTTGCAAACCATGACTCTTGGCTTGAGCAACTTCCAGCCTAAGGCTTTGCAAGCAAACACAGGCTGGGGTGAATGAGACCTGTGTATATGAATCAGCAAAATTCACTGTAACTCACAGAACCTGTCAGCAAAGGGATTTTAAGGTCATTCTTAAATTGCTGCCCAGGCCCGTATAATAACCCATATAATGCTATTTTGGAATTCTGGTGGTATTCTTCAGGGCTCAGACTTTTATTTCCTTTCTGTCTTGCCTTGTACAGGTGGTCCCTTCCAAACCCTAGTGACAGGCTGTCCTAGTTAAATTTTATCATATTGTTATATTATTGTGTCTCTAGTGGAAACAGGGATGCTGTCACTCTGCTCCTGAAAATTATTCCTTAAAAGTGGTTTGATTTAGACTATCTTGTTGTAACACCTCAGAAACAAGAGCTATATTCCTGTTACTTCTGTTCATAACAGGTAGGTGGGGGCAGAGGGTGAAATATGGAGGATATTATATTCAGTGTTATACCATTGCACAGTTACAGAAATATTAAATAATTTGAAAATACTCTAACCAGTGTTGCTGTAGCTTGGAGAATCAGCTTGAAAATATTTGTTTTATTATCTAACTCCAGCCCAGAATTTCATTGTATATCACTATAAAGAATGGAGCAGAAAGGACTTTTCCACTGGAGGCAAGCAGGTCCATCTACACTAGACTTTCATAACACTGATTGACATTTAGTTTTCCCTGCACTTTTTTCTTGAACCAGGTTTTGACTTGGATTCTATACATAATGACACTTGAATAAATGACTTCTTTTCCTTCCATATAAATTTTCTTAAAGCTATTTCACTAGGTTCCATCTGATAGGCAGCCTTGGGAGAGGACAGATTGTAAAAGATACTATAGATACGGTGATAAATTTGGAGCCCATTGATCTCAGCTATGAGTAGAACATGTTTAGTTAGTTACAGCTTCTTACCCATCTTGTGGCACCTCTGAATGTGGGTTTTGGTTTTCTAATATTTGAGCCATCAATTAGATGGCAAAATTTGTTTGAAGGAGCAAAGCTTCTTTCTGAGGGAAGGCAAGGCAGAGACCAGCAGTGGAGACTTAGACAGGAGGTAAAGCATTTCAGGGCAGACTTTGCTAAAGAGAACTCTCTATCACCTCACCAGGGCTGTTCCACAGGACTTAAGGGACACAGCTAGGTTCTCTGAATCCACACTGCCTGTCTGTGTCATCATCCGTGCAGTGGAGAATTGAGTGAAAAAGGAAGCAGTGGTGGCTTCCTGAATCTTCCCGGAGAGAAGCCGTCTTCAGCCTACCTGAATTGTTCTGGGATTGCTGCTCTCCATGCTGAAGACACCTGTAGGCCTTAAGGGTTAGTGAGTGCATGCTCTAAACAGCTGTGTTGCTCGAGAAGGTTACCCTTCATTGCTTGCCACCAGTTGTCTGTTACTGTCTCCTGTAGGACCAGCCTGTGCTGTGGTTCCTTGTTGTGGTTTGGCTGTCTTAACAAGGACCAACATAGCCAGATCCAGAGGAGTGGGTCTGTCCTAGCTCTAATTTAAGTAGAGAAAACAGGTAAAGACTGAAAGGGCTCCTTATGTAAATAAAAATCATAATGTACTTCTTGGTGGGTGGGTAGTTAAAGGGTGGAGGGAGTTGTGATGAGAAATCATTTCAGGGAAGAGAAGTGAAAAACTAAAGAGTGGGGAAGAAGGAAAAGCAAAGGTCACAAGCAGTGGTAGTCCTGAAGGTGTACACATGGCTGTTACTGAATGAATGGTAAGGTACTGAACAAATAGTAATTAAAATCCTAGTGACTATGTAAATGCCAGATTATAGCTGTGATCTTTTTGCAGACTTTCATTTGATGTGAGTGGGAGTCTGTATGCTACCCTTGGGAATGCTTAAACCTAAATATATGCTCAAAACCATAGTGATTCAGTCTTCTGCCTGGCATGAGTTGATATCCCTTTGACATGTACCAGCAACACCCTGAGGTTTCTATGAGTATGAATGCAGCTGGGGTTAATTGCTCAGTGTTTCCAGCATGATAATTTTTTTTTTTTCCTGCAGACAAGGGTGCCCCACTGCTACCCTCCTGTATAACAGCTCCAGTTAGTCTGGATTTATAAGCTGATCCAGAATTGGGCATTTCACTTACTCCTGGAAAACAAGGTCCTGAAACACTATAGGGGAAACGATATTGTTCTTTGAGCAGGGAAAGTTCCACACTCTTCTTAAGAGAACTGGAGTCTCCTTAGATAGACATGGTGGATAGGGTGCTATGTTCATCCTTAGGTACACGTGGTGGATAGGGTGCAGTGGTCTGGGGGAAAAGCTATTGACAACATATTTGCTGAACACATCTCTATAGTTCTGTTTCTATAGCAACCCTAATGTGAAATGTGTTGCTAGAAAAACATTAGTTACTATAGAAACAACTTTCCTGTAAGTGAAAAGTTTACTTTGTAACACATGGTACCTAATATTAGTTTTTTTAAGTTAAACCACCCACACATGTGTTGAAGTCAATAAACAGACCATTGTACTCAAGACTGCATAGATGGAAATGTACAGAGCTTGCATGTACCATCTGCTTGACTTCATCCGACATCAGACTGACTTCTGAGTAGCAATTAAAACAATAGAAATGTTATATTATTCATGATACAAGGGGCTCTTGTTATTTGAGACCTTTAAGTCTGTGGAAAATCAGTCAATTTGTTTTTTTTTTGGATTGGGTTTTTTTACACTCACAAATACTAACTTGAGTTTACTAGGCTGCATCATTTAGATGTACCCTAATGGTGACTGCGACTTCAAAACTGGGAGAAGGTTTTGATGGGCTTTTTAAAGGTCACTTTCTAGAATCACTGTTCTGAAAGTAAAGCTTGAATCTGGTTCTTCATATTCTGCTCTGTTGTATTATGCGATAATGCTTCTTCTGACCCTGAAGCACTTGCAGTATAGGTAATGGGTATTGACCACTGTGTCACTTGAGGAGAGTGGAAAGCACATCAGTAATATTCCTGGACTCTTTGTGTCTGTTTTGGGATCTCTGTGTAGACATTTTAGCAGCCTTCCAGTATCTAAAGGGGGCCTACAAGAAAGCTGAAGAGGGACTTTTGCAAGAGCATGTAGTGATGGAACAAGGGATAATGGTTTTAAGCTGAAAGAGGGTAGATTTAGAGTAGATATGAGGAAGAAATTCTTCTCCTTGAGAGTGGTGAGACACAGGATCAGGTGGCTCCATCCCTGAAAGTGTTCAAGGCCAGGCTGAATGGGGCTTTGAGCAACCTGAGCTGGTGGAAGATGTCCCTGCCCATGGCAGGGGGTTGGAACTGGATGATATTTAAAATCCCTTCTAACCCAAACCATACTATGATTCTATGATCTTTCCAACATGCTTTTGCCGTTAAATTCTGGTCTGTGCTGTCTAGGTTGCTAGCACAGGAGTTAGCCTACCAGCCTCCGCAGTGTCACTCTGGCAATGAAAGCATCAGTAGAGATGTTGCAACTCTGGCAGACAAACGCTTTTGGTAACCCTCAAAGGACCAAAGTCAGATACATCCACAGAGTTGCTCTCTTCCCAGCTAAGCTGAACCTCTCAAACGAGGGTCTGCTGGTCAAGTGATGGCATCAGACCCATTTTGGTGTGAAGGCCATCGTTGTCATGGAAGCTCATTTTCCAAGTAATGCTTTGACTTCCCTTTCTAGGCAGTTTATTGTGTTACCAAGTGCTGACAGCAAAGCACAGTGGTGGAGTTTTAAATGTCACCAAGGTAACGATCATCAGTCACCTCAGTACAATTTCATATTCGGATCTCTTCTCTTGCAAATATAAGACTTCCTTGTTCAAAAATTATAGGTTTAAGGCTGCTTCTGAGCTGTAGAATATCCTTCTATTGTTATTCAGGCCAATACCTCTCTGACTTACGCTGTTATGAAAATACTGCAAATTCACTAGTGCATGGGGGGGTTAATGTAAAGGTTTTCCTGTCTTTTGTGGTTTTAATTGCTAGCTAGTTTTAAGTGCTGTGTTACATTAACAGATGAGAAAACTATAGTAATGGGCTAGCTATAGTAAAAGAACAATTTCCTGTTGTTTCTACACTTAGAGCACCGTGTTAGTGAATCACTACTTTACAAAGCATTCCCACACCTCCTCTTATGAAAATATTGTTAAATACTGGCATCATCTTATGGTTGAGTACATCGAGCTGCAGGTATATGAAGTCGTTGTAAGCACTATGCACATCTCGTTTGGAGAGTCTGAAGCCTTTGAGAAGGACATGGATCCTATGGGTTTTCTAGATGTCAAGTAGGGTGTGAGGAAGTCCATCAGCTTTTCTTTGTAAACCAGCTAAAACACAGAAATCTTTTTAATTCTGTTAATTGTACTTTTCAGTTTATGGTGAATTCTTCTGGGAAATAACTTTGGTTCAGAAATTTCTCATCTTTGGTTCCAGGCTTGTCATGCAATTTCTAGCCTAGAGGTTTTCCCTGAGGGAAAGATGCTTAAAGGCCATATGTTGCTTGGCTGGAGGGGGAAGTCATTCCTGGAATTGTGGTGGATAAATCAAATAACATGTATTGTTTCACAGAATGTGTAAAGATTCAAACGTCACAAGAATGAACAGATGTGCTGTGTGTGTACAAATGCAAAATGAGGTGCAAAAGGAAACTTTCTGCATGTCCTCTGGTTAACAGCCTGGATATGCTGACTACTCTGAAACCAGACTGCTCTGTGCCCTTGTGTGATGGAGTGGCGAATGTCTGACTCCCAAAAACACAGGGTCACTGTGATCTTCTAGTGCTGGGCTAAATTCTGCAGTTAACTGTATATTCACTTTGAGATTGGAGGGAACTTGTAAAACTTGATCCTTGACTGAGCAGAATTTCAAAAGGAAAATGGAGCCATTAAATGGACCTCTGGTGTAGGGATGTTTGTTATCTCTTGGAGCTGGTGAAGGCACAGTCAAAGGCACTTTCAGTGGGCAGAGAAGACGAGTGCTGGAAGGAACTGGGAGATATTGTTGCAGAAATGCTGTTTCTTGAACAAGTGCTCCTTCTGAAGATTAGTAACTTTTTATCATATGCTGCTGGTGTCTTTGTACACAAAGTCTCAGATTATTTCACATGTTTGAATGAAGGAAAGAAATGACATCCCATGTGGGGTTTCAGAATGATTGTTTTCAGGCTGTTTTTCTTCAGGTGGTTTATACACCCTGTGCGGTTTAGGCCATTTTGGACTGTTACATATAGGAACATGTAAAAAATTAGAGTTTATGTAATCCCACCAGCTTGATATTTTTAACTTAAATGCTGCAGTTGTGAAGCTCAGTGCTGCTTTTGGATTTTTAGCTCTTCTACAGTATGTGCCAGCTCTGTTTAATCACCGTATTTTATGCTGTTTGATCACCTGCAAATAGATCTCTTCCAAAGCCCTTTTGACTTTCAGAGCCTGGGTAAACCTGGCATGAGTTTGGTCTGGAGCAGTGCTGAGAGGAACAAGGCTTTTGTCTCCTTGTCAGCCTGACAAACAGAGTAGGCAGCCTTCTTCTAAGGGATTCAAAGTCAAAAAGATTAGATTGGCCTCCTGTTTTCTGAAGAAATCTGAAACTTGGAATAGAAATGTGAACACACAAGCTGTTGTTTCTTGGACTCCTATAATAGCCCTGTTCTTAGTGCTGCAGGAGTTTTCCTTCAAGCACATTTGTGTGGCGCAACCGTGGCATCAAGTGATTGGCGGGATCCATCTGCCTGTCCTCTGCGTGGGGCCCAGGGAACCGGATAAAAACAAGATCTGTTAATTTGGTATAAAGAAAATATCATCTTCCTGATGGTTCTGGTGTGTTCCCAGCCCGAGGGTTTCACTTAGCTTCTCCCTGTGCTATGAGGGAGTGCATGCTTCTCTGGCTGGCAGGGCTGACCCAGCACCTACCTGCTCTGCAAAGCAAAAAGTCTATGAAAAGCTTAGGAAGCTCCTTAATGGCTAGGTGGGAAAAGGATCTTGCTTAGCAATACAGAGGGGAAAAAAAAAAAAGTCTTCCTTTGCTTGCTTTAGATGCCAGTGAGCAGAGCTCGTTGGACTGTTCCTACAACTTCAGTGCCTCTTTGAAAGGCAGATACCCAGGAAGATGTGACTGTAACGAAGAGGAGGCTGTAAAGAAACAAGGGGCAATATTGCAGGGTGTGGTCTTGTTCCTGGTTTGGCAGCATGGTGTCATGCTGTGGATCTGAGTTGAACCAAGTGGCAACTTGCCAGTGGGGTTCCGTGGTTTCTATTCACTCGTTCCCTTTTTCTGTGGTTTCATAATGGGACTGTAGGGGTTGGGACTGGCTACCTGGGCTGTGCTGTTTGCCTCGCAACTGAATGCCATGGACAGAACCAACTGGTCAGACCCACAAACTGCTGCCTCGGTGTTTGTGTGTGTTGGCTATCCCAGCCTTGTGATATGAGAGGAGACTAAGATGTTTGGAGCAGAGTGCAGGTTGAGGATATTTGGATTGTTTAGCAATCCTGAACTGCTCAGCATCCCAAAGTAACCTAGGTGTTGATTCTTTACAACCCTGGTCATCACTTCCATGGGGAAGCTTGAGAGGACCAGTTACTTCAATTCAGTTACCATGAGATCCCAGGAGCTTTGAGCAATACTGAACTCTATTTTGCAGATTTCCATGTTTGTGCTCTGAAGAAACAAAAAATCCACTACTGGTCTTTGGATTTTTACTGCCACCCTTCATCAACCAAAGCTGTGAACACATCCAGAAACAATGAAGGCTCGTGTCCGAAAGACAGATAAGGAGGAGTTGGTAAATACTATTTTGTTGAGACAACGGCCGGTAGGATGAGTAAAGCTGTCAGTAAGGAAGATTTCCTACTCTGTTGCTTTTAACTCATGGCTTTCTGGTTTGGGTTTCCAGATGACCTTGCTAGATGATGGTTCTTCTTCATGCATAGCTTGAAACATGCTTGTATTGGTACATCTCTCTGACAGATACTCCTTCATGAATGCTCATGGACATAAGGGCTCACATAGACAACAATCTTGGTTGGACCCTCAATCTGATCTAGTGAATGTGCAGAAGAGACTTCCAGAGCCAGTATTTCACATATTTTGTGTTGTGGTTGCTTAAAGTGTGACCACTTCTAGGCATTTCACTGAAGATCTGGGACTACTGCGCTATTAATATCCTTATAGAAGGGAAAGGACTCGGAAGCCATGCTTTTCTGCACTGGTAACTTAAGGACAGAGTGTTCTAATTTGGGTACCATAAATTATACCCATGAATAAGCATGTCCTGATTTTTCAGAGGTGCTGAACACTTATAATTCTATTGACTTCAGTGGAAACTGGAATGAGCCCAGTGTTTGGATAAATCATGTTACATAACAGAAAAAAATAATGGTAATTTATGTTCAAGAATCTTTCATTGCAGCACTGAGCTCTTCTTTGCAGTTTGACAGGAGGAAAGTTTGAAGAATTGTGCTGAGACTCTTAATTCACCTGCCCTTGCACCTGCACAACATTTCTGATGTGTAGCTCCAGAACACCTGTTTTAATATGTCCCATTGCTGGACCACTTTCAGAACATAATTCTACCTTGTGTGACGTAACACCAGCAAAACCGAATGCCTGTGGGATGCAGGAAGTTTTGGAAGTTTGGTAGCATGCTGCATCAGAGCCCACCTTTTTGGCACAAGAGATCTGTGGTATTTAAACACCCTTTGGACTACTGGAAAGGTATGTGCAGGTAGCTAGTAGCCTATCTTAGTGTTTGCACCTGCAAAGTCCAGATGTGAGCATGTCCATGAAAAAAATAAAGGCTGGGAACAAAATGCCTTCAACCTTTTGTTGTGTAAATCAGAGGTGAACTCTTCAGGTTGCTCTTGTGCAGCAGCTCCTGCCCAGAGCCCTTTGCCTTTCATTAGGCAGACTGGCCAATGTGTGCAATAACCATACATTCTCTTGGTCCCCTCCCAGTGCTGCTGTTTGCTTTCAGCAAGGGTGCAGGGAACACTGAGTTCAAGTTAAAAATAGAATTAAAAATGAAGTGAAGAAAGCAATCAGAACACCTAAAATCCATCTCTATCTTTAATCATAAGTAGAAAAAAATGCATTGAAAGTTGTTTGATCACAATCTAAACACAGCCGAAACAACCCTTTGAATTTGTAAATGACATGCAATAGAGGTATTTTTAGCTTGCGTTGCTCAGATCTCGAGGAGGAATATTTTGTATGTTTTAGCTTATCACATTTTTTGCATAATAAGCTCTAGTTTTCCCCAGCAGTTTAATTTTCTATGAACCTATTCTGTATGCAAATAACTTTTCTCTTGTGGTCTCCAGTGGCAAGATTATCTTTATTTGGGGTGGATCTAAGGCAAAAAGAACTTTACTGAAGGGCAAAAATGTAATCCTTTTGTTTACCTTGTTTGTCTTCCTCAGGCATATTTTTGTTATCAGTGTTGCTCATGTTTTTTCCCTCAGGTTCAAGTTCCAATGAAAACATGGCAAAAATTCTTCTTGAATCTCTAGAGAGTGCCAAAAAGCCACAGTCCTTGTTACATCTTCTGATTGATTTTTCCCATACTGTCAGCAAAGCTGCATTCAAAGGAGGGTCCCTTTTGGTTTTGCCAAAGAAGGGCTTGTTAACACCTGAACCAAATCATTGTTGTGATATTAACATCTATTGGACTTGCCTTTATAAGTATGTAGAGAGCAGGTTTCTCTTGCTTGTAAGCCTTTCTACTCAGCAGTTTTGTGTTTGGGGCGCATAGACTTTGAGAATTCGTATCTCTACTTAAGTGGGCTGAGTGGGGTCATGTGTTCCATCACCCTTGTACCAGTAGAAAATGTTTAATGAAATAAACCCCCTAGTTTTCTAATGCATGTTTGCACTGGATGGCTTCTGCTGATAATGAAAGAGCAGCTGAAAAGATCAGGCTTATCTTCAGTGTGACAAACTGTTTTTTTGTTTCTTGGAAAAGCATTCAGGACTTTAGAGTGTAGATATTGGGCAGATACTGTTTTCACATGATGGAAAGACTGGAGAGAGGCCTCAGACAGCTGGGTTTTGGAGGGTTTTTCAAACAAACTGATGCTCAAATTTAGTTTTACAACAAAAGAGAATTAATTCCCTTCTTTAGAGGCCAATGGTCCAGATTCTGTGTTCCAGACCCAGATGGTCTGTGATGGAAGTACTTGAGGCCTGTGTGCTGGGGAGGAGGCTTGCTCTTTGTGGCATTGAGAGGAAGCATAAAGGCGTGGAAGAGGCTGGAAAGGCCAAATTAACTTAAGGGAAGAGAAAGAAAAAGCAAGAACAGAAAAAGAACAGATGGAAGTTGGCAGTTCTGAAGAAAGAATTGAGGGGAGGCCTTTCCATAGCTATTGTCTGCTTCAGCTGAGGTCTTCTGTCAGTTGTGCAGAGCTACAGTGCGGCGTTGATGTGTGCAGAGTACCATGCCATGCATGGAGTGCAGCAGCCACGGGTCAGGATGGCACTGGATCCCACACCTCCTTAGGAGCTGTCTGTGTCCTTCCTGGAAAAGGATTCAGGGGCCATGCGGGCAGTGAACAGACTGCAGTTTGGAGGCACAGCTTTGGCAGGCTCTGTTGGCTTCAATATTGCTCATTTAGACAGAGAGCATGTAGTTGTGGGCCAGTGACAATGAAACAAATCTGTCTCTGGGTGAGTGTTGGACAATAAATCTGTAAATACGAAGGGTGAATGTGATCCCAGTGCTACTCCGTTCCAGTATCTCAAAGCAAATGGACACGCTGCTATAAGCAGAATGGGAATCCTGTATTTGACTGAAAATTAAATTCTCCCCTCTCATTTAGCATCTGAAGTACAGCAAACAATATTCACAGGAAGCATGGTTCTTCCTCCCTCATTCTTAGCAATTACTCCCAACAGAGGTCTGCTGAAATCAACCGAATTGATTGCATAATAAATTTCAGGGTTCTTGGCAGTTTCAGTGAAAATTACAGTACCTAGAGAATTAGAGGCTTGCTTTAATTACAGAAATGGCTGGAGTCAGGCTCTGAGCTGCAGTTGGGCACAGCTTTAGGAAGTGCACTGACTTCAGCCTGGATTTTCTTTGCCTGTGTGCTACTGTCCATTTGACCTTGCGGGACCTTTGTCATCTCCTCAATTCATATAGTTGTCATAGGAACTATTTCCTGAGCTCTATTCGGACTTGTTCCATGAGGCACTTTATTGTATTATAAAGTGTTGACAGCAAAGCACAGTGATAGATTTTTAAATGTCACCAAGGTAACTACTGGCATTCAATTACAGTTTCATATAAAGATGAATCTTTTCTTCAAACGTGACAGTCAAAAAATGTGCTGAGGATCAAGGTGATATGTGATATAACAAAGGTTTCTCTTGTCACTTTGCAAGGTTAATTGTGCTCATTCTGTTTTCTGGTAACACAGATGTAACAGATTATTGCTTGATTCTTCGGCTAATGTCTTGATAGACATTGATTATTTGGTATTCTTTTGCTTTGTTTTTAATTCTGCTCAATAAATGAGTCTGCCACTCTATGAATAGAAGACTTGGGGCTTATCTTGGTGATACTCTGTAACACCCAAAGTAACTCTGCTTTAAATGGCGTTTCTCTCAACTTACAAAAAGATCCCAGAGATCAGAGCAGAAATTAGACTTGTCTGCAAATATCTTGAAACCTCAGCTAGTCTCATTTGTCCTAAGCCTAAGAAGATCAAAGTGCTAGATTAGGGAGAGTGGATAGCTTGAGCAAAATATTATATTTCAGAGAAGGGTTTTTTATGACTGGGAGAGAATAAAAGTTCATTTGTGTGTGGGACATGGTAAATGTGGGATCTGAGGGATCAACAGGGGAGGAGAGAGGGGGAAGATATCAGGGTAAGAGACTGGCAGGAAAAAAATGTAGATGATTTGGTATTAGAGATTGTGCTGTCAAGGTTGGGCTTTACTGAGTGTGAGAGCTGCTCTGAGGCTGTGAGCAGTCAATTGACTCTGAAGACAGAAGGCTCTCTGCAAGCAGTGCAGACGCTGAAGACATGACCCCTAAATCAACTGAAGCGCTCATGTGGTTTTGAGGTTGTAACCATGAAAATGCTTTTCTCCAAGGCCTCCTCAGAAACGCCTAAAGGTAGGCAAAGCTGCTTCCTTCTTAACTCTTGACCAATTTGCCTCTTCCCATTATCTTATATCCATTAGGTCTCAACATATTTTCAGAGTGGTAATAATGACTTGATATCACTAAAGTAAAATCTAGGCTTTTATACATTCATTTTTCTCTACCATTAAGTTGGTTTATTGAGAAAGTAAAGACTGTTCTTATCTTTTTTTTTTTGTTTGAATTTTCATATTAAAGGTGAAAAGAACAGAACCTGACAATGTCATCTGAGGAAAGCAATTATATTTTAAGGTGAAGTATTTTCTGAACAGCATCCTGATTGCTTGGTAGAGCTAAAAATAGCTGACTCGTTAAATAGCTTATTAGCATGTGGAGACCTGGGAGTAATGCATTTTTACCGTTGCCTAATAATTCCATATCAAATATTGTCCTAGTGCTGGAATTATAATGGAGAGTGAGCAGATGGCTTTTTCAAGAGAAGTTGTCCTTGATAAAGTGAGTGAAGCAACATGTTTCTGTCTAAAGCAGCATAAACCCTCTAGCAATTTAATTTACCAGAGTAACGTAAGGGGTCAAATTTCAGATGATTTTGTAGTGCAAAACACTTGCAGATGTTTCATGCTTGAAGAAGACCCAAAGTCTTCTGATGAAGGTGTAGCTGCAAGCCTGGGCAACGTAATAAGTGGCTGACAGCTGGTGGTGTGGTTCACAACCACCGACACATCTGCACGCACACCACTGCACTTGTGCCTATTCCTCCTGGCAGCTCCTTTTTCAGGAGGATGAAAGGTTCCCTGAGTAGGTTTGGTCCAGGCTTGATTGTTGTCATGCCTTGTCAGGGCAGGGCGAAGAGTCTGAGAGCATCCTCCATGTGGTCATTCGCAAGGGTGGAGCTGGTGGTATTTTGTACAGCTTAGAGAAGGCATGGAGAGCCAGTCCGTTAGTGGAGAAATCTTGGCTCTCTGAGTAAATTAAGTAGGCTTATTAGCTGAATCAAACATAAAATGTAACAGTTCATAACAGAAAATATGTTTAAGTTATCTGAGCAATGTTTTCTGGCCCTGTTCTTTTGCAGGGCTCATACACATTTACTTGCTGCTCTATGTAGTGAAAAACTCTGTCAGGCACTTTTTGCCTAATACAGGAAGGATTAGTTGTGTCAGCATGCAAGACTTGCTGCCTGCTTGGCAAAGCCATTGAGATATAAGCCAGACTGCTTTTTTCCCTCAAAAAAACGTTAAACAACTGTGAAACTCCCTAAGATAACAGGGAAATACGAGCTAATCACAAAGATGTACAGAACATTTGTCCTTACTTGACAAATAACATGAAATCCAAACAAAGGACTGGGATTTCTGAGGGATTTGTCATGTAAGGGGCCCAGTAGAGAGACAGTATTTTCTGCCAGAACAGTTATGTTTATTTTTGTTTCTTGTAACATGGGGAATTTTTCTCCTTGTTTTAAAGATGTTTTTCATTTTTTTTAAATCATCTTAATCCCCCTTTCATCATGAGCCTTTCTGCCAACAGAACATTTGTCCTTCTTAATGCATCTATTGCCATCCTCCCCCCTTAATATTCCCTCCCGGGCACTCTCTTATTTGGATTTCAGTCCTTCAAGGAATACTGCACTGGGAGGGATTACAAACCTTAGATGTCTCCATCACTGGATAATAACCCTGGAAAAAATGTAATTACTGAAGAATTTGTGCTGCTGCTTTCTCTTGGGGAGATAAATGAAGTGAGATTCTAGAGAACTTTTCTCTTTGGAGGAAATAAAAGTTTCTCTTTACCTGGGAATGTGCCATGGGAAGAATCCATTTGGTAAGGGGTACTGCCACTGCACATCTTATTTATGTGGATACAATGGTGCTTCTCACCTGGTACAAAACCTTGTGTGCACAGAACCTAGGCAGCTATGTATATAGCAATTAACTCTCTCCTTTTGTCATATTGTTAGGGGAAATAAACTCTTTATATGTTGTCATTATCAAAACAGGTTAACAGCAGGAATCCTATGTGTGTAAGCAAGCCACTGTAATGAACTCTATCTTAGAACAGTCAGATGAATATTGTCTTTTTTTCCCACTGAAGAGTGACTTTGTTACTATGAGCTGCTTGCAATTTCTGTAATGGTATGAGGTCACTGGCTGATTACACTAAGTTGATGATTGTGTGTTTCAGTGTAGTATGTAGGAAGGACTGATTATGTACTCAGTATTGGCATAAGTTCTGAGGTGCAACTCTATTGTACTCACTTGAAACCTCTGTTCCTGACAATGTTCAGTCTTACAAAAAACTATATTATAGAAATGGAATTAAAGTGGAACTGAGAAGGTGAACTCAGGATTGATAAATCACTATGTATCTATTTAAAAATGAAATCTCTACTGTTTAAAGGCATTCCTTTGTTTAGTTTTAATATATTCAAAAGATTTAGATACTTTTCCTACTATTTTGAAATATTTCTAGCAACAAAAAAGGAAACAGCTTTGTTCCTCATCTCTCCGTTCTGCCTCCAGGTAAATTCTCATAGGTTGTATTTGACAATTCCTAAACCTTAGTCCAACAGCTCTTCAGGGTATTTGCTGTTAAACGCACAACTTGTTTGGAAGCTCTGCCAGATTTGAAGCAATCCAAACAGAGAAAAAGCAGGTGGGAGGATCCATGGAGTGTGTCTTGTTTCTAAAAAATGCAGTGATATAGTAGAAGTAGTTCTTATTTTGCTTTTGGAGATATGTATCTAAATGAGTGATTCATTGATTTATTCTGTAACTTTATACTTCATGCAAGTCTCATGAACACTGAAGCACTCAAGTCCTCTGGGGATTTATTCTAAAAATATATAGTTTTCAAACTCTTGAATACAAAGCTCTACAAACTGTTGGTGAACCATGGTCTCTGGCTTCAGAGGTACCAGATTATGGAGGAATCTTATTCTTCTGGGTGTCCATGAAGTCACCTATATAGCCTTTACCTGACTCTCTTAGGCTGCATACACTTCAGAATTATTATTGACCTTGTCTGCTGCTGAGCACAAATGACTTTCTATTAACAGGTCCTCTTGGCAATTCCAATACCATTATTATATTTGCAATGCTAAGATTATTTAAAATCAGATTAAGAAGCCACTTTGGCCAAATACTTATACATACAGTGGCTCAAATGACAACTTAAAAAACCCCAAAAAGGATCAGTCATGTGGTACTTAACTCCTGTTAAGGTAGTCAGGCTGTCTCTTACAGGATCACACACTGCTAGAGATGAGCAGGAACTGGTATTCAGCTTTATAGGAGAGCTGTAACATAAAGCAGCTGCAACAAAACTAGCCAGGAAAGTCTGGTTAAGATGCAAGTGCTGTTTTTTTCTTTTACTGAATATTGTGAAAATCAACATACAAGGAGGCAAGAACATGTATTTTATTCAGCACTATTTTTCTGGCTTCTTTGTTAGTTTAATCTCTGAATTGATGCAAGCCAGATACTATTCTAAGACAGGAGAATCTCTGTAGTAGGTCCTGATGCAAATTTTGGGGTGTTATTGTCACCAGTTTTCTTATCATTGTGCATGGTGGTACATTTATCTGTAGCTGAGAGATTTGGACTGTGAGCAGGAGAAATGGCTGCAAAATGCCTGCAGTGTTGTGTGGTGTTGACGGCTGGGTCTTGTGGCTGGGAAAACACTTTAAAACTATGATGCATGCAGAGGAGAGTTTAATTTCCTCATAAATATGCATCCCAAAGGATGATTACTATTGAGCACAAATGAGTTCTGAACAAGGACCTCACATCTTGGAGGTGAGCTTGGGTCAGCGTCTGAAGCAAATAAGATTTCCCAGAAAGAACTCCTTTCTTACCCAAAAAAAGAGATGTGGCTGTGCATGTGAATGTGTGCATGAATTCACATACACTTTCTTTGTCTTTCGCTCACATTCACATCCTAATTTGGAAAGGAGAATTAACTGGAAGCTAAAATGCTGAAATTATCTACACAAATGTGAATGGAATGGCTTTATTTTTCTTTTCATATAGTCTTTGCCTCGTATATGTTCTGAATAGGAAAAATGACAGTGTGTAAAATATGCATTAAATCTTAAGCAAGCCAATAGAGTCATTAAAAGGAGTGCTGATGGTCTTAATTAGCAGCATATTAGTATGCTGTGAGCACCAGCAGTTCTAGTGAGTTGCTTGGTTTGGCTGATTCACCTGTATTTACTACTAATTAATGAAATGTTACAATCATTAATGCTCTTTACAATTTCTTTATAGGGAAGTTAATTGTGTAAAGACTTACGGCTTCTCTGAACTCTGGTGCTGGAATAGGATCTCATAAATATGGGGCTGTTGAAATTATTTCTTTGATGATTAATAAGTACTGAACTTTCTGTCCCTATGGTGGGATGAGGTGACTCTGAAACACACGTTGATTTTTTGTTTTAGTGATGTTTACATAAATGCCTCTAATTGCAAAGCATCTGGCAAACAAACATCTGTGTTTTGTCAGAAGATGAGAAGTTTGTTAGGAAAAAAAGGAGAAGTTTATGTCCAGCACAAGCTGAAAAAATTCATTTTCATCTGTTTAGAAGAGTCTGGTTGTGTTAAAAGGTGGGTTTCATTACAATTAAGAACTTCCATCCTCACATTCTGTAATAAAATAGGGAAGCCACTTCAGTGTTCTCAAGAGCACCTTTTTGATTTGTATCCAATTTATTAGTTTAATGACCTCTAATGAACTAGATGTAGAGTTACAGTATACATGAAGATCATCAAGATATTCATTAGTCTGGGTTTTGTTGTTGTAGCAATATTTTTGATTTGTTATAGTGACATAAGAATTATTAAAGACTGATGTTGGAGTTTGTTTGTCCTGGTTTTACTATACCTCACTCTTATATGGAAAGTTCAACTAACATGTTTTCTCTTTAAAGAAACTAGCAGGATCAGCTATTTAAAACTGCATCCAAAGCAAAGCCTTAGATTCACATATTCCTTGAATGACTGTATCAAGTTTGGGATCCAAATGTGAGACCTTTAAGGTCTCATAGCTAGCAAAACATAATGTTAGTGTGGTTTAAATCATCACCTATTGTTAATGTCTTTTTTCTTTCATCCAAAGGCCTCAAATACTGTACATGACTGTGGTGGCAGTATCTGATTAAAACAGAAATAGAAGTCTTGTAATTACCTTTCTGGAATTGTGTTCTTAAAGGGAGACCACATATCTGATTGAATCCACCGAAATGCTGCACCCAGGATATCCTGTATTAAAGACAGTCTGTGCTACTAATGCGATGTTTGGTGCTGCTTACGTTAAAAGAATATGTTGGGTATCAATATTAATGATGACATTGAATATTCTGCTTGACTGTAGTTAGGACTGTGGAGTTGAAGCATAATTTTACAGAGACAAATTTCTAAATTAATCCTATGTAGTAAGAATATAAAGTGCCCATCTTCCTTATTCAGTGATCTTGAACTGGGAGAGAAGGACCCAGGCTAAGTCAGGGTTTTCTGAAAAGGAGAATTGGAGCTGAAGAGTTTCATGGTGACAGACTTTGAAGGTTGTTTAGCTTTAGTTCTTTCATCCTTTATTCCCTTTCTGTGCAACCAGACAATGTCAGACTCTAAAGAGTGTGGGAATAATGAAATAATGAATAGTTTTGATAATGAAATTGTTGGCTGTAGGTAACTTTGTGAAAGGAAGATGATGAAGTAACACGTTTTGGAATAACTGAAAAATCAGTCTAATGCTGATGAAATTTGGCATTTTTCCTGTCTCTCTATCAGAAGTAGATGTGGGGGAAAAGTTCATTGTCTTAGTTTTACCATTAAGCTCAGATGGTTTTTATTCTGAATCTCAAATGTTCTGGACAGTATCAGCCTGCAACTCAGTAGTGTCACATATGCACTAAGTTGTCATAATAATGCAGAGCAGATTACATAATCTTTGAGGAAACTGTTTTACTTCTGAAAGCTCATTATATCCTTGCTGTTAGGGTCCAGTCTGGGTGTTATGTTTCTGGATCCCCAAAGCACATGCACAAAAACTCCACAGCTGAGTGAACAGCAGCACCTCCCTCAGTCCCAATTTCTTTGTGGTTTTGGTCAGTGGCTCAGCAGGTCTCTTAAAAACTCAACCCCTGTATTATTTTAGCACATCTCTCTCCCACATATCACACTGAAGAGACGCTGCTTGTCTTTGTCTTGTTGCCTGTTGGCTTTGAATGGCAGGTAATGAAAATAGTTTGTTTTCATCTGTTGGAGGAAGTGTTTAATAACAATGCAGAAAAATTTGCAGAAATGCTCAGGTTGTTCACAATGCTGCTTTTAAAACATTTAATTGCAATTCAAATTAGAGATTAAATAAATTGGAATGAAACCCTTGAGCATTTACAGTTGATTGCCACCCTTCTACTTGTGAGTTGAGTGTGATAAAGTGAGCAGAGTCCAGGGAAGGATATCACTGGTGACCTCATTGTTTATGAGGCACCTGTAGTAGAAGAGGAGCTGTTTGCTGGTTTTCTGTCAGCAAATTCCTCTACAAGCAGTCTCTGCTTAAAAGACAGCTTACTTGAATGGGGAGATTTAGTGCTCTGATGCTTGAAAACCTTTGAACTGCAAATCGCGTGGTTAATGTTAAGTGTAGGAAGAGCAGCCGTGGAGCTGCTCTCTGATTTAGCTCTTGGCACCTTCTTCTTTCCTTGCTTTGTGACATTGCAGTTCTTAATTTCTTGTCACCTCACTTCACCATGCCAGGCTCTGCTGACTTCTCCGTGGACTGGCAGGCTCAGCAGTCAGTCCTTTTCGTTATTTGGAAGAATTTGCCATTATTCTACTCTGCAGTTTTTAATTTAGGGATCCTGTAGACTTCTATGTGAGCTAATGAAACAAAGGTCTTTAATATATTAGTGAGAAGAAAATTGTGATTTCTCAGTCTGGTAAGCTGAGAGACATTGACAAGTAGAATTTAGGTGGTAGGTGCTAGGGAAAACTACTTATCTACCTGACACAGAGAAACAAGAAAGTAAACAAATGAAAGGCTTCATGCAAGTTGGAGTTACTGCTATAGAAAGGTGAGGAGATGTGTGGCTGGTTTACATGTTGAGAGTTGTAAAGGTCTGAAATACAGGATCGTAACCATGGGGACAATGGAGAACTTCCCCCTTCCCATGCAGTCTGCACCATGGTTAGGAAGTCATCTCCTGGGATCAGCTAAGCATCAGTCATCTAATCAAGTCTCTGTCTTGGCAGCTCCTTGGACTTCATCTAAGCTGACTCATGGTTATTGTTGCAGGCAAACACTGTTCCTTCCTGGCAAGCGTGCTCTCCTTTTGTGAGCGTGTAGGGGGTACAGCCAGTGATACTGTAAAAGCTCTTTTTATTTGCCTTATTTTGTGTAGATCTGTGCATGCGTGGTGCACAGCAAATGCTTTGGTCTAATGAAGAGCTTGACTGACTTGTATAATAAATAACCTCTTTTTAAATTCAGAGAGGTTACAGGCTGCCTCAAGTGAATGCACATGCCAGGCTGATACGTGAGGGAGGCGTTTGTAATTGCTAGTACTTGTGATTTCCCTAAGGCTCCACACAGGGTTTATAAGAGGCATTAGAGAGGAGGTGTCTGGGCTCCAGGTACATCTGAATAGTGCATTCCTGGCCAAGAAAAGAGTGGGGCAATCAGTGACAGAATTACATGTCAGAGGCTCCGTGTGCTCTTTCCTCTGCATGTCTGGTAGTGTTTCTCTGCCACCACCCCGCTAAGCAAGGCAAGGTTTCAGAGATCCTGTGTGGTCTTTGGTGCAGCACGATGTGTCTGCCTGTCACTCTCTCATGATATTAGGAGGTCCTGCACCACAGGGTGTGGTATGACAAAGCTGCTACTTTAAAGAACATGGTGAGGGAAAAAATGTCTTTTCTAAAGGTCAGCTAAACCTATGGAACACTTACAAGCAGAGAAAATTATAGCTTTGGTCTCTAAGTATCAGGCTTTGTGAGAGGATGAAAAGAACAGAGGTGTGTTACAATGGGCTCCAAAGAAAAGTCTTTTAAATATTGCTATTAGAAGCTATTAGAAGGATTTCTTTGGGCATAATTGAAAGGCAGCACTTTGGTGTGGAATGTTCCTCACTTTTAACAAGTTAAATGGCTCCCTTGATTACATAGGCTTGCTTAGCAGTTACTGGAACTGCATATTAAATCCTCCAGTAACTCCGATGCTGCCTGTGGGTTAGATAACATGAAGTCTGAATTTGCAAGCCTGGCCAGCACTCATATTTCTCACTTTCATCCTCCTGCAAAAAGCTGATGGGATTGCATATTTATTAGGTGCTGATACAGACTTAAGATCTGTGGTCAGATTGCCAGTGTAAATCTACTGTCCTCCTCTTACAAAATTTTCTACAGCTTTATAGAAACTCCCTAAGTATTCAGCATGATGGCTGGCTGGTCCTTGCTTCTTTAATAGTAACAATGAAAATCGTTCAGAAATGTGTTAGAAACAAATATTCTGCTTGCAACTTGCACCATGTTATTGGATTTGACTTGATTCTGGGAATGGAGTAGCACTGAAAAGGTCGAACTGTTACCACAGAGAACTCTCCCTAAAACACTTGCAGACCTCAAAACCAATAACAGAAGTAAACTTTTGTCTTCAGCACCAAGTATATCTGCAGGCAGAGAATAATGCTTTGTTTCAGAGCACAAGCTCTTCAGAGCACTCCTTGTGTTTTCACTCTGTGAACTCAAATTATAATATGTGGCGGTTACAATATAAATTTTGCTGTTATCTATTGTAAGAGTTATTAATAAATTTTTTTAAGGATCATTAGATTATCATAATATTTTCAGATAGTCTGTACTTTACTGTCTTTAGTTACGAGACTAAAGACAATCTTTTAATAAAAAAAAAATCTCAGGGAAGTGAGATTAATATATAATTATTAGTCCATACCCTAAAACCTGCTGTCAATGTTTGCTGCCCTGTGAATCTATAGCTTGTAGAACTGGTCCATCCTTCAAACAACTACAGATTAACAAGATTTTTTCCTTTCTGTTTTCCCATGCAAGGTCCGGCAGTTCTCTCCATATATTTTGTAGACATTCACAGCTTGCAGTCAACTGTACAAGTTCAATGATCTGATTTCTACTGCATAATCAAAAGGTACACAAAAAGATCATAAGACATTTTCCAGTACACAGACATTTGGACTCTGCATCTTCTATAACAAAAGCTCTAAAATGTCCATTGTTCACAATGTACACATGTCCATCACCCATACAGCAAGTGAAGAGACTGAGAGAAGGGACTCTTCAGCCTGAAGAGGAGAAAGCTCAGGGAGGACCTTAACGTGTACAAATACCTGACGGGAAGGGGGTGTGTGCGATTGAGTAAAAAGCATGGAGTAGGACTTCTCTCAGTGGTATCCAGTGAAAGGACAGGAGGCAATGGACACAAACTGAAACACAGGAACCATTTGAATGTAAGAAAAATTTGTACTGTGCAACTAGTCAAACACTGGATCAGGCTGCCCACAGGCTCTCCGTCCTGGGGAATAATGGAAGAATACTCTGAGCTATGTTTGGTGAAGCTGTTTGGAGTCTGCTCACTCACGCATGCTAAACTGGCATTATGGCCAGACAGAAAGCATATCTGTTCCATCTCCATATGTTGTTTGGAGTGCTCTTGTGTGTGGAAGAAATAGGGTCTCCAAGTGAGCTAAGGAAATCCGTATGGTTTTTAGATTGGCAGGCTTTTCTGGTAGAGACAAGTTTGATGAGAAAAAATTGGGGTATCTGGAAACCAGTAATGAGATCTGTCAATCCTGGGCATTACACCTCAGTGTGACTTGTGCGGAAAAGAGAAACGGTAGCAGAGAGACTCTACTTTGTACGACTTCATGAATGGGTAAAAACTAGAGAAATAAACTGCTTAACCTAAACAATGGTTTTGAAACAAGACCACAGGCACACCAGATGGCTAGGCATAAGTTTACCCTAGGAATTAGTAGGTTTCTAGCAACTCAGACTAAGTCAAATGCATCATCACTGACCATTTCCGGATGAATGCATGGGTGTTTTAGCAACACTGCGGTACTTAGCTTAATGACTGTGGCTGTCACAGCCTCTCTTCTCTGCAAAAGAGAAGTGAGAATACTTTTCTTGAAATTCTTATTGTTCGTTGTCAGAATTGTCAAGTCTTCTGTCTTGTTCAGGAATAATAAAGGCATGCGTTCTGTAACAACTTGTCTGGGCCAAGCGCCAGCGAAGTTCTAAGAACAGTGACAACAAAGTGTTGGGGCTCCTCAAGGGAAAAAATATCTGCTGAAAATGAACAAGCTGGATCAAACTTTAAATAGCAGAGAAATCAAATTAAATGCTAAGAGATATCCATTATTTATTAGAACTGTATCTCAGAAGACAGAGTGGTGTGTTTCTTGCTGCAGCACCTGTTCTTGCTTCCCTGAGGCGGCAGCCAGGTCTGTGTTTCCATCTGAAAGACTTGCAGATCTGCAGTACTTGACACAGTTTGCCCTTTTGAATTCCCCTTCTTTCACTCAACTGCACTTTCTCCAAGCATGTTTCTGGGCGTAATGTTATATAGAAACCGACAATTTTTTGTGGTGTAAATAACGTCTGGTTATTTTTATAAGGACTGTTCAGGTAGATTCAAGTTTTCAAACTAAAATTATTATAAACCAAAAATGATTTTACATGTCAAGTGAACAGGAAGAATGTTTCCTAGTAAACTATTTTGTGCTATACCATGATTTTTTTTGCCAAGTTATGTCTTGTCAAGACATTTCAGAAAGTGTAGAACAAACATGTAAAATTCATAGGAGCTATTTTATGTAGTTTAAAAAGATTAATACAGTTTTGGATGTTATGAACAATTGAAAACTGAAGCCATTTGACATGACTGTTGTCAACAGGCTACTTGATAGTATGCACACATGTAGAGCTGTCTTGCTGTGATCTTGGCTCACAGAGGATTTCTCAGATACTTGCTTGAATTTGATAGAATTGGCTGCCTTGTATGGACCCTTCAGTTTTTGGGAAGAATGCCAGTACATCCTAAGGTTTCAGCAGACCACCTGGACACCTCTGCAGTGAACAGTGCTCCAGCTGCTGGGTTAGTGACAGGAGCATTTGGGGCTGTCATTGAAAGAGGAACCCACAATATCCACAGAGCATTTTTAGGTGCTGTTAACAGATTTTTCTCTCCTGAGCTTGTTCAGGATAGGAGTTGAGCCTTGTGTACAAGAAAAATCCTAATTTTTACTATGGGCATTGATATTATCCTTGACTTCAGACAGAGCAGAAACAAGCCCAGATGTATGCTTAAAATAGGCACAGTCCTAATACAGTATACTACTGGTAAACTTCTTGTAGGTAATGTTTTAGAACCCAGGTACATTGTGCAATATTTGAAAAGTTAATAAAGTGTAGTGCAAATCCAATGCTGCTGAAAGACTAAGAAAATATTAAGATTACACTTTTATGAGCATGTCCCGGATAGGATATTTCTGAATCAAGAAACCATCCCTTTTGTCTCCTACCTAAACACTTTTTACGTTTGGATCAAGGTTGTGTTTTTCTACAAAGTGTACAAATATTTAAGATATACTTTCTTCACTGAGAAGCTCATAGTTGTCTCATTAAATCCAATATTTCTAGGTTTATAGAATAGTATTGTAGTTAAAGACAACTTCCAGTTGATCCATAGATAGCTGACATAGATAGCTGTGGCACCAATGATACTCATTGTTTTTTTATACTCCCAGAAAAGGAATAGTAAGATACAGAAGGTGGAGGTGGGTGGAAGCCCTATTTGTCTCTTGAATCTCACGGTGAGAGCAGAGTGATTGAAATCACTGGAGGAGTTAATTAAAGGTTGTAATACCTGTAAAGGTTGTTTCTGTTGTCGGTGGGTTTTTTCCCCTCTGTATATCATCCGTTTTTCCTCTTGATGTCTGAGAAGAACAGAGTTTTTGTAGGCCAACAAACAGAGCCTGCATGTGGGTTATGAAATACAGAAGTGCTGCAAATGTGGTTGTTTTTCTCCTAAAACCTGTATTGACTATATTGATCTAAAAGAAAATTAGGTTTTCTAAAGTTCAAATGTAGTTTAATGTCACTAGAGTGAAATGGATCTTCTCCTGAAGCCCAGACTGCTCAGTGACCATTTTGTGTGGGTTTACCCTGCAGCAAAAAAACAATCACTGTGTTTCCATCAGAGGTAAAATGACCACTGAGTTCAGTGTTGGTTGCACAAGTGCTGTTTAGTATTGCTGTCCACCTTATGTTAAAAGCAATAAAGATTCTGCCAGGGGAAAGGAGTTTCAATGACTGTATGTAGATGGTTGAAAAGAAATGATTTATGACAAGTCACTTCTTTGACCTGTTTGCATGTGTTCCTGTTCTAGGATAGAGTATTTCAGGAGCATCCTTCACTCACACAGGTGACAGGTAGTAATTCAGAAATAGTATGGTTTAACTGTAATTAAAAAACTTGATTTTGCATCTAAATTCCCACTTAAAACTAAAGCTACTTGATTTTCATTGTTGCTGTGACAAAAGTTTTAGGGTTGTAAATCCAGCATTCACCATCCTTTCCTTCTGCCGTAGATATGCCTAGACAGATTATAACATACCACACAATAAATTACTTTGCATCTTCTGTCCAAAATTCCCAAGCACTTTGCAGACAATGCATAATTCACAACACTCCTATGTGACTCTAGGAAAAAATGTAATTAACATCTAATGGAGCAGGGATTCGTCCCTGTGGGCAGGTGATATGCCAATTGTACAAGACAAGAAAAGAGCAGAATAAAGATGTGGCAAAGTCTAGCCTGGCTTTGCTTATTTTGGGAAGTTATTATTGTCTCACGTGACTGAGCATGTAATGTGTGTACAGGGAGTGCTAAAGGAGAAAAGGCTTGAGTCTACCATCCAGGCTTGAAAGTCCATTTTATTTTATTTGCTGTAATAGGTGTCATGCCCAGTTCTCCTTGAGAACAATCCTTAATGACGTGTTTATTCTGAAAGAGGTGGAGATGTCATTTTGTGCAGAGCTGAGATGTTGGTGGGTACAGTGGTATGAAAAGAGCAGAAGTCGGATTAATGTTGGGCACCTCATGTTGTTCATCTGCTTTGTATAATAATAATAATCTTTCATGTAGTGTCCTTTTATACTAGAGGATCAAATAATACAATAGTCCTATGATCACAACTCCTGCAGACAGAGAGCCATCCAAAATATCCTCATAAAAGATTCTCTCACTGAATGATATTTCTTGTTTGTGCCCAAGGTGAAGAATCTTTACCTCTGTGGATCTGCTGCTGGGAGGTTTTGTTCATGTTTCAATTTTGGATAAAAAATATATACGTTTTGCAACAGAACAAGAAAAATAAATTTGCCAGAAAGGCAAAGAGAGAGCTGGAGGAGCTTCTTGGTAAGGATCCTAAAATTTCCTTTTCAGAAAAGTCACAAGAACCTGTAAACTTCCCCAGGTTCCTTGAGCAGTGCATGAAGTGAAGCATCTTCAAACAGGAGAGCAGCCTGGAAGGTTGTTCAGAGTTGCGTCAATGCAAGTGGTCTGTGGTTAATTATCACAGCCTGTGTTTAACTTCAGAATATAGTTTTGTTCTTCCGGAAGTGCATTCTTTATGGTTCCCTTTTAGAAGAAAATTTCTAAAACTTCAGGTTTTCTGTTCAGAACCAGAAGAAAAGTTTTTAAAAATGTCTCGATTTCTTATTAAAGTTGTGTTATATTTTGATCAGCTCTCCAAACCTGATCCAAACCACACAGTCCTTCTGGTGTGATTTGCAGATGGCAGGATTCAGGACAGTTTCTCTGCTCACTTGTAAGCAGGCTGAGTACAGAACATCTCCATTTGTTGTTTCTGTCCTCTATTCCCAGAAGTTTGGGCATCTTTTAAAAAGCCTTGCTCCACTGAAGATGGAGAAGTAGGCATGCATTATTCTTTCCTGAAGGTGGTGGTTGTTCAGTGTTCACTTGTACACATTATGATCTGCTGTTATCTTGAAATGCTGTGCTGTGAAGCTTCTTCCTGCTATCTCTCCCTTGGAAGGAAAAAGAAAACATGTATTGACTGTCACAAAGCATGGCACACCATGTTGCAAATTCTGTTTATTCCTTACACTATGTTGAACCTCTCTATATTCCTGTATTCTATATTGAATCTCTCCACACCTTTTGCCTCCAAAGTGTGAATTTCCAGTCAAATAAACAGATCCTATTGTATAGTCTGGGGTGTTTTGCTCTTGAGAAGAGTGTACCCAAAGTTTCCAAGAAAACTCTGACTTAGATGAGTCATATAATTAAAGCAGTGAAGAGATCTATGCTTATATGGTTAACTGCCCATTTTATTGGACACGTAATTTAAGTCTTTTGAGAACCATAAAAATTTGATTTAGTTTTCTCCTCCAAAGCATGTAATGATTGTGACTTAGGACTTAGTTTCTTCTTTTAATTAGGGATGGAAAACATATACTGCTGTGAAACATCTGGCATAGCCTGCCCCTCTGTTGCAAAGTTAAATGATCTGGTATTTTGCGCTTTTTGTCAGTCATAAATAACTTCTGTCTCTCTAATATTCTGAGCTCTGTGGGTTTATTTGGCAAATATTACCACCAACTACTTGAACAGAAACTTCATAAAACTATTTGTCTGCAGAAAACTTCTTGCCTTTATTCACTGCAAATTTCAAGTTATAGTGCTTGGCAACTTCATCAGGAATTTTCTTGAATTATCTATTTATTCATTACAATATTTTGTGTTCTATGGGTGAGTTGCTTATTTCATTCAGTCTTTTACTCTTGGCTGTTCTCTACAGTAGTTGTTGAATCTGTATGTCTTATGGTAATTCCTGATGCCTCCTTTCAGCTTCACACAAAAGGTCCGACAGTGTTTTGTACTTAGAAGCAGGAGTGTTATACTATTAAACTCTGAAATGTGCAATTTGGGCTTGATACTGTAGAAGTAAGACTTAGAAGTATAAGCATGTTTTCTGGGCTGGAGCCACAAACTACAGACTGGCAGGACTAATTTCAAAATGGTAAAAGGATTTTACTGAATCTTAGGCAAAGCTCAGATTAGTTTCGGCTGCGGACCACAGCCATTAGCTAAACTGGTGAGTTCTTCACGAATAAGTACTTGCACCTTCCAGCAATGATTGTTTTCTCTAAATGTTAACAAAGAGAAAGGATAAGGGTTTGAACACAAATTGGTTTCATTTACCAGCTGGATTTTGATTCAAGCACAGTACACCAGCACCCACCACCATAAACATGGCAGTGGTTTCATTTCAGGAGAGAGTAAGGCAATAATTATTTAGTTTAATTTGAGGCAAGGGAAGATTTTAGACCAGATTTGAGAGAATACCTATTGACACTCAGGGCAGCGAAGCTTTGCAATAAGCTGTGAGATCCTCTTACCTTTGGAGAGTTGCAAGAAGCTCCTGGCAGATGTTTGGTGGTGATAGTCTAGACATAACTGATCTTGCCTCATCATAGAGGGAATGATCTTAAAGGTCTCTTCCAAGCTGAAGGATTCTGTGAAAACACGTGAAAGAGACAAGAGACCTCAGTAGTTCATGCTGCTTCAGGCTTGAGAAAAATCAGCCATAGAATTTTCATAAAACTTTCTTTTTCTTACCTGTTGGATGCAACCTCACAAAGCCTCGGTCTGTAAGGGAAAGGATTCCATCTGTTCAGGGACTTTGTACAACATAGAGGTGTGAAAAATGTGCTCATATCAGTTAAAGGATGAGGAAAGTGTTGGCAATAGATTCACAACTGGGGAAATCACTTCAAATTTACATTTGAATTTCCACATTTCTGCTTAAGAAGCTGCTCCATAGCAATGATCATGGACTAAGGAATTATCCCAAATTCAGAATAGGTGAGTGTAAGACATTGTCTGCAAAAAATCTCTGCAAGTTGGAGGGGAATTTAAACCAAGAAAAAATTTATTTTCATCATGACAGATATGGATTTCCATTTTGTTCTGAAAGTGGTTTTGTCAAAACATTAATACAGAAGATTACCTGATCTTGAAGTTTTCTAAACTCAAAAGTATATAATGAAGCACCCTCAAACTAACAGGTATGTGACCTTGTTTGTGTTTCTAAATGGCTGTTCAGACAGAGAAATGCTAGTGTGAATATGGGTATTTTTTTACTTTTGTTTTGTGCTGCAATCAGGTAGCAGATATTTTTGGTAAGAACACCATATTCTCCTGCTGTGCATGTCATGATATCTGGAGAAGCCTAAATCCACGTCATTCATCAGTGGCCTGTCTGCTTTCCTCCCTCTGTCTGAAGAGCTTCTCTTAAAAAACAACAGTAGTAATCTGGGCTCTCTAGATAACTAGACACAAAGCACTAGAACAAATACAATTTTTAAATAAACCATAAAAGAAACCTGGGTAAATACTCCCTCATAACTCACCAATTGACAGAAAATGGGACAATTTGCTGAAAGATTCACAGTGGGCAAAAGATGCATCAGACAATGCTCTCTACAAACTCTGGATTCATACTGCAATTGGGATCTTGTAGGTCATTCTGTGCAACCCCTGCAACAACTTCCCCAAATTATCAGTGTGCATCCATTCACTTCCATAAGCAGTTACAGAGAAAATATATTAAAGGAAATATTATGTGATGTTATCTTATTATATTATTAATATTATGTGGCTGGCGGTGCCACATAAATAATTCATTGATTGGACGTTGCTGAAAGCTATGAAGATATGAAATTAAGCTTTGAGAAGATGCTCCTACTGGTTATATTATAACATTTTGGGTTAAATAAAATACATGCCTCTTGTCCTGCATATTGTGTTGGATATAATAATGCAAGCTTACGAGATTATAAGAGAATGCCAGTAGAGGTGCTGCATAGGTTGCAGGCAGTGAATTTTCTTTTTTTGGTAGTTGTTGTCAGTAGAAGACAACATGCTGATGAAAGTAATGTGGACCCCCACCTAACTAATATTCATCTGTGGAAATAGAATTGTACTCAGTTTCCAAACATATTGGAAATGGGAATTAAATCCCAGAGGTTGATATATTCTGTTATAGTCGTGTTCTGCGAGGGGTGGCCTGCTTTGTAATAATGTCAGGTGTTCAGTGAAGGGACTGCACCTAAATTGAAATTGATTTTTAGACTTCTACCTGTTTTAAATTCTCCCTTTGTTTTCTTTTTCTCTATAAATTGGCTATTGGCCAACTTAAATATCTATTGGGATGCGTAAGTTTTACAATCATCGTGTGTTTTTATCTGTCTGCAGTAGCATTTGTACTGAAAAGGATGATCAGAGAATCCACACAGCAAGGGAATAAGTGTGGTTAATGTTGCAATAAATTTGCTGTCCAAAAGTTATGGAAAATAATAGATCTAGTAATGAGACACATGTTACAACTTAGTTGAGACCCAGTCAATACACGTGGAACTGCTCTTTTAAGTTTTGATCATCAGTTACAGGTTCTGGGTGAAAGGTACAATAGACAATTTTAGAATCAAACAGACAAGAAACTCCCTTATATCTTCAAATGTTTGTAATGCCATTTTAATCTGAATGAAGATGGGTTTTGTGCAATTCAAAGAAAGAGAGTATTGTGTCCTGCATTACTGAGGTTACAGCACCTTTGGGTGCCTGGACAATCTGCTGGATCACTGAGAGGGGCAGAAGCCACTTCTCTGTAGATTAATAAGCTCTCAAGTGGTATTTGTGCAGAGAATGTATCTTTAGCTGCTCATGCATATTTTGATATATTCCATTTCATGTTCAAAACAGTGCTTACTGTTGGTTTCTATTTATGATGACATTTTGCATTTTGGTGTAGAAATACTTGCATTTCTTTGGACCTTGAAATGATTCCTTTGTCACATGCTGGTTAAATATTTGTCTTTGTGTAGGTAGAGAAGTGGGAAAATTCTGATTTGAAAACGTCTAAAGTAAAAACCATAGTCTGCATCATAATCAGGTGAATGAATGGAGATCTAACAGGCAGTTGAAAGAAGCCAAATATACTTTGCATGAGACAAAGTTTAAAAAACACCCTCTGCATGTGCTGAGTGACACTTGAGCACTGTCAGAATGGCTGGTCAGGAACTTGAAAACATCACCATGGTGAATGACAGCTTTCTGCAATTCTTGTGGTTTTGTGCGTGTCCATGGGAATGAAGAAAAATCTGTTTCCTAACCAACTGAACAGAATATCACTTTATATAAAAGGGATTCACACTAATTTTATAATTGTGCAATTAAAATAGATATAGTCTAAGCAAGTGCCTCTGAGACTGCTTAGCTGTGTCATGTTCGTGGCACATTTCCTACATAGCCAGACTAACTACATGTGCTTGTTGCTGCTAGTTTTTGTTTATTGGCATATTTGACAAGCAGTTTGCATACTGCAGGCAGAGGAGCCTGAATCAAAAATGGTGTCTGAAATGAAAATGAAGCCTGAAACTAACGGGAAAATATGTAACTCAAATAACAGGCAGGACAAACTTGAATAGCTGCAGCTGAGTTAAATCGACAGTGAAGTAATAACATCAGGATGTGTGCTATCAGACACACTTCATTTAAGCTGGTGTGTTGGATAGACAAAGGACTGGTTTGTGTTCATTTTTTGTGCAAATTGGTAATTTTTTTATGCTCACACTTTCAAGTTTGCTTTAGCAGTTTAGAACAGCACAGTTGCCAGAAAAAGGACGGATTTTTCCCCCTGTTTCTTTCATTACATATGAGCTCATCTGTACTGGTACAGTAGAGATAGAGGTTATCCAAATGGTTGCATCCTTTTGAACTTTGAGGGAGTTCGATGCTGCTGGCTCTAATCTCTGTAATGAGGTGTGCAGCGTGAGGAAGGTCAGGCTTAGGTCCAACTCTAACAGGCAGAGGCATTTTGCAGGCTTCAGGATTATGATGGTTATTAAGGCTCAGTGGTGGATTTGCTCATTTGATCATGCTCGTGAGCACAGCTGCAGTCCTCTCTGCAGTTTTTGCAATGATGTCACGTGAACACAGAAACCAAAGTAAGCACTGAATTAAAAAAAACAAGCTGCAAACAGCAGTTACAACTCTGAATAAATGAAAAATGGTAACCAGAGATGTATAACAACTGCTCAAATACATTGAGGAGATGACTGTAAAAATGGCCTGAATTATCACCAGAAGGATTTCTCAATAAAAAGGAATAAATGAGAGGCATTGTGTTCATTGATGGACTTGATGTACTCTGGGTAAATGTGCTTAGCGTTTAGAGGGGGGTTTCTGAGACAAAATGGCACGTGGGGCAGGAGGCTTTTCTCCTGATGACAATAATTTTGCTGTTGTGTGGATCTGCTTTGTGTTTTGTCCTATCACAAGAAAATGAGTGTAGAAAGAGCAGTGATGGCAGAGACATTATTGATCAGTGTGACTCCTGTGGGAACTGCAGAAAGAAACATTCTCTGCCAACACTGCAGTGCAAACACATTAGTTCCTGAAAAACTAAAACCAGTGAAATTGGTAGAGAGTAGGCTCACGAGTGAAGTACATTTACTAAAACTTAGGGCTATGGGAAGTGATGGTCTTGATATTGCGTTTTGGTGAGACCAAACCATGGGATCCTATTTCCAGATACTGGAAGGCATTAAAGCAATGATTTGACTTCTCAGCACATTTGCATCCTAGCCAAACTATAGTTGCTGTAATCAGAGTCCTTTGTGTTTTGTAATTACTTTCAGATTTCAAGTGGAAGAAACCTGCTTTTTTTTCCCTTCTAAGCTAATATAGATGTCCAAACAGGTCCTGACACCTTTTCTATCGGTGTCTGTTTAATAGAATTATAATGTCCTGAGTTGGAAAGGACCCACAAGGTTTGTCGAGGCCAACTCCTGTCCCTGTATAGGACTACCCCAACATTGACACCGTGTGTCTAAGGGCCATGTCCAAATGCTAAATGTTTTAGTGGCCTGGGAGTGGTGGGTTACAGAACCCATCACAGGGCACCTACATGAGTGTGGCAAGGGGGGCTCAGTGGCACTAACAGGAGTGATGCTGCTTTCTGCCCTTCCTCCCCTCTTCTGCTATCCTGGATCACTAAACAGATCCAGCTGAAAATTAATTTGCTTTGTTATTGGTTTTGATCTGCTTGGTTACTTCTCTGATGCATTTATTCCCTCAGCAGGTCATGGTGCACTGGATGAATGCCTGTGCTGGCACTGAGCTGCTGTGGGACAGGGTGGGACAATCTTTTTCAGTGGCAGTGGTTTGGATGGCAATTTTCACAAGTGTGACCTTTTTATGGATGGTGTCTTGGCATGTCTGCATACAGAGCTGGCAGGATCATAGATGAGTGACTGCAGTAGCAACAATCAAGGTGTGGCAAAAGTTAGTGAATTTTATTTCTTGTTAAGTGATTAAAAAACATTAAAAGAAATATGTCCTTTTATGAACAGCTCTGTGTGGGTGGGCACAGTATTTAATTGGTGATTTATGTAGCAATAGCTTTTTTGCAATGTGCTGGATTACAATTTCAGGTTTAACTTTAGCTAAAAAGTGTAAGACCGGAAAAGGAGCATAACGAAATAAAAACAAAAATGCAAAATTCTTTATTCTCTAAAATATTATTTCATTTTTTCATATGTGCTTCTGCTGGGTTGGTGTAAAGAAGGAGACTGGAGTCATTAAAACTGGAGTACAAGTTAGGGGGAAATCAAAGAGCAGGGAGCCCTGGAGAAGCCGCTCTATACAGTTCAGCACTTGAGGCCAGTAGTGACAGTGCAAAGTGGGCACAACTAATTACTTCTGAGCAACCCACGTTGTCAAAGCAGTTCATGGGAGCTGCCCTCTAATCCTGAATGAGTTGATGCCTCCACCTGCTAGTGAGGAATAACCTCTAAAAGTGTAGGGATTACTCATTTAATTTGTGAAATGCATGGAGAATAACAAAGTAGACTTCTCCAATGCTTCAAAACTGGAAAAAATGACTGCTAAAATTAAGTGTTCAGCTTACTTCGTCTGGGGCTTTCTCTACTGTTAGTGCTGGTTTCAGGCCTGTGATAGTCCACTTCTATTGGGAAATCTTCCTGTCACGGAAAGAGCTGTTAAAAAAACTTAGGATTTGAGGTGAGGAGCTTGTTTATCAATTTAATGAATTCTTTTGTTGCTGGGAAATATAATTTATTCATAAGACTTGAAGGAAACAAGCTGCAGGACTCCGTACAGCTTTGTCCAGGAAATGTGAAGTTACATGACACTGGTGATATTTGGCTGATTAGAATAATATCATGGAAGGGGACGGAAGCTCAGCTAGAAATACAGTCAAACTGAGGGTGAGCTGCAGAGTCTCATGGGAATTGCAGCTTACTGTTAGAGTAACTGCTGCTTAGATGGCAAAATAATTGAAAATTGGGGGGAGGAGAGGAAAGCTCTGCAGATGGCTGCTGGGCTGTGTGTCTGAGATCCTGGAAGAAGATGCAAAAAGCAAGATTATTTGGCATCAGAGTGTAGGCAAATTATGCAGGCGTTTTGCCAGGCGACTTTTATTATAGGCCTATATGTATCTGAAACTGCAGAAACAAGCAAAATCAGGAAGTCTGAATTACAAGCAAAATACGTTTCTTAGTGTTAACTGTGAATTTCTTTTTCTGATAAATGACTTCTGCAAAGGAATAAAACTGGTTTTTGGCACCAGTGTGAAAAACACCTGTGTTTGCTGTTAGAATAATGAGGGCAGAGAGCAAACAGATGAGGTATGAGATGTATCTCAAAGATTCAGTTTGGGTCAGTTGGCAATTTATACTACTTTATTTGGCTTCCATGTCCTAATCAGATGAAATCAGATGAGAACTGGCTGTACCTTTGCAGGAAAACCATGTCTGTCTTGTTGTGAATCTCTTGTTCAAGCATACCAGAGGACAGACTGACCTGCAGGGAGCTTTCCTGCAAAAATCTGCAGCTCCTCCTGGACATTCCTAATATTGTTTTTTCTGTGCATGAAAATTCTGCTCTGGCTATGTAATTCTGTCGTAAGAGCTGGAATCCTTGGCTACATATACATAAAAGCTGATTAAACATCTGCTTTTTTAAAAATAAGTTATTTACATCCTGTGAGTGCATCACTTTCTTATAGCACGAAACCCCATGAAAGTCAACACAGGCTGCACCCCAACAGTGGTGGTTATGGAGGCTGGAGTTCCCAGGAGCAGAGGGGCTGGATGTGGCTGTTGGAATAGTGTTGAGTTATACAAATAGGGACATGGCTCTACCCTTGGCGTTACTGCGTGTCCTGGATAAACTGAACCCATTCAGTGACGATTTATCTAGGATTTCTTCAGGTTTGCAGCCCTGGGATGTGCAGTGTTGAAGGTATGGAAATCCCCAGACAAACAATCAGACGCCTCTCTATCTACATGGACAAATTTTTCTGGTGTTAAAAAGTCTAAATCAGTCAAAATGTATTTGAATGTCTTTTTTAGAAAAATGTGTCCACAATTTCTGAATGACCAAAGCTTATTCTCATCCACCAAGCCTGCTGGCAGAGGACATGGAAATGCTCTGTCATGGTTCTATGTGCAGCTGGACAGTTGACAGGTTATTTGTTTTTCCTCAGATTATTCCTATTGTGACTGTTTCTCAGGTTGCCCGACAGCTGGTCATGGACCCTGGTTTTAGAAGTGAAGGTGTGACTGTGACATGCTAGGGTGAGCAAAGGGACCTTCAGTTCAGTATGTCATTTAAAAATGTTACAGTTAATGTATCTGTTAAAATGTAATGCTGTTTTAAAAACATTATTAGACTTCCCAGTTATTTTTTTTCACATGTATGCTTTTTTCCAGATCATGCTGATATTTTTGACAGGAAATTAGAAATATTTTGGCTCTGAGTTAGACCAGTTCATTTTGTATATGTTGCTGCATTGCCTATTTGGAATTTCAGTGCCTTCTTTACATGTTGTCATTTGTGGAAGGAACATTTTGCTGGGATCATATTCTTAGGCCTCTGAAGTGCTGCATTCCAGCACCTACTCTTCTTCTAGAAAGGAGGAAGACCCCTAAAGAGTAAATGGTCCACCCACAAAGTGCAGTCTGTCAATGTAAATGGAAGCACAGAATGCTTGAAACAAAGCATCCGTTTTTTAGTCTGAATATTTTAGTGTTTTAACCTTTTCTTCTTGAAAGTTGGATTGTCCTATAGGAACCAATAATTTTTTTGAATGCCATTCTTTGCTGCTTTCCACCTGATGAAGTTATTCCCTTCCATGTGGCAGAAAGCTGCCATGCAGCAGCAGTAGCCTTATGCAGTTGTAAAGACTGAGGCAAAATGCAAAAACTCTATCAGACCTGGTATGTTGAAGTCATCAGATGAAAATTACTTGCTCTTGATGTACCACTTGCTATGATTTTGAAGGACTTCCTATCCTGTTGGAAATTTATTATGACAAGAGAGACACGTACTCCTAAAAGACGCGTCTGGAATGCTGCTAAGCACACAGACTTTAATGACTGTTCACCTGAGTTATATTTTCTCTCTGGAGAGTGATGCTGAAGAAGGCCAACCATCTCCCAGTTGTACTATTTTTGATAGGGCTCTGAAGCTTATTCTTGTTTTTCATCATAATCCAGCACCAAAAGGTCACAGAGAGTACATAGTCCTTTTGGTATTTTAGACAGAGGTTTGCTGTCAGGTTTTTCAAAACAATTCCCACCATCCTGTTTTGGAGCTGATGTTGTATGCACTGAATTAAGTAGCTCTCTTAAAAGGAAAAACATCTCTGGAATAAGGATACAGTAATTAATGATTAGGTGTACTTTGACATACACCCTCTCCTTGGGGATTCTTTCTAAAGAGTTCTTTGAAAACTGACTGACTAGCCAGGAGTTCTTGCTGCAGAGGCAGGTAAAGGCACCCATGGAGATGGGGATAAATCATTGCTCTACAAGTCACAGAAAATGAAAAGATGATTTTATCTTCCTTTACTTTGCCTTACTGAGGTTCTTCCTAAAGGAGCTCAGTAGTCCCTGTGCATGCAAACTTTTGATAAAGGTAAAGTGTGCTTTTTGAACTGTGTTTTTAAATGGCTCTGCACAGTGTTACCAGCTGCATTATCTTCAACAGCTTGGTCAGAAACTTGCAGCAATGTCCTCCTCCTAAGAGCCCCCCCCAAGGACACGGGTAATGGAGGCAAAGATTATCCTTGGTAGCAAATTCCCTTTGAAGCCACATGGTCAGGAAATATGAGAAGGGCACACTGGGGAGCCACAGTAGGTCTGTAGTGTCCAGGACAATGTTTGTGAAAATAATTAACTGCAACTCTTCCCCTGACAAAGTCATTGCATGGAAGGGAACAAGTCTGTCTAGAAATAAATTTGGTCCTTTTTTGATCTCATCTGCTTAGTCAGAAGAGAGAAATATCTGATTGGGGACATTTTCAGTTTTCCCTTTATGCTGTCATGGTCATGAAAAAATCCTTGTTGCAGAGCTCAGTCCTCTGTGTACTTTCCTTTCCATTCACTCATACTGGTGTTATTTCTCACTTTCAGCTGTATGTTATTCACCAGTTTGCATACATTTATCACCCCCCATTTTCACTCTTGAGAATGAATCTTTTCAGAATAATTACTCCCACTCATCTCCAGAGCAATCGATACAGTGAATAAACCTGGAGGCAACCAGAGGTTTAATTCATTCCCATTTTCTAGAACATACTTTGAAAATAAAATGAATGGACATAAGAAAAGTAGGACTTAGTTAATGAAGTGCTGGTGTGACAAAGCAACCGAGACTTTCCTTTTGAAGCAGTATGTGGCATATATCAATTAAAAAAATAGTGGGCTGTTTTGTGTGCAAGTTGCATCTAAGTTCGGTTGATCTTTAAGACTGCATGGAAACAGGAGAGATGGAAGCCAAATGTCTTTGCTACTCTTCCTATGCCAGGGATAACTTCTCAAAATTACTATCAAGGAACACAGAATTTTCTACTTTTCAGCAGAAATAAATTGGATTGGTGGATCATGGCTGACATGGAAATTTTGTCTTATTGATGTCTCTGCTTCTCCTACTTTGCTACATGGAGACTTCTTTTACTCCTAAACTGCCTGCAAAGACTTTTCATCACTAATAAATACGTGGAAAAGTAAGTAAAAAGAGAAAGAACATGCTGTGAAGGACGAAAGCTCCTTCTGAAAAAACCCCTGTCTTTCCTTGCAGGAGATTTTGGTGCACTTTGGTTACTGAAATATGTCAGCTAAACTAAATCAGATGAATTATTAATGCTTTGCAGGCTGCTTCTCTCAATTGGCTGAGGCTTCAGTGGGGCGTATGTTACTTCAGTTCTCAACATTAAAAATAGAATTCAGGCCTCAGAGGAAGGGGAAGCTTAACAGACTATTTTTCTCAGCACAGTTTTAGTTCTATTATATGTTATTTTGTCAGAGTGGATAGGGTGGATTTTTATTTTGGACATAGTGGGTGCTCTGACTGAAAAACCACTTCTGTTTCCTTTCTATATGTCACAAGCTGCTCGAAATTAGAAGTCCCATATTTCCCTTATTGCATCCTCAACCTGAAGAAAATAAATGGGATGTATATGACTGTTCTGCAAGTTCAGTTACAGACTATCATACTTTCACCAAGCAATGACATCTCCTAGCGTGAGGGCTTGCACTTCATTAACAACTCAAGGTCAAAGCGGTTGAAAATCAGTCTTACTCTTTTTTTTTTTAATTAACCCTTCTCGCTGTTGATCTTTAACTTAATTAATTTGAGCACCACAACTCTTACTCTAACATTTTGAAGTCACCCTGCTGCACCCCTGTGCCAAAGGGTCTGCTGTCAGCAAGCATCCTGCTGCATCGCTGACTCAGTGCCCTGTTGGTAATGCTTCCTCAGAGCTCCTCAGTCACTGCAAAGCAGCCATACAAACCCTGGGTCAGATGGAATAGTGCTCTTCCAGGGCCTTTACAAGTGTTTAAAAATCCTTAAATTCAGAGTTTATTCACTGGGACCCTTTCCTGCACAGGTGCTGTGGTTTAACCCCAACTGGCAATAGATACCTCTATTGTCCAGCATTTAATTTTTTTAGGAAGAAAGGAATTAAATAAAAGCCAGTGTAGAACGTTGTTATTGGAAGTTACCAATTGCTGCTCCTTGAACAAATTCAGGATGTGTTTTCTTTCATATCTTCGCGGCTCTTGGAGATTACTGCATCACGTAACAGCAATGGGTGTTTTTATTAACAAGGCAAAGTTCTTTATTGCTCTGAATGAACTTTTCTTTGGATGTAGAATGTTAAAAATCGATCTCTCCATCATACCTATTGTGATCACTCCCTCAATAGATGGTCTTGATTTACACTGCTATTTTGGTTGGGGAAATGCACATTAGTTTTTTTTCAGTGTGTGAAACAGATCTATTACTGTATAGAAGGAGATCTAATATTTATTTCAGTTAAAATTTCAAATGCTTTTTTTTTTGTAGAACTAAGGTGAAGAGTTAGATTTTGTCAAGTTCTTTACTAAGTATCACTTCGTAGACTAAGGATAAAGATTTTGCTATCAGCATCGGGATGTGATATAAATTAACTCACACTATTTTGTGTGCTTCCATGATGTGATAATGGGTTCAGCAAAGCTAAAGGAGATGGTACTTTCTAGTTATTCTGAATGATATTTTTCACATAGGATTTGTTGCATGGAGGTTACAGTGAGCATTTTATATGTGTGTGTGAACAAAATAAACGCTTGGGTATTCATGCTGTTGGCAGTTTAAGTAACTGCTTGGGTCTGTAGAATTCCTGAGTGATGGTAAACATATTGACCTTGTCTATGCTTAAGTAAGATCAGGTTGGCCATATATATTCTTTTGAATGCTCTTTTGTAGCGCTTGGGTGGCCTGTATTTTGTGGCATGCTCAAGATGCTGGTTTTGAGCACATTTCTTCCACTTAAGGTAGATGATGGCAGAGAAAATCTCAGTTTGTTTTGTCTTAACTGTGTTTTATTCCTTTCATTCCAAGATTCTAAGATTTATGGAGATTAATAGGAAAATTTCCTGATATGCTGAGCGGTCGGGTGCTGTTGTCAGCCTTGCCCTTCTCTCATTTCAGTGTGTCATCACTCACAGGTTTTGTGACATCTGGTGGCTGACATATTTTGAGATATTTCAAAATTCCACATGATTCATTTTATTTGCTTCCTTATTGTTTTGAATTTACCATCTTGTCAGATATGCTAACATTTAAGCTCTATTTCAATTTTGACTATTAAGCCATAAAGAAAACAATCAAATACAGCAACTAAAAGTGGATTGTCTTTATCTTCAGCTTCTGTGTTCTGCTGATATATTAGCTTAAGCTTGCAAGCTGTTCTTGTCAAGACGTGACTTTTTCTTTCTCCATGCTTATTAAATGCAATAAAAAATAAAAGTTCGTGAACTCATAAAGATAATTTTGCCATCAGTATTTTTTTTTGTGAAGAACAAACAACTTTGCTATAAATGGAGGGACACTGATAACAGGAATTACATTCTGCACATGAAGAAGCTTTGGATCAGCTTTAGGCACTTGATCCACTTATAGTGGTGATCTGTCTTGCCCCAAGCAAGGAGAACGATGATAAAAATTAGAAAAAAACTTATTTGTTTCCAATTCCTGCATTTTTATTTTCATCTCCACCTCCCACCTTTGTTCTCTCTGAATTTCAAGGCTTCACATCTAGTCTTGTGTTAATTGCTCCTAAAAAATATCTCTTTATTGAAGGAATCACAAATCTTCTAATCTGCCATAGCTGTTAATTAAACTATAGCTGACTTTTGCTGTTAATAGTGTTGTGTTACAGAAATAAGTGTTTCTTTGATTCTATTCTCTCTCTTCAAAACACAGTAAGGATTAGTCCTTGCAGAAGCATATTTCAACTGCAAAATGCCGTGGAATTGTTTTACTTTAAAAATTGTTTTTTTAATCAGAAAAATGTCTTTGAAGTAAAACAGCAGAGATGATGTGAGAAAGGATAGAACAACTGAGTCACAGCAGGTTGTGTACAAAAAGATCAGCCACTTACTGCGCGGCAAGTGTTGCATTCAGATTTGTGAAATGGTTTTTGGGGATGGCTGTGAAGGCTGGACCCTGGTTATTCTTGCATGTACTGTGGGTAATAGCATTGTGTGTTCCTCCACGTACACAGAGTCCAAGGCTGCAGCTCTGCTCTGCAGTCCCTCCCTATGAACCCAAGCTGTTCCTGGCTGTTGACGCAGGAAGGTTGTGTGCATCTATATGGGCAAGTGGTAGTTCCACTGTGCATTTTTATATGTACAAAACATGTAAGGGATGACATAGCTGTCATCTAAGCTCATGTTTTCTCAGCCCTGCTGAGATTCCCTTTCTGATCAAAGTGTGCAACACCAGCACCAAGACCACAGGTCATGTGGGCTGGTTTAAACTTTAGGATCAAAGTAAGAGGCAGCTAAAGCTATATGTTTTATAATTAGTTTGTGCAACAAGACTTTTTATTTTTCACATCTTAATTTAGGTCTAGGTTGTGTTCCTCTCTTTTCTTTTTTTTGCATTGTTTTAATTTTGGGAAAAGTTAAAACTTTTTCTTTAAAATTTTTTAAAATACCTCTGCCTTCCACCACCTTCCACCTTTCCTCATCTCTCTTTTGTCAGGGTTTCTGTTTCAAGTAACATGTTTAGAGACAGATCAATATTAGAATATTTTTTTGAACTTTGATGTTTGAGTTGAAAAGCACCCTTGGCTCATCACTAGTGGTTTTGTGAAATCAAAACCTGGCATTGGTTTAACTTGTTACTAATACTGATCTGTGGAAGCTTTTGCTTTTGATTTTTCCCCAAGCTAGTTTGTGAACTGTTTGTGGTCTGATAGCAGTTACCCACTCTGTGTTTATATCACCATTTTCATTTCACATATCTGTTATTATTCAGGGAAGACTTAAGCCATTGTTATAACAAACTTTGTGATTTTTTTCTTTGTCTACAAGATTTTTTCTCAATACATGTATTTTCCTAACTCACTTGGTGTATACAATATATATTCCTTAAATAGCTATTTTGAACTTTGCCTTTCGTCTCTATTGATTGATATGAAATGAGATGTAAGCTTTCAAGTGAACCAGAAGGTCTGTGAAGGAGGAATCACTGGTGAAGAGATTGATCACTACAGCAAATTCATTTCTCACACTGAAAAGGTGCTCAGGAGGTCAGTTAGAAAGGAGGAGTTTGTTGCAGCACTTTGACTGCAGAGGGCAAGTTTGTGCCATGTTATTTTGAGGAGGCCTCTTGATGAAGCTTCTGATTTCTTATTAGATGACTTGCAGAAAGTTTGTTTAGCTAAAATGGTCACTACCATCAAAGTATTATCTGTTAACACAAATGTTATTGTATGAAGTGGGATAATAATTTTCCATATTTCACCAATCTGTCACCCAGGAGTCAGTTGCCAGCTAAGTTTTTCCTTTCACCTATCCCCTAATCAAGAAGTTATGTTAATTAGAAGTGCTGAAGAATCGAAGCAGATTCTGCAGCCCTTCCACCCAGAGAAGGGCAGGTTGTCTGCCAGTAAACACTGAACAGGCAGCCCTGCTAATGAGCTGGTTTAGCTCTGACTTAAAGCTGATGTATTAAATGTATCTGGACCTTATGAGGGTCTTATGGCAATGCAGGCACCTTTTGGAAGACCTATGATATTAACCCTATGTCCTAGCAATATATTTAATTACAATTTTAATACACAATATATTCTGTCTACACTTTCTAAGTTTTTCTTATGAAAATTCATCAAATTTCAGCTCATTTTGGAGATGCATTGATTTATCTCACATTATCTATCTTGGAAAAGCTCTTCTGCAACATTTAGGATGAAAAATCCCTGAGTATATAGAAGAAGATTTTGCTATTGCTTTGCACACTTTTAACCCTCTTGGCTTCCGTCAGCTTTATAGGTGTCAGAGATTACTGATGAACTTCTATGCAACTTGCAACTGCTTGAAAAATGAGGGTTCAGATTTTTAAAATACATTAGTCTTATTTCCTTAAATACACATATTCTGATTTTTTATGCAATTTGTCAACAAAACACATGCATGATATCTTGGTCAATCAGCAAGCACAGCTAATGGGCCTGAATGCACAAATGGTGGTGCTGTGGGTAGAAAATAGGAAGCTATCGGTGTGCATCCAGAGGAACTGGATACACAAATGAGATACCTTAGAATGTGCCGATATTGTTCCCTCATATGGATGCCTTATGGTTTCAAAATCAGATGGATAAAGACCAGAATCAGATCTTTGGAGGCTGGACTTGAATAGCTACTGCCAAATAGTCAAAGGTGTTTGTCAAGATACACATTTATTTAGACTCGGCTTAAAGTAAACAAGATGACTGAATGTGCTGGAAACATAATTTGAAATATACTTAAATGAAAAAAGAATTTTTAAGAAGCCATTTTTGTCAATTTCCCAGGCAACTGCAATATGAAATGGTCCAACATCTACATTATTGGATGAGATTAAGAGTAGAGTTTGAAATGAAATCAGTATAGATTTCAAAGGATAAAAAAATATTATGATGAATGAAAAACAAAGTGAGCAATGTCAAGTAAATAAAATACTTTGAAAAAATTGAGCAAAAATTCACAGTGCTGTGGACTTTCTGCCAGGGGATTTTATCTCTGGCTGTCTAATTGTACCCATTAATTACATTCAGTGATGGTGGAAAATGTACCATGTTGTTTATTTTGAAGTTTAGCCCAACATGACTAGGATTAAACAGCTGCAGGAGTCCAGGAGTATATAACAGGGATGTAATTAAGTACTTGGGAAGCTTTATCTTCATTTATCTCAGCGTATTATCTGGTGCAGGTGAGACTTGAATCGGGAAGAGAGAGTTATTAATCATAGCAGGGCTCATTATAATCCCAGTTAGGATGTGGGCTTTGCTGGTAAGCAATGTGATCTCTTGTGCAAAGAACAGTGTTGTGGTCCATAGGCCTGGGTAATACTCCTGACTTTGTCACTGAGTCACTTGACTTCTGACATGCTGTGCCTCTACATCTCAGTTTCCTCCTCTGTATCGTGAGGGTTGTGGCACTGTCTCCTCCACAATAAACTGCAGGAATAGAGGACCTTGTTGTCCAAGACCTGTTTTTTGTGAGAGTGAGCTGGGGAGGAGGGAACTGATGGCACTGTTTTTATTCACTTATTGAAGTAATTTCAAACAGATAATAAGATAAACTGATCCTTTACTGGGTTGTTATAGTCATCAGACAACCCCCAGATTTGGGACAGGAAAGTAACCTGATAGGAAATCCCTGAACTTTGAGGTGAGCCTGAATAGCTTGGATTGTAGCACAGATTTTTTATTTCCCTAGATTTTTTCATATAGATCTATTTTCCTTGCTGGTTTCTTGATTATGAAAGTTGACACCATCTTTTAACAAGCCATCATGGTCCCAGATTTGCAAACTATTGCATGCCCTTATCAGGGCACTGGTCCTGGGACTTGATCCTCACAGAGCCCCAACCCTGCCACGGGTTTCCTACATGCCTCGGATGATTTGTGCTCTGTCTGCACTCCCTGTCTCTGAAACTGGGCTCATTATCATACTCCTTAAGAAGGGGGGATTTTAGGCTGACTAGATTGTGGAATATCTAGATGTTATGTGGTGGTTTCTGAAGTGACACTTTGTACTTGGATTGTGAGCACAAGAGGACAGATGGATAGGGTTTATGATGCATAAAGAGATTTGGTGATAGTGTAGGTTATTTTGCTGCCTCTGGAGTGTGCATGTCAGATATGCAAGTGAAGGAGTCACAGTGAACTTTAGTGATGTGACATTCTGGGTGGTGGAAGGCAGAGGTATTATTACTGCTGGCAATATATCAAATTTTAAAACAATGACTAACATTTATGTTGAAGGGGTTTGAATTACAATTTGAATTCACTTCTTTTCTGGGAACCCTGATGGCAATGACTAGATATAGCTGTTATGATGATCAAGGGAGATGATTTAAAAAGTCTATTGCTGCTGTGACAACAGAAGTGTAAAAGTAAAAAAATAAAATTAAACAATAGTAGTAATGCAGTTTCCATAATACCTTTGTCTAAACCCCTGAGTCATCACAGAAGGTTTAAGATGCTGATATTCACTGAAAGGATGTGGAAAAAGTCCCTTGCATTGTACTGCAATCAGAGAAAGAACAATTGTGGTTCTGGGAGATGTGTGCACCATGAAGAATCCCCTGCTGCTTTCTTGCTAGAGAAACTGGTTTCTTATCTGAGTGGTCTGATTATTTGTTTTGTATGTTTACAAATAAGTGTAACAACCCTTCTTCTCTGTCTTTCTTTAATACTGCATAATAAATACTTTAATAAACAAGAGAGGAAGCAAGCAGTTTTGGTGTGTTCTCACTAGGCAGCTGGAAGGACTTATGCAGGCCATATATCTTAAAAAACATCTTCCTTAGCACAGAGGAGAAACAGAGGAACTGAGCCCTCTTTCCATGGTTGCCACAAAACTCAGAGAGGCCACCTTCATCAGTTGGTTGCTCACACAGTTGTAATTGCCTCTGACTATAGTTCTTTTATGAATATATATGTATTCATTTATACATATTTTGGGTGTGTATACACGTGGATATATATTTAAGGAGAAAGTGCATTGTAAGAAGCTGGAGTTAAATCTTCTCTGCCAGTATGACATCCTGCTACCAGAAGATGTTCTATTTGTGGACCTTTCTTATGGTTGTTATGGCAACAGGACTGCAGTGAGCGGTCCATTTGTGGGGCAGTGTAGGGAAGTCACCATCCTCCCCGTTCTGCACCTCCTGCATCCTCACTTCCCTTGTGGCCACAGGGAACATTAGGGTCAAACACACGAACTTGACATTCAGTGCAGTTCTGTGCCTTTGGGCAAGGCTCCTGCTGAGTATTTGGCAGGAGCTCTGTTTGAGTGGGATTTGTTTATATTCACACTTGAGAAATAGGAAATTTAATTTTATGTGCTCTCTTGAGATCCTTCTCTAGCTTCTTATCATGGCCTCTCCTTCTGCCAGCACTTCAAAGATCTGTGATGACATTCCTCTGCTCCTTAAACTTGATCCTGGTCGTCTTGACACTGTGCTCCTCTCAGATATTTTCTTCCTGACAGCCCTTTCTTTATTTTTTATTCCTTTGTATTTGCTATGCAATTACTTTCTGCCATTGATCTTTATGGACACTGCTGGCTCAAAATGAAGCTGTAATAACACCCACTTGGATGTTGATCCTGGAACCACCATATCTACAAGAATTAATTTCTATAGCTTTGGTGACAACAACATGGCCTTTGAGAGGAAGGCTTCAGCTGCTTTATAGACCCATTATGTGGTTCTACAGTTAGAAAGGGATCAAGATCAACTCTTCCATGCCACTCATTATGAAATAAAGCAGCCATATAAAGACCGAAGGCACTCAGGCCCTGAAAGAATTAATCTTCAAAAGAAGAAAATGCTGAACATAGGCAGTATCTTTGGCATTGAGACAAGAAAAGTGTGTTGCAGACCTTTTAAGAACTTTATAAGGGATCTGGCTGGTACTCACGTAGGCATGAGAAGGAGAGTGCATGGCAGGTATGAAAGAGAAGAGAGACAAACTACTTTACACTGTTTTCTGAACATTATCCTTAATGTAGGAAAACTCCAGAATGAAAGAACTGTCCCCACTCCAGGGTTTTTAAGGAGCACACCCAGTATTTCATGGCTGCCTTCCCATTCAGATGTATTTCCTTTTTATACTTTATTTTCGGTCATGTGCTTATCATGGATATTTTCTAGTTCATTTCTCTTACTAACAGCTACCAGATTACATTCAGTCAGAGAGCCAGCTCACAGCAGTCCTAGGTTTTAATGCTGAGTGACTGCAGAGCTGGGCATGGCTATTTTCTTATACAAATGACTGAGGGAGGGAGCATTTGCTCTTGTAATGTGCTCAGAGGGGGAGAGAAAAGAGCAAATCATCAAATAAGGACTGCAGTGTCCCTTCTATTTGATCCTGACAGAGCCTGGGACTATCTTAGGATGGAAATCTCCGTTTTAAAATCTTTTTCTGTGCCCATTGTTAGCATTTCTGATCATCCTCTTCATGGGTGGTGGTTGTGCATGCAAAAAGAAATCTTTAGTGTAATTATTCACTACTTAGCATTCATTTACCATGAATGTAAGTGCCTTTTCTTTTTGCTCCACTGTTATCCCAAGGCCTGAGTGAGTGCTGAATTCAACTGCGAAGAGAAGATCAAAAATTGGATACAGTTTTGCCTGGGACTTGGTGACATGTGAGCTTCCTTTTGCTCTTCTTTCCAAAAGCAGAGAAATTGCCAACTCCTCCCTTTCCTCCTCCTCCTCCTCCTCGGCTGCTTTCCTCTTCCCTATTTTGGAATGAAGATCAGCCTGAGTCAGAGTGAAGCTTGTCAGATTTGGAGAAAAATAACTCACAACTGCCTGGGTCTGCTGTTGATCACTTCTGGGTAAATTGGGTTAGGGAATAGCTGGGGCAGTGTGAGGAGTAGATATATTATAGTAGAGAGCTGTCAATGTTCAGCTATACATCATCTCTTGCTTCATGTCTGAGGTTGAATCAAAGTTCAGATTCAATAGCATTAAAATCTCATAAATCATCTTGCGCAATTTCAGTACAAGCTAGCTGGAAATCTTTTAGTCACCTGTCTTAATAAGGTTCCTTTGGCTGTACAGATTCAGAAGATAACGGGGTTTTTGGATTGATGGTGGCATTAGATTACTGAATGGTGGTTTGTATCAAAGGCTGCAGGCCAAAACTCCTGAGATATTCAACAGGTTTTGAAGATCCTGATGTGCTCTGGACTCCCAGAGAAGGTCTAGAGATTGCTCTGGACTAACCCTGTAACTGGCAAATAGACATGGCTGGAACAGTGCTGTGAAGATCCTGAAAGTCATTAAAAATTAGTTCACTGCAAATAGAGAATTCTAATGTGTCCACTGGAGGACCAGTTGAGCCCCTTTTGTTCAGCCTTTCAATGAAAGTGCACTGTGACCTCCAACCTTCTATGGAAGATCTCTGACATTTCATAAAAGCTGAAAAAATTATAGACCATACAGACCAATGGCATTGGCAGAAGCTGTAGTAGGAAGTATAATTTGTTTTTTTAATCTGCAGCCAGTTTCTGGTCTTTGACTTGAACAAAACATTTAGTTTTTTGTTGTGATGAACATTAAAGACTTTTTATACTCATGCTTTTCACTATTTTTCATTTTTCCATTAACTGTGCAACAAAGCTCATTATCATCCTTTATTGGTAACCACAGTCTGAAATGTGTCAGTTTTAGTTACTGTCCTTTATTTTACCGAGACATCCCAAATTGTACATAATTGTTCAATGATCTGTAACAAAGTCTTGTAAAATAGGATATGAAAGAATGAAGTTCTATAGTCTAAAACTTGCTGGATGTGATGCAGTTATCCAGGATATAGAAAAAAAAATCTAGCAGAGTGGTTGCAGACTTGCTTATGCTCTACTGGAAGTTTCAAAAATCCTGAAGTGCATGAATTCCCCAGGCTATTTTTGACACTGCTGTGAATGGACACTCACTAATTGCAACGTTTTGGGAGCAGCAGGTGAAGTGCCACATGGTTCAACACTGAAAAGCTTCCCAGCAATGTTTAATCCAATTAGAGGTCTGACACTGTTCATGCATTTGGCATCACCAGCATGGGCTGCTCCAGCCAGCTCTGCCTCAGGCTTGCCTTGAAGATCTCTTAGACAGTGAAGGTGACAGCTGCCCAGCTTTCTGCTGTGCTAAACTGTTACAAGCCTCCCCCCTGACCTAACTGCTCAGTTGTGCATGGACAAACTCTTTGCAGTCACCTCTAAAATCTCTGCCTGTGGCTGGTTGCCATTATCTCATCCCAGATGGATGCTGACATAATGGCTGGTTCACTACTGCATTGCTGAACAGAAATACCAGAACTTACTAGATGGGGTAACCTTTCACGTACATCTAATTCTCTATAACATAATGTGACTATATCTGCTATATACTTTTTTTTTAAAGATTATGACGTTTTCAAGCAATTGTGGAAGTTCCAACAAACTGACATGTATTTCTATTCAATGTGTTCCCACTTTGGAATTTCAAAGTACAGCTTTAGTTGTAGTTACAGCGAGTCTCTATATATACATCTAAAAAAAATATCACTTCATAAATAATGGATTGAGCTGCTACCTACAGTTCACTTTGTATGTGATGGTGATCTATAAATAAATTGATAGAAATAAGGTGATAATCACTGGTGGTATTCATGAGAATTTCAAAGCAGATAAATAATGAATAGGAACGTCATTTACTCACTCTGCTTCAAAACCTAGTAGCAGTCTCCTCATTATTCTATTGACTCAGTAAGAGGGAAGAGCTATGTGAGGGAAGAAAAGGAGAAACTGAAGACAATCAAAGCATTTCAGAAGCATCCTAGACTCCCCAGTCATACTAATTTAGGGATAGAGAGCTCAGAAGAGGAACAGTAGTGCTTAAGAGTTGATTTAGCAATATTATCACTGCACACAAATTTATCTGGTTTAAAATTCACTGCTTTGTTTGCTGCTGTGCTTCTTTTTAAGTTATCACTGGCTCTTCTGGTTAAGGACCAGTTTTCAAAGACTGTAGAACAGACATAACCTCCCCACGGTGATCCCCTGCATTGTCACGGGCAGAAGGTCCCAGGGCTGGCACTGGTCACAGGTGACAGCCCTCTGCAGGCTGCCTCTACTGACACCAGTTCTTTTCCCAGGTGGCAAAATATCTGTGTTCCTAAAGGGTGTAGTTGCTGTGGGCCTGTGCCTGATGAGTGCGTGGTTTATTGGGGCGGTGGGGGTGGTCTGTTTCTTAAAAACTAGAAACACTAATGAGCAAGTTGACTGGTTTTTAAATTCTGATACTGCTGCAGTTAAGACTGTATTTAAGATAAACTGTTTCTTAAATATTTATGTTAATGAAAGATATAACTGGGAGAAAGGGGGAGCAGAGGTGTTCAAAGAGGAAAAGTATTTTTGTTTAACTATTAGGAATGAGATGGGGAGTGGGGAGTGGTTTCCCTCTGCAGTGGCAGCTGCAGAGGGCAATTTGATGGCACCACAACTGCTGAAACCATGAGAGAGTGGTTAGACGAGAAGAGGAACAGTGTGGGTTTGACCGAGTTAGTCCTGTGGAAGCATGAAGTATTAAACTGACTGACTTTATAATTGCTGAACTAAAAAACAGCTTTAAGAATACAAAATCTTGTTTCTCACTTGCAAAACTTTTCCTCCTAGCTAAAAGCTTCCTTTGCACTGCCTCCCTCTGGCAGTGGCACCCAGTCTCCCAAGTAGACACCTCATTGGTGTTGCTCCTCTGATTGTTGGTGTTGATATGCCACATGAGAAACAACCAGTCACTTAATAACTGTAAGAGTTGTCTGGTTTTGAAGGTGAGACTAATTCTGGATGTGAGTATTGTGTATCAAAGCACGGTAGGAGAGTTTATATTAATTTTGGATAGGTACTGGGTGAAGTGTGGCTCTAAGAGCAGCAAAGTGTGCATCAATTCAGCCATTTCTGAATGGGTGGGAGCTGAGTGGTCTCAGCTCAGAATTTTCTCACAAGCATCGTTTTCAGTGTTGGTGTTTGGCCTTGACCTATTTCCCTTCCTAGTTTTGAAGTTCCATTAGTCAAACACTGATGAAAATGCTGAACTCCATAGTTATCTTCCATCAGGTAATGGGTTTTTGCTATCTCCCTTTCTTTCCACTGTTGATTTCTGACTCACATTTATCCAGCTATTTACTTTATTTTCTGAGTCCTAGCACCAGTGGGAAAATCTATGAGAGAAATTCAGGACAATAATTGCGCTTTGGCATTATTTGTCTAAAATGGATTTTAAAACACTAAAAAAATGGAACCAGATATTTTACTGTGAAGAGTACTTGTACATTTGTGAAGGCATGTATACCTCTAATAGTCTGTGCCTGAGTTAAAGTGAGGACAGGAATAGTGCTGAACACTTTATTTGTATTGCTTATATCCAGATAACAGCAGGCTGGAGGTAAAAGGCTCTGACTGATGCTTTAAATTTCATTGAAGCTATTGCAGCTGCATGTGTTCATTTTAGGTGAAACAATAATTTTCTTGTATTTTTTATGTAAGTAATATACTCTTATGAAGAAAATAATATTCCATTTTGGAAGAAAGTGTCCTTTGTTTTTGTAGTCAATGACTTTTCCCTTTCAGTCAGGGCTGACATATCATTGCTGTCACAGACCGGATGAGATTTAATACCAGAGTTTAGTTTGTTGGTTGTGTTACTTTCTGAAAATAAACAAAGAGAAAATAAGCCCTCTCTGTGGACTGGCTTACAGAAAAAAAAAAAAGATGTAGAAATTCAAGGAGTGAAAGTAGTTTTTTTGCCTTTCATCATACATTAAATATGAATATAGTTGGACTCTTATTTCAGTGTGGCCAGATTCTCAGCAAGTTCCTGGACTTGTTTATGAATAAAGGTTGAATAAAACTTTCTATCATATTGGAAATGTAACATTCAAAATGTACCATTTCAAAAATAGTTATACCCATTACATCTGTGTAGAAAATTCATTGTGGCCCTTGCGAATGAAATATCTGTGTGGGGATGGTTGGTTGGTTGGTTGGTTCTCTTTGCGCAGAGCATCAATCTTAATGTGGTAAAATTCCAGTGTGAACTGACTCTGTTGAGTTAATATTCTATATTTTGCTGCAGAAAAAAAGATTATTCTCAGTGTTCTAGCATTTAGACTTTAATAGTGATGCTATTTTAACATCTGGGAATTGAGTACTCTTCCTTTAGAAAAGACACTTTCAGAAAATTTTATCAGACTTGCCTTTCTTCTAATGTAGAAACTCCTAGATCCAGTAGAGCAGCAGCATAAGTAAGTGAACATATGCAGGAAGGTTCTCTTTGTTAAAAATGTTGCCTCTTTGAGCAGGACTAGTTAGACAAAATAAAAGACTTTATAATTCTAATCCTGTACTAGAGATTTTTGTTGGTTTATCCCTCTGAAGGAACTGGCTTTCTGCAAGAAATTAAAAGAAAATAGGGATGGACTTTAGACAGTACCTAATGTTTATCTGGGTTTTGTGTAGTATGAAGAGCCAGACTTAAAAGTGTGTCCTGTAACTCTACCTAGGCAGCATTGCAGCTTTCTTCCCTTTTTGTGTGTTTACATGATTTGTCTCACATTTCTCTGCACACCCCAGTATGATGTCCCATAAGGTTCCCCCATCCAGATTGTTTGAAACTCAGGGAACCCTCATCTCTCTTGGGGGTTTGAGAGAGGAGCCTCAGTTGTCTTCATGGCTCTCTTCCCCTTGGGATGATGGGTATTTCACAGAATCATTTAGGTTGGAAAAGACGTTTAAGGTCATTGATTCCAACAGTATTTACAGCTACTGGTGTCCATGAAGTCTTTTACAGAGAGCCCAGTTATCTGGGAGTATGATATGTTCATGGAGTTTCCTCCCTTTTGTAATACATGTTCTAAATAAGAGACTAAGGTAAAGCATCTGTGATCAGCTTGGCTTAGCAGTAGTAACTCTTCAGCTATATACAGGCCCGTAGTAACTTGGTGAAGTTTCCCAGATATTCTGAGATCTTCTTGGTGGAAGGCACTGCTCTGGCACTCGGGATCAGCAACCCATAATTGCAGAGTGGAGGAGAGCAGCCACTGGAGCCGTCTCTCTCCTAGCATTTTGCTGCACTTTCAGCTAACAGTGTACCATTTTTTTCCTGTGCTGCACAGATTTAGACACTTTTAATTCTTTAAGGTTTGAAGAGAATTATCTTTCCTCCTGGCTGAAACGATTCATCACTCAAATCATGTTTGGATTCTGACATGGACATAGAAATATTTCTGCTGATGTCCTCAATTCTTGCATTGCTCTGAACTGACAGGAACTTAACAACTCATCAAATGCATTTTCCTACTTGTTTTCAGGAAAGACACTCCAGAGAGATCACTTATTTCACACACGTGCACTATTTGTAGTAAATTTATCACATGGATATGAAGCTGCCCTTTCCTTTCTGGAAAGCTGCTTATCAAATAATCTCCATAAACAAACAGGCAGCCTGCGTGGGAACACTGTGAGCTGCAGTTACAGTCTGTGCTCTTAGACACTCTTGTGCCAACATGTTTAGGTCAGTTGAGCTTTCTTCTCCAGAGTCTCTTTGGTAGTGGTGAGGAAACCACTGGCAAAGAAAGCAGACTAGAGCTGCTGAGCAATAATTCAACCCCAACCTGTCTCCATTTAGGAAAAGATCCCAGAACGGGGCTTATATTACCTCAGTGTTATTTTTACAGTTAAATCCAGATTTCTCTGTGGATCCAATTTTTCCATAAAAAAGCTGGAAAATCTAGATGAAGTGCATTAAATAGGGAGGAAATAGAGTTGGAGATAGATCCTACAGCCCTCTAAGTTATTTCTTAGATCGTTTATAATACGTAAAATGTGTTATCTGGAATATACTCTGAGGCTCTCAGCAGTGCTAAGGCAGTTTGAAACCTTCTGTTTTCCCATTTCCTGCAATGGTATATTTGAACCCTAGAAAGGCTTTTTTCTGTGTTTTCCAAGGGATGTGGTGATTTACAAGTGTGAAGTATATCTTTACTGATTTGTAAGAGTGTATATGACCGTATGAAGGTGCCAGTTGCAGAAAACTGGCCTTATAAATTTATACTGCAGTGGGTTCTTGAGCGGCAACCTCTTAAGCTTCACCCCTTTCAGTTTGTCAGAGCTCTGTTAGTTTGGCTTTTCTGCTTGTCTGGGTAGGATATTAAAGTAAATATCACTGCACAGCCATGATTACACGGTGCTGCATGCATTCCCCTTTTGCAATGGGCAGAGGCTTTCAATTCAGATGTCATTCACAAATCGTGGCACTGAGATGGTATCCCTGCAATAAGACAAATGTGAAAGGAAAAGATTTATTGTGTTCTTTGTTGGAAAGCAAAGAACACCAGACACCCCCCCCGTTCCTCCTTGCAACAGCAGCTGTTCTGACAGCCGAGAATATTCTCCATCTCTCATCCTATTGAACAGCACATATATATTATTTTATATTTTACTGTCTTGAAAATTATATTTGTGGAATGGCTGTCACAATCCTTCTTCCACTTATCACAATCTAACTGAGCTGATAGTAAATTCACAAGTCTTTAATACACACTGGGAGGATATAGAACAAGGTACTGTAATGGGTTCTTTATATCTATTAACCCAAAGAAAACCTTGTTGATAAATACTGATTTTGTGTAACGTAGGGATGTGCACTGCTTTTCAGTGAAAGTGGCAGAAAATCAAAGCTGCTTGCTGCAGCGTTTCAGAGCAAACATCTTAATGGGGGTTCTCATACTACAATTTTTACTCCCACATGTGATCATCTTATTCCCATGGAGCATCTGATGGAAGTAAGAGTTGATGTAATTGGATCCTCTTACCCTTCCTGTTACTTGCCCTGAATTTAATTGAAATTCTGGTATTTTTAATAGTTATTGAGAAATCATTATGTTTTTTTCCCTTCTTATTGCTGCTCCTAATGTGAATATGATGTTCTTAATTTAAAAATTAAATTAAAAGAAAGCCTTTCTGGAGCATGTCTGAGTTAATCAATTAGAACTGTTCTTACAAGCTGAGCAGAAGAAAATGCACTGCTGTTAAAGGGTAAAGCTAGGTCCAGCACTGAACAATTAAGCAACTTAAAGATTTTAAGTCCAGAGGAAGGATAAAGAGAAAGAAGCTATTTGACCTCAAAAATAGTGGTTGTCTGATGAAGTAGACCTCTATAAAATATTAAAATTAATTTTTGTTTTTATTAGGTTCTGATTTCAAACTGAACAGTCGTGGACATGACTGCTTGCCAAATCATGCAGTGAAAGTAAGACGTAACAGAAAATACTCTGAAACAAAATCTAACTATGGGAAATAACTTATTTAGTGGCTATTTGTTATTTTTTAAATGAAATCTGCCTGAAATACAGACTAAACTTCAACTTCTGATAGCTGGATGCCTTGCTGAGTATTCTGACAAGTAAGCAGAGAAACACACTTGCAGACATGCTTACATACCTATGGGCAAGGTCAGCTAGCAGGTAGCGTATAAAGATGGGAAGGTCAAAGAGCTCAAGGAGAATAGCTGCTTGGTACCCCCCATTTGACAATCGGTGGAGATTTAGTTCCCTGGGGATAAATCTGCACCACACATTGCATTTCAATGCAGAGACAACTGACCTGTAAATTTCCAGCACTTATGCCAAAATTTATGTAACTGTGGTGGCATTAAGTTAACTCACCTTGGGAAGGAGAATGAACATTTCTCCATAGAGCTGCGTGGCCATGTGCAATAGCACAGGATATCTTCAAGGTCTCATACTTGTGCATAGGTATGAATCATTCCCATCCTCTACTCTATAAAAAACCCATCATTGCACCATATCTGTGTTCTTCAAAGTGTAATTAATGTAATTTTTGGTTTAAAGACAATTCAGTACTGTGGTTAACTGTGGTCCATCTATCCTAATGTCTGAATTTTCATTTTAAGAACAACTTATGTCACATGAGCCTGACAGTGACGGTGTCACTGCTGAGAAATTTTGGAAATTCAGTAAAAAAAGTGACAGCAAATAGAATTAAAAATTAAATTGTACTTATTTTCTGAAGTGTGACTGATGATGGCGTGCTGGTTAGGTGATAAGGTACAGATGTATTGCCTCTGACTGCAAAACTAAAGAAGTTCATGCTGGGGCAATGTGTCAATATGGGTCTTTCAGTCCTGAGGGGCTTCAGAGCAGGGAGTGGGACGAATCAGACTGTTTTCTTCTAAACCTGCCAGAGACTCTTTGCAAATGTCAATATGTACTTTCACATCTTATACTGACTAAAAGCAATGATGTCAGTGTGTGTTGGCCCAGTCTCCTTGGCTTTCTGCTTTGTTTTCTCAAGCTGCAGAAGAGGCATGTGTAGGCTTTTCTCATTATTAACTCTACAGGCCAGAGCTGCAAGAAAGCACAAAGAAGTGCTCCTTACTTTGGTGAGTCTATGCACAGAGGTCTTGAAATTCTGTTGAAAGAAAATCCCTTCATTAGCACTCTCAATGATTTTTATTCCTATTTCAAGTGTACTATTCTGATGTAAATGTACTTGGAAAGAAGAGGGAATTTGTGTATTGAGGACAGAAGTGGGAAAAAGAGGGTAAGGCAGAAAGTTAAAAAATGAAAGTACTAGAAGTCCTAAATGCTTAGGTGCATTATGTACTGCTGGAAAGTGGTATGGCACAGGGTGGCCAAAATCATCTATCATTGGTCTGACACAAAGTGCTGTGCTGCACCTGAATTATTTCATCCTGATCAATAGACTCTAATACACCCCTCTCTGCAATTGAACTGGGGAATTACACAGTCCCCTGATGGTGGAACAAAGTGTAATCAAGTTAGGCCCAATGTAAATGCAAATCATGAGCATTAATTAACAGGAACTGCACAGTACTCTTTAAGTGCTGCAAGAACATGTACGCGATTCACAGGGCCCCTGCAGCGCTGTCTTTTGATAATTAGACTTCTTAGAGACGAGAAGGGATTTCAGGAGGCAGAGTGTGCTGGCGATGGGAGCAGCCCTGACACGCTTGTCTTGCCCTGTAATATCCTGAGTGTAATCACTATGCAGAGCGTGGTGCTGGATCTGTCCTTTCTAACAGCCCTCTCCAGGTCCTCATCATTCCTGAGCTCTGGCCCTGCAGGAACTGAGCCTTCCACGCAGCACCTGGTGTGCAAAGCAGAAAGAAGGCAGAGGTGTTATTAAAGTATACGTGTAATTTTTTTTAAAAGGCTTTTTATGTTGTCTGCAGCTGTGTAATTGCCAGCTTTCATGTAGGCTGGAGAGGGCTGTACCCCTACTATGTAGCATTTAAAATTCTTATTCAACAGGAAGCTTTGAACAGTCCAGAGGAGCAACTGTGAGAACAGCTAGTCTCCACCAAAAGCCACCACAAATTGTCCTTCAAAGTGGTTCATTTCTTGTAATTATTAGAGCTGTCCTTATATCTTTGTTTTAAAAAGCATTTAGGAGTCTCATAAATGGGTTTCATACAGAAGAACAATGCTGCAAGATCAGCTCTTGGGCTTTTAATGCAGTGATATATAATTGGAGCGCAGATGTCACTGTGGATTGATGCTCTGGGCTGTCTCTGCTGCTGAGTTAGAAGGGATGAATGATGAGGTATTGCTGGAATTCACTCCTCTTCTTGGAGCACAACCGTCATCTGCAGTCAGGTGTCGGTGCTGACATTTGTTTTTAAAAAGGCCAGGAGTAGGACACATGCAAGCCAGCTGCTTTCTAAGCTGAGAAGTAAAAGCCACCATCAAGGTGTCAATACTTTTTTCTCCATGACTTCATTCTTTCTCAGCCCTCTGTTCCCCCTTTTTTTGCCACTCTTCTACTTTCTCTAAGCTGATTAAATGACTGGCTTCAACAGGCCATCATTTTTAAGACTTTCATTTTATTCTGAGGATTCTCTTGCATTATGGAATTTGGAATTTTTGATACAGAAAGAAAAAAATGTACTAAGCTGTTAGGAACACGACTTATGGTAGAGAATTGAGTACTGCTACTTTTATTCTTGTGGAGCTCCTTCTATGTTACCCTATGTTATGTGCTTTGAAAATATTAACAGTATTTCTCTAAGACAGCTAAACATGATCCGCATTTTACTGAGATGGAGTGATTCAGCCAAGTCACTGAGCCAGCCAGGCAAAGGACCACTGCAATCTTTTTTTCTCAGCCTATAGTTTTAACCCCTCTTTTCCTGTGCTCAGACTGCCTGACTCTTCAACAGCATAATTGAATGTCTCTGCTTCTAAAATACAGTTTTTGTGGCTTTCTGTAAATATAGTTTAATTAATACCTTTTTCTTCTCAGGTAAAGGGACAGAGTAAGACTCAGATTATTTCTAGCTGTCTTTTTTTCATGTTTGAATACTTGTGAATTCGTAAGGAAGTTGGGAAACAGAGGCAATATTTCCCTGATATTGTCTGTCTCATCCTCCTGCATGATTTGCCACCTTTTTGCCAAAAAAGAAGCTGCTTTTGCTTCCTCAGTTTGTGGCTGTGTGTTTGTATGCAGCTGGGTCAGTCAGCTGCAATAATTAGAGCTGAGCACACTAGAAAGCACTGACACCTAGTGCTTTGGGTAAAACAAGTTAATTCTTTGGCACCTTAGGCTTTGGAATATATTTGGTCTGAAGTGATATTTGTCTGGAGTGGTTTACTCATGGAAACCACCCTGGTTTAAAGATGGTTCTGCCAAAGGAAGAGCAGCAGAGACAGGGTGAGAGGGGCTGTGTGAATTCCTGACTTGGAACAAGCAAACGTCATCCAAAGTGAGATGCAGTGGTACTCACTTCTCACTGTAGCCTGTGATGATCCTATTAATTCATTAGTGAGGTGGCTGTCATTGCAGGATTGCTTTCAAAACCTCTGTTTCTTCTCTTTCTTTTTTTTTTTCTCCTTTGTTTGTGAGTTCTCTCTGGGACATACCTGGATGTCAGATTGAAATTCTAAGGAATCCTGTCTTCTTTGACATGTTTGGATTTCTTTCATCATTTGCTTTGAAGATAAAGCATAAAATTTGCTTTGGAGGGCAACGTTGTGAGAACTTGTGAAGCAGCTAAAAGCTGTGGGTTTATAGGACTGGAAACTTGCCTTAATTCATATGTGCACTGCATTCAGAGAGGGTTTCACTGTATCTCCTAGAAGGCAGTTAGGGTTAGGGGTTAGGGTAGGAGCGTTTAGTTTTAGGATTTAGGGTTAGGATTTATGGTAGGGTGGGTTTAGGGTTAGGGTTAGAGGAAAGAAAAAGTTTTTTAAAAATGAAACAGAAGCACACAGAGCACCCAGGAAATGTGTGAGAAACCACTGAGGTTTTGGGTCTCACAAGAAGTTTTGTAGTTTTATTTAAAATATTGGATTTTTTTTTTATTCAGCTGCCCATAGCCACATTTCTTAATTTTACAATACTATATAATCTAAAGACAAGGATCACCAATAACAAGTATTACAAGAATTAAATGCATTGCATCCAGAAGACAGCCAATATAATGAAGTTTACAAGGGGTAAGAGTCTGAACCTCCCTCCGGGTGAGATCACTCACTTGGTAACCCAAATTCATGAACAGCAATTTTCCCTTGAACAAGAAATAGACTAGAAAGCAACTACGTATTTCAGAGTTGGAAGTTGGATTTAAAACAAAATTAGATTATATTTGACCCCCACACATATTGTTCTCTCTATTCACCCTCTTTCTACAGCATTGTTGAGAAAAAAAAGAATATGTATGGGGATCAAATCAGGCTTGTGCTTTGTTGTGGAGGTCTAATGGTTTGTAAGATGAAAAGCCTGTCTGAGGCTGGCAGCTAAATGAGTTTTGATGGATGTGATGTGCTCATAAATTTTATGAAATTGTGTGGGAAACTGATGAAAAAGTTTCTAACGATAAATTAAAATGTTTCCCATTTTGGTAATCCTGTTTTTCACTACTAAGTCTGATGGTTTGCTGTGTGCTGGCACATACAAAGTACAATTTAGAGGGGATTTTTGAAGCCTGTAGATCTGAATGAAAAGGGCACCTCAGTCTTTTTGCTTTTGAGAGACTTCCAAGAGTTGAGAATTTATCTTGGTGTAATCCCTTTTGTTTTCTGTGGAGCAGTGGTTATAACTGGAACTGAGTATACTTGGCTAAAAGGGTTTGCAAATGAAATAGCGACTTGGACCATCCCAGTCCTCAGCAAGGTGTGCCCCCTTGCTTCCAGGTCCTGCTGAATGGTCCTAAGGCCAGGCAGAGACAGAAGCCCATCAGTAGTCACTGCTGCTTAGTCTTTCTCCTGTCAAAACAGCCTGAGGGAAAGCTGGAAAGAACAAACCTACTGTGTGCTGGTGCTGTAGTAATGAACCAAGACACAATAATAAATAATTAAGCTCACAATGTATTGAGGCATTGACAGACTGGAGTTTACTATTTTCTTGTCTAGGGCTGTCTTGTATTTTGTGGACTATTACGAAAAAATATAATGGATAGGAGGGCTCAGACCCTTCCTTTCCTTAACCAAAGATAGACACAAATCTATGCAATGTATTATTTTTTGAAAATTACTGAAATATAAGGAACAAAGACTATGAAAGCCTCTGACCTTGGAGAGGTACAAGGTATGTACAACCTACCATCAGGAATGTTTCTGTTGAGGGTGATGGTTAAAAACCACAGTTGCATTGAGTAATGAGCCCAGCTGGAATACAGAAGGTAATGAAAGCTTGGAAAGAATACCACATGGAAGAGATACATGAAGTGATTTGGTACAAACTATGAAAAATAAGTCTGAATTATTAATGAAGCTTTAACTTTATTAGGTTCTTGTTTTTGTTAAAACAACTAATTGAAAGACACTGAAGTTGCTCATGTAAATAAAATTCTGTTCATTAATGAATGAATCCTCTTTGTTGTTACTCATATGCATGTAAAAACCTAAAATGTAGGCAAAGAATGAAAATATATCAGACCCGTGTCTCATATATTGCATTTATTGAAACTTTTTCTCTGTGGGTGCAGCAAACAGCTCCATCTTTCAAATGAAATGTGCTCCTGTGGCTGCATTCATCAAACAGCCAGAGAAAGTAGCTCATATACAGAAAAGTGCACCATGGCTCCTTAGATCATCTCAGACAACTGCTGGGCTGAGCTAAGTCTTTAAATTCATGTTTGCTTTGGAGTTACTGTTTTATGGGTGCCACTGGGCACCCTGAACAGAGTTACAGTCTTAAGATCTCATTTTTTGGACATCATGTATTGTGTGACCAAGAGGGCTCTGTGACTTTTGTGGTCTTGCTGTGGGATTATACTGTGACTTGTCAGGATGCATTTCAGGAATTTATGAAAATATCATTCCCTCTTCCCTAGCTAAAGCCATATTGTCTGCCTTTGGGGTTTGCCTGTGTGCTGAAATGGACTTTCTCTTTCTTGTTTTTCTTTTTTTCTGACACCAGATTGTACTGCATTTAGAAAATAATCTTTCAAAGGAGCATATGAAAGGAAAAGAGATGAGACTGTGTGGAGAATTCTTCAAGGAGCAACACTCATTCCCATTCAGAATTACAATGAGGAAACATCTCTGATGCGGCTAATGATGTGTGGCAAAGAAAAAGCCAGTGTCTCCCCTTTACCAAACCTTTAAACAAAGACAAGCCCCTTCTAATTTACAAGTGCTTTTGTCAGAAAATCATGTATTTTAGGAAAGGTCACTGTCTGAACTTCAGAAGTGGTGGTTAATGCTTAGTTATAAGTGACATCCAAGGGTTTTCTCTATACCCTGAGCTACCAGCATCACTAGGGGAGGGCAAGGGGGACTGATGAGACAGACAAGCAGCTCGCTCTTTATACACCAAGTATTCTTACATGTGCTTTCTATAAGTTGTCACAACCAATAACACTACAGCCTGAGCTCTTGTGAACAACCATGCACGGTCTTTCATGTCCTAGAAAGTGCTCAGAGCCTCTCAGGGTCAAGTATTTCTGGCAGTGTTAATAGCTGAGGTGACGAAGCCGCAGTAGCTTGGTGGCAGCAAGGCTGGTTTTTTTTGGCTGGTGGATTTTAAGCTAATTCTTGGATATGAAGGATCAGAAAAATGACAGCCAATATACGAAACTGGTTAATTGCCAGACTACAGGCTGCACCTTCATGCAATCTAGCACTTTCCAGGGGTTGGGTTTGAAGAAAATACGAGCTGATGACTCATTCCTTCATCTCAAGTTCTGAATGAACCTAAGCAAAAAATTAAAACATGAGTAGCTTTTCCCCCTGGTTTTATTATTTCCACGTTTCTCAGTTAACTCTGATGATTCCTACTCAGGCTAGAAATGGAGATTCTCTTAACGTAGCAAAAACTGTGCTGCCAATTCAGCTGGAAGGAGAAAATTCATAAAACTTGATAAGAAAGTCTGTTCTCAGGAGAATTCTGCTCCGTTCTTGTAGGTGTCAGTGTCCATTTTCCTCTTCCATATGTAGGTCCATTGTCATAAATGTTTAATCCCAGAATTGCTGAAAAGTTGATTTTTAAAGAGACTGGGTCATTTAGTGCCCCTGCTGTTAACAAATAAAGAAAATGTATTTATTTAAATACAATATACATGGCATGACAGTGGAAAAGCAGACAGAAGGACCTCAAGTAGTATATAGATCGTCGTGGTTGTGTTTCAGAACAAAGAGCTCACATCATAGACGTGCTGAATAACTTCATCTTGTAATGAGCCTAAGCTAATTCTGAGGCCTGCCTGAACAAGATGAGTATGTGAACTCCAAGCTTTTCAGACATGCCTGGATTTCGATGGGTTTAAAATCTCCATCTTCTTGGTACGAGTTTGTCACTGGATTAAGTTCAATGGAAAAAAATTGCTATTCCAGACCACTGCAAATTATTATTGCTTTGAAAAGGGAACAGCCACAATGAGCCAGTGTTCAGAAAGGCAGGATGAAAACTCCAGGCACTAATGAAATTTTTGGAAGTGCTTCTTGTGATCTGGGGTAGGAATACACTATGTTTTGCACAGAAATAGATCTGTCTGATAAAATAGTGAGATCTTTCTTAGTAGGTTACCAGCAATGCAATGTCATTTTGAATTTGATTTATGAAAGGAATAAAACATTACAATAGGGATATTTTATCATTTCAAATCATGAGTGTAATGCATCAATGCCAACATAAATGGATTTATCGTAATATTTCTTGCACTGTTGTGTTGGAAAGTATGTGATTTAGTTCCTGACATACCATAGAAAGATTTAGACAGCGGGAGGCTGCAGTGGATTTTATATCAAATCTTCAATGAAGAAATTTTTAAACTTTAACTACAGCTTATTTAACCTAAGTGCTATTCTATTTACCTAGATTGACTATACTTAACACTTTACTGGTCATATTATGTTTTCCCAATTGTGTGCTCCACTTTGGGGTTCTTTTTGTTTTGTAAAATGTTGCTGAGGTACAGTTAAAAATATTTCTTTACTGTTTTCTGTTGATAATTTGCAGGTTTAATTAATTGATTTCTGTTCCAATGGCATTTCCAGGCCTGCTTCAGTTTGACAGCTTATGGTTATCAGTGATTCTGTAGTTAAAATTTATAAAGGTAGCTACTAAAACCACATAGATTATTATACTTGATAATATTAGAAGCTGATTAGGATCTGCCCATCATTTTTAATAACGTACTGCTGCATCAGTCTCCAATCCCAAGAGTTATTCAAGCAATATTTCTTCTGATTTAATTGACTGTGTTTTCTTGATGAGTTTTGGTTCAGGGACTTAGGGATTAACTTCAGTGATTGCAAGAGTGCAAGTATACAGAAGTACTATCTGTTTTTCTGGCCTCCTCCCTTTTATACCTCGATAGGGTATGTACATGTTAATACTGTAGCTGTGATCTATAGTTTATACTTATTTGGAATTAAATGAGGTTTGCCGTGAATGGAAGCCATCCACGCAATTATTGAGTACAGTGTAATTTTCCTTAGAGGATGATTATACTAAAAGCAAAGTTTTACTGTCTGCCCATTTCTTGCTGTGTTCTTGACTTTCCTTTGCCAGTAATGCATGGAGTCTGAACACCTTGCTGTCCTAAATTCCCACCTCCACTACATCCTGGATAGAGATTTAGTTGTGTCTAAGGACATTGCTGATGAGTATTAGAGCCTAATTGAAAACTCATGCCTTTCTCCACACACTTCGTGTTGCCCCTCCCATTACGGGCACACTATAGGGATGCAGCCACATCCCAGTCTAGACTCTCCTTTCATGTCCAAATTACTCTATTCATAGTGCTTTTCTGCATAGATTGTGATTTTTGCTTGCACTCCTCCACTCTACTGCAAGATTTGTACAAGCACCTTCTCCTTAAATTTTCTAATATGCAGGGCAGTTATTTTACACTGAAATGCTTTCCTGGCATTTTGACTCCTGCCTTTTTCTGGCTTTTGATTCCAGATCTCATTTGAAAATCTCTTTTATTACCTGTTTCATTTCCTTTTTTGGTCTTTTTCCCTCTCACTCTCTTTTACTACTATTATGCTGACTTCATAGCTCTAGTACTTAAGCGTGAAAAGTATTTTAGGTAGAATTTTATGAAAGACATTCATTGACATGTCTATAAAAAAATGCAATTTACAAACAAGATTTGTAATCTTTGTTATGTCCTATCTTATACACTGCATCTAGACTTAAATTAAGACTATGAATATCAAAATGAACAGGATCCAAAAAGTGCCGGAGAGAAAGATTGGAAACCTGGCATTGAGAGCAAAGTGTGACATTTATAATGAGAGCAAAACTTTACCCCTGTGAACAGATTTGTTATTCCTCCTCTGGCTTTGCCCAATTTAATAAAATCTTGGAGAACTTTCACCTCTGCACACCTCCTGATTCTTAATGAAAGTGATGAAAGAGATTAGACATCTATGTGCTTATCTCTTTCATAAAGCGAGTGTTTTTCTACACATCAGAAACTGTTCCTGCATAAAAATGCTATGAAGGGCGGTTTTTAAAGAAATCCTCATAATGTATTCTTTTTTTATAGGATGTAAAGCTACTAAATCTAATACTCTCTACATGTTTTTGGAGCCATGTTTACATTGGAACACAGAGATTGTCGAGACATCTATCTTCATTTTCTGACTACTATTGACTTACTATGGGTAAGTCGGTGTCATGTCTCCCTGCTACAAGAACAGCATTTCCTCTTCATGCCATGTAGTTTGCTCTCTGTAGCACTGCGATATTACTCAGCTACCACACAGTGTGCTGCAGCCAGGGATGCTCAGGTTTGTGAAGCACTTTGAGATCCAAGGATTTCAAATGGGTCTGTGGTACAAAACTACTGACGTGATTTTTGCACATAGTGTTGGTTTGAAGAGGTCAGGGAAGTCAGAGTATTCAGTGGTAAATGCGTATAAACATATATTCCCCACTTGTAGATTGGGAAAAATAGTGTTAATTTAGTCCTCGCTGCCCCATCATAGCAATGTTCCTGGAGAGACCCCATGGCCTCGTGCACTGTCTGCTGATGCAGTCCTGTCTACCTACTAAAAATTCTCTGCTGCGTTCTGGGCTCCACAGAGTCCTTTCCTGTCCTTGAGGCTGTGAAACTCCAGGGCCACCTCACTTTGCTGCAGGCTGCACGGTGGCCCCGGCTACCACTGTGCAGTGAGTCCCTGTGCCCTTACACACATTGCAGCTACTTGCAGCAAGGCTTTGCCTTAGCTGGTGTACAGCACACCTGTACACGTGTGCTGAAAAGCATGGCAGACCCTGCTCCTGCAGCAGCCTGGGGTTAGAAATGGGCCATATGCAGCATTTCCAGCCTCCCTGTTTCCAGTTCTGTTACTTCCAAGAGTTCCAATGCCCCAAATGCAGCTGCAAGGTGAAGGTGACTATTTCTTGACAGTTTCCCAATATGTGTAGTAAATTTCTATCCTTTGTGAAATCTCAGTGTCGTTGTAGACTTAAAAATATATGTTGAATCAACTGATCTTGGCATAGGCTGAGGTCCTGCAATGTGTCCATGAGATATGGGCGTTCAGTGCTTGGCTATTTGAGGAGGGTTTCCTTACCACTCGAAGGCTATTGCACAGAAGCAAGGTTTCATCAGGAAACATGACCTCCCAGATGAACCATCTCCAGTGACTTGTCTCTGCTTGTTCCTGCCATCTGTACCCAAAGACCCCAGTAGGCTGTAGGTGAGTTCCCATCTCTGCTGGAGTCAGTGGGAGTTCTGTCTTTAGCTCTATCATCTTTCGTGGGGAAGGATCCTTAGATGTTGTAGTAATGACAAAACACATGTCAGAGGCCCTGTTTCATCTCCTTCTGTATCTAAGAGAGTGTACGTATCCTCACCAGTGCAATGACTCCTGGAACAAGGTGTTACTCAGAGTGAGGATGGCAAGGTAAAACCTTACATCATTTTACACTGTTTGATATCTGTGCTCATGGCTGGCCATGAAGTTTAATTGAAAGCACTTGACACACTCCTAAATAAAATACTGAAGTTTAAGGCTAAGAGGCAGAAGCACATAAGTGATATATGAAAATGGTGATTGCCAATTTCCATGTTCCAGGTGTGATTCATGGAGATGCTGTCTGGGAAGCATTTTTATCCAACCACAACAAACATAAACAGAATGACAGAGTTTATTAAGCCAGAGGCAAATGTAAATGATGAAAGGCTGCTGTGTAAAACCACATTAAACATGTACCACTACATGATGTAAACCACATTTTGTAGCTGCTTAAACATAATGCTCCTTTCATTCTTTTAATTCCTTGGTGATTTAAGTTCTGCATTTTATGAGATAGGAAAATAATAAAATATGAATTGCACTTGTGCATGCTAATGTTCTGTTATCAATATAAAAATGAGAAATAAAATAATGTCACTGGGAGGGATGTAGATTTCTAAATTTTTATTGCCAAGAAGGGAGTATAATTTTTCACCCAGAGCTGAAGGAGGGGAACTAACCACATTTTCCTGCTTGTAGATGACAATCACACTCACAGACCTCTCAGGACTGGGGCACAAATGTGGACAGAGAGGGTGAAGCTGCACCAGCAGAATGCTGTGACACTGGAGAGTCAAAAATATTCCTCTAAAACTAAACCCTTGCCTAGTGCATTGCAGGTTTTCATATTTTGAGGTAGTTTCATTGCTTCCCGTAAGAGAAAAAGAGGCTGTCATGAAGTACCAGTTCAGCTGACAGGCACGACTGTAAAGTTGTTTTCTAAGTGCTAGAGACATCTTTGAAGGCCTACAGATAGAGATGTCTTTGAACCCCTGCAGAACCCCTACATGAACTATTAATCACCCATCATGGGCACAGCTATTGTTTTCCTGGGATGGGCTGGACCTCCCAGCAGCATTCACTGGATCAGTGTTTGAGGGTTTGTTTCTAAGTATTCTTGCTATTGAAAGTCTCTGGACCTGTTTTGATGTGGAGCAACTCACCATGTCTTGGTGGGATACTTGCGACACCAAACGCAGAGCATGACCTTGTGCTGATCTCTGTGGGCTGCCACATCAATCCTGCCTGGAAGTTTGATGCCATGAACACATTAATGTGAGAAATGCTCAAAGTGCCTTGGATTTTAGCAGAGTAATTTCAGTTCTGGATTATTGAGCAGAGGGAGGACATGGATCTGTTAGAAAAAATCCAGAGGAGGCCATGAAGATGATCAGAGGGCTGGAGCACCTCTCCTGTGAGGACAGAATGAGAGAGCTGGGATTGTTCAACCTGGAGAAGAGAAGGTTCTGGGAAGACCTTATAGCAGCCTTCCAGTACTTAAAGGGGATCTACAGAAAGCTTTATCAGGGAGCTCAGTGATAGGTTGATGGGAAATAGCTAGACTGCTGTAGAAAGCAGAACAGTCCTGTTCCATTACCTTCTTATTTCTGATTTTTGATGCATGTGTGAATTACAGTTATTACAAGGTGCAGAGGAAGAGAAAAGCCTAAAAGCGTGAAGGAAGCCTTTAGTAGGTGGGTTTGTTCTGAGTTGCTTTTTAAAAACGGAGTTGAGAACGAGATTGGTTTCCTGTCCTGAAAATAATTTTTTCACTGTGGCATAAAAAAATTGTTTGAGCTGTGTTGTAGGGTGAGGCTGAAAGCCTTTCAAAACTTTGATGGAGACCGACCTGCTTAGCAAAAGGCAGCCTCCCAGAGTGTAGGGCAGTTATTCAGGATGATCCAGAGAGGAAAGGAATCTAGATCTCTGTTCTAGACACCCCTGGCCAGCAGAGCAAACATTTCCCATTCCGGGGTTCCTCTGAAAGTCCTCCCAGGGTCTAAAATGCTTCCAGATAGAACCTTTTTAAAAATTGATACATTGCTTCCCTTTTTGAGAAACTGATATTTTCTGAGGCTTTTTTTTCTTCCAGATAGGCTGCAGGCAATTGAATTCTGTTGTTAAGCCAAAGAGCAGAGAGACTCATTTTGAAGAAAAATATATCACTTCTGCAGTGAAAAGTATTCCCATTTGTTTGACAGTATTTATTGTACTCTCATATCCCAGTTCTTGTTAGTGTGCATTCAGCGGAAGCCATCAGCCAGTTCGTGATAAACTACTGATTCCAAAACATAGGCAGTGCCCAGCACAAGAACTGTAAAACATAATTCATAGCACCAATTAAAAATATTTACAGTACTGTATTTCCTATATGAATTTTAAACATAGATTTTTCATCTTTTTAGTATTCTGTTTTGCATAAATTTGATTACAATATGCAGTTCACAGACATGGGCAATGTTTTCCATAATGTGCTATAAGGGATTTGAAGGCATCTTGGATCACCATTACTCATTTGCCCAAATCTTTTCTCACACCATGCTCAATTTTTCAAGCATTTGGTCTCTTTTTGTAATTAAAGGCTGTCAGATGTAGTGGGAAGGACCCGTCCCACTGAAGCACTTGCTGATTAGCAGGGTCCCTCTTGCTTTCTTCATGCCTGAAAATGAACATTATTTAGAGTTCAGGAATGGCAAAGGGCTGAATGAAGGAGTACAGGGTGCATCCACCTCTCTCTTTTGTGGGAAGCCCTACTGGGCCTCGTGACAAAATGTTTTTTAAAGAGAATTGTCTAGGAAATGGAAGAACTAAGTGTAATAAAGACAAAGGCACTGCAGCCTTAGAGAAGACCACTACATCCATAGCACTTGCGGGTCATGTTGTAAACTGAGGCTATTTTCTCAAAGATTAATAGAGGCAGCAGCTCTGACAGCTAAAGAGAAAGTATTCTCAGCCACTCAGGAATCTTGACATGAGCAGAAAGGTTTAGAACAAAGCTGGTCAATAAGATTTTGGATTCACACACACTTGTTTTTTAAGAGTTGTTTTAAGATTTCAGTCCAAAATGTCAGCAGTGTTTCCAAGAACAGTTAACTTGAGGAGGTTTTCATAACCTTGGATGATACAAATAACAACATAAATTTCCTTGGATTTTAGCAACAGCTAAACAAACCTAACAGCAATGCTTCTTACAGCATTTTGGCTACATCTAGATCAGACTTGGAAAATAAACTTCCTTCCACTTTAATCCCCTTACAATTTCTAGTCGCAAATCCTCTTTAGGCTCTTTTAAGGGTAAATGGTCTTCCTCTCAGAATTAATTTCACTTTAATGCAGTGTAAAACACCAGTTTACATTTATCCTTTTATAAGCCAATCCCTCTTACTATGTGAATCACACACACCAGTATTTTGCTCATGGTTGTGCAGCACCTCCCCTGGCACCTGTCTTTCTTGGCTTTGTGGGACTGGGGAGCATCTCAAAGGAGAGGCAGTGATACCAGCTGTAGGAGAATATTGCTGTCTCTGTGACTTCTTTGCTGTCCTTGCCCATGAGATGTAAGGAAGGGTCCAGGAGATGTTATGCTTGGAGAAATGTTCAGAAGCTTGTTATATGCAGCTTCTTTTTCAGTGAGTATTTTTATATACCTCCCATTATAGTCATTAGACTTGTGTGGCTGTTCAAGCCCTACATGCTCCACATTTATGTTTTCCTCCTACGTTTTTAAAAATAGATATTTTGGCGTTCTGCAACATCACATTTGTTGCTGTGGAGACAATTGTGATGTTGCCAATGGAGATATGACTTCAGTGACAACCCATGAAGAAGGACACAAACATGAAGATGCAGTGAGGTTTTGTTTCTTTCCTACTGCCTGTTTCCTAATAACTCTATTTTGCCATTGCCTCTTCCCTCTGCTTCTGTGTGCTGCATCCTGAACTTCAACTGATGCACAAAACTCTCCTTTCTTAACCTGGGCTATATTTTGGCATAATGATATACATGTAGAGGATGTAAATTGCCTATAATTAGAGGTAGGACACAGTACTGGTGAAATGATTTGTTGATTCTTGCAACACTCCCAGCTTCAACTGTGCTGCCCTCTCTGCCTACCAACACCCTTTGGTCTATAATTCTGTACGAAAAATCCACCAACAGTACATGCATGGAGAAACTGTCTAATATTCAGGTAAAATGAAAGTAATTTTCTTGTTCTTTGTGTGGGCAATCCCAAAGAAAAGTGGCAGGTTGGAGGGAGGGAAGGATGGGCAGAGTGACAAGCCATTATTGCTCATGCTAAGCGTCTGACAAAACTATATATAAATGTCGTTTCCCACCCTGTTGCTGCCCCATGGTGTTTCTAAAGAAATTTTCTAAAGAAAATTGGTAGGGGAACAGGTTTGACTTGACAGATAAGAGAAAGCCAGAAGAGAGCAGAATTGGGAGCTGCAGTGTATGAGTGGGGTGTGGGTAACACATGTGGTTTCTATTGCAGGAGGCCTTGGGCAAAAACCCTTCCTCAGTGGAAAGATTTATGTTTTGCTGATGCTGTAACATAGTGCCATGGTCAATGTCAAGTTAAAAGTCTCTGATGAGGAAAATTCCAGCTCCATTGAGTAGTCCAGACCCTGTATAACTGTCCATGTAGTTTTCAGTTGTACAAAGTTCTGTAGAAAATTCCCAAACCATATGAACCAATGAGCTGTATTTGCCACTGGGGAAAATTAGTGCGTTAGAAATATGGCGGTATTTCTTCCTGGCAGTCTGAGAGCCCGCGTCAAAAGTGGTTTGTGCTGTGATGGTAATTGGGTTTCAGCTGATTGCAGCAAACGTATGAATCAACTGCAGCCCATTTTTAATAATGAAGAACTGAAACATAATCAGAAATATATTCACAGCACTACAGCTTTCAGTGATTATGTGCAGCAACCGGTGGCTGCATCCTCTCTTTGGACTCAGATTCTCTCTCTTGGGTTTTTCTTTTTTCAGCTTAAGCATTAGAAAAAATCCAATATTTAGAGCAGTTTATTTGGCATCAGATGGAACAGAATGCGAGAATTAATATTGCTCTTTTCTGTGCTCCAATGCAGTCTTATTTCTGATGCTCTGTTTGAGAAGAGCTTCCTTTCCCTGCTCCTACCCCACGCCGAAGTAATCAGCAGGCATCACTGGTAGAGCAGAATTTGGCAAGAAACGATGTGCTCTTGAAATCACTTGTGAAAATAGTGCAGTAACCTTGAGTGCTGATAATAGAAAACTGTATTTTATCTCTCTTGAACAAAGGAAGATGCTGTGTAGTATTAACAGAAGGATAAGTTGCTATGGTGATGAAGGCTATATAAATAGCTGGAAATAAATATACGTATAGTGCCTTTTAGGTATAATCTGACAAGAAGATTGTGACCTGGTTCTGTGGGACTTTATGGAGTAATAGTGTGTGTGCATATTGATACTTTATAGAAGTGATATATGAGACTTTATTTTCTGTCAGAAAAACTATTGCCAGGACTTTATGTGGTAGAGCAGCACTTACTGAGTCTCAATTTTCACCCATATTTACTGCAGGCCTTGTGCCCCCTAATCTTCAGTTCTGAGGGCTGTGGTGATAGTATTAACACTTCTCCTGCCCATTTTTCACCTTCTACCTGCAAACAACGGGCTTTGCTTACAAGTATTGTGTTATTTCCCTTGCTTTCTCCACTTCTCCCTTCCTCCAGGTCACTGGATCGTTTTCAGCTGATCCTCAGTATTGTTTTGCTTTTCTCCTGCCATATCCTCACCTATAGGCTAAGTAGCTTGGCCAGTTGGACTCCTTATGTCCCTTATCTTTATCTGTAAAATGCCAAAGTGAGTTACAGGAAGGATTTAAGCAGCACTGGTGGCAATGTGGTGATTACTTAGATTAATTTTAAAGCCTTATTGGCTTTCACAATTTTGCTCATGACTCATGTCTGTTCGCAAGATACTATTATAGAAACTGTTAGAGCAATGGCATGTGTGCAGATTTGGAAGGCCTCTTGTGTTGCTTTAAAGGAGACCTCTCAAATGAGAAGGTAAAAATCAAGCTTCAGATGAGACATCAGGGCTTGATTTTTCTTCCAGCTAGTATTTGTCTGTCTGCATCTGCCTTTCCTTGGAAAAAGCCACTGGCAGCGAGAGCTGTGCTGCGTCTTTGTGATGCATGCAGGGGGATCTGCTCCCTGTGTTGGTTCTGCAGTGCTGAGAAGGTGGAAAGCTTGCTTTTGTCAATAAAATAAAAAGATATGACTCAAAGAGCAAAACAAGAGCTGAGTAAGGCAGTTCTGTTCTGTCAGTGTCAGAACAAGATTTTCAAGTGGGCTGTGAAAGAGCAGTGAGAGACTGCTATGCATTCACAGCACCCTCACACCCCGGTCCTCTGCCTGTGCCCCACTTGCCCCCTCAGCTTTCCACAGCTCCCCAGGGGAAAAACAACGAGGAATTACTTTTCCAAAAAGGGGATGGTTGAAAAAGGGACACAGCACCTCTCAAAGTGGCTGAACTCCAGCCCTGCAGATCCAAGTCCAACATGCCACCTAAGGGCACATATTTATCCATGCATATAATCAGTGGTTTAGTTCCCCATTCAGTTTTTGTTCTCTCAGAAATGCTCCCAGTCTGCTGTGCCAACCAACTTGTTATTTGTGTGCTTCAGCCTCACTGAAGGTACCTTCTACCATAGCTGGGTATCTAGTGGCATCAACTGTCTTTCTACTCACACCTGGCTATTCTGGGATTGCCAGCAGAGACTGATTTTCACCTCTTGCTTTCTGCCTGTATCTGATTCCTGATAGATGCACTATTTGCACCCAGTTTCATGCAAGACTCCTGAATGCCAGATGGGTGCTACCAGCCCTATGCTGACTCCTAGCAAACCTTAGCAGACTGTTACAAGGTACGACTTTGAGTTAAATGGCACCAGGCATTCAGCTTTCTTTTTCGATAAAGATTTGATAAAAGATGTTTATTTAACGGTGCATGCAGCTGGTGTGATTATGTACGTGGACTGGTCAATGATGGGTGTCTTGGCTACCTTGTAACTGCTTTGGCCTGAGCCAATTAACTAATTTATTCCTGCACCAGCAGCCATTGGGCATGTGACTCAGATGCATATTTGCATTTTCTAAATTTAGCATATGTGTCCATGTATCCAGTCTGTGTGCACAATTCGGGCATGTTTTCATTTGCATTTTATCACGTTTAACTGAGGGAGGTTCAGATCATTTTGAGTTGAGCAGGACCTCTAGTGGGCCGCTGTGTCAAAACGCTGTTATTTCCACTCCCTTCAAGCATCCTTGGAGTGCTTGCCTGCGAGGGAAAACTTCTCCAGTTATGCAAATAAAATTAAATGAGTCCAGGAAATTATCCATGTTAAATGGTGACTTATACATCGGATACCCTCAAAGAAAGCTACTCTGATGTAATTGCATTGTCCTGAAATTATAAATCAACACAACCGGTACAATTACCCCTATAAGCACTCTTTAAAAATCTCTAATATTGTATTTCCAAAATATCTATCAGTGGTTTTTTTCCCATATCTTCCATTAAATGTACTTATTCAATATTGAACAGATTATACATTATATAGCCATTGAGTGCCTTCCCATGGAGTCATCCATGTAATATCAAGACATCTGGACCAACACATCACTGTACCTGTAGTGATGAACCTTGCCACATGTGCAGTGCTTTTTCTTGCCATACACTTTCAGTGTTAACATCCCCATTCAGGTCCCAGGTCCACATCCCGACCACTTATTGCTTCACTCCCGTACAACAGAGCAGAATTTGGCCTTCATGCTGCAAGCAAAATGGAGTCCCGGGAGAAAAGAAAAACCTGTTGGGACCAGCCAAATCCTGGAACTGTTATCTCGTATTTCCACTTCTTTTTCTCAGTATCTGATTTCATTTGCACTCCTGAGAGCAGAAGAAAACTCATAGGGGTCTGGGTTATTTTTGAGGAAATTAATACCCAATTTCATCCACATTCACTGCTGTGGAAGCTATTTAAGCAAAGGCAGAGTAATTGGCAATGTTTGGGTTCATCAGGAATTTACTCCACTAAAATGAAAGCTAGCCTTTGGGATTTAGTTCCAAATTGGAGCAAAGCAAGTTCTGTTACTGCTGTTGACTGTTGGTGGTTTTGCATCCCTCTGTTTTATTTCCTAATGGAAGGAACTAAGCAGGGGCAGGGTGCATAGCACATGTCTAGAAGGCTGAGAACCATCACTCTATCCTCCTACTGAGGCATTAGACCTTAAAGAAGATGCTAATGAAGCTTGAAATCACATTTGCATTGCAAATGACACAATTTGTTCAGCCTCTATGCAGAATTAATTTGAACTGTTTGTTGTTTTGTTCCAATTGTGCAGCTGAATAATGCAGCTGCTTTAGGTGGCTCAGCACCCTAAAGATCTTGTTCATAAGCAAGGTAGGGTAAATTAAAACTGTGCTGTGTTGGACAGATCATCCATTCAACTTTCTGACATTCCCTTGTCAACCAGCTCCAAATTATCAAACAACAGGGGAGTCTGTTCTCTCTCAAAGTCTGGAGTATTGATGTTGATTTGTTCAGTTTCAGGCAGATTTTTAACTACAACTGCATTAGATGATTAGCCTAAAGGGTTAAACCATCCCCTAAAGTGGTTTCATTAGCTCTTTTGAGGAAATATAGGAAAGTGAAAGTTTTATTTAGTAACTAATTACTAAAAAGCAAAGTGACAGGCCTTAGAGGAAACAAGCATAGGGTTCTAGGTTTTGTAGCAACCTCTTTCAGGACGGCCTGATTGCTCCGGCCACCTCAGAAATAGTTTTTGAAGACCTTTGTGCAGTGACTGCAGGTTGCCAGACCTGTCCTGGTAGGACAACAGCATCCACTCAACCCAACCACCCATCCACAGCCAGTGACTGTTAACAATATCAGGCTTCACATACTGGAGTGCTGTGGGGTTTTTTGTAGAGGATTTTCTTTTTTGCTTTTAATTGTATTTCTTATATACTTGCTTTAAAGTTAGAGACTTACATACCTTAAAATACCCATGAGAAATACCTTAAGGCTTTACTGTGATACAGTTGTGTAACAGTGTGATACAGTAGACAAATATTTGAAAGGAAGTTTTCAAAAGGTTGCAAAGAAAACAAGTTTCATTTATTTATGCAGTTGGTAGATGATATACGGAGATTCAGATATTGGTATCTTTCACATTTGATGTCCAGATACTATTTGACATTTGAGATAAGCTTTTACATACTACAAAGTTTCAAGTGGACATGTATGCCTACTAAGAATTCTGCTGCACACACATAAGAAGATGAGGGGGGGAGTGATTATATTTTGTTTACTTTTTTACACAACACAAGATTTGCATTGCCTTGAAGAAGGAACTTATTTAAATTTCTCTGGGTATAACAGCTTTTTTTTTTCTCAATGAAAAACACTAAATAACAAACTTAACACCGATGAAATAATTACAGTACTTTAAGATGAAGTTACTTTGATTTATTTTCAAACAAAAATCATTAGCTTACTTTCTTAAACATTACATTTGGACAATGAATCATCTTATTTTTGTTGTATACTTGCAATAACTTCAGTTCACTTTAAATGCTGTTTTATACTCTCATTATTTCAGATATCTTCATCCATCTGTATGTGTAAAAACATATCCTTAGACAGTAACCTTCCCAAATGTGGTACATTCTGGCTCAGCTGGCATTTCCTGTACTTTCTGAAGAGATTTTTTTGATAAGTTTATAGTGGTTCAGCTCTGCATACAGAGACGTATCTTTTTTTGGCTCTCTGCAAAGAGAGGCTTCTGAACAGTCACATCTACAAATTATTTAACTTTCAAATGCTCATTAAATCTTCAGCTCCTTCTGCAGGCTGTGCAAGTGCCACATACAAAACTCTGGAAGCAAGGGAGGAGGAGGAACTGGATAAAATTTGCTTTTCCTTTACACTGTTAGACTGTGCCATGTGTTTCTGTCTGGTCAGGCACTGTCTGTCATCTGAAGTGTCCTGTGCGATGCCCAGGCAGTGCTGTGGTTTGTAACAGCACCCCATTATTAAGTACATAACAAATCTTGACTGACAGAGAGACTGTGCAACACTAGTAAGGAACTCTCATTCAACAGTTTTATTTGCAAAAGAGCAGTCTGAAAAGAGGCTGATGCCTTAATTCACTTGTGTGCCTCACATGGCTAAAGCACAGAGAATTAGCGCGGTGTCTGATTTAAACCACGATTTTCATCACCTAAATCCTTTTTTTTATTCCTGCTGCATAGTTTTAGCAAGAAAAGTGAGTGAAAAATTGCTGTCATAAAAGACTCATCTGCTTTCCATTACACTGACATTTAAGGATTGCACACATTAAAATGCTCCTATGCGCTACAGTGAGCAACAGAAGAAACAGGAGGTTGATATTTATAACAAATGGGAGAATTTCTAATTCAGCTGCCCTGGGGTAGACATGGAACTGGGACTGGGAAATGATAAAGACCTCCCTGCTCCAAACCCTTCCCATCCCTCCTTACGTCTGCATGTCAGGGAATTAAATTGCCAGTGCATAGGAAAATATGTTCTCAAAACACCTTTCACTCTCTGTCTCCTTCGGATGGAAAAAAAGGAGGAATTATTGATGTTTTCAGCCCAAAGTCAGTGTGCAGTACTTCCCACAGGCATAACCCTGAAGTGATCTGGTTTATCAATGGCTTTTGGTTGCATTGGAAAGCAGTTGTTTAAGGAGCTTTTCCTTTGAATTAGGGAACCCAAATCCTTCTTTCCATTCGAGCAGCTTCCAGCCACTGATATCTTTTGTTTTCTCACAAGCTGAGAAGCAGCATTTTTTGTGAGTGAGATTTCAAAAAACACTGAGTCTTTCATAAGTGAGTAGCAGACAAACAATTCTGTGTTCTGCTCCATGGCAGAGCTGAGTACAGGAGCATTAGCATGGAGTGTGGTTGTAAAAGCTGCCCTTCCCAATATCTTCAGGTGACACTGCAAAACCACAAGGAAAGCCTGAAAACCTTATTTTTATAATAACGTCTCATATCTGTCTTGGCACTCGAACCATGTAGCACAAGTCCAGGTCTGAGACTTTCGGTGCAATTCTGAGTGATTTTCCTTCCAGTCCCTCTCTCAAAGTTTCAGATAATCATAAAACTTCTAAAACCTATTTTTAAAAAATCTTATGGTGAAAACATGAAGTGTAAAAGCACCAACGCTAGGCTTCTGTCTCATTATTTAGCAGCCACTTCTGTATTAAATTTACTGAGTTTACAATTCAAAACCAGGTTTTTTCATCTCTATGACTTCCTTCTCAGCCTGTTTCTTGTAACTCAAGCTGTGTTTGCTCTGTTTCTTGTAACACTCCTGCCAGCAGTGAACCTGGGCTGGGGCTGTGCCTGATGTGGGGGGCTGCTGCCTGAGAGTAAAGAGAGATGCCTGCTCTCCTACTGGAGTGCCACTCATTTCCAAATAGAGTAAAACCTTAGCTTTGTTAATAAACTATATGTTTTACCTTAAGAGGGAAACTAAAAAGAGATGCCAACAGGTTTTACAGGATTCAGCTTGCACTGTTTTTCCTGACCCTTAGAAAATTTCAGCATCAATCTAATGTGTCAAAACCTGATCTTTCGTGTTTGGCAGTTCCGTGGTTGTGAAAAGAATGTCTTTACTACTTTGTAAAAAAGAACAAAATACCTAAACACCCATGCTTGAAAGAAAATATTCTGTTTTTTCATAGAAATAGAGCTGTGTGTCTGATTTTCAGCTCCTGTCTAATTTTCAGAGCTGAACATCCCTATCTATGGTAAGGCACGTGGCAGTAAAGAAATTAATTGTCTCAGGCTCTCTGAAGAGAGTCACTCATTGACCCATAAAGTTCTACATCTAAAGGCTGACGGGAGCTGATTCACCATATAAGTAACCTCAAGTAATGTACAATATAAAGTAGAAATTAAGCAAAGTCCCACACAGTGGGATCAAAGTTGAATCCCAGCCTGCATTTCTGTGGGTGAACTTTTGTGTCTGCAAACGATAATGCTCCAGTTTGTCACCCACATAAGTGATGGGTTCAAGCATATGCCACTGAATTTATGGCTCTGGAAGTCTTAACAGTGGGTAGCAGGAGAAAGTGGAGGAGGGGAAAAGAAGATGTTCACAGGGAATAAAAGTGAAAGGAGTGAACACTTTCACTGAACCACAAATTGTTGGCCCTTGTTGTCTTGCTGATGCATTAACAATCAATACCAGCCTCTTCCTTGTAGCGCCTACTGCTCTGTGCTCTTGTCTGTTGCTTTTCTTGCCCTGTGTTCTGAGACCGCACAACAGGAGCTCCTGACAAGAACTTGGGGAACTATAATAAAAATTGAGCTACAGGATGATTTATAGCAATCTAGAAGAAGGTGAACAGCAAGCTATAACCCCTTCAACAAACAGTCATGCTTACATAGATAAATGGAGAAAATCACACAGGGAAAAAGCAAGTTGTTAAGTGTGCTACCAAAAAAAAGTATTGTTTTTCTAGTTTGAGGTGAGTTCAAATAAAACTTGGTATGCAGTTTAGTGTTTGAACTGCACAGCAGATTAAGGGTCCTAATTCTAAGTTTGGGAGTAATGGCAATGAATTAATGCAGTGCAAGGCTGATGTGGGATAAGAGGTGTAGATTTAAGTTATTTTATGCTTGAAGATGTATTCAGTGAACGAAGTGCTACTTTAACCATTTGACAGAGTCTGTGCTGGCAGGTTTTTGCAGGTTTAATGAGGTTCTCCAATGAGAGTGTTCTCAAAAACATTTTTTCTGAACCCTGACTTTGCCTCTCTTGAAGACTTTCCCTCTGGGAACTGTCAGGGGGGAAACAAAGAGCTTTGCTGGCATCCATTAATGAAATACAATGGCACTTGTGTGGGTGGGGTCATTTGCAGTTCCCCTGTTTTACAGGTTGCATTTCTTGTCCTGAGTTGCCCAGAATGAGCTCTGAATAGGTTTGCTTCCCAACAAAGCAGGATGTTTTGGAGTTTCTCTTCTATGGATTGTTCTCTCTTCCCCTACCAGCAATGCTCATTGCAGTGGATATTTCTTGTTCTAAATGAGTTACTTACAGAGGCAGGATAGATTCTTTTCTGGCATTTTTGCTATAAAAAAAGGTTCATCTTATATCCCTATCATCATAGGGCTCAATATTGGCAATCTAACATAGCCTGTATATAAAATTCAAATATGTATGGAAGTCATATAACTCTAAAACACATGGACATCAGCTTTCAGGGTTTTGGTATAAATAACATCAGTTATATCCACAGAAAGGTATTTTTAGTATTTTATTTATGGTTTTATCCACACCATCAAGGGTAAAAAATATTTTTACAGGAAAACTATCCTATGTTAAAGCTTTGAGGGTACCTGCAGGTTTCACACTAAGTAATAGTGTGCATAGTACTACTGCTATTTAAATACTAATTGCTAAGATTTATTGCAGAACTGTAAATGTTAAAGGCTTTATTTGTCCTGTCTCATACCATGCAAGTCTCATTAAATCTATGATCAGAATCTGACTCAATAAAAAGACTTCTGTCCAGTGATCCTAACCACAGCTTTTAAGACAATTAACTTGGCTCAGAGTTCTGATCTGATCTTAAACAGGAACCATATTCCTATGAAAAGGATTTATTGCATTCATTTGAATCAATATTGCTGTTAAAAGAACAGTGAAAAAGAAAACTGAAAATATGAGGTAAATCAATGAAAATGATAGTAAGTTTTATAGGAAGGAAATAGAAGGCAAAATTGACAGTCAAAATATTAGTCAAGGACTCGGTTCTAGTGCAGAGATGGGTAGTGTAAGTATTTAATCAAAGCAGCTGAAAACCTCCTGCAAGACATAGATCACAGTCAAGTCTGAGAGGAGGCAGCGAAGGGAAGGAAATCTCTTGACAGCTTCTGAATGCCTTTAAGTGCACTGTATGCTAACAGTCTCGCTGCTTAAAATATTTATAAAACGTGATACTGAAGGTCTGAGAACAGAAGCTCCTGCTGCAGACAGACACATCCTCTTTTGGATCCTGTCTTGCCACTGGAAGAGGTGACAGTTCCCGATGCTTGTCAGTGCCTCTCCTTGCCAGTCCTGTCCCCATCGTTCCCAGCTGAGCCCTGGGTGAAGGGCTCTTGGGGAGCTTCAGCTGGTTGAGCTTGTGCATCTGATGCACAGGTCTGGGCTCATCTGGCTGCCCCCATCTGAAGCACACAAGTTGCTTCAACTGTGGATTAACAAGAAGGAAAATATAAAAAGGGAAGCAGAGGTGGAAAAATACTCCTGGGAGACAGTGACAGGCAGTTAAGGTGTGTCTACACACATAATCATGGTTAGACATACAACCTAAAAACAAAAACACAGTTTAGCAATGCCTATCTGGGGCTTTGCCTTTAGCTCTGCTGCTGACCAGTAGATGGCCAAATTATTTCACCTAGCAGCGAAATTTTCTGAGTCCTTGAAACTGTTAGTAATAATCA